>BOLG01000197.1:2400000-3000000 GCA_016861445.1 Oryzias woworae
TTCTGGTTGCTGCTCATAAACTGATCCCTGTGCGTGCACAAACTTGACTCTAGAGGCAGGTTTTTCAGTGGTGCTTTCTCACAAAAATCTATTTTGAATGGTCGACGTCAGCTGGATTAATATTGCTTTTTATTTAAAATGACAATATTTTAATCTCCTACAATTCTTTCAATGTTAGCAGTTGTGTGTTGAAGCTTGTCACCAATGAGCAAACACACTGTCATGCCTGTTGCTGTAGTGGACATTCTTTCTCAGGGGACATGAGGCTAATGGTGGTGTGTGCATGGGTGAGTGTCTGTGCGTTGAGGGGCAGTACATGTGTGTGTGTGTGTGTGTGCGAGCGTGTGTGTAATGTCAGTAATGTCATTCAGCCACACAGCAGCTGTCTTCTTATCTCACGAGGATTACAGCTTGTAAATTTAGGGGATGTTCAAAAAATTCAGTTCCCCACCATTAATCCCATGCGTGTCCACCCTTCAGCTATCTCTCCTCGTGTGTTGCCCCCTCCCCCCGCCTGACTCTGCCTCCCCAGCCCCAGCAGCAGTTCCCGTCCAATCACAGATGGGGGATCTCATTTCACGACAGGGTTGTCTGGTTGATGCTGGGTTTGGGTTGCAGGACAGCTGTAGAGCAGCAGGTCTAATCTGTCGCTCAGCTGTAACACCGTTTCAGCTCTAATGATTCACAACAGAAGTGCACAGGTCTTTATGCTCCAAAGTGCCGCTCATGCTTGATTTAGCTCTTCAATGTAAAAGTCCCCATAAGAAGCACACAATAGCTGTCTTCATACTTCATGTTTCACTGTGTGTGGACTGCTAGGAGTCCCATAGATACCTTATAAAGTAGCATACATGAAGCGGCTATACGGTTTAGTTCTTGTGATATTTTTCTTTAACTTCTTTTTAAACAAACCTTCAACATCTGATGTGTAATTTTTGGACTCTTAAAGCATGCCCATTTGTGGTTAGGGTGGTCCCTAATGTGACCATTTACTTCTCAAGTAACATTAGATATTCTACAACCTCTATTCGAGAATAAATTAGTAAATATTTATATTTGGAATGCAGGCTGGTGCCTTTAGTACCTTTGACATGTTCTCATCGTGTATTATTGTGTTTTGATCAACCTCCCCTGGCCTTCTGTCATAAGAAGGTTTCATAGTTCAACTTTTGACTGTAATTGATCTTGAGTAATTGTTCTGGTGGCCTGTTCAGGGTGTCCATTGCTCTGGCCCAAAAGTAGCTGGGCCCATGGTGACTACTGTAACAGCAACTTGTCACACTGCATAACTAGTCATTTTGTAGACCTGTTTTTTAGGTGCCATTAGACTATAACAACAGATTACAGGTGATAATCTGTTTTCAAGATGACTAATTTTTCTGATGTCTCATTTACAGCTAAGAATAGGAAAAGCTTTTGCAAAAAAAATTCATTTATTTATTTAATTGATTTATTTATAGTTTTCAGAGTCCTGAATCTTGAAATCTTAAAATCTGAAGAAAAATTACATTAATGTATTATTTTGTGTTAATGAATTAGGATTAAAAGCATAAATTATTCTTATTAAAGGTCAAGTCACTTTTTAATGAAAACCCCACAGCAGGTTTTATGTTGATGATGTTGTTCTATTTTGCTAAGACGTAACAGAAGAATGTAGTTACTTATTTATTAGCATCCCATTGCTACAATTGTCTTACATTTTGGATACATTGTCAAAAATTTCCTGGTTGCATAACTACCTCCCCTATTCAAAAATAACCTTTAGGGAAATATGTTTTTTTTGTCACCAATGAGCCAGCCATTCAGGCCCACAGCCACCAGAGGGAGTCCTCACCTGAGTATCGAGCTCCGCAGCACCTTACTACAATTCCCATCAGCCATCGACACAGTCTCCTTCCTCTTCAGCTATTTCCCATTGCTGTCATTATCTGCTGGCATCTATACCAGCTCCCTGCACTTCAGTGCGAAGTCTTATTTTGCCTTGCACACAGTCTGAGCAGTTATTCCCTAGTTTGATTCCTTGGTACTCTGACCTCTTGCCTGTTTATTAATCTCCTGCCTCGCCATTGTGTTTTTGATCTTCGCCTGGACTTTTATGATGGACTTTTATGTCATGTTTAACGCCCAGCCAGAGCTGCTCCAGGATTTTTTTCTCTCTGTTCGCTTAGGGGTTGCTAAGTGACTGTAAGCAGTTGCTAATTCGTTTTTATGTAAAATTACATTTCCAAGAAGGAAAGTAACAGAAATGAATGTTCATGAGATGCCAACTATTACCATGTAACAAATGTAGTGTCTTGTTAATAGATTGCATGTTTTAACTGTCAAAGTCTGAAGAAAAAGATGCTCAAGTGAAATAGCTAAACTAAAAGTATTTTATTTAAGAAGAGCTGTTGAGAGTCAACAGGGGTACCAGCGTCAACGGCCTCTCGTTTGCCACACTGCAAATTTGCTGTTTGAGCGGAAAAAAAGGCATTTTTGATGGCCAAAATGTGGTGTTTACACCCCTTTTCCTGCCGATTAATGACACTTAACCTCGACAACTGTCCAAAAAAGTGTTTATAAGCTTAGCCCCATCAGCATGTGAGAGGAGCTACTACCAAATGTTTTCAGTTTGATCGCGAATGGAGCGGTGTCCGAGTATATCTCATTACTATGCACGAAGACACTGAGGGCGATAAGAGAAGTGATGTGCGGTGAAGGCTGTAGTTGGTTAGGGACTGAGTGAGTCTTTCAGAGCCAGATTTACAAAAAAATGAGAGGCCTATACGGGTCATTCTAGAACTAGAGAACATTTTATGTACCATCCATCATATTTCAAATTATCCATTAAAAAATGCTAAAAAACGTGGCAGAAACGTAGATTTGCAGACCAAATCTGCAGAAACTAAGAGAAAAGAATGCTTGAAAATAGTTTTGAAAATAACAAATCAGTCTGGAGGTTACCCCAAAAATTTCCCTTGTCCCCTCCTCATGCCAAGTCCATTTAAAAAAATTTCAAAATAAACTTAAAACTATATTTTTGTATTGTTCAATCGAAGCCCCTAATTGTGTGAACATTCTGGAGAAAAGAGTAAATGTGGAACAACAAGCAATGCAGGCTAAACTTTCACTGGATTACAGACTAAATCCCGGGCAAGGGCTAATGCAGCTGCAGCATATCAGCTAGTGACGGCGCTGTATCGTGATCATGGCAAAAGCGTGGAATGTCAAGTTAAATCATTTCTTAGGTCTAAAGGGATTTCCCTGGATCTAAATACCACTAAGATCTGCCACCCGCTCCCCAGGGGAAAGGATACTTGCAAACCAATGATTCTTATCAGGTTTGTGAATCAAAAGCACAAGATAGCTCTGATGAAGCAAAGAAAAATTCTAAAAGGATCTGCTGTTTATTTGAATTACCATTTGACCAGAAGGAATGCTGAAATTTTGAGGCTTTTGGGGAGGCGCAAGGAGATACGGAATACTCAGGTAACGAACTGTTGGGTCTTCGTTAAACCACTCATGTTGTAAACAACATGAAAGACTTTGACAAGTGCTTGATCACGGTAGTCTGAACAAAAGAATTGAGTAAAAGAAGAGCCGAATATGATTAGAAAATCATGCCACCTGGGATCTTCCACTGTCTCTCAAAGTCAGTTGCGACCCTGGTTTCCAGCAGAGTTCTGACCTGCAGACAACTTAACCTCAATATTAGCTTGTTATAATACTATACAATATTAGCTGCTGAACGACAAGGACTCTGACAATCATTGTCTGCAGACATTACAGCTCGGGACTTCATTAACTGGTTAAAACCAGAAGGACAGCTGTCAATCAGCCATCAGGAGAAGGAATACTAACCTTGGACAAGGGTGTGATGAAGAGGAAGAAACGTTTAGATCCATGTGCAACTCGTTTGTTGGCGAAATAAGACAGACAAGGGCAAGGCAGAACGAAGTAAAAAACCAGGCAGGACGGAGTCAAGACAGGCAATGGTCAGGCTAAACGAAGAGACAGCGGTAGAAATGCTCAGACTGTATGTTACAACAAAGCAAGACTTCGCTAAATACTACAGTGCCTTGCGAAAGTATCCGGCCCCCTTAAACTTTTCAACCTTTTGCTACATTTCATGCTTCAAACATATATATATAAAACTAATTATTGTGAAGAATCAACAACAAGTGGGACACAATCATGAAGTAGAACAAAACTTATTGGATATTTAAAACTTTTTTTACAAACAAAAAACTGAAAAATTGTGCGTCCAAAATTATTCAACCCCTTTCAGTGCAGCAAACTCTCTCCAGATGTTTAGTGAGGATCTCTGAATGATCCTATGTTGACCCAAATAACTAATGATGACAAATAGAATCCACCTGTGTGTAATCAAGTCTCAAGTTTGAAATATCCAATAAATTTCATTCCATTTCATGATTGTGTCCCACTTGTTGTTAATTCTTCTCAAAAAATAACAGTTTTATATCTTTATGTTTGAAGCCTGAAATGTGACAAAAGGTTGAAAAGTTCAAGGGGGACGAATACTTTCGCAAGGCACTGTAAATACTTTGCTAAATAGTAAATACTGTTTGAAGTGATTTTGAAGATGAGGAACAGCTAGTGGGACCTGGAAGCAGAAGGCAAAGGCTGATGGGAGAAGCATTGAGGAAGATGCTCTGGAGAATGTCAATACTCAGGGTATGGCTCCCTCTGGTGGTCGAAAGAGGAGATGGAAGTTAAACTCCTGACAAAGTGACAGACCTGTTTCTTTCACAGCATTACTATATCTTCATAGTAAGAAAAACATTAAATCAATTATTGATGTTGAGTGAAGTGATTGATTTCTAATCATATCACTTCACTTGGTTTCCCAAAATGTGACTAATGTCACAGATTTTTTTTATGAAATGTGCACTTTTTAATTTTTTATATTTATTTTATATGAACGATTTTTCACATACTTTTATATCACATATTCATATTTACACATATTTTTTTTGATACTTGATCTGCACATGCTATTCAACATCTAGAGGATTGACGTGAGCTAACATTTTATCCTTGTTCCAAATGCTTCATGCTACTTCCACCGTGCACGGCCACACCCTCACATAATCACAACAATCACTAACTGCTAGATAAATAAATCTGTGGCAATGAAAGCATGGTTCTAATTAACAGGGCCAGGCAGTTTTGCTGTCTCTTCAGTATTCTAAAACAAGGGGAAAAAGTCAATTTTGGAAATATAACGTCCACTGTCACATCAAAATAAAGGTTTTCTGGAGAAGTGGATACAGAAAGGAGAACACCAAACATTACCTTCATTTTCATTTACATCACAGGCTTAATCCTTTTGGGTTCGATGCTATCTGAATTGTCTGTTGTTGTGCTTGTGCATTTTTTTTTTACAAATGCATCACATGCTTCTACCTATTCCTTTCAAGCATGTTTTCTCATGTAAACCCTTATCTGGACAGTAGATTTGTTTTTCTTGTGAAGCTTTACTTCCTTCTCATGCTACGTTCACACTGGGTTTGGAATTTAGGCGACCGCTTTCAATGAGAAGTCTATGTGAAGGGACATTTGTGCTTTGCTGTTCAAAACTCTCCCGTTCACGCATCACTACACAAATTTTAAAGTCCGTTTTTGGGCTCTGCGTACAAAACGCACAGCAGTTGAGCATGCGTCAAAAGTTAAATCAGTTGAACTTTGACCAATCAGAGACTCTGATTTTGTAGTGAAGGGGGTAGCATCCTTTTCAACACACAAGTACCAACCGTTTAAAAACCACTTATGAAGTAGAAAAAGAGTAGTTGTGGTTTGTGCTCAGCTGTAATAATTGACACAAAGTCTTTCATGTATTGGAAAAGAGTTGTGAAAGAAAAAGTCTGGAGCAAAGATTCACCAGATTTGCACTGCTTCCACATTTCACATCAAGCCTCTTCCAGCTGCATGTACATGCGCCACTATCGGGTAGTGACAAACCTGTGTGAACGCCATATGTTGAAAGCCTGATCCGTGGTCAGTGTGTTCTTGAATGCACCAGCGATGCCCGGTGTATATGTAGCATAACACTGTTTGGACATGCAACAGCACATTACTATATCTTTTTCAATTACGTTCACCTTGTGATTCTATGTAATGGCAACAAGTGTCAGCATGACCATAACCAGGGCACAAATTGAATTTTCTGAGACAGTTTTTTTTTTCTAACTCACTTTGGTGTCGCCCCCTGCAGGAGACAATGGTAAAGATGACTTCCCTCGTCGGTTCAAGAGAGGAAGAGCACCACTTGCACCCACTGATACCCCCAAACTGTGAAAGCAGCCTTTTTCTGGAAACGCCTGGTTGCCAAGTGTTCTAACAAGACTATGATGCTGTTTTTTCCAACACAGATTATACTTTTAAGCCCTGAGCAGCTCCTTGTTTTCCTCTGAAAAGAGCCAGAGCTGTAATCTTTTTGCTCATTATTGATGGTACATGTATTATGCACGGGAAAGGCTCATTTTTTTCATGTTATACACTATGCCCTAAATCAGATTTTTATTTACTGTTTTTCTAATAGTCACAATCAAGTGTTTCATTGTTGAATGAGGAACTGAAAAGAATCAGCAATGCTGGGAGTGTCACTACCAAACTGAAAAAGCAGCCTAGCATGAAATAACATTAGCTCCAACCAGCAACATATTAGAATATATATTAGATATTAGATTAGATTTGAAAACTTTTGTTTTTAACCTTTTTTTCTGATGCAGGTTCTACAATCATGTGAAAAATTGTACTTTGAATATTTGCTGCACATAAGACTGTTTTGTGCCTAAATTCTCACTCTTTTTAGTCACTCACATTTCAGCTTCAGATGTTTTTGTAACTTTTGTTTGTAATTTGTTCTAATGTCACAAATGTGTCTGAAATTAGAACACAACAACAAATTCCTTTGTGAGACATATTTCTTCTGCATCTAAAGGGATACTTGGTGCCTTAAGACCATGTTTTTTATTTTTAGCTTGGATAATGGAATATGTAAAACACAACCGAACACTGTGAACTTTATTCTGCTGATGTCAACAAAGACACAAAATGAGATATGTGCGTTTTGGGACGGTTTTCTAGTGGGGCCAAGATTTCTCCATAAACCTCTTTGGTTGCTGTGATATAGTTTAGATTTCAACTGTCTAATTTTTTTCATGTTTGTCACAAAACTACAATGGTAGGATCAAAAAATGTATTTTACTTTACCTAGATATTAAAGGTTTAAAAGCTCTCCACACCTGTTTTTGTAACTTCACAATAAAAGCTGGATTCTCCATTTTTCTGAAAAATAAATTTTGCTTTTGCTCATATATTTATTGATTTAAATGACATCACTGTCAGTGCAACACTTTATCGACTTTGTAAAATGTACACATATTCTCCAAACACAAAAAAATACAAATGTGTTTTATTGTTTATTGCTGCAGATGAAAAACTAGCTTGGATTTTACAAGTCTGCTTTGTGTTTGAAATGAGTCAGAAGACATAAAGGATACAATCCAAATGGCAAATGAACAAACCCTAAAAATCTGAAAAGTTTTCTGTTACATTCGTAAAATGAAAATCAGAGGACAGCCATAATAAATGTAGCATTTTCAAGAATCCTTTACAGTTTAAATTCACCTCTCCAGCTTTCCTTGGCAAAATAACAATCTAATCGTTTACCTTCATATCTGACAATCCAAACCTTTTCTAAAATATATTTTTTCGGAATAGAACATTTGCCTACAAGGTGTCACACACCTGGACAAAGTCATGTGACCATGGAGCATTTCGTCGAACATTAAAGTTGTTCACACACAGTGGCTTCCTGTACCTGAAAGACAGACACAGTTCATAAAAATATAACGTTTCTCCTGAATATAACATTTTTTTTGTTTTCTTATCTCAGTTTTGGTAAATGATGATGAATTTTTTTTTACTATACAATGTCTAGAAGGTCAAACTACAGGTAGGCAACGTTGAAACCCGCTTAGACAAACCGTCAAGGGAAAAAATTCAAAACTACGCATGGAACAGAGGGCTGAGCAGGAATATAAGCAGCACTAGTAATGGCGTTGATGAAAAACAGCTGATTAAGACAGGAACCGATGAATGATTGGAGATGAAGTACTGCAGGATGACAGAGGCTGTTAGTATTCAGGCGAGAGCTCCATCTGGTGGTCGGAGGAGGACATGACTGGCTGGGCCCTGACAGCATGAGATGCTTTTAATTGATTTATTTCTCTCTCAAGGTCTCCAGTCTGTTCAATTATATTTATTATCAGTATTGGGTAAGTTACTTCTAAAAAGCAATTGATTACTTTATTTAGTTGCTGGATCAAAATTTTAATTAAATTACTTTACTCATTACCAATTTGAAACAGTAATTCACTACTCGTTACTTTACTTTTTTTCCCTCATATAAATACTTAAGGGAAGAACAGCTTCTCACGAACAAGATTCTCTTGTCTTTATTCAACAGGTCTGCTTTGAAAAAAAAATGTTTTAATCTCAATGGGACTTCTGTAGTTAAATAAAGGAAAAAAAAATTAAAATATAAGAAATTAAATAAAGCAATAACCTTGAGCAAGGTATGAACATGGTTCAAGAGCTTCATTAGAACTCAGAAAACAGTGTGAAAAATGACACAAAAATGAGTTAGAACCAATATGGTCTGTGGTACTGCTCAAATGCAGATGTTGAAAATACAGTTGCATCATATTCATCTCTATATTTATCTCTATATTCATCTCTATATTCATGTCTTTAGTCATGTCTATATTCTTGTCTGTATTTATCTATATATTCATATCTATATTCATGTCTTTATGTCTATATTCATGTCTTTATTCATGTCTACATTCCAGTCTACATTCATGTCTATATTCATGTCTTTTTTCATCTATATATTCATGTCTATATTCTTGTCTGTATTCATCTCTATTTTCATGTCTACATTCATGTCTAAATTAATGTCCATATTCATGTCTATATTCATGTCTATATTCATGTCTAAATTAATGTCTTTATTCACATCTATATTCATGTGTATATTCATCTTTATATTCATGTCTTTATTAATGTCTATATTCATGTCTATATTAATTTCTAAGTTCATGTCTATATACATATCTCTACATTCATGTCTTTATTCATGTCATCTTTATATTTATGTCTATGTTAATGTCTATAGTCATGTCTATATTAATGTCTATATTCATGTCTTTATTCATGTCTGTATTCCTTTCTATATTCATGTCTGTATTCATGCCTATATTCATCTATATATTAATGTCTTTATTCATTCTGGCTGAATTTATTTCATTACAACAGTGTTTCTGTGGGGATCATGCAGTTATGACTTGATGTCAGGCAAAAAGAAGACAGCAGCATATAGACCATATATATTACATCATATTTGCAATAAATTTCAGTAATTTATTGTTGTTACAGTCAAGGGCCGAGCGTCTCTGTCTGATGCATTCACTGAGCTCTGGACATCCACAGTAAACCAAAGCAGTTTATCAGAGAAAATGTCAAACACCAGAAGAACTGATCAAAAATAACGGACTTAGTTGTATCGGCATTTTTTCTGACAAAAAGCTTTGTTTTGCCTCTGATTTTATAAAAATAAAATAAAATATCGTAGTGGACTGAATTGGACTGTGTGTCTGTTTGGGTACGACGAGGTCAGTGAACACACCACGGTTCTGTCAATCAACCAGTTGTGGGAGATTTGAAGGAACTAAAGGGAGGACCTGGTGCATGAGACACAATGAAGGCGTTTGAGGAGAATTTTATATTCTATAAAAAGATGTCAAAGAAGTTATTATTTATAACTTGAACCATGTTTTCTTCCTTTTTGTATTCTTTAATGATAATAAAGATACAATGTTCTGCAGATATACTTTTAATTTGAGCAACTTGACTAATGATAGTTGCAGCAGAAAGCTGTGGGGTAAGGCCTTCAGGGGTCGGGGGTAAAAAGCCCTGCATTACAGTGAGTTGCGCGTCTGTTCTTAGTGCACAGTCTACCAAACAATGCACCCCCCTCCCCTACGGAGCACATTGTGCTCAAACCATCTCATATTGACCTGTAGTCCGTGCATGTTAGAGAGGAAAATAAAGTCAGACAGAGTGATTCAGTAGAGGGTATAAGGGGCTCCCAGGAAGGAAGGAGCTCTTGTCGCTCATAAAGAGTGGCTTCAGAAAGCACACGGGGTGGGTCTCCTGCAGGACCTCTTTCCGTCTCATCTTTGTGTCAGTTTGGAAAGCGCTGTGACTGTAGAAATGAGGACATGCCTGTACTTTGATTGATTCCAAACTCTGCGCTCACATGTGTACGCGCACGCACCAGTTACTCTTTTTTAAAATCTCAGTTTCGTTTCATGTATCTTAGAGAAAATGTCAGAGCCTATAAAACTCAAGTAACGAGGGTTTCTATAGTCCAGTAATTATAATTAATTACCGAAATGTAAACTGTAATTCCTTACGTTACTCTGTTGCTGACAAAAGTAATTAAATTACAGTAATTCGTTACCCCATTGTTTATTATTTATTTATTTCAAACATGTTTTCAAAGAACAGCATTTTCAGTCTCACACGATAGGTCAGACATTAACATAAATACCAATACAATGGTGTTTGAAGGGGAGCAGGCAAAATAATTGTTTTTTACACACTTCCAGAAGTGTGTGATCACGGACGTCTAAACCTTTAATTGAAGCGAAGTAAGAGTCTAATTTTGATTTCAAGAAAATATGATGCCTAGGATTTACCACTGTCTCTTAGGTCAACTTTGACCCTGTGGGCACATTTTTCCAAAAATTCTTTTATGTCGTCATAATTCTTGTACATGCTTATGCTATTGAAATATATTATTGATAGTTTTCCTTCTAAATTCATAGTACCTTTGAATTTATCTTGCATGTAATAACATGTTTAGTTGTCACTCACTCCACCCTCCTCATCAGCATGGTCTGGGGGGCAATCAGGTAATGGACATTACCTGTGGCTCTCCAATATCAAGCATGCAGAACCGCTTCAGTGCCTGGGTCTGTATTGTAAGATTTGATTGACTTCTAATGAACACCTGTTCAGTGCACAACCTGCCAGAAACTATAATAATACTAATAAGCTTCAATGCCTTTTCGTCTTGACTCCTGACATGTATAAGTGTTCTGCTCATATGTTTTGTTTTTGCTGTTTTCTGACAACTGACCTGCTCATCAACCCCTTTTCTGGATTTTGGACCCGTTCTCCTGCCTCTGTGCAAGCTATTGAGCGGGTCGCTCCTATTCTGCTGTGACGTCTTCAGCTGTTCTCTGCCCACAAGCTGGCTTAGGGGCTGGTCACACTTTGCTGGAACATAACTGGAACGTACCTGGAGCGGAGCTGAATTTTGACAACGCTCATCACCACGCACAAAATGTGAAAAAATAAAATTGAACACACGGGCGTTGGCGTAGCTTTAGCATTGGTTTAGCGGCAGCGAGCTATAGCAAGCGTTGATGTGGCGTTGGTTGCTGAGGAGTCTGAGGAGGTTCAGATTCTGCTGATGGACGAGTGCACCAATCACTGTAAGTCTCTCGGTATCCATGGTGATGCAGTTTGGGCTAATTGGATGTAGGTCTGAACTCAACAGCAGCTCAATTACAAATGATTTTCTGGTCCATTTCTCCCTGTATTTTTGGCCAGTTACCGGTCCCGCTCCGGCACCTCTATGACAACGCCACATCAAAGTTCATCGCTGCCACGGATTGGTGCTTCAACGCCTGACACTGTTCCAACAACGCTGTGTCCGCTCGTAAGACGCTAATGACCGCTCCACTGATGTTTGTGCAACGTTTAGTTGCCGCCAGTGAAATGCTGGTGAAGCAGCGGTGATCCAGCGTTCTAGATTTCTGCGCTGGTCTAGCGGACCCATGTGTCCACGAACTTACGTCTAGCGGAGCCAAATTTTGACTGGGCGTCGGTGGAGCGGGGGTGAACCTTACCGGAACAGAGAATGGAGCTCTCCTCACCGCTGCGATATTTTGTGCAGCTCAAAACTTTCCAAGCGGTGGGAGGAACCCTCGAGGAACATCAGCGGTGGCTGAGCGTATGTGGTATTGCTTTAACGGAAGCAGACTTTTGTTAAACGTTGATGAACGATCACGAGCGTTGAGGGATTTTTTTTCTGACTCCAGAAATGCTACAGCAAAGTTCTGGTGGTGTGACCGGGCCCTTAGATTACCCCAACACTTCTACCCTTCTCCTGGTGCTACGAAGACCTTCCTACCTGCCACCTCGAATTCCTAGTCCTGCCTTGAAATCAATAAATCTTTCTAATTTCCGTAAAAACCTGTGTTTATTGGTATCCAAATACAAAGCCTTAGTTGCTTGGAGAACATTTAGCAAAGGAGTTTGCGCAGAGAAACAGCAGAAAGGCATTTGGCTTCTTTCAGATCAGGGGCTAAACGCCTGAAACAAATCATGGTGGTAAAACAGCACAGGTTCTCTCTTGTTTCTGTGATTGGTTCCTTCAGAGACGGCTGTTCTTTGGTTCCCCTATCGATAGATGCTTATTGTTTTGTGACTGAGTCTTCAACACATACCTGACACTGGGCACTTCTGAGACACACACAGACTTCACATGGACGTCTCCTTGTCTGTACAGGCGAGCTCCAGTGTTTCTCATCTTAATGGAGTGGAGCTCACACAGAGCAGCAGGGTGAGCCACCACTGTCCTGTACACTGTAGTATCTGTCTGACTACAGAGAAGGAAAACACAACACAAATAATCACAACTGAGGACAAAAGCATTTCCAGCTGTATCAGCTGAAGGGATCGTAAGAAAATGAGATAAAATCATCTGAATAAGACCAAAGCCATCAACAGCAGTAAAGAACGCACTGAAAAACACAATAACTGAAACATGTTTTCAACAGATGTTGCATGCTTTATGATTCTTTTGTCATTTGTAATTGTGATGTATGTAAGTTTTGCAACTTACTTTTCTTTTGAATGTTTCTATGTTTTAAAGGGTAACATACATTTTTTTTTGCCTCTTCTGTTGTGATTAGTAAAAGACATGCCCAGAAATGACTTTTCTGTTCTTTCCTAGTTTGTCAAGTCTTCCTATTTTTTTTTTTTTTTTTAACGGGATGAGGTCATTCCTCTGGATAGAATTAATTTTAAAATGCACACGTTCTGAAAACAAAGAATAACTTTTTGGTCTCCCACTGGCCTCCAGTAAACCTGTGCGGTTACTTCTGCTTCCTCAGCATCCTGCTGCAGCATGCTGCACCTGCTGGAGCTCCTCCACTCTCAAAATAGCTCACTATTTATATGGGAAACATGCATGCAATGAATTTACAGCATATATACAGGTATGTTTAGAGGATTGTGTTTCATCAACTGGTGCAAATACACTGAATCTAATCAGGTTTTCTCTACTGTACATTGTTATGACTGGGTCATGAAGAGGTCTTTAAATTGCTCTATGTGTTAGAGGTTGTCAGTTTATTCATAGGAAGACATCTTTATTGCTGGGAATGACCTGGGGTTGGTGATGTTAAAAAGTATTTATAGTGAAACCACACTCTCCTGAATATGAAAGGGATGTAATCCCTACACTGCAAAACAGCCCCCTAATAAATAAGTCGGATTTTTTTTTAACATATTCCATGTCTTCTTAAAAAGCACACCATGTGTGGATGAGGTAAAGAAAAATGCTATTTCCAAGAATTTGAATGTCAAGAATGAAATTCTTATCACTAAGACATGGTTTTCTCAAACTAAGATTATTTTGCTTTTGAAAAGCTTTACTGACACGTTTATTTTTTGCAAGACAGACAATAAGGGCATTTTTCTTGAAACAAGGGTCTTTTTACTTTCCCATTTAGGTTTTGCAGTTTACTTATAACTCATTCTGTATTATTTTTGGTTATTTTCTCCCTTTTTTGTCCATCCATCAATCTCCATAACCCACTGAATCCCTTTCAGGGCCACAGAGCTGCCAGAGCCTAACCTGGCTACTGTTGGGTGAAAGAGGGGTGCATCCTGGACAGGTCGCCAGTCGGGCAGGGCCCCCTTTTTTCTCATTTCACAAATTGTAAAGAAGCATACCAGATTTGGGTTGACCTTAAAACTAATTTAAGTTTAAAGCACAAACACTTCTTTGGACATATGCAGCCATGTGCAGGACAGAGATGTGATGTTCCACAAGGCTCCATTCTCTGCCCTCTACTTTTCAGTATGCAGGCTTACATGAGCAAATAAAAGAGTAATCACAGTCATGCAGATCACATCTTTTTCAGTCGCCTCTTTTCAAATGTTAAGATCAACTTTGTGGCTGAATCAGCAAAACCTTTCTTCCAATAAACAAAATTTGGCCTCAAACTGCTCAGTTTGAGGGAGTAATGCTGTGATTAATTAATTTACATGTAATTTTTATCAAGTATTTAGACTTAGTTATATTTAACTTGTTATTCTTAGTGGTTTCTTGTTCTCACCCAGTGGATCTGGTGCCTGGTCAAATCTCTGCTCCAAAAGTTAGAATTAATTCAACTAATAAAATCATTTTAAATGGGCCATCTTCAGGTGGCAAAAGCAACTCAGAATTTGAAATTAAAGGAAAAAGAAAAAAGAAGTTTGGAGTCCGTCCTGTTAGCTCTTGTGTTTTTTATCAACGTATGTAAGCAACTCTGATTTCTCAAATGTGGTCAAACTGTGCTTTTAAAATGAATCTGCCTTAAATGTACTTTTTCTAAAAATCCACACAGGTCCAGTTTCCAGCAACAGCTTCCAATGAGATTCAGGAATTCTAGTGTTGTGACAGCAGGTCATGAAAACACATTCGTCATGTGATACCTACAGGCTGAGCTGGAGCTGTGTTCCCAACTTCTCTGTCATCAGTGTCACTTCCACCTCTGCGCTCTTGTCCAGGGCGGAAACTTCCAGTTTCACAAGGATATGATGAGCTGAGAAAGAAGCAGCCATGAGCAGGACCATGTGTACAGAGGCCTTGAAACAAGCCTTTACAAAGTGTGAGTGAGTGAAAAATATTCAGTACGGTACTGGAGAGAAAAAAAGAGATGATGAACCAAAATGAGATGTGAACACAAATCTTTGTTCAGTTTAATTAATTTAATTTGCTCAGTTAACACCTAAAACCAGTGATGTGACGTTCTGAGTCGAGGCTTCGTGTGGTGAATAGTGGAAGAGGAGCAAACAAATCCCACCTTTGAAGTACCGGTTCAGAACCAGCACCCATAAAATCTAAATCCATTCCTACTCTCATCTCTCTTTAAATGGTTGTTTAACCTTTGAGGTTGAGCAACAGAGTTATTTTTTTATTTATTTATTTGTGTCAATACATAAGTAAACAAACACAAAGAAAGCATTCAGCAATGTAGATGTTTTGTAAACTTCTTTAGTTTACTGCTTTTAATTTAACTGATACTTTTCGTGTCCACTAGATGTGGTCCTAGAGCAAATGGCGCTTCATCTGCCCATCACTACCTAAAACTCACCGCAAAACGGAGCCGAAGACGTGGTAAGCAGGAACATCTTCTGCTCTGTGGGAATGGGTGACATGTTTATCCCACTGTTCTCTGATAAACCTGAAAAACATTTACACACACAGGTGATGACAAGCCTTAAGCTGCCGCTTAACTTCAATCCGTTTTAGCATAAACATCACCAAAACAGTTTAAAAGAGGGCTTCTTATAAAATATGGAGGGACTTTGACAAACAGCTGATCTAAGAAAAGCTCAGTTTAGCTTTTGGTGACAAAATATTTGACAATTTTGTTATTCATCTTGTTGAGGAAAATACATTTTGTTTTTTTTCATTCAATCTCTGAGCAGTTTGTTTTGTCCTCAGATGTTTTCCACAGTTATAACTTTGACAATTTAGATTTTTACAGATTTAGAAAAGTCTGTCAAAGGTTTGAAGCTCACAGGAAAGCTCCTCTCTTTACCTATGTGTGGACACGCCCCCTGGAACACGTCGCAGGTAACACAGTTTCCCTTCAAGAAGTCTTCATATGTGGAGCATGGGATCCCAACAAGAGGGCAGGAGCCGTTCAGCGCGCTGATGTAGACAAGCAGCGCCCTCATGTGGTCACAGATCACATAGCCATACACTGCAAAGTACACAAGTACTGACAGACAAAAGAACTCAGAGAGCCAAATGCTAGCTTCTCTGATCCAAATGAGAATCAGATCTGCTCAGATGGTATGAAGTCCAGGCAGCCGGAGCTCTCAGAACTTACCTGAAGGAAATCTGGTGCGTGCGCAGCCAGCCTGGTCTTTTCCTCCGTTCAGATAGAAGTCAATGTGACCCACAGGGATGGAGATGCCAAAGTCTGAAGCAAGAGAGCAGCTGTCAGCACCTCCTACTGACACAGGTGAGCAGAGTTACAGCCAAAACAGGAAACCAGATTATTCCTTCAGTAAAGTTACTCTCTCTGCCTCCAAACGTTTAGCTTTTGGTTCTCGAGTCATTTTGCCCAAACCAGCATTACCTAGAACTGAACCAACATCTGTCTCAAGAAAAGTCCCCACTGAAATTAGTGAGGGTTTGAACACAGTCAGAGTTCAGAGTCAAAGCAGCCTCACAGTCAGTGTCAGTGTGAATGGCCTCCACAAACTGAGCGTCTGAGGGGTCCAGCCTGTCGTAGGTGTCCGCTCCTTTAAACAGCGGACCGGCAGGGTCCAGACCTGTGTGGCAAAGAGGAGAACGGAGAGTTTAAGGACTCAAGAAAATCAACAGAAAAATACAAACCAGAGGCAGAAAAATGTCGCTCCTGTGGTTCACCTAACAGCAGCAAAGAGGATGTTTGAAAATTGCAATAAAAAGATAGAGTTTAAGAAATATATTGTCTTCCCAACAGACTGAAAAGGCCAATTCTTTACATAACATGTTCTTCCTCAGCATGTGTTCAGTGGTACTGCTGCATAATGAGTTTTTTTCTGAACCTACACACTATTTGAACACAAAAGATCTGTAAAATCTTTAAGCTTTTGTGAAAAAGTTTGCCAAGTTTATTTTTTAAATTCCTGTTTCTGCTTCAGCAGTTCTCTGATCTTTGAAAGATGGTGAGACGCCTTCATTTTTCTGGTTCCTTCCCATCATTCCAACAAGCAGTTCTAGAAACTGTGTGAACTCACATTTTCATGTTCATAGTAAAAGCATGAGAAGAAGACAGCTGCTTTTTTCAATAAACATCTACAAATGTCTCATGATTTTTTCCAGCATGTATACATGAGAGTAGGTTTGACTCAAATTCCTTTTACTTCTCCTCCTTTAATGCAGTTATTTATCCAATGCGAGGCCTTTCCAGAACAGTCATCCTGTTCTTGATCTGTAATGAGACCCATACCTTAAATGATGAATTTGATACAAGTTTTTAATTCAAAAGACTCTGGAAAGTCAATGTTTAAACAACTAATCTACGTAATCTACTTTTTAATCTTAAAAAAATGAAAATGCTTATGTTGTCCTTTATGGTTTGAGAAGGAAACATTTCTCCATTTTTTACTAGTAAGCATTTGAGAACACACAAGATGTTATAACCAAAAGAGAACTGATAGATAACCTTCTCTTCACTCCAACATACTGAGAATGTCTGGATTACCATTACAGGTAACTTCTCCACCTGTCAGTGGGCCTTCATTCATAGACTATGATTCTTACTTTCTCCACTTTAGAAGTGACTTATTTCTACCAAAGACAAAAACAGCACTATCCCAACATCCAAGATGCACAAATGCTGTTCGTTCCAAATTCTTCCCATTCTGCTGTGACTTATTAGAACCACACAGGCCTGCAATAGACCAGGTGTGATGGGGTCCAGCATCCACCCGCTCAAGAGTCTGAACAACAGCTGATAAAGGACCAGTTGAACAGAGGAACCAGAGTACTGTGGAACAGCAGTGTGGTGGTGCACTGTGCACACTTCTTGTGTTTTTCAGGGCTTGTCAGAAGCCTGTCTAAGTTGACACATGTGCCCCCACAGACTGCAGTCTGATGTCAACAATGGGGCAGTAATATATTGTCTTGCATCACGAACCTGCATCAGAACCACAATGCCTCTTATCAGAGTGCAGCTGAGCCTAAGCTTATCCTGCTCACTGCTTGGAGAAAACCAACAGCTCTGAAGGAGCGTTGCTTTTGCTTTTCTGGATCTATCTTAGGGGTTAAACTCAAGTGTAGGTAGAAGCACAATTCAACACAACAGACTGAAATGAAAGTGCTGTTTCATTGTCTGACTCACCTGTGATTCTTCCCAGTTTCCCTTCAAAGAGAGTCCCCACAAAACCAGCGACATGTGCTCCAAGACTGACCCCGATGAGGTGGAAGGACTGCAGCTTGCATCCATAATTCTGTTGGCCATGCAGATCAAACAATGCTGAGCGTAGTTCCCCATTAATGTGTATTTCATTATCAAGAAACCTTGAAAGAAAATGTCTTCTTTTTTATTGATGATGCTTTTAGACTTCCTGAAGCAGTTATTGTATTATTACTATATATATTACTATTACATTCCCAACCCTCTGTGCACCGCCAACATAATGTGGTGGGGGGGTTTGTGAGCTCGAGTGAACCCGGGACCTAAGCTGTCTGGGGCTTTTGCCCATGATAGACAGGTCTTGGGGTCCTAATGAGAAGACAAAACAGATCCAGTAACATCACCCGGATTGGTGTCAACGGGGCCCTGGAGCCAGGCACGGGGTTAGGGCTCGGAGGCGAGAGCCTGGTGACCTGGTCTCGCTTTTCCCACGGGCCCGGTCAGGTCTAGTCCGGAAAAACGATGTGGGATCCCTCTCCAGTGGGTCCACAATCCGAAGGAGAGCTCAGAAGGGGCCGGTGCTACGTGGTTTGGTGGCAGTCGAAGACGAGTGCCTCAGCGGCCTAAACCCCGGTCATTTAATTTGTCATTTTGGACATGGAACGTCATCTCTCTGAGAGAGAAGGAGCCTGATCATGTGCGGGAGGTGGAGAGGTACCGACTAGATATAATTGAGCTCACCTCTACACACAGCCTGGGTTCTGAGTCCCCCCGTGTGGTTCTAGGATTTTTGCTCACTGTTCTTGTGATTATTCTGAGATCTTTTGAGGAGCCCCAGATTATCAGTGTCTTCCATTTCCTAATAATTGCTCCCACAGTTGATTTCTTTACACCAAACTGCTTACCTATTGCATATTCAGTCCTCCCAGCCTGGTGGAAGTCAACAATTTTGTTTCTGGTGTCCTTAGACGGCTCTTTGGTTTTGGCCATAGTGGAGTTTGAATGTTAGAGGTTGTGGACAGATGTCTTTTATATAGATAATGAGTTCAAACAGGTGCAAATAATACAGGTAACGAGTGGAGGAAAGAGGATCTTCTTACAGAAGAAATTACAGGACTGTGAGAGACAGAAATCTTGCTTGTTTGTAGGCGACCAAACACTTATTTTACACCATCATTTACATATAAAATCCTTTAAAAATCAGACAATGGGATTTTCTGGATTTTTTTCTAATTTTGCCTTTCATAGTTGAAGTATATCTATGATGAAAATGACATCTCTCTCTGCAATACTAATAACATCAATGCTTTGATTATTGACAAAAAAGCAGAACATGTTACTTATCCTATTACAGGGCAGGTACAGAGCAAACTCCTGCCAGTGTTAATGATAAAAATAGATCTTTTACTAACATGATGCTCACCTGAAGCTGATTTATGAGGACAGAGATCTGCAGAGCCACTTCTTTGTAACTCTCCACCACCAGGTTGTAGGCAAAGGAGGCGCCACAGATCCAGTCCACCACCAGAACATTTACATCTTGAGCCACAAGAAGAGCCTGAGCCATCTCCTTCACCCACAGCGGTTTGCTCCCTAAGGCTCTTTGAGGGGAGAGGGAAATGTTAGACTTCTGGGTTTTAAACATGGATAATTGACAGAGAGGATATTTTTCTACACTGAATGAGGAACTTCTAATTCCTCAGCTATGTGTACATAAAATTTGAGGCTTTGTTCAACTTCAGTAGACTTTTTTGGGTGGAAACCCTTCAAAGCCTGTTGTCTTCTAGGACACAGTTTCTGCAGAGCGGCAGGAGTTCAGACATTTACCTCTATGTTGTGGGCGGAACCGTTGGCATGGAAGTAAGCCTCCACTCATTTCCCATAGTACCTCTGTTTACGCTCTTTCCCACAAGCTTACACCTCTCTCTAGCCCAAGCTAAGATTAACGGTGTAACAAAAAAGGTGAGCAATATTGGAGCAGTCCAACGGTACAGTTTGTAGCCAGATGCCAACTCATGCGAGGAAAACAAAGATGGATCCATCTGTCTGCAAGTGAATGCATCAGAATGGAGCAGGAAGCTTTTGGTTTGTCATTGTAGTTTCCACGTGACAACGACATCTAAGGATTCTGTGGTTTGGTTTGTTTTTTGTTGTTCTTGGTCATGTTTTTGGTTTCCCTTTGGCAGTCACCAGTTTCAGGTTCATGATCTATGTTGTCGTCAGTTCAGTAACTGTCCTCAGCCTATTTAAGTGTCTGGTTTTTCAGTTAGTCCTTGTCAGTCATCTGCTCTGTTTTGACACTCGTTTGTTGCTCCTGTGGTTGTGTTTCATGTTTCAGTTTATTTACGGTATTAAATGCTTTTGTTTCTGTCGCCTAGCTCGGTCTCTTGCATTTTTGGTCCTACATCACCACTTCCTGACACGACAAGCATTTTCCAACTGCATTTTCTTCGCCTGCTCTTGATTCACCAAGATTCGAAAAAAGAAATACTCAGAAATGCAGTCATGTTACGCAGCCATGTTACACAGCAGAGCCATGTTACACAGCCATTTTAAAGCCCTAATGCTGAAGCATCTTTGTTTAAAGGAGAAATATTTCAGTTTGACAATCATTTAGCCTTAAAACTGACAGCAGACCATTGACTGTATATAGAGACTTAGACTGAGTGAGTGTGACACCACCCCCTGGCTCCAGCAAAATGAAGCCAATTCAGTTGCCATGTTGGAGCCAGATGACAGTGACTGTTTTTAATCGGTCTGAGTCATGTTTCCATAGCAACTACTGTCGCCAGTCATTAGAAAGCTTGTTTGAAGCCTTTCCACTGAAAAAGACTCAGGAGAATCTGTCGAGCAAACGTTCGAGGTGGGGCCAGCAGGCACCACATGCTTTTACTGAGGCATCTGATTGGTCAGATTATAACATGACTAACTTGCAATAAAGAAAAAATAGGAAAAAAAGGATTAGCAAGAAGATGTTAAAAAGATGTAAAACAAGAGTCATTATTCTGACCAATAGAATGACTAAGTAATAACTGTCTATTTCTCAAAAGAAGTCTACAGGATTTTGGCTTCTTGGAGCCAGCAGGTTCTTCCTGTTTGGAATGTGACAGAGGAGCGGTCAGGCTGTCCAGTCTCATATACAGACAAAAGCAACAAATGAACCTTTACGATTAAAGCAGAGATTAGTCAGACTTTCATGCTGTTTTATGCTGAAATGTTACTAATCCACCAGTGATTTTATAAATTAATCAGATATTGCAGATTATTATCGTGAACATACTGAACTCATTTCACAGTTCTTACGTTGTCCAACAATTTGTTTTTTACGTGTGGCATAATTCAGTAATGTATGCTTTTTGCAGTCTGATTTCAGGCATTCGATTCGATCTTGGGTGATGTGTTTGGCTGCTGTGGTGGAATAATGTTAAACTAAATTCTGCAAACAGAGGTTTCTTTCACGTTTTCTTCTGAAGTTCTGCCTTCCTCCCTTTGATCCTTGATGTTTGCCAACCATATCAAGGAAAAACACAAGAGGAGATTTATTCAGACTCAACTCTTGTATTTTTGCTTCAAACAGGGGGACGTTTTTGATTGATTGATTGATTTAAAGAAAGGAAGAAAACATCGTGGGAGGTCTGAGTGAATCGTCTCATTTGTATCAGAAGAAGCCATTTTCTTTGCATCAAAAGTGAAATCCCACATTTATTTCAGTTTGAAGAAATGTCATATTCATTTCTGCTGCAGCACTGACTGGTTGCTTGTACCATTTAGTAAAGTGTATTCATACAGAACAGATCAAAGCAGACAGTTTGTGGTGTTGTTTGTTACCTAGTTGTGTTTCAGAGTCAGCCCCTCACCTGTACCCGTGGATGATGACTTTAGTAGGACGGGAAGAGTTGAAGTGAGACTTCTCTGTGGTGAGAGATTCCTGGTGAAACCTTTGTGGACAGTTAACATTTTCCCGGGTCATCAGCAGATACGTGACTTGCAGTTTGGCTCGGCGCTGGCGGTACTCCTGCCATGTGGTGTTCTTGAGGTCAGCACACTGATCTTTGTCCTGCTTCTCCTCCAAACCTGTAGATGCACAAGCATTTTGTGTCTGTCGACGTTGGATTGCTGAGTTAAGCTTCATCTCTAAAGAGTCCTCATCACATGACGGTTGATCAATGCATCACGGCTGACAAAGTCCACTACATTTAATTGCAAGGAATTCAAAGCTACAGTGGCTTCTAAAAGTATTTTTATCCCTTGAACTTCTCCCCATTTCTCACGTTATGACCACAAACATAAACGTATTTGATTGGAATTTTATGTCAAAGACCAACACAAAGTGGCACACACTTGTGAAGCGGAAAGAAAATTATACAAGAGTTCCATTTTCTTTTCCAAATAAAAAACAGAAAAGTGCAGTGTGCAAAAGTATTCATGCACTTTTCTCTGAGTTCATCCAATTGTCTTCAGAAGTTGCTTGATGATTTGTGACTGATCAGATGTTGATTTCATGACTTCATAGAGTCCACCTGTGTGTCATTTCATCTCAGTATACAAATCCAGTTGCTCTGTGACAGTCTCTGTGGTTTGTCAGGAAAATATTGGGAAAACATCATCATGAAGTGTAAGGAACACAGCAGACTGGTCAGGGAGAAAGTTGTAGAGAAATTTAAATCAGGGTTAGACTAGAAAAGGTATAATCAAACTCTGAACATCCCACAAACCACTGTTCAGTCCATCATCCACAAATGGAAAGAGTATGACACAACTGTAAACCTACCAAGACATGGTCGTCCACCTAAACTAACAGACTGAACAAGGAGACACTGATCAGAGATGCAGCCTGGAGTCCATGATGACTCTGGATGAACTGCAGAGATCTACAGCTCAGGTGGAGGAATCTGTCCATAGAACAACCATCAGTCATGCAAACATCTGGACTTTATGGAAGAGTGGCAAGAAGAAACCTATTGTTAAAAGAAAACCTCAAGAAGTCCTGTTTGCAGTTTGTCATAAACCATGTGAGTGACCAGCAAACGTGTGGAAGACGGAGCTCTGGTCATATGAGACCAAAATGGAACTTTTTGGTCTAAATGCAAAGCACTATGTGTGGAAATCTAACACATCACGCTGAACACACCACACCCACTGTCAAACATGGTGGTGGCAGCATCATGCTCTGAGGCTGCTTCTCTTCAGCAGGAACAGGGAATCTGGTTAGAGTTGATGGGAAGATGGATGGAGCCAAATCCAGAGAAATATTGGAGGAAAACCTGTTGAAGTCTGAACAACACTTGAGACTGAGGCGGAGATTCACCTTCCAACAGAACAACCACCCTAAACATAAAGACAAAGCTACAATGGAATGATAAAAATGAAACTTATTCATGTGTTGGAATGACCCAGTCAAAGTCCAGACCTAAATCCAATCCAGAATCTGTGGTAAGATCTGAAAACTGCTGTTCACAAATGCTCTCCATCTAATATGACTCAACTTGAATTGTCTTGAAGGAAGAATTGACAAAGATTTCAGTCTGTAGATGTTCAAAGCTGGTAGAGACAAACCCCAAAAGACTTGCAGCTGGAAAGGAGGTTCCACAAAGTATTGATTCAGGGGGATGAATACTTTTGCACACTGCACTTTTCAGTTTTGTATTTGTAAAAGAAAATGGAACTCTTGTATAATTTTCTTTCCACTTCACAAGTGTGTGCCACTTTGTGTTGGTCTTTCACATAAAATTCCAGTAAAAATAAATGTATGTTTGTGGTCGTAATATGAGAAATGAGGAGAAGTTCAAGGGGTTTGAATACTTTTGCAAACCACTGTATACAATGTCCCCAAATTTCTCTGGGAAAACCATCTCATTGAAGAATTCAGGGTGAGTACAGGGACTCATTGTGGTGGATGCTATGATCAAGATTTGACACACTGGGAAATTGTTGTCTTAAGCTTTTGTCTGTATTGTTGCTTTGTTTACTCGAGCTTTAATCCCTATGGAAAGTGACAGAGAGTGCTTCCAGCAAAAACTGGTCATTGCTGTGCGTGTGCAGGTTAATAAATGAGGTCAAAGTCAGCTATGGTATGAGAGGCCAAACCCTAGAAACCTCAGCGCCTCAACTCTTAAAAAACCTTTAAATGGCAAGTAGAGCCCTCTAGTGGTGATTAAGGGTTTTGAAAAGTTGTTGCTCGGTTGCAGCTTTCATTTTCAGATGTAATCTCTTGTCACGTTCATGGGTTTAGATTTAGGTCTGAGTATGATACCAAACAGAACCAATTAAGATTTTTTTTTTGCAAAATACTATACTAATACTAAATACTATTAAATGAAAACACTGACTTAGATGTTAAATATTTTCTTGTTAAAAGAATGTACAGTTTTGAAAAAACTGTAAAAAGTTTTTACATAGAAGCAAATGAACAAAAGAAGAACTTTCCTTCAGTCTGATATTCCCACATTAAAAAGTATCAGAAAAGCTGTTTGTACGGAAAAAATGAAGAAACAATTCTTAGGTTTGATATACATTTTGTTTACTGGTAAAGCTTGATTTGAGGAATTTGTTATTTATCCAGCTTTAATTACTTAGTTTTAAATGAAACATCTTTTTCTGTTTGTTTGAATTGCCTCTGGTCCTCTTTTAATTCTGTCAGAAGAAGTTCTCTTTTAGTTCTGTTTGACGGTTTCTTTAGTCTCACATTTGGGAATTCACATATTTATTCATTACATTTTTGCAATAAGATTAGATTATTTTAGATACATGTAACAGTTGTTTAGATCGCAAAGAAACAAGAGTGAAACTAGTGTGTTTAGGTCAATTTAAGGGCCAGTATACTCACCCAGAATTACTTTTGGTGTTACTCCTGGAGTTATATTATTCACTAGTTAATAATTCAATTATTACTCTTAAACATAAATAACCATATTTGCTCGTTTGTACATAGAACATGACACAAGGAAACCATGAAATACTGAGATTGTCAGAAAGAGTTCAGTAAATGCTGTGCTTTCCTTAGCTTTTAATTTCTCGTGTTTTTTTTCACCTAAATGCTCATTATCTGGTTCTTAACGTCTGATCAGTCATTTACATTTTACCAGCACAGATTCAGGTCATTAAAATCCATAAGTATCAATTAATCACATGACCAAGATGAAGAACAAATTTATGTAAATTGACAACATTATTTCAGAAATTATTCTAATATATGCAGATCAAAAATATGTGCAGATTATTTATAAAATTGGATAACTCAAGAAATTTGTTTTTATATTACTTACATATTTGACAATCATCCGAAATAAAAAATGTATTCACATTCCATACTTTTTATTGATTGATTGATTTTTTTTTTTAAACTCTAGATCAGTTTATTTGTTCTCTGTACCATAATGCCTGCAGACAGTGTTTGTCAGGGTCGTTCTACAGCTGATATCAGTGCAGCTGAATAGGTTGAGGTCAAGTCGACTGCAGGTCAGAACTCTTCTGAAAATCAGGGTCACAGTTGACTTTTAGAGATAGTGGAAGATCCCAGGCGCCATGAGCTTGGTTTTTAAATTGTTTTTGGTCATCTTCTGTACTGCCCTTAGTCAGTCACACCAGGCTCATCATGAACCACAGCTGCTTTTGTTTTAGTTCACTACCCTCAGCCTATATAAATGTCTGGTTTTTAGGTCATCTGTTTTGCTTTGTCACCCTTTTTGTTTCTCTGTCATATTTTGGGTTTTTAATAAGAGTTTAAGTTTCTGCCACCAAGCCTGGTCTTTCATCTGCCGTTCCTGACAGAAAATAACAGTCTTTGCAACATCTTACCAACATTTTTATCTGCTTTTATTGCAAACTCATTTTCAGGAACCAGAACCTTCATAACAGAATGCAGGTCTTTTCTCAATTTAGTCATCTAGAAAAGAAAATGAATCCTTCAGATACTGTAAATGATGGTGGTGATCTGATTTTAACGTATGTTTTTTTATGTCTTTTACCCTCACTTTCTTGTTCTCATCGGTTACTCATAAATTATAGAAAGTGTATTTTTCTTTTTAACAGTTTTTTTTTCTTTTTTCTTTTCCTTTTTTGTTTTATTAGGGAATTAAATTATTTGTATCTTAAAGATCTGGGACCACACTGAATTTAAATTTTAGACCAATGAAAACAGTATTATTGGGGAAAAACTGTTCCAGCAACAACAGAATGTCAGCTTTGGTGAATGACTGTTGATATTGGATGTCATGCCATGTCAGGATAAATAATGATGGCATTAAAAACTACATTAAAACAGCCTGTGACTCTTTAGCTTACTTTGATTTTTTTTTAGTCATTTAAGGATGATTTGGCTCAGATTTCTAAAATATTTACTCTGAAATCATTTCTCCATTAGGGAAGTGAATAAATCAATATTTTGTGGAGAAAAAAAAAAGTATATAAATTGCAGCACATGCCATTTTCCCAAACTGACTAATCAGAGTTAGCAGTCTGCATCAGTTTAATATATCAGATGCTGTAGGGGTGACCTTGTCCCAAATTCATCAATAGCCTGGTTTTAGTCCTTCAGTAGAAATGAAGATGCATGTTATCACTTCATTTCTTCCATTCTGCATCACCTCTTTGTATTGAAGCCTTATTTAAGATAGATTTTTGTGTGTGATCAGATTAACAAATCTAATGTTTTTCCTCATTTTCCTCTGACCTGAACTTAGCTTATAAACTAGTAAACCATAAAAGGTGGAATGGAGTTTGAAGAAGT
Organism: Oryzias woworae; assembly: GCA_016861445.1. Taxonomy (NCBI): domain Eukaryota; kingdom Metazoa; phylum Chordata; class Actinopteri; order Beloniformes; family Adrianichthyidae; genus Oryzias; species Oryzias woworae. The sequence continues at coordinate 2,426,998 of BOLG01000197.1, forward strand.
GGTGTCGTTGGGGCTTTGTTTATGTGGTTCATTAGCTTACTAATGAGAGGGGTTGATAACAGGCTTGTTTTTGTTGCTTATCTTGCTTTTTTAACTTCATCTTCTGTTTGTCATATTTTGTTAAAGCATCTACATCTCATGTCTTCAAACATTTTGATTGTTTTTCAGGGGTGACTCAATAGTCATGTATGTTTTCCCTGAGTGTGTCAGTCCTTGTGTTCTAGTCCTGTGAGCTGAAATAAAGTTGAAAGTATTTTTTTTCTTTCAAGTTGTGTATATTTCTACCAGCTGCCACCACTTCAGTGGCCTTGTGGTAGTGTCAGCCTTGAGTCTGGAAGGTTGTGAGTTCAAACCCCGGCTGAGTCATACCAAAAAGACTTAGAAAATAAAAAAAGGTCCAATGCCTCTCTGCTTGACACTCAGCATTAAAGGTTTGGATTGGGGGGTTAAACCACCAAATGGTTCCAGAGTGTGAATGACTGCAGCTCACCACTCCTCCAATGCAGAGAACAAATATCACACACCGCAGTGTGTAATAACTGATGGGACTTTAAAGTTTTTTTTTTTTTTCTCTGTGACCAGCGTGAGCTTTTTGGTTGTTTTCTGAGCAACTTAATTGGTTGTTAAAAAGCCTTTTCACACTAATTCAAATCATTTTCCCATAAAAAGCATTGAACAATGCTGTGTGTAAGCTACTTAGGCTGAATTAGAGGAGGTCCAGCAGAACAGCCCTCTCACTTTTCCAGAGGGTCAGGGTAACAGAGAATTGTTACCCTAAATTCAGCAAATAAATTAGATAAATAAGACAGCTGACGCTATGAAAAGTTGTTGAAGGCAGAAGTTAAAAAAATAGCCTGCAAGCTCTGTTGAAACGTGTTTACATAGTAATTTGATTAAAAAAACATTCATTGGACAAATTGGAAGGTTTTTTTTAAATTTATTTTGCGTGTTACATTTTTTTCGAGTTTACAAAAGTTAGCTTGGAGTAATTTGGGCTGGCATCACAGTAGAAAACAGTCTGGACGCTGACTGGCACCCCAACTTCATGATCCAGTTTGTGGCTGATTGAAGATACTGCATGTCAAGATAATTGGATAAAATTTGCCAGATATCTATAATATTAAAATGGCATTTATTCACTTGTTGCTTGAAGGTTTGAGTACCACATGGCTAGTCCCCGTCGCGCTAAAATCCCCCGCTTTACTTTTACAGAAACCAAATTAAGACAGGTTTCATCAACTGCTCTGGCTCCCGAGAAAGATTCGTTTCACCAACGGAATCCTTGCAAATGTTTGTGATATTTGAGAAAGTCAACTGATGAAGCCACTTGAGCGGAGATTTTTAAATCCAGTTGTTATGTCTCAACTTCCAAACGCCACCTGGATGAATGAGAACCTTCACCGAAATATTTTAGGGAAGTTTCCATGAATCCACGCTGACTTGTTAACATTAGCTGCCCTCAGGATTAGACGTCACGAAGCTCAAGTGGCGCAGAGAACCACATTTACCAACTCAGCTTGAAATACCAGTTCAGCGTGAGACTCCATGAAGAAGAGATGGACTTTATGGCTTAACTAAAACTGGTGCTGGAGGCAGAAGGTACAGAGCTTTAAAAAGAAGAGTTCATTGAAAAAACATGTTAAGCAAACACTATTTGCAAAAATCCTGCCAGATTTGTTCTAAAGTTGTTCCCTGAGGCTCTTTGCAGTCATGGAGTACCAAACACTCACTGTGACATGAACTGGAGCTCAGTCCCTGATCCAATGTTTGACTTGGCTGCCATCAGACATTTGAACAAATGCAGGAAAATAAGCTTTACACCGAACACATTTATTTCATTAGCAGACTTACTTACCCACCACCTGTGAAATTGTGTAGACCAACAGAACAGTGAAAAAGATGGCTGTTCGTTCCCAAGGCATTTCTGGAGAAGCGAGTGGAGAAAAAAAGTTGCCAAGGAGGTTTAGCTGGTGCTTAGCTGTTCTCAGCTGCTCTGTTGAGACTCCAAATCGGTGGATGGAGGAAATCCCAGCTCTGTGAAACTCTGAAGCCAAACCTCAGCTTTGAAGAGGTAAACTCTGTGTAGCAAGGCTGCAATTGGTCCGAACCAATCCCAGTGCGTACAAAAACAAGGCTGAGAAGCCCCCTTAAGCCTCCCATAATCCACAACAAACCTCTCCCTGTTTTTTCCCTTTACTCATCACAGCTATCACATTCAGAGGTTCCCCCCAGATGGGCTTTTACACCGAGCCAAGAAGCGGTTAGATGTCTGCCTGGTGGTGAATCTATGACCTCATTCAGGCTGAATGGCTGTTTGTTGTTTTTGCTGGACTTTGGCCTGGCTGCCCACTTTGTGTGGATGTGCGTGCGTGCACGTTTGTGTGGGCCCAAATTTTTTGTTTTGTGCTTTAAAGATTTAGAAAGTTACTGTTAAAACAGAGAAAAGAGAATCAATGAAATGGTCAGACTGGTTGCTTCTTCAATCTAAACAGCTTCCTTTGCTAACATGTAAGAATTCTAATTATTATGGCCCGCAGCAGCAGCAGTCCCTCACTTCAAGGACCAATTTTTGGTATAGGGACACCCCCTACCCCCCCAAAAAAGACGACATCACGGTGAGCAAAACCGTAACAAATACGGATGGGCTGAAAATAAGTGATGGAGCCAATAAAGAAAAAAAATTAAAATACACAAATAAAACAAAAACACACGTATGCGGGACATCCAAGAGAACTTTTTAAATTGTTATGGGATGGCCACACAACCTACTGGTTGGCGGTTTTAAAGTACAGGAAAACTAACCTTTGGCGATTTTTAACACAATTTCACAGACATGCCGCTAGCTTAAGTCTGGAGTTAGTTAGCTGGAGTTTTGTTGACGCTTGATCTCAGGAACAGGCCGCCATCTTGAATTCTCACAAAACTCAAAGGGGGTGGAGGGGGTCAGGTGTGCCTTGTGGCTGCTTTGCAGGTGGGGTTTGTGAAAGGTGGGCGGTGGTGAATCATGGAGCTGGACGGCGAGGGTGGTTATCGCCTGCAATCTAACACCCCTCGCAGGTTTAATTTTTATGGTATTTTGTATTCAATTCACACAGACTCACAGGTTTTTTTTTTTTTTTTTTAACCAGACATACATCCTGGTGGTCAGGTAAAACTGCAGTGATGTTCTGATCCTCATACCCAGAGCAAGCCCCACAGCTTAGTTATGCAGGGTAGGCCACACAGAAAGTAATCCTTCCAGCAGAGGTTTAGAGTATTTCTAGCAGAGGCTGATGCTGTTGGGTAAAGGTGGTTAGGAGATTATTTTGCAGCTCGGTGGGAAAATGAGACAAAATCCTGTAGGTGCCTTTGTAAACCTTCACAGGAATATAATGTTGTAATGTTTGAAGGAGCTGTAATGTACATTTTAGCAGCATTTCTATCACTTTGTGTAGAAAAAATGTCAGTGGTATGTAGATGAACTTAGTAAAAGGCTTTCCTCATTATAATATTGGATCACTTTTATTCACTGAACAAAATCTGATACACTGCAAAAATGTCAATAGTTATTAAAGGAAGAAAAACTGTAAACACATGACAGTTAACTGTAATCGTGAAAAAGGAAAATAACATGTTAATGTTAAATTAACAGGCAACTTCATAAATGTTCAAAACCAATCATTTTATATCTGTTCTGTATAAAATACACAATTTGTACTGCCAAAGACATGTAAATGTCCTCACTAATATTTTTACAGTTACTGCATGTAAAATTTAAGGTTTCTTGTTGAAAATGATGTAACATTAAATAATAAAAATGAAAAAACGCCGTATTAAAAATAATGGTCCAAATTATAGATTAAACAAGTAATTTCTTGTTAAAAACACTATCTAACCAAATAAATGTTTCTATTTAATTTTGTTTAATTTGTTAAATACCGTAATGTATATTTTAATCAAGAGTGCAATTAAACAAAAAAATCTTGTGAAAGTGACAACTATAACTGCAGCCAGGGTGGCCACCCCTTCAAAAGCCGCAGTGGGCGGCTCTCCCACACGCTCTACTGGGGATACCTGGCTGATCCAGCCAATAGCATATGCTTGAGCCAAATGTCTTAAAGACGAGAAAAGAAAAGTACTCGGGGAGTTACATTGTGTAATGTTTTGTTTTTTATAAGGAAATACTTGAACTTTTTATACTATTAAAAAAAATTCGATTTCCTTTTTTGCCAGTGAAAATATGTCAACCAAATGTATTTCATCATGATAAATGCTTTTATTTTAAGTTGGATTTATTGTCATTAACTTGAAATATACCAGTAAAATAAAGTGTACAGAAATATTTTAACCAAAATGCACAAAAGAAATTTTACTGCACATTTCCCATTTCTTGCAAACAGGTTGAATGTTTTTCACCTTTTAGGTTAATGCAGGGATCCCCAACCTTTTTTGTACCAGGGACCAGTTTCACACAGAAACACTTTCTCAAGGACCGGGTAGGGGCGTGAAGGTTCCAATAACAAAAATCTTAGTCATTATATTTAGTATGTAATCTGAATGCGACAACTACATTTTATATTTGGCACTTTCATGAACTATTACACTATAATATCAACTCAACAAAATGTCACATCAGTGGGAGCTTTGGGCTTGTTTGCCTGTAAGTAGACAGTCCCATCTGGGGGATGATGGGAGACAGGGACACTCGAACTGTATTCCTTTTATCCAGTCTATTCCGTAATCTTGTTTTTGTTGTTGTCACTGCTAAGAACCGCCGCCTCACAGAGATAAGAAGTTGAAAATTGGAGCAGGACTTTCAGTGCTTTCATAGCAATGTCAGGATGTTCTTTGACTTTACCCCAGAATGCAAAGAGATTTGAAGTTGTTTCAAACATGGACTGAAGGCCACCATCATTTGCAATCTCAAGTAGTTGTTCCTCTTCCTGCAGGATTAAAGTTAAACTCTTTTGACAGCTGCAACAGGTGATCATGCACTAACTGGGTGAATAAAGGTCCAAACTGAGTCGCTTCCATAAACCCTGCTACTATGTGAAACATGTCAAATATCCCTGTGTTCACACTCTGTCTCCATAACTTCAGTTTGGCTTTAAATGCTGCAACCTTATCTGCCAACTTAAAATGGTTGTCATTTTACCCTGAAGTGAAAGATTGAGTTCATTGAGCAAGTTAGAAATGTCACATGGGTAAGCAAGTTCTGAGATCCAATCAGTGTCACTGAAGAATGCTGCTAGTGGTGACTGTTTTTACACGAAAATCTCTGCAGTGACTCTCCTAACGCCAAAACTCTTGCCAGTGATTTGCCTTTCGAACGCCATTTCACTTCTGTGTACAAGAGAAGGCATCTATGTTCTGCATCCATCTCTTCACAGAGATGTTCAAGCAGACGTGAATGCAGGGCACGTACTCTTATGTGGTTAATCATTTTGATCACATCTTGCAAAACGCTGTTAAGCTCAGGTGGCATTTTTGAGCTTGCCAGCAGTTGCCTATGGATGACACAGTGTGTGGATTCACATTCAGAGGCGACGTTGTCTCGTTGATCCGCGTTGTCAGTCATTGTAGCTGCTCCGTCCGTGCTTACACCGACACAGCGCCACCAATTAATCCTCCCTGATATGTACTCGTTCAAGGACTTTAATAACTCTGCAGCTGGGGTGTTAGTTGGCAGAAATGGTGCACATAGCAAATCCTCATGTACATCCTCCTGTAAAATGTATCTCACAAAAACAAGCAATATTGCTTTGTTGCCAACATGTGTAGATTCATCCACCTGAATCGTGTACCTTGGTGACTCATTAATCCTCTCAAGTAACTGTGCTTCGATGTCCTCTGCTGTTTCATTAATTCTTCTTGTTACGGTACTTGCTGAAAGGGGGATGCCTTCGACCTTTTTTACTCCAGCTTCTCCGAAAAGTTAAGAATTAATTCTTCTCCAAAAGTAAAGGGCTTCTTAGCTTTAGCAATGCGCTGCATGACCAGGAATGATGCTTTTAGCGCCGAGACATTTGCTGACATAGTGGCCCTAAGTAATTGTTTCTGTCCTTCATGCTCCCGTTTTTTTCTTTCAAAATATTCTAAGGGATTTTCTTTCAAGGCTGGATGTTTTGTCTCCATGTGGTGGCGAAGTTTTGATGGTTTCATGGCTTCATTAACAAGTCTGTCACCGCATATTACACAGAGTTGGTGTGGAGCACATGAATCACATGTTGCGATGAACCTTTAACAGTGTAAAGTTTTACAGTGTAAATTTTAATAATAATTAATATGACCAAATCATGATGTTCATTTAGCATCTAAATGATGTAATAATTACATTAAAGTTGATTTATTTACAAGGAAGTTACTATAAATTAACAAGAAAATGTAGATGACTTTATACGTTTTTAAAAGTGATGATTTCTATTACTGTAAATTGATTTGCATTTTTTTTCTATAATGTAATTTACGGTGCAACTGTAGTTAAAAAATAAATAAAATCTGATTTTTTTTCACATCACATTTGATTTTCGATTTTAATCTATTTTTTTCCCCTTCCTCCTTTTACTTTATTTTTATAAATGACAAATAATATATTTCACAACAACTATTTTATTTTCTCAAACACAGAGTTCAACTAAATTCAAGCTGTAAACATGTTTGCATGATCGATGCAGCAGATGTTTTGTGAGCAGGGAACCCGATTGATTGCAAAATTACCCTCTTACAGGCGTAGCTCAGAGAAGAACCCGGGGATGTGAGGTGCATTCGAAGTGTCAATGATCAAGATGTTCTGCAATTCGCATTAGTTCTTGCAGCTAGCTGCGCTCTGCATCGACGCATGAGTCGAGTGATCCACCGCTAAGAGTAGGTTTGGGTTTTTTTGGTTTGTGGTTTGCCACATTTAGAGACAAGGGTAGTTTACTACAAACAATGCACCCCTAAGGCGCTCCCGCCCCTGCCGCGAGGGGAGGACGGGAGGCTGTGAGCCCCCCCTGGCCCTTCAGGGGAAGGTGCCATGTTGGGTACCTGGTGGGCACCTTATTAATTAGTAATGTATCATGAAGAAGCTGTTACTAAATTACTTACTAATGACTTGTTAAGAATCAGTTAATATTTTTCATGTTACTGGGACTTTTTTTTTAAGTTGTAACTTTTCCTTATTAATTAAGTGTTAGTAAATGAGGAACATTTCCAACTAACCCTAATGCTAACTCTAGCCCTACACTTATAAATCCTTAACAAACTGTTATTTAACAAGTTATTTAAGACTCAATAACTATAAGTTTAATAATCATTTGTTTGGGTAGTTATAAAGTGTTACCCAACTTGAAAATAATCTGTGATGAGTGAATGCCACAGCGAAAGAAATAAACCTCAGTATGACACAGTTTACATTTCACCCACGCAAGGTACAGTAAAGGTTACTAAAACGTATCACAAGAACAAGCGTAGCACACAAGTACACAGACCTCAGAGAAATGTGTGTTTTGTCGATCCCGATCTGACGATCTTCCTGTAGGTGTCTTTGTAGGTGTCCAGAGTCAATAGCAAGGCACGCTTGCTCATGATCCTAACGGGGGTATTGGCAGCCCTTCTGGAAAGTCCCATCTTGAGGAGGATACTGGTGTTTTTTGGAGTACCACTTCACAAGAGCACCAACGGGAAAGCAGTCAATGGTGACCTTCCTGATTGCCATGTTTTTGGCCAGAATCAACTCTTTGAGAGGAGCATATTTCTCCCTCTTCCTCTGGCAGGCCACAGCAAGTGTGCGATTGTGTCACTAGATCGGGCCCCAAGGTATTGTCGTCGGGCATCCTTGACTCGCAGCTCCGCAGTGACACACCACCCAGCTTTTGTGGCCACCTCCCCCAGGAACTTACAGATCTTATGTGTTAGCATGCGGTTTCTCTCAAGGCCACCATGCTTGCCCACAATGTGAGGAAAAGTCTCCAGGTGAGCATCATTTGTGGCTGCCTCCTGGACTTGCCAATCAATTTTAGCTTGGCTGTTGGCGGCGTCATGCTGCTCACTTTGACGCCAAGGATAAGGCCTGGAAGAGATGAAAAGCCAGCTGTAGGTGACGGAGTCATTTTTAAACACAGCTGTGCCAATGCCCTGATAGATCTGATGGCACCAAAGATCAAACTCTCTGCTCCTCCAGGCATTGCAGGACAGCATATTTATTTGGATGTTTTCCAGACTCACTCCTCCACCAGGCTTGATGTGCAGTAACACATTTACAGTAACATTTACGTGATTTGACCAGCACTAATGTGACAGTATTCCATTACTTATAACTCAAAAGAGGACACTTTTTTCCTTATTTTTTACTTTTGTAAGAATGTTATCTTTGTCACAATAAAAGTAATCTTAAGTAATCTCAAAGGGATAAATAAGAACTTTGTTTTTTACTCACATTTTTCTCCAAACTCAAGGCAGGACATTGGAAGATGCCTATATAAATGTCTTGTCAAATGTTTTTGTTTGTTAGGACTTTACATTACTGCGTTAGATTATTTCATAACACAATAATTCTACTATGATGTATTGTGAAAGACTTCTTTCAATATACATGTTTGCTTTGAGAGCTTAGCGCAGCATCATCACTGTTCAAACTAGTGACATCATTATCATCACCAAACAAGGTCTATCAAATGAAAAATCACAAACTGAAACTGAACCCCAACCATACATCAGTTTAAATGCTTAATTTCCTTCTCTAAACCAGGTTTGCTGAGTTCCAAATAGCCGTTATTAAAAAAATAGCAGTGAAAATGCCACCAGTATCCATTCTGACAATATTTAACAAGAGCTGTGTTGTATTGTTTTTTAAAAATAAATGCAAGAACAAAACTACCCTGAAAAAAATGTAACACTAGTTTAATAAAACGCAGCAGAAAATGAATATATGCTAGGACTGAACCACTCAGCCAATGTTTAACTGACAATCCGCACTCACGTCTTTTAAACTGAATGACATGAGCGTGGATTTGAAAAAGGTCACCGGGCGGACAGAGAGGAACTGTAGGTGCGAATCTGCTGCGGAGTTACAGTGCGATGTGAAAAAAAGTTTTAGTTAAGTACTAAGCTAGGCTAAAAATCTAGAGCTAAGTTGACAAGTTATCTGTATTAAGCACAAGATTACATGTGATCTAAAGTCACAAAAACAGCAAAAAACAGTATGCTAACCACAAGTTTACAAAGGTAGGACAGAATTACGGGCGCTCCCCCAAAACAGAAAATTATGACTTAATTTTGGTCTGCGCATGCGCAGTGGGTGTAGGTAGCAAAAAATAAATAAATAAATAAAAACACGGGTAGGAAGGTAGGGTAGGATTTATAGAACACCTGTACTGCCGGGACTCAGTACTAATACTAGAGATGTGATGTTCATTTTTCCCTTCCTTCCCTGAATTTTACACGTTCGCATAAAAGCTCAAACAAGTTCTTCCCTTTAACTTCAGATGCAAATATCACAGGAGTTGTGAACACCGATTCACGGAGAACCTCCATGAAAAAGAGGAGAGGAGAGAGAGTCGCTGCGCGCGCACCAAGCGGTGCTGCAGGGAGGGGGCGGAGCCTGAGTGATAAGGGGACGGGGGCGGGGGCGCCGTTATTATGAGTTTTTCTGTTAATAAAAATGTTCTTTTACTAAAATGTTTCACCAGAAGTTTTTGTTTGGAGCTTCATAGAAGTTGATTTGTTTCTTATTGTGGATCAATAATGAGTTTGTTTTTTACATTTCGTCATTCAGGTTTATTTTTTTTAAAAGAGATGATCTTACAATAATAAAATAAACTTGTTTTAAACACTCCTGACATGACACTAAATCAAGAAGCCTTTTGTGTTTCACCAATCCCATAAAAGTCAAGTCAGATGACTGAGTAAAATCATTACATCTATTGTCAGAACTGTTCACTTTTAGATTGAGTTTAATACACACATTCTTATCTTCTGCAGCAGTTTCTGTTCAGAAGCAAAGTTCTTCAATTAAAGAATTGCACAACAATAAGGGCAAGTAATTCTACTGCTTTAGGAGGATCTTTATGGACACTGAATTTTATTTTGAAAGGAACTTGAATGTGCTGTTGTCAGATTAAAATACACCAAAATTGTTATATAGCCTGTAAAAAATACAACACTTTTATAGTTTAATTATGTAAATATTTAAAAGTTGGGCACGAAATATGTGTGTTTTTATAAAAAGTGTAGTGAGATTTTGCGGCTCTTCCTCTGTTTTTTTTAGGTAGGATGATAAGTGTTTATGATAAATAGATTAACAGATAAACAGTGAGAAACAATGTGTATCATGTTAAAAGTTGTTTCAACCAGCCTGCATTCACCCCACAGCATATCAATGAGTTGCTGTTTCTCATCATTGAACTACAAGCTACAAGCTAGTTTCTAGGATGAGCTCACAGCAGCACGTGACCTATCGATGTAACGTAATGTTGTAATTGTACTCCCATTAAAAATAATTTTATGTACACAGTTAATGTATGACTACATTTATTTATAGACTTGACCTGAGCTCCCTCTTTCTTTTTTCATATTATGACACATAGAAAATTTTATTGATCAAACTTAACATTCAAGATTCTGTGCATTTTCTGTTTCGACTTCCATGAAAGAGAGTACCACCACCTCCTGTTGTCCACTTAAAGCACTAGTTCTTGCAGATAAATAGTTCAGGTTCACAATCTAATAAAACTTACACTTTACAGTTAGATTTTGATTTTCATTGAGTCAGAACACATTTCTTCATATATACAATATTTATTGTTCCATGATCACATTTTCATCCAAACATACTAACACAACATCTTTTTAGATGTATAACAAAAAAAACTCCAGCAACAATGGACTTTTCACAATGTGAAAGGAAAACAAGCGTTAACTATATGTGTCTACATTTACCTCAAAATAATCTGACTGATTAAGAGCTTATTTTCTTCTTGTGAATTCTTGTGAGTAGAATCAAACTACATGCTGAAAAACAAATCTTTGCAAATGTAAATTCTAACACTCTGAAGTCTGCAGTTTCCCCACAATAGACTGAAATTTGGAAAGTGTGACTCAAACAAAATCAGAAAAAGTTTTCTTTTCCCAGTCAATTTAAAACATTTTTTTTTTTAAATTGTACATTAGAACCAATATTGTACCAGACGCAAAAGGGTGACCGTTCAATCACTGTTAAGATCCTTCCCTTTTTCAGTTTGAAAAACAAACACTTAACAGAAAATACAATCTAAAACTTTCCAGGTTTTCAGCACAGTAATGCTGGTAGTTAAATTAAGAAGTGTTATCAAACATGTAAATTGAATTCATATGTGAGGCTGAGTCATACTCAGTCACCTCATTACCTCCCCATGGAAAATCTAATCACAATTTGGTCTTTTGAGACCAACATACATACCTATTGTAAAAAGGCAAACTGCAACAGTTCACCAACTCAAAGCGTGTTCTGCAGGAGCGGAGGAAGCCCTGAAGGATTGTTTTGCTACCACAGATTGGAATCTGTTGATGGGAAGGCATGGAGACGATAAAGGGGGTTGCGGAGTGTATGATAGTCTATCCACATTTTTGAGTCAGTGGCAGTTCTGGCACAAATGACGCCCTGGGCACCTCTCATTGCCCTCCCCTCTCCAATTAAGACCCAAACGTACAGTTCAAATATTTAACAAACACTCATTACATAAAGTACAACTAGAAGTTAGTTAATTCTTACAGCTTATAGGTCTGTTATAAAATGATAACATTTACAAAATATAAGAGTATCTCTTATGAGGATCACATCAAACAGTTGTTTGCTTGAAATTTAAAATCACTTACATTATAAGATTCAAGAAAACTATACACAACTAGTGCAGGTTCAAGATTGAAAATTCTTATAGAACGTTAGGCTGTCATTGCATGACTTAAAATGGAAAAAATAGCAACTCTTATAAGAATAACATCACACAGATGTTTACTTTAGATGAAAAAATTCAAAAATCCCAAATCAACCTAGAAAATATTCTATAAACTTGGTCTGCTTCTCTTAGTAGAAACTAAAAATCTGCTACAAATATTTTTGAAGTGCATCTAAAATGAAAAAAAAAAAATAGAACATTATTTCAAAAATATTTAGACCAAAGTAGAGAAGACAGAAGCCGTACTGGATATATGTGATTACAAATATCAAAATAATGTAACAGCGGGTCATCATGTCATGTTGTGCTATTTTACTGAAAGCATGAGTGAAGAAATTATTAAGTTTGGATAAACTAAACATTAAAAGTACAAGCTAACAAAGCCTTAGACTAACTCTTCTAATTAGTGCTTTAAGTGGACAACTGGAGGTGGTGGTACTCTCTTTCATGGAAGTCGAAACATAAAGTGCAGAGAATATTGAATGTAAATTTTGATCAATAAAAAAAAAACATTTTTTATGAGTCATAACATGAAATAAGAAAGAAAGAGTGACGGTTAGGTCTATAAATAAATGTAGTCATACATTGACTGTGTACATAAAATTATTTTCAATAGGCGTACAGTTATAACCTTGAATTTCATTTGATTTTAATAATAAGCAAACAGGTTAAAACAACAGTGACATACATAATCTATCTATCTATCTATCTATCTATCTATCTATCTATCTATCTATCTATCTATCTATCTATCTATCTATCTATCTATCTATCTATCTATCTATATTTGTGTATGCATGTGCTGAGGCTCTTGCGGCACCCAGAGGGGGCGAAAGGCAGATCCTCAGAGACAATTCCGGGTATAAAAAGACTCATATTTAATAGAAAATGTGTTTTTCCGTGCGCCAAAGGTAATATTTTATCATATACATGGGTATTGTTTACTTTAAAAGGCTTAAGAAAAGCATGGCATTGTGTCACAAATGGGCAGATGGCTGGTTCCACTGCAGCAGGTTTATTAGTTCAGACAGAAACCAGGCAAGGGTCAGGGCAGGTGGCAGGCAATCAGAGAATAAGCAGGGTCAGAAACAGGAGATCAGGTACAGATGGAACCGCTTGGTAATGCAGGAAGGGTGGAACAAAACAATACTTTGCGCTGAGTGAGGCCCCGGGCAGTGCTTAAATATCATTTGAGTGATTATCAATGAGTGTCAGCTGAGTGTGCGCTGGGGTTGCTGGGAGATGTAGTGTGTCTAGTATTCTGAAGATGGCTCCCGATGGAGAGCAGAGGTGGAGACAGAAGTCTGACTGTTGACACATAGGAACCTTAAGCAGGCACTCATGAACCACAAGTGGTCTGTCAGTTGTTGATTTCCCTAACAAAGACAAAGGTCCTGAACATCTTCCATTTAAGGATCATGGAGGCCACTGTACTTTTAGGAACCTTAAAAGCAGTAGATATTTTTTTGTAACTTTGGCCAGATCCGTGCTTTGCCACAATTCTGTCTCTGAGCTCTTCAGGCAGTTCCTTTGACCTCATGACTCTCATTTGCTCTGACGTGGACTGTGAGCTGTAAGGTCTTATATAGACAGGTGTGTGGATTTCCTAATCAAGTCCAATCAGTAGAATCATACACAGCTGGACTCAAATGAAGGTGTAGGAACATCTCAAGGACGGTCAGAAGAAATGGACATCACCTGAGTTCAATATGAGTGTCACAGCAAAGGGTCTGAATACTTAGGACCATGAGATATTTCAGTTTTTCTTTTTTAATTAATGTGCTAAAATGTCAAAAATTCTGTTTTGTTTTTTTTGCAATTATGGGGTGCTGTGTGTACATTAATGAGGAAAAAATGAACTTCAATGATCTTAGTAAATGGTTGCAATATAACTAAGAGTGAAATCTTTAAAGGGGTCGGAATACTCCAAACCCACTGTGTATGTGTTTACACAGACTTTCATTGGTATTGGTCACATGAATGCACCTTCCTGAAGGTGGTGTGAACTGATTTAAAAATATACAGTCAGATCAGGAAAACCTCATGCAAAGCCAAAACAAAAAAAGTGCTCCGTTCTTTTTAGAACTACTTTTTTATGTTTTAGTAGGGACGTTTTGCAGAAATGTGGGTGATTGAAGCAGGTCTTCAGGTTTTTTAGGTTTAAATGACAAACAAGATTAGAAGGATTTCACTATTTTTTATGCGGGGTTGGTTTCAAGTCTCATTTTGGCAAACTTTAAATCAAAATGAGTTCAAAATCTTTTTAGAAAAAACAGTTGTCATTACATAATAAATATCTGGTTTCAGCCTGAACAGGTATTGCCTTGCCTTTCAAAGTGCATTATTCTGCAGAGACCTGGAATCCTGAACTGGAGGCAGATCCAATCCAAAGCACAGGATTTCTCTTTAAAATATTATTGCTAAGGTTTTATCTCAATTTTGCAAACTGTGAGGATGTATTCTTCTGTTGATGTATGAGTATTTCAAGAAAATAGATAAAGAAGAACTAATAAAAACCATTGTAGCAAATAAAGTTTCCATAACTTTTATTAGTATTAAAAACAGTTGGTGTGGGAATAACAAGCAACCTGTTATGTGAAGCACATGGAAAGCCATCCCCATTGGGACTCACAATCTGACATCAGCTTAAAAAAAAAAAAACAGGTTCTGCATGGTGTCATATCTACCAAACCAACAGGTTTCATTGCTTCTTTTCATCAATGCTTGAACAACTTAATTGGACCGGAGAGTTTCCCTCTGAAGAGGCAACTGTGAGGCAAGCCACTCAATAGTGCTTCTGCGAGCCTCTTCCCAGCTGTATTTGGGAAAATATCCCAGATCGCTTTTGGCTTTCTGATAGGAAAAGGTGAATGTTGTGTTCAACAGCGTGAGGAGCTGCCGATTAATTGGTGGAACGACGCATATGAATGGCCGCAGCAGCATGCACAGCATCTCCAGAAGGAATAGGAAAATGTAGAAGATGCGCAAAGGCATCTTGAGCTTCTCTCGGATGCTAAAGCCCAAAGGAGACATCATGCAGTAGTTAAAGTCAGCATAGCTTAAATGGGGTGTGTCATCAGTGATGAAGTAAAACTTTCCTCCAACTGTACTTCTTTTTTGCGGTTCTTTCAAGCTTCGTGCTGCCTGCAGGTGAGCAAAAGCCACATTTCCCACATAGACGGGGTTAACCAGGGCCTCTCGTACGGACAGACGATTCAAGACGTTCCCGTTTCGTATCCCATCAGTCATGTGATGAAGCAGGAAGCGACAGCCGTCTCCAAAGATGTATGTTGGCCTTAAGGAGCATGTGGCCAGTCGGCCTCCATTTTGCAGCAGCTGACCGTTAGCCTGCAGGGTTCTGTCCTCTGCCTGCTTTTTGGTCTTGCTGTAGTTGAACCTGAGACAGCTCTCATAAACTGTGTCCTCAGTGCCATTGAATATGGGCTCTCCTCTGGGGTTTGGTCCCACCACCTCTATGGTGCTGGTGTAAATGAAAGACATGACGTTCTCATGGAGGCACGCCTCCAGAAGCAGCTGCGTTCCTGCAAAACCATGACAGCTGGTTAATCAACAGCTTATCATTTATCTGATCCGAAAGGATCCGTTCCACTCAGTAATAAAAACAAGACAACTATCACATGATAGATTATACATAAAAGGGGCATTGTTTGTCTGCTTTTAAAGTTTTAAGTTAATACCGGTAACCTTGTTTTTGGAGCATGTTTCGTGCTTTTTTTATCAATGAAAAAACAAAAAGTTAAATTGTGAACTTTTTTAGTGCATGTTCTGATCCTTTTCCTTCATTTTCCCCCAACAATTCACAATTCTGATGAAATTTGTTTTATGATAAATTACCATAAGGGGGGAAACGGACATGAAAATTCATAAAGACTTTCATGCAAACAAACAGAGTCAATATTTACCTTTTGTTTTTTTAAACTAACTGCACAAACCACACAGCTGAACTCTTGCAAGCAAAGATCTGAGCATGAACACAGTCAGCTGTAGCTGTACAAATCACTATAATCGTGGCCTTCACAATTACTTTAAGATATTTAGAAATTAAGCTCAGTTGATACGTCAAGCTCATGAAACACTTGGGTTACTACTTCAACACAATTCTAGTTGTTCATCGTGGGATATATTTTTGTGTCACTTTTAGGAACAATACTAATTTTTTTTGGGTCATAGTGGTTTCATTTCTTTCTTATCTGTTGAGTTAAAATAACCTAGCAAAAAACTTGGTCCCTTTTCAGCATTGGAATTGGATTTAAACATAACTTCGCTTGGGTTATTTTTCATCATGGAGCTTTTAGTGTGCAGGAAACAGCTTTTTCTTTTTTAAAATAAATGACCACAAAAATGATCCAAATCAAAGTTTTTGGCGCCAGCAGTGAGTTTAGCCTGATCAGACTAAACTCGGACTCAGCCCATCCATGTGTCAGTCAGAGAGCCTCATTTGCCACACTTGTTCTGGAAAACCTGCTGTCAAAAACAAAAGTGAGAGTGCTCCTAATAAAAGACATGAGAATCGTCAACGCTGTTTTTTGTTTGGTTCTTCTACTTCTGTTTACTAGGAAACTATGTTAAATTTTCAACTGTTTTCCTGACTGTTATGCATAGCTCAGCTAAAATAAAGCAGAAGACTAAAACATTTCAATTATCCCAAGAAGAACCGCTGGTTCTGATGCCAGGGATGCCCGAGCAGTTGGATCAAAACGCAGCATCTGGACTCTAACCTGGTTCTGAAATAAGGAACAAATGACTCTTTTATACTTGCAGAATTTTTCTGTGAAAGACTGAACCCAGTTGGCTTTTA
Organism: Oryzias woworae; assembly: GCA_016861445.1. Taxonomy (NCBI): domain Eukaryota; kingdom Metazoa; phylum Chordata; class Actinopteri; order Beloniformes; family Adrianichthyidae; genus Oryzias; species Oryzias woworae. The sequence continues at coordinate 2,443,708 of BOLG01000197.1, forward strand.
AAGCTTCTATTGCCTCTCTTTTGTGCTTTCAGATCCATTTCCTGTAAGCTCACCCACTCGGACTACTCTGGAACAGCAGATTACTTCAAGATTCCTTAAATCAAATTTAAAAACTATATTTAAAAAAAAAACACAAAAAAAGACACTTTTGAATCCTTAAAAAATGATTTGTTTTATCATTTTTTAAAAAAGTATTTTGTTAAAACATAATTTATAAACTTACTGAACATAGTTTGTGCAAACTGTTTAAATCAAAAACTTCCAATAAATTCTTCTAATTTATGCGACCATTAAAATGTTTCTGATCATAAAAATGTTTTTTAAATCAGACTTTATCCTTGGTGAATGAATAAAATCTATTGCTTTTCTTTGTGGTGACAGGCATTTTAATTGACCAACGTTTTAACCAGAACGAAGCAAACAGAAGATCCTGAAACAAAGAAAAGCTATCCTCGTCTTGAACAGGGCAGCTTCTGAACTAAACTAGAACCAGAAAAAGGAAACTCGTGATTAAAAAGGCCTGCTGAAAGAACTCTGATGATCCTGAAAGTTAACTTTGGGCTCATGAAGCCGGACGTTTTTGAAACCTGCGTGCTGTGAAGAAATGAAGAGTCTTGCAGCTGCACCTTTCACGTTGACTCCGTACATCTCCATGTACTCCACCGACTCCAGCACATCAATCAGGGAGGCGATGTGGAAGACGTTTGTTGCACCTCGACAGGCTTTTCTCACGAAATCAGAGTCTCTGATGTCTCCTTCAAACACACTGAGTTTTGTCTCGCCTCTGCAGTCTGACAGAGAGAATCATGGGAAAAGTGTTGCCACAAACAAGGAAGCAGCGGTGGAACTGTGCCACATCCAAAAAGAACAAAACTCTGTGTTGCTGAACTTCTTTAGATGTTTTCAGACATTCTTCCTCTTTTCAAGTAGTTGAGTGTTATGTTTAAACCAAAACAATTTAAATAGCTAACTGATGCAGAGCTACAAGTACAGGTTGGGCTGTAAATAAAATTACCTAATGAGCTTAAAACAGACTATTTGAAATGGAGGAAATTCTTTTGTAATTTAAGATGTCAGCTGGCTCGTGCACAGCTGTTCTTCATGTGAGTCTTCCTCAAATCCAAACCTTTCTGACAAAGAGGAGAAAAATTCTTTCATGCAAAAGTTTGAAGTTCAGTTTATTGTTGCTCCTAATCTGAATCCAGTGAGGATTAACGATGCGTTCCGGAGGGGGCACGCCGCCTTCAGGGTGTGCGTGCTTTCATACCATCACGTATGCTGGCTGTGGCGATAACCCAGATGCTTCTATTCCTCTTTAGCCAGGAAATTTGGCATCCAAGAATTCCAAAGTCAGTGTAAGACTGAGAGCTGTGGAAGTGCAACTCATCTTCAGAAAGTTTGTGATTTCAGAAATGACGTTAAAGGCTGGTTTCTCTGGTGTTTCCGGGGGCACCTTCATGTATTCTGCTCTCCCGGTGAGTTTCTAAAGCAGTTATTGATCATCTGAAGGTGATTAAAAAATGTTTTGTCTGCTCTGCCTTAACTTTGCTACCAGAAGATGCTTTTTTATTGCATTTTGTGTGATATTTCCACTTTTGTTTAGTTTTTCCTCAGCTGTACTGTAACAGCCTACTTTTTACTCACATTGATAGATAATTCAAACTTTGGTTTGTTTTATTTTTTTTGTTTCAGTCTGTCTAAAAAATAATCGAATACTCATTTTGTTTAATTAATATGACTAAAAACAACCAAATTTGAGCCATAAAACATCTTCAAACTGTCCAACAGCTTGTTGAGTTAGTGATGTTTCTGTGATGCAGCTGGTGGAGCGAGTGTTTGTGTGGAAGAATGAAAATTACCCTCCAGACTCTGTAGAACTTGTTGTGGGACGTGTTTGTCCAGCAGTCGGATCTCAGCCGTCTCCTCTTCCTCCAGCAGCAGCCTCACCAGCCTCTTTCCCAGGAATCCACAGGCTCCCGTCACCACGCACACATCACCCCTCAGAGACATCGCTCACACACTCTTGATGAAAACAAAAGAAAGAAGACTTTCCTTCTTCTCCAAACCAATTCCTTGGAAGAATTTAAGGTCTTGTCTGTCGGTGGGAGCGCAGCAGCACCTTCTGGCCTCTCAGCCTCAGCTGCTCTGCTTTTTCTAAGCTCTAGAAAAGTAACTAGAAAAAACAAAAACGTATTATTTGCTCCAAGGCAGTGTGGGAAAAAAGGGGATGGGCTCTGCTACTTCAAGGTGGAATGCGATACTTTCTGCTTGAAAACAAAATGGGAACTGGAGAAACGTATTAAAAGTACTCCCTATCAAGTGCTGATGAATTGTGTGAAGGGAAGATAAGAGTAAGAAAAACAAACCTTGAATTAATCCAGCATAAAGCATTACTCAAGAAGCATGGCTGTGGAAAACTACTTTGGTGTAAAGAGCTCTTTTCTTCATTTTCATGGCATTTTAGCACATTTTTATGGTTGTATATTCACAGTTCCAACTTCCACTTTTTGTGAAACTTCCCAGGGAGGAGCGGTCATAAAGCACTTTTCCCTCTGTCACCTTTTTCTCTCAGCAATATTTTACTTTGAAGGCTACTGCTGCTCAGAAGCGTGGAGGCCAAATCTTTCCTACGGAAAAGGTCTGTTAGATTGGTTCGGCTGATGCTCGGCCTCTCAGCAGGAGGGCTCCTCTTTGTTTAGCACAAAGCTGATTAAACTCAAACTGACGCTTTCCTTCTTTGGGAGACTGAGGATATTTGTGTTTCAAAGAAAAGCAGTGCCCCCTTTCCACCCTCGTAATATTTTACGGCTTTGTTTGGAACATCAGAGCAGAATAATTTAGAGATCCTTCAAGAGGAAACATGGGCAGATTAAAGGCGTGCTCATCTGCAGGCCTTGTTCCTCCTACTGCTGTGAGAGGAACAAGGCCACACAAGCTAAACTAAATAACAGTCCACATCTCAAGGTAACATCTGTCAGAAAGATGGTCAGATGTGTTTGCTTGTGTGTGGGGACTGATGAGTCGGTTTTCATCATCATTCATCTGAATGAGTTTGAAAAAAGGATGAGGCAATGAGTTTTTTTAATCTCAATTATTTTCTTTAAAATTCGAATTTCTATTCTAGAACTCTGCAGCAAGAATCCCAGCAGAAATGTACTTTTGCTCTGGTTTGCCCTTTCGTGCTGCGTGTATCAGTGTGCGTCTTTCCGCTATCTGCTATGCAAGGATAAAGTTTCAAGGCTGCTTTCAGCATCTCTGTATATGTGTAGGTGGTCGCACAGTTCTTCTCCCTGAAAAGCCGTCTGGAAATGTTGTTAAAACAATAAAGTTCAAGCAGTTCAATTGCTCAAAGAATAGCTATGCTTTGAAATTACTTGATTACATTTAACAGTCCATAAAGCCTCTTGTCAGGACCTGCGGCCGAACTTGTTTAGCGTTAAGGCTTTGCAGAACATCTCTCTTTTTCCTCATGAAACTCAAGCAACTATTGGTGTGACTTTTGGTCAACTGAAGTACTGATCTATAGCTTAAATAAATGCCCACTGAATGTCCAACTACTTTTTAATTCTCTTTTTTTGGGATTATTTATTATTTATTTAAACAATTTGCCTCGTTGTATGTGTGTTTTAATTTACTGGGGGTGTGATCCGATGGGTCTACGGCGCAATAGACTATCTGTGTGTCCGTCCTTCTTACCTATAGCAATACTGTCATGTGACCCTTATGTGAGACCTTTCTGGTTATTTCTAAAATGTTGACTGTTAACAATAAAAACAACAAGTTGACAGCGAGAGCCACTGCTCGCCGGTCTGGAGAACAGGAGACATTTTATTTGATGTTACATGATTTACATTTAAAAGTCTACAGTAAGGATTTGATTGTTAAAAACATGCAGCATTTCACGTGAACCCAGATTTAATGTTGACAATGTTTGCAGACAGTCTTTTTTTATTTCTGGTCTTCAAATATGAAATTCTCATATTTCAGAGAAAATGTATTAGATGTTGACTGGTCAAAACATAAAGGGAACACCTAAACAACTCCATTTTGCTCCTAGTCAGTCCCATTTTTGTCTAATCAAACTGTGCATTTAGGAAGCAAAACACTGACGGACAATCGGTTTAACACGTTTTTGTGTAAGTGGAATAAAAAACAGGTGGAAATAACAGTCAATCAGGAAGACACCTCCAATAAAGGAGTGGTTCTGTAAATGGTGACCACAGATACTGTCTTAGTCCTCATGTTTTCTGACTGATGTTTGGTGACTTTTGAATGCTGACAGTGTTGTCACTCCTTCGGTACAATGAGACGGCTTCTACAACCCACACAAGGAGCCTGGGTAATAACACTTATCAGTAACAGCTGTGTCTGTCAGTGTAGTGTCCATGGAGGCACTGCCAGGAGACAGGCTAGTACATCAGGAGATGTGGAGCAGGCCGTAGGAGGGCAGCAACCCAGCATCAGGACTACTACCTCTGCCTTTGTGCAAGGAGAAACAGGAGAAATGCGACCAGAGCCCTGCAAAATGACCTCCAGCAGGCCACACATGTGCACCTGTCTGCTCAAACTGTAAGAAGCAGACTCCATGAGGGTGGTTTGAGGACCTGACATCCACAGGTGGGATTTGTGCTTAGAGCCCAACACCGTGCAAGATGTTTAGCATTTGCTAGACAACACCAAGTTTGGCAAATTCACCACTGGTTCACACTGAGCACATGTGACAGATGTGAAAGAGTCTGGAGACGCGGTGGAGAACGTTCTGCTGCCTGCAGCATCATCTAGCATGACCACTTTGGGTCACTGGGTCAGTAATGGTTTGGGTTGGCATTTCTTTGCCACACAGCTCACCGTGTGCTCACTAGAGGTAGTATGACTGCCATTATTTAACAAAATGAGATTCTCAGACTTCTTGTGAGATCATATGATGTGATTGGCTCTAGGTTCCTCCTAATGCAGACAATGCTAGACCTCATGTGGCTGGAAGACAAATGTTTTAATGTAATGAACTGACCCGCCCGACCCCCACACCTGAATCTAATCAAGCACATCATGCCCACCTTTTCTCGGTCCATCCACCAACACCAGGTTGCTCCACAGACTGACCAGAAGTTGGTGGATACTTTGGTCCTGGTGTGGGAGGAAGATCCCCATCAGAGCCTCATCAGAAACATACCCCGGCGTTGGAGGACAGACACACGGACATGTAGAGGCCACGCCCACTACTGAGCCTCATTTTGACTTGTTTCAAAGACATTACATTGAAGATGGATCAGCCTGTTTTCATCATGTAATTTTTGAGTATGATTCCACATCCAGACCTCCATAGACTAATACTTTTAATTTTCATTTATTTGTTGTGTGGTTGTGTTGTCAGCACATATAACCATGTAAAGAATAAAACATTAAAAAAGAAAACTTCATTTGTTCAGGTATAGGCTGTGTTTTTATTGTGTTCCCTCTATTTTTTTAGCATTGTATTTCTGTGCTTTATGAAGAAAAGTGATGAAAAGTGTCCCTTTGTAAGAAAAATATCATAAATTGGTTCAGTTGGATTTTATGCTGTAGTCCGAGCGAAAAAAACTGCAGGAAGATTTGTTGGCCCTGACACATTTTCACCTCAGTAAATCTCGCTCTCTGTGATGTTTGGACACTCCTGCAGTTTGATGTGTGCCCTCTGAAAACTGCCGCTGTGGGAACAAGGCACCAACTGTTCAGAGGAAGTGCTTAAAGAGCATGTGAGGTCACTGGGACATCTCCAGTGGCTCCTTTTCTTCTCACATAAACATTAAAAGATGACTAAATTACACTTTGTTTTTTGATGCAGCTGTGCTGCCGTAATTCTACGTTTTTTCTGACCACCTGCCTTCACAGAGATGTGGCAGCACAGTTTTCATGCTTAGAGACTGTAGTTGCTGTTCCTCTTTCAGCTTTTAAAGATGTTTCTCACTGAAACGGTAGGAAAACTCAAGCAGCTTGTGGTAGAGTGTCACCAAATGGTTCCAGAGCTGGGCTCTGGCTGCAGCTCGCCACCCCTTCCTCTGGATGGGTCAAATATGGAGAACAAACCTTTAGAATTTGGGCCTTTAGATTTTGCACTTTTTAACAAACAAATGATTTCTTGAAGTTTAAGACTCGCTTGCGTTTCTCTACAGAACCAGAGCCAGAAGACTCCAAGAAACTGTGTTGATTTCTCTTTAATTCCTGGTGGTTTTGTTGAATCCCGATGTAGTTTGTGGTAAACATCTGACAACAGTGAGTCATGATTTTCTGATCCTCAGGGCACCGACTCTGTGCTGCAAAACCTTGATTTAAGGCTCTGGTTCAGCTGCGCTCCCATCGCAGATGAGTCAACATTCGAGGGTCTTTGTGAGCTGGAGCTCGGAGGCCTTATTAACAAAAGCACACAGAGTTCCAGTTTACGCTGTGAAAAGAAATGTTGCCTTTGTAGCTGCTCAGTGGCTTAAATCTCATGACTCTTTGCCATAAAAGCTTCACTCTCAAAAACACGAACACGCTGGCGTTGTCAATACCGGACATTTGAGTCAACACCCTCAGCTCAATAGTTTCGGTGTGAGCACACGCAGTTCCTTACACTATTCAAAGTTTTATGACCTGGATCTATCAACGTGATGGTGAAAATGACTTACTGCTCCATCATTTCTCTGCATTCAGCTGAACTTTAGCTGAACACTTCTCATATCTGATGATATTTCTTTGAATTGCTGGTCAGTCTTTTACTTTCAGACTCAACTAGCAGGTAAAGTATGTTTTCTTTCCTGTTGAATGAGGACAAGACTGGAGATCCTTTTTACAGAACTGTGTTTTGTGCTGAGACTCTACATTTGGCTGATCCTGCTGCTATCCTCTTCACTGACTGATATAAAAATCTCTTCAAGGCTTCATCAGGGTAAAGTTTTGAACCCACAAAAGCAGATTACTAGAAACAAACATTTTTAAACTGTATAACCTGTCATTTATTATCATTTCATTTTAGTTAGATTTCTTTTTTCTGCCCTGCCTTTAAAGTCCTACTACTACAACTACTACAACAACAACTACTACAACTACTACTAATACTACTACTACTACTACTACTAATAATAATAATAATAATACTACTACTACTAATAATAATAATAATAATACTGCTACTACTAATAATAATACTACTACTACTACTACTAATAATAATAATAATACTGCTACTACTAATACTACTACTACTACTACTACTACTACTACTAATAATAATAATAATAATAATAATACTGCTACTACTACTACTAATACTACTACTACTACTACTACTAATAATAATAATAATAAAAATGCTACTACTACTACTACTACTACTACTACTAATAATAATAATAATAATACTGCTGCTACTACTACTACTACTACTAATAATAATAATAATAATACTGCTACTACTACTACTACTACTACTACTAATAATAATAATAATACTGCTACTACTACTACTAATACTACTACTACTGCTACTACTAATAATAATAATAATAATACTGCTACTACTACTACTACTACTACTACTAATAATAATAATAATACTACTACTACTACTACTACTACTAATCATAATAATACTGCTACTACTACTACTACTACTACTAATCATAATAATACTGCTACTACTACTACTAATACTACTACTACTACTACTACTAATAATAATAATAATAATACTGCTACTACTACTACTACTACTACTACTACTAATAATAATAATAATACTGCTACTACTACTACTAATACTACTACTACCACTACTACTACTACTACTACTACTACTAATAATAATAATACTACTAATACTACTACTACTACTACTGCTACTACTACTACTACTACTAATAATAATATTACTGCTACTACTAATACTACAACTACTACTACTAATAATAATAATACTAATACTACTACTGCTCCTGTTTCACCACAATTATAAAGAAATTGTAGGGTTATGGACCCAGGACATTAGTTGTTGTTACTTTGTTATCACATCCTGTTTTATTTTGTTGTATTTCCTGTGTTCACTATTGCCTTTTAGGTCACTTGACACTTCCCTCCTTGTGTGTGTTCCCTCCCTCCTTCTTGGCACACCTGTGTGTAGTTACCTCATCCTCTCTTCCTGTTATAAGTCCTCGTCTCCCTTGCACGGGTTGTCGGGTGGTTCTGTTCCTTCTAGGAATTGTTTCTACTGGTTCTTTCGAGAAATTAAATGAAAGACTATTCATTTCTATTGCCGTCTGTGTTTGTGTCCACACGCCAACCCTGACAGAAATACTCAGAAACATAGTTTTAATCCAGTTTTTTATATAAATGTCCTCTTTTATGAGAAGAAGGCTACAATAACATGTTAAAAATACTAAAAACTTGCTTTTTGTTGCAGTAGCTCTTGAAGGTAAAGCACAGACGATGGCGTGACATGAGTCAGGAGAAGCCTGATGAAGTCAGCTCAGATCCGGAACAGTAAACTGGGTGATAGCAAAGCTCAGGGAGTTCATGCATGAAGTGTTTGCAACCCACACACTTCCTGTTTTGTTCTCTTTTTAAAACTGAAACTCCTCCACCTCTGCACGCGGTGATCAGCTCTTCGCTGTAGGTAGGGGGCAGTCTTGTATCTGGGCTTCATCCACTGACCCCTCTGGCAGGTGAACAGTCATTGTACAGGCACGGATCCCCCCGAGAGGCTCCAGGACGTTGAACACCCGGTCCCACACGTCCTGCTCAGGATCATATCGCTGCACAATATCAACCATGCATCTGCTGTTCCAGGAATACCCCCCCACCACATAAATCTGCCCGTTGAACACCGTCACACCCACGTCGCTCTGACCCCGGGGCATGGGCGCCACCACCGTCCACTGGTCTGTGTCTGGGCTGTAGTACTCGCAGCCCAGGACGTCATCGTAGTCGCTGGTGCCTCTGAAGTGATTTCCTCCCATGACATAGAGCCTGTCCCCCACTGTGCACATGCAGTGCAGCCCCCGCAGCTCCACCATGTCAGCCCGCTGGCTCCACGTGTCTGCGACCGGGTCGTAACACCACAGCTCTTTTTGGAAGGTGTCACGCGTGATCCCGCCTGTGTGTCCAGAAAACAGAGGAAATGTCAACATCACCGTCTGGTTTGACAAAAGTACAACTGCTGTGATTTATGCTAAAAAAAAGACAGTGGGAGATAAACTAAAGACAGTCAGTCAGATAAAGAGAAAAACATCTGCTGTTTAGACAACAGCAGGTGTATACGGGGCACTTTCCTTCACAAAGTTGTGGTCACTTATCATTGTTCTTCACAGCTTCTCCTTTTGCTAACACGTAAAGCAGCCATGAGCTATTCCCTTCCTATTTGCAACATCTTATTAGTAGGTAATGAATACAATCAAAGATCTACAAAGTTACTTTGTGAAGAATAGCATGGCTCAGGTTGATGATAACAGAATGCAAATGTCACGGATCTGCACTCAACCATGAGAGGACAAGAAATGAAGCCACAACTAGGTCATCCAGCTCATCAGAGCCCCTGGTCTCACAAGTGGTTATAGCTGCACAGCCTGAAAGTACAAGCTACAGTTTTTCTGAAATGTTCTGGTCTCGCTTCATGAGCTGGAGTCTCTTTTACAGCTGCTGCAGAAGCCGTTCAGAGCCGTGGTTTTTGCTGCTTTGCATTTATGTCGGTGAAGGTTCTTATTCATCCAGCTGACATGGTCTTGAAACTGAATTATAGCAAATAGACTTCTGTTCGTCTATGCATTTCTTTATGCTGATTTACTTTATTTTTTACTTAATGATAGCTTAGTAAACGTCCTTTACCATCATTTTATTTGGCTGCTAGATTGGTGGTAAACATAATGGTGTCTGACAACATGTGACTTTACAGAAGTACATTTTAATAGAGTGATTATCTTCATCCAAACACAAAACAACTGAAACATTTTATTTCTTGACTGATCTTTACAGGAAGAGAGCACAAATCACTGAGGGTTAGAACTTCAACTGTTCAGAGTAATGCTGATCCAACACTACACCAAAAGACAGTCTCTATGTGGAGCAGCTTTTGTGACACTAAAACAAAGTGCAGTTCTGAAAAGGCCACTCTTTGCTTTTTGGTTCCAAATGTTTTTCTTGCATTTGGAACATTTATGAATCTGCTTCATTACAGCAGTGAGGTTCCCTGCAAGTAAAACATTTGTGTGTATGTAGTTTTTGTACACCTATGTAAGTTGTACGCACTTACTGTATGAAATACGAGTGATGCTGTTGTACCGTGAACTCATGCCACATTCTAGTTGTGGGTAAGGTGCGGAAATTGAACCCTTACTGACTGCAAATGCAGCATTTACAGGGTCCGTAGGTAATATGTAATCGCCCATAGAACGCCTGTGCGATGTCCACACAAACTAAACTCGCCTACCGTACCCTTGCATGTTGTTTAAATGTTTGCAACCACCTGTCGCCCACAGTATGCCCGTAGAAAAAAGAACATTTCCTCTCAACGAGTTCACTGACTGGTTTACAGCTTTCAGATTTCAGGCGGGCCATCTGCGAACCCCGTACAGGTTTGCCCGTTTTTCATCCATAAGGGCAGTTGGGACAAAGGCTTGTATTATTATGGACTCTTTTTACTAACCAGTTCAAACAGGGTGTGAGTTTTTGTGTATATTTTTGGCCAAATGAAAGGCCGGCATGAAGCTGATGTTTCCAGTAAGTGTTGATGGTGCTAGATGTCACAGCCAGATGTGAAACTCTGTCGTGCACAAACATTACATGACGGGGTGGTGTGCGGTGGTGGATTTGTGTGTTTTTGTGTGTGTGTGTGTGTTTGTGTGCGGGTGTGTTTGTGTGTGTGCCTGTGTTTGTGTGCGGGTGTGTTTGTGTGTGTGCATGTGTTTGTGCGTGTGTGTGCGCGCGCGTGTGTGTGGGTGTGTTTGTGCGTGTGTGTGTGTGCGTTTGTGTGTGTGTGTGTGCGAGTGTGTGTGTTTGTGCGTGCGTGTGTGTGTGTGTGTGCGTGTGTGTTTGTGCGTGTGTGTGTGTGCGTGTGTGTTTGTGTGTGTGTGTGTGCGAGTGTGTGTGTTTGTGCGTGTGTGTGTGTGTGTGTGTGTATGTGCGTGTGTGTGTGTGTGTGCGTGTGTGTTTGTGTGTGTGTGTGTTTGTGTGTGTGTGTGTGTTTGTGTGTGTGTGTGTTTGTGTGTGTGTGTGTGTGTGCGTGTGTGTTTGTGTGTGTGTGTGTTTGTGTGTGTGTGTGTGTGTGCGTGTGTGTGCGTGTGTGTGGGATCACCAGCATCCTTGTGAACGATCCTTGTGATTGTCTGCAGCTTTGGGGCTTTTCCTTGTGGGTCGGATGTGGAGAGGGTGCGGTGCTGGTGTTTGGTTCTCGTTAGCAAAGATACTACAAAGCCGAACGCTGCAATGGTTGCAGTGCCGAACAGAAAAGCTCAGACAGTTTTACAGGACAACTTCCATTCTCTGCTCATGTAGACTGTAGATGATAAACGAACCTCAGAAGCTTCAGAGAATCACAGAAATGGATAAAGTCCTGTATGTTGATCAGCACTAAAGCAACAGAGGAAGGAGAAGTGACTGTGACTCAACCACAAGCTTTTCAGCACTGCAGTTTGAAGACCTTGTTTCGAGTAGATTTCTTCCTGTCCAAGGTTGCTCGGCAACCAAGGTTAAAGTGGTTCATGAGACAAAACAGAACATAGAGTGAAGTTGATTAGGGCTGCAACTTTAGTCCATATTATCTTGGTTTGAGTTTACATCACAAGCTGCCACAGCAGCTGCAGTTGTGAGCAGGTACAGTTAAAAACAAAAAAAAGACACCATGAATTGTCATGTTTTCACTGTTGCTAACATTCATGAAAAGTAAGACTGCTTTGATGCGTAATTTCCATCTTCATGACCAGTTTTCATCTTTTGATAAATGATTTTTAAAAGGAGTGTAACGATTAATTTAAAAAAAATGGTTTTAATTCCTACGATCCGACCAGATCGATCTGTCTGAGGCAGAATTGACCTGTACCATTCTAAAATCATTTCAAAGTGAGACACATCGATAATTAAATTAATATGGAAAATACTATTTGGATTGAGCCATGGTAGGGTTATTTTACTATATGAATGTAATGTAAAACGTAAATGTAAAACGACCAAGTTCCATCACAGCAGACAAACACACACGTGATTTAGCAGAAACTGATCAACCATCAGTCCAGTCCAGTCCAGTGTGGAAACTCTTTGAATTTACAAAGTCACGTGACCATACAGTCTGCTAGAATGTTCTAATAATGTTCCTTTGGATTATTCTGATGTGGAAAAACAACAGTGGAATGAACTGGATCAAACTCAAATGTGACTGGATTTGACATTCATTCTTGATTACTTCGTTGTTTTTACACACATTTAATTTACACTTGATTATGTTGAAAGAAATACAAGATATGTGGAAAACTTCAACTGCACTGTTCAGTAGCAGGTATTTATCTCTGAGTCACACTGTTGAAGTTTTGGATGAAGATGTTGTGGATTCATTTCATTTCAGGTCGGTGAGTCAGATCGTTTAAAATGAACTGATAGATTATGAATCGCATTGTCAACCACAAATGATGAATGGAATTGGTGTTAAAATAAATTGTTGCACCTCTAGATTTGAGCCTTAAGAGAGGAAGTTTGATGAGACACCTCTGTGCCAAAATTACATCCTTCTTGTCTGTAAATTGTTGGACAAGCTTTTCTCTTGATGCTTTTTACCTTAGTGGTGTTAATCAGCCACAAAGAGAACGATTCTCATCCCATCTCATCTGTGTGAGATTCCCAAACAAGTTGAACTGGAGGTATGGTCTCTTTAAACGCTCAGAGTAAATCATCTTTAATTTAAATTTAAGGCACCAGGACTTCATGCTGGGACTCACTGAGCAATCGGCACTGAGGCTTAAAATTTGACAGAAAACTTTGTTTTGAATCATTTTGACTTTGCAGGAACTGTCACCTTTGATAAACAAAAAACAAGCTTCAAAGTCAGAAGTGAGCACAACAGTGCACTGAAGCATGAAGTCAACACAAAGCAAATACTGAAATAAAGCAAAATGCACACAAACGAAGTCAAAGTCCTATTGGACCAATTCCCAGAAGGAGCAGTGAGCTGCAGACACAGCCACACTCAGGAAGCCTTTGGTGGTTTAACCGCCCAATAATGAGTGTCAAGCAGGGAGACATTTAATCCCATTTTTAGAATCTCTGGGATGACAGCCTGGATTTGAACTCACAACCTTCCAGTCTCAGGGCAGACTCCCAACCATAATGCCACTGAGCTGGTTTTGTGGTATTTTTGAGTTGGATTTGAAGTTGGATACAAAATTCAAACCACAAGTGGTAATTGAGATTTGTTTGCTAACATCTTCAGTAAACCAGTAGCTGGTTTTATCAAGCGCAGCAGAGCTCAAACACATGCTTATAGGTTACTGCTCTCCTGTCATTCAAGTCCATCAGAGCTACGCAGTAAACTTCTGAAGTAAAAAAATCAAGAGCAGTATCTAGAGTTCATTCCCAACTCTGCTTTGTTTCTGTGAGTCACAGAAATATTTTAGAGTTTAATTACTGGATGATGGGGCGCAGGATTGTTAAACATTTAGTCACGTTTGTACATTCGTTTCTAAAAGAAAGTTTTCCTGTTTTATGGAATCTATCAGATTAAAGTCTAGCAATGGAGACAAAAAGATTACAAGTATAAATAAGATAACAGAATATTAGTTGTGTTTTCAAAGCTGAGGTCAATCTGATGTCCACTTTTATAGACCAAAAATGAAAAATTGTTGACACAAAAAAGGATAGTTTTCTGAAAAGGGAAATTAGCTAATTATGATTTATTTTGAAGTGTTACACTAAGTCTGTTTTGACAATCAGTGATTACAGCTACAGTCGCATATCCCAAAATATCCATCGAGTGGTGACCTAAATTCAAGGTTTTCAGTAAAATCAGAAGGTGGACGTGCGGGCCTTTGTAGTCTGGAGGTGGCAGATCCACGTTTTCCCGCTGTGCGGTGGCCGTTTTAAGACAAAAGTTTATATTTTAGGGTACGTTTTTTCTCTAAAGGTCGACATCGGTCAGTGGGCGCCTTCATTTCAAGGTTACATGGTGGCAGTCCAATGACAGGCGTGGATGACGCTGTTACAAAATGGTCTGAAAGCCGGGTGGTCACACGGCGGCGGCAGACAGATCGCCAGCTAACAGCAGCAGTTCTGACTGGATGATGTGTAAATGTCTCCAGACGATGGCCGTACACATCAAACCACTGGTATATAAAAAGCGAGCCATCCTGCACGCCCAACAGCTGCCATCTGCATTCAGAACCATGCTAAGGGTTTTCAAAAAACTCAGGTGGTGGCACAAAATCTTGAAAATTCTGCCAACGCCTCGTCTCGATGGCAGTTGCATTTGTGACCATAGGATGAAGCATTGCTGCCTCAGGTGGGACAGGTTTATTGATCCGATTATGCTCCGCCCACCTCAATAATGCTCCAAAAATGGGCGATTAGTTAGGGAACAGTAAAGTAGAGGTTTTGGACGAGTTCCATCCCACCTGCCATAAAAACCCCAAAACAATAAATCTCTTCCTCCCAGCTGCAATTACTGTGAAATAAATCACTGAATTGATTTGTGGAACCAGACTGCAGTTACTTCTGTTTTTGGTGTAAATTCAAAACTTTTTAGCATGGTAGCCAACAGGAAGTACTTTTCCCTGTCTGCCTCCAGTGGTTTTTGGAGGCACTGCAACATTTGGTTCTTTATGGTTTGGGATGGATCGCTATTCCTGCTACATTTACATGGCTGCAATGCATTACTCACTGCATTGCATCTTTTTAAGAACAATCAAACTCTTTGGAGACGCCTTTACATGCTGTTCGTGTTCTGTATCCAGTGCTGTGAAAGTCACTGAGCCGCTATTTTCAAGCCCAAAGAATTGCAAAATACATGATGGATTTGACAGGAATTATTTGAGTTTTTCACTTTAGACTTTTGATGTAACTGTTTTGTAACTGTAACAGGAGTTTTTCTTTTAAACATGAAGCACTAAAATCCAGATAACAGACATCAGTGTCTCACCTGAGATGTACATGAGGTCCCCGTGAACAGTGCCAGCATGTCCATAATGAGGCTCCACCATGTTGGACACAAAGCTCCACTCATTTTTCTTCAGATTGTAGCACTCTACTGTGTCTGGTAAGAACCACAGAGGAAGTCAGTTTTCTAACCAAAAGAAAACTTTTCATGAGGAGCAACACTTTTATGGTCATTTGTGTTGCAGCTCACCGATCTCTCCAGAAGCGTTCCTTCCTCCCACCGCAAACAGCTTCCCCTTCAGGGCGCTGAGATGGAAGAAGGTCCGTTTGTCATTGAGGGACGCAATCTGAAGCCACTTGTCGAAACGCGGGTCATAGCGGTAAGCACTGTCTATGGCCGTCTTACCCTTTGTGTCATAGGTACTCTGACCTGGGACAAGAAACATGTTATTGTTTACATTTAGATCTTCAGTTCCACCATTTTTCTCCAAAATGATTTAATAATTATGATTTTTATTCATGTCTACTTATAGGAAGGAATGTCCTTAAAAGCACACAGGATGACATTTGCCTTCATCTATGGACCTTTGAGCTTTAAGGAGTGTGTTTAAGTGTCACAAACAACACAACTCATTCTAGTGCCAACTCTGCTTTAACCCTAAATGCTCTGACCTCCAACGATAAAGAGGAAGCCACCCAGCAGGGCCACCCCATGCTGGTACCGTGGCACCTCCATGGGCTTCAGGGCTCTCCAGTGGCGGCTGTTCTCGTCGTACAGCCTCAGCTCCCGGCTCACTACCAGCTGCTGCCGCATGACTCCGCCCAGGGCCAGAATGTGCGTGGCGTCTGATCGAATCTGCGTTCTCTCAGTTTGCAGTGCAGGCTGCATGAATGGCATCATCTGGTAATTGCTAGCCTCCAGCAGGAGGTTGACGCAGGCCGTTTCCGAGCGCATCATGGACTCGCTTTCGTCTTCATCATCCTGAGAGATCTGGATCAGCTCGCTGGGGCTCATGAGTGGAAAACGAATGTGGCGCATCAGGGCATAAACCGACTTTCTGCGCTTGGGAGGGTCATGCTCCAGCCATCCTTTGGCGATGTGGAAGAGCTCCAGCTCAGAGAAACCACTCAGCGAGTTGCTGGCCAGAGCGTTGGCCATGCTGGTCTCAGAGAGCTGCAGGTAGCGGTCAGACTCCACCAATGCTGAGAGGTTCTCGCTCACAAACTTACCTATAGTTAAACACACAGTCATTATTTTGGATTAAGCAACAGAAAAGTGATCAAAGACATACAAATACTTAATACAACACATTACATTCACACTGCAGTTTAGATGTGATTTACAAAAAAAACACAGATCTAGAATTTCCTTAAAAATGCTTTTAACAATACTTTGGGATTTTTCAAAGAAATCTTTTTGCTCAAAGATGCTGAGATTCCTTCCACCTTCCACCACTCACCAACATTTTGCTGAACATCTTCCAGAAGCAAGTCTTCAGCGATGTGTTCAACTTCCACACAGTTATCAATCGTGATCTAGGTTAGAAAAAGACACACGTTGCATTTGTTCATTACAAGACTTCAACAACATCTTCATCAAAACCAATTCAGCCTGGAGAAGAGGAGATGCATGTGAGCGCAGACTCACCTCACTGCTCAGAAGCTGGTTGCAGAAGCTGAGAACAGGCATGACCTGGAGGAAGTTTGCGGCTTCCAGTGTGTCCTGCAGGTTGCCCATGTCCAGGATGACTTTGGATGTGTAGATGAACTCAATGATGTTCTTTAAGCCCGTCTTAGTGACCCCATGCAGTTTGATCTCTCTCATCTCCTGCTCCCTCATGCCTCCTGAGTGAGAAAGGGTAAAAACACGGTGAAGGTGTTCATTTGCATCAATACAGAGGACTTGTCTGCAGTGGGACTGATGTGACTCAGTCAGCAAAATGCAGAGACATGTCTGATGCTGCAAGGACAGGAAGCTTAAATGTCATCACTGTACAATTTTAGGGCTTTAGAGCTTCACTCTGAGGCATGATGTAAATGTCTACTTTGAAGCTGTAACTGAAAAAAGATTTCTTACAGAAGTGAAAGAGATCACCACGCATTCCTGTGTTTTGGTGCACCCTTGAAATGTGTCAACTCTTTTAGCTTTGTTTGATGTAATGGTTGTGCTCATGAGCCTCCTGACTTATTTGAAGAAAAAGCTGCACTATTTGGTGACCTTCAAAAGTTCTGTCAGTATTTTTGAATTCTTTTAAAAACAACAAAATCGTTTTCAAGTCTTTATATAAAGTTTATTTTCTCTGTATCGAATCAATCTGAGCTGGAAATGGTTGCATTGGTATGTGCAGAAAGAAGTTGTGACTTTACACATTCCTCACAAAGAAAGGAGTTTGTAGTTTTATTGTCGTGACTGAACTCTGCAACACTTTAACTCTCACATCCTGCAACACAAGTTTCAAAGTGTAAAGGGGACAAATAAATAGATTTGTCAAAGTAAAAGCCTTAAACTCAGATGCTTTTTTGCAAACATATTTTTACAAGTTTGAACTGCAAATAATCCTGAATGTAACCATGGAAGATGAAGATTTGTTGGGAATTATTTTGTGTAACCTTCTTCAATTTGTGTTTTCTTGTTGTTATTAGAAAATGTTTTACCCAGAGTGATAACTGTAGTGCAAAGAAAAACAAACATTTAAATAGTTCCATCAGGAATGCATCCACTTCTTTCGATCGCTTGCTTTTAGGCAGCAATAAGCTGATGTGCCTCAGAAGAATACTTAGACAGAGGTTATAGATTAGTTCAATCACCCCCTTCTCAGTCTATAAAGCTTTGCTCTTCGTGAAAAACTCAGTTTAGCTTAACTTGCAGGCTTTTGGACAGAATTGAAAGGTAAAAACATTTTTTGATTCTGCTGGCGGTGGACTGTAGGTTTCCCTCCTGCAACACAAACCTGTGAACATGGCTTTGAAGTAGTCGCTGCATGAAGCCATGATGACTCTGTGCACCGGGAAGGTTTCTGTACTGTCTCCAGGAACCAGAACCACATCACACAGAGTCTCATCGCCCCGGAAAACATCAAAGCCCTGCACGGAAAACAGAAATGTTTCTGTGGATGGGATGCTTTATGAATATTATCATATTCCATTTATCCATTCATTTTCTAAACCCAGTTTGTCCCTTTCAGGGACACAAGGCTGAAGAAGCTTAAAGCAGCCACTCATGAGTCGAAGAGTGCAACTGTCACAGGGCTACGATCACTGGAAAGAAGACTTCATGTAGCAGCAGCTTTAGCCGCCTTCTTTTTACAGTTGGTGATAAGATGTTTGAGCTCAACTGTGAAGCAGCTAACTGAATTCTCCTTAAGGCTGTTTAGGGTCACTATTTACCATCAAAGTTTCAAGAAAGGCTTTAAAAGTGAAGATAGCGTTTGAATTGCCTTGCTCAGATCTGTCAGTGTAGACTGTTAGAGCATAGCACCAATCAACACAACAAGATTCAGTCAACAGAGCCGTCACCAGCACACACACACACACCGCACAGTGCTAACACCCAGTTCTGGACACTCTCTAAAACCATAAACTGTTTGATTTTCTGTTTTTTTGCCTATTTAGTAAATTGGAGATTTTGTCTGCAGCAATATTGCAAAATGATCCCTGCAGGAAGTTCTGCTTAACTGAACTATTGTTGAAGAGAACAGAGAATCCAGAAGAAAGGACCAACAGTCCAGCATGAGACGTACCTGCAGCACAGCTGCTCCATGTTCACTGCTGCTGAACACCTTGGAGAGCGGCCGGGGGGGTAGCTTGGGCTTGGTTGCTTTGTCGGGCCGCTTAGGGGGTTTCTCTGCTGACGGTAGGAGAGAAGGAGGAGCTGCAAGAGGGGCTGGAGGTGGAGCTGGAGGCTGATAAGGAGCTGGTGGAGACCTCTCATCTGAACACAAATGAAAGTGAGTAAAAGAAGGAAGTGATCAAATTAAAGTTGTTTTCTTATTGATTGAAACCTCATGGCCTCCTGAGAAATGAAGCCACAAGGTGTTCCCAGAGCAGGATGTTTCAGTCATGTGGACAACAAAACAGTAGAACTTGCTGTGAAAGTAGAATGTTTCTCTTTAGATGAAAAAAGTAAAATGTTTAATGTAGACTTTGTCCACCTTTCACATTAGCACAGAAGTGAAAGAAACAGCTACCTTGTGGAGCAGGGGGGGGAGGTCTTTCTGGCTGAGCTGGAGGTCTCTGAGCATCCCTGGACCGGTGCCTGCTGCCCAAGCGGGACAACCGGTGGCTCAGTCGGTTCGAGCCGCTTTCTAACCTGAAAACAGATGTTCTGGATTAAGTTCATCAGTAAACACAGCAACAGACACCAGATTACTTTGGGAGGCTGATCTGTGTTGACTCTATCTGCCCTTATAAATCAACTTTAACTACAGAAAAAATCCACTGCTGCTGCACACGGAGACACTGTTGGAATATTGTACTCCATTGGGTCATGTCTTCAAGTTTTGTTGAAAATCTCAAGACTTTGCAACCTGACAGCGGTCAGTCTGCAGGCCAGCCTGTGTTTTGTGGATTACAAATGTTGGACCGTCACAAAAACAGAAGCAGAGAAGTTTGGAAAGTGGAGGACTTGCCCGGTCAAGCAGGGTTCTCAGGTCTGGTCAGTACTCTTCCTTTTCCTCAACTTTTCTCTGGACATTTCTCGTCCCTGTCGCTTTAATCTCCAATCTGGAACAGCGGCTGACGGATGCCTCCGTTCCGCTCTCTAACTCTCCTTCATCTGTTTTATGGGCCGTGCTGTGCAGACCATCAAACTGCAGGAGCGTTCAGCTTTAAAAACACTCTCCTGCTCAAACTCACAAGGACTTTAACAGGATAAAACAAGCGTAAACAAAAGAGAAAAATCGGTCCAAATGTTTTTAAACTGGCCCTCCACCCCAAATTGGATTAACCTTTAAACTCTGAACGGACTCACACAGAGAATTCCAGTTTCATGAAGAACCTGTGGAAGTTCTCAAGGAGGCTAACTAACTTTTGCAGCCTCCCAATGAAAACCTGCTGCATTCAGAGGAGATGCTGAAGGGGAAAAGGGCCTCACCCCATTTCATTGGCTTCTTGAGGCTGGGGGTTGCTGTGACGCTGGTCAGACTTCCTGCAGGGAGAGAAGGAGGAGCTTCAGACGGATGAAAACACAGGACAGTGAAAGTGAGTTACTTTCAGGAAGACTCAAAACTAGTTCAGAAAAGTTTCTTGAACTAAAACTTTAAGATTAAGTTCTGCAGCATTTGGTTCCATTAAGCTTGTTTGCTGTTCAAAAAAGCCACATTTCTTTACAGACCTGATTTGCAGATTTCCAGGAGTGAGGTGTTCCCTTACCGATCCCAGAGCCCCTTCATCTGAAACGTTCCCGTTTCTTAACAGTCTCCATGTTTTTGTTTTATGTTTATGAACAAACAGGAATCCTGTTTGACACACCAGCAGTGTTGTTCAGTTACATTTAAACTGTAACACATTACAGAATCCCCCTGAGTTTAATTTAAAAGTAATCTATTACTGTCTTAGAATTATAATGCATCACATGAGTCCTGCAGTGTTTTTGAGTTATATTTTGTAACACCTGCAGAAGTAGAACCTAGAATCTACTGCAATGCATTTTACATTTAGATGAGCAGTGATGAGGTTTCAAAAGACCAACAATAATTTACTATCAGTTTCAGTTTATTACTAATAATTTCATTCCACTTGAAATAATGGACTACTAATAATAGTTTAGTCTTTGTGAAGTGAAGTACAAAAAGTGCATTAGGAATTCATTTTGAAAAATTCAGACTTCGAAAAAAGAAAAAATTGAAGAATGAATAATTTTTTGTCTCCTAAAGACAAAAAAAGCTACCTAACTAACCATCCATCCGTCCATCCATTTAGAATCATCATTTCACCTATTTCACACTGAAGGAACCCAGCTGAAATTTGAATCTGGACATGTGAGACAAAGGAAAGGGTGGTAACCACTGCGGCGCCGCGCAGCTCTCTTTTCCAAACATGCAACATGAATGCAGCCATTTTCTCAGTAGTAGGACAGGTTGATACCACTTGGTCTGCTTTGCATACTTGCGTTTCTGTTGTAATAAAGACATTACCAAGCAGTTTACTCTTAGGTCATTAGTATTAATCTTAGGTCATATACTTGGTCGAAGCAAAAAGTTGAATCCATAGTTAGACTGATATAGTATCTTTTAGTCTTTGCTGCATATTTACCAAGAA
Source organism: Oryzias woworae (assembly GCA_016861445.1). Taxonomy (NCBI): domain Eukaryota; kingdom Metazoa; phylum Chordata; class Actinopteri; order Beloniformes; family Adrianichthyidae; genus Oryzias; species Oryzias woworae. Next base: position 2,465,050 of record BOLG01000197.1, read on the forward strand.
TCCTATTCTCTTTAAAATGATCACTTGTTCAGTTGGTGCCAGTAACACAGTGGAAGAATATTCTAAAGTTATTGCTCACTAAGTTACATTACTTTAATCTTAGTACTATTTGAGATACTTGAAAGTTTGGTATTAAGAGATTTATAAACTACAATTAAAATCATTTTATTGTCTTTAACATGGTTGAATGAGCAATTAAAAAAAGACAGGATACAAATATAATAATAAGAAGAACTAGATTTGAAAACTGTATCAAACTCTAAGTCTTCATAGCATTGTGAGCTGCTTTTTTAGCTTGTAAATTTGTTAACCTTTAAAAGCCGTTCATGCCAGTTTATCTGAAGCCTTTTGAAGATTTACATGGTTAATTATGGTTTTAATAGCTGTTTATAGCTTGCACAAGCTTTTGTTAAGTCTAAAATGCTTCAGTGTCTTTTATTGCTCCTTCTAGATTATCTTCAGAAAAACCAGGCCTTTTACACTAGGTTATGAGACATTATTTTAAGGGCTCATGGGTAATTTCATGGTCTCATTCATTTCCAATGAGTCATTTTTGTCAGAAAAATATTAATTATGATTAAACTATTTTAGCTTTTAGCATCAAAAGCACACTTCTCACAATGGAGCTTTACAAAATATTTTTGGATTGCATCTATATAGTAGCTGCTTTCACCTAGGAGGAGACGCCTGCCAAAAATAATAATAATAAAATTAATGAACTATAGTAAATTTAGAGCATACTCTGATTGCCTTCAGCTATCAGACAAATATAATGAAGAATTACAACATACTCGGATTGCTTTCAGCAATTCCTTTTTCTTCCAGAAATCAGACAATAATGATAAATAAATAAATAATGCAACAGACTCTGATTGATTTCAGCAATCAGACAAAAATAAAAATAAAAAATAATTGTATTATTTGTTTATTTAATTTTCTAATTCATTAATTTGAAGAAAAGTAATTATGAACCTTTTTCAACGGTAAACACAACCTTTTGATGGTTTGAACATCACCTACTGATTTGTTTGAAAACTTTTAGGTTTTTTCTTTTGTTTTAAGCCATCTTCACATGAAAGTCATCTTTACAAAGTTATATTATTTTTTAGATTTACTCTGTTCTTTGGTAAATTTGTCATCTTCATGCTTTACCTCCACAGCTAACCCTTTCATTTAAACATTTATCTTTAGAAACACCTTTTTTGCTGCAGTATTTAGCTCTTCTCTGAAGCAGCACACACATGTGAAAGTTTCTTTTTGGAATGAGAAATAAAGAAGAAAGTTACACCTGGAGGATGAGGCAGTGGTCTGCAGACTCTCTGCAGGAGTAGAATTATTTTGGTCAGATTGGGAAGGAAAGGATTACAGTTTTTTATTGCTGGAAGAAGAACATCCGTTTGACTTTAATACTCTTTACATTGTTGTCACAGAAGCTCAACTAATGAGATGAACTTGTTTAAATTCACAACGTAGAGCTGAAGCAAATGCAGCGCAGAGCTCTCCCAGCAGCTGCGATGTATGCACAGTACGTTCCTGACATGCTGTTTAATGCAGCGGCATTAAATGGAGTCTCGTCTGAAACATTAAAAAACAAAATGAAACAGAAAAACCTGGTTGACCTACCTAGAGGAAAGCTTCCTCAGCAAACTGGAGCCGAGGCCTCCCTCCAGCCTGTTAGTCTCTACAAGAACAACTCTGAGAAGACGACAGAAGAGAAAACGTCTGCTGCAGCACACCACGTCCGCACCGTTGCTGAAGCTTTGGAGCTTGTGAGGAAGCATCATCACCTCCTTAGACTAACCGAGACCTCAGCCACTTCCTGTGTCACTTCTCCTTCTCTGGCTGTTCCGTGTCTGTATGTTGTTCGCTGAGCTCGCTCACACTTTGTCCTTGTGAAAGAACTTGCCTTAAAACATGACGACTAGAAAACCTGATTCTGATTTCCACATGGAGACTCTGCCTGATGTTCTTCACAAATCTGTCATCACAAATCTAGGGAACAAGAAAACTTGACCTTAATAGTTATTTATTGAAGTACAAGCCTGAGTAAAGTATTAAAATGTAGGATTTCAATAAACCAAGTTTAAAAACATCAATATAAATGTTTCCATTCATTCCACTCCAAAACCCCTTTTTGATCACTACCTAAATGTCCCATCAGCCCCCAACTTAACCACATCAAGCTGACGTGAGCTCAAACTGCATGATAGCCCGCCACCCCCACCCCCACCCACAACAAACACCCAAGTCTGGAGGGAGTTTGAGTTACAGAGCCTATCTGAGACAAGCTCCACAGAAAAATTTCTTTATCGTTTGGCTCTTTTCAATTCTCATCATCATCAATACAGCTTGGAAGTGTAGAGAAATATGGCCGCCATTCCTGTTGAGTTGCTGGTGTATTTCTCCTCAGTGCTGCCCCCTGCTGGCTGGCTAGAGCCTAGAGAACTGGATGAGGTTCCTGTTAATTTCACTGATGTTCCTGCAGCCTGCAGCACAAACACATCAGAACACGTGATCAGAACATGTCAGTGATGTAATCCTGAACTGAAGGACTGCAGAGAGACCGACTCACCCGATAAAGTCATGGAGAGACGGAACTCATCATTTAAAATTTGGAGCACCTCTCTCACTCCTTCCTCCCCCTGACATCAGAAAACAAAAACTGGGTTTGTAATGCGACGCTTCAGTCATGACAAGTAATGGATTTTCTAAAGCCAGAGTTATCTTATTATTTTATGTTCTTCTTATAAACTGTTTTTATTTTCATTTTAAAGCCAGTTCTTTGAACTGCTCTGGTTAGTATGAATTACCTTGTATGCAAGTCCCCACACTACTGGGCGTCCAATGAAAACACACCTGGCCCCCAAGGCCAGTGCTTTGAGCACATCACTTCCTGTCCTGATGCCTCCATCCACATAGACCTCGATCCGGCCTTGCACGGCATCCACAATCTCTGACAGAGCATCTATCTGTGGAGAGGAGAAGAAACAGCAAAGAAAACATTGAATGTGCGGTGCATTTATCTGCAGGGACTCAGTTCTTCTCAGATATTAGGATGTCGGAAAGCTTTTATTTTGGAAAAAAGGGCACATCAGTGATGAATGGGACTTGACTGCAGAACACTGGAACACTAAAATGCTGGAACATCTTTGGCATGTCCCAGCTGATGTGAGACAAAGCCTGTTGATGCAGGAGGAACTTCAGACTGATGTTCACATGTATGTGGAATTAAATCCGTCATTAAGAAGGCAGAAGAATTATTTCAGGACTCACCGAGGCGGGGCCTCCGTCCAGCTGCCTCCCTCCGTGGTTGGACACGATGACGCCCTGGACGCCATGCTCCACAGCCAGCTCAGCGTCCTCCTTGGTCAGGATACCCTTGATGATAACAGGGAGGCGCGTGATGGACTGTAGCCAGGAGACGTCCTTCCAGCTGATAGAAGGGTCCAAGGTTTTGGCTGGTATCCCATACTCCTCTGGGACGCTGCTTTCCTGCTGTGAGTGCATGAAGTACAAACTGTCATTAGACTCCAAATTAAATAAATAAAACGGAATTTTTAAACCTGCAGTTTAGCGGATTGCTATTTTCTGTGACGCAGAATAATTTGACTGTAGCCTAGACAAGAACAGAACAATGTGTGAAAACACAGACATTACAGACAGAAAGGCAGCTAGAAACACAATCAGCAAATCATGGTCACGCATTACGTCATATCTGAAAGCTCAGACAGTTGTGCCCAAAGTTGCTTCATTACCTGGAACATGCCTTCAAAGTTCTTGACCTTGAGGTGTGGCGGCAGCTTGAACTGATTGCGGATGTCGTTGCGGCGCTTCCCTGTGTATGGGACATCGACTGTTAGCACCAGGGCCTTGTAGCCGAGCGACTCTACTCGCTGAACGATCATCTCCGACAGCTTCCTGTCCCGGTACACGTAGAGCTGAAACCAGCGGTAACCGCCAGGCGCCGCCGCTGCGATCTCCTCCACAGAGCAGGTGGAGTATGTGCTGGTGATGTAGCAGGTGTTGACACTCTCTGTGGCTGTGTGGAGAAATAAGCACAGGAAGCTACAAATTAATCTATGAAAAAGATGTGAAAGTCTGAACCTGGCGAGAACCGTGACCTCCACTGTGACCTTCCACCTTCATTTTATTGAACAAACAGACAAATTCAGCTTCATTCAGCAGGGACTCAAATGATGTGTGATCATCTGTGACACAGAAGCTCAGACATCACCATGAAGTTCCCATAGTCTCTGAATAAACAACTGAATGTAAGGAATTACACAAAAATAATCTCCTGGTTTGCACTGATCTCAGCAATACTTTATGCTGCCACCTAGTGTTCATGATGAATACTAATGTGTGCAAACCCTTAATCAGATGAGGATCAAAGAACTTTGATTAAAGAAAGTTTTTTGTCTTCAATTAGAATTTAACTTTATGTCTCCTGGAATTCTGCAAGTACTAGAATTACTATATCAGTCATTCTGACTGCTTGGACTAATTATTTGTATATAATTAGGATTATATTGAAAATATGTATTTGGGAGAACAGGTAAAAACACATCAGAACACTAAATAGAAACTATAATGATTGAGTTTTTATTTTTTTAAATGACAGATTTCTACCTTGTAAACTATGACTACAGATTAGGCGTTTAGCTCATCCACAATCAATTCCCAAGAACGTTTCTCTCTGACTCTGTGTACCCATTGAAATGGGCTGGATTTAGGATCACCTTAAAGGGAATGAAAAACAGTAAATAAAAAATTAAAAAAGAACATTTCAAAACAAGACACTAAGTTTGAATTTCTTTTGACAATTTGAAAATAAAATAGTAAATTAGAAAAAAATCATATTGTAAACTTGAAAGAAATATTGAAAATTTGAAAAAAAAAACTTGTAAATTTAAAATTTTAATGAAATTAAAAAATTAAACCTAAAACTGTTAAAAATGTAATGTTTTTGTATTTTCATTTTTGTTTCTGCTTCTTTGCTTTCAGCCGAGCTGATCCTTTTTTTACGTAGGGGCGGGGCTTCGAGCTCATTGGCTACCGGGACATTTCCCACGAGAGAACTTCTCACGACACATTTTCAACACTGTTCTTTAGACACACATGAACACTAACACTTTTCTCTCTTGTTTAAGCTCTCAAAGGTCATTCCTTCATAGAATAGGTCCAGTATTAGAAACTAATCACATCACATGAAGATTATTGTAACGTTGGTAAGCTGCACTCGCCGCGTCTCCATAATACCAGGCACAGAAGAGGTTGATTGACAAGCTTAACAGCAAGGTAGCACTGAAACTCATCAACCAAACAGCGATATACCGAGGGAAAACTGTACGGTAGTGACAATGCTCTCCCAAAGTTTGGTACATCACATTGTGGCACAGACACTGATCAAGAGCAGAAAAGTCATCACATCACCTTAACCTCTTTGGGAATCATGGGAAATCGTGTCCAGGTAGCAAACGAGCTCAAAGCCCCGCGGTCATTTTTTTCATACTTTTTATTTTTGGTCTATTGGGTTTAGAATGATACTATAACTAGGTTTTAGTTTGTCAGAAAGACAATAGGGGAGGAGAAAGAGCGGGAAAATGTATCAAATAGTGAAATATGATACCGCTGTTAAAGAAGGAGGCAGTCAATTTGACTGATTATGGGGATTTGAAGTCGTTTTACTCATAATTCCTTTGTGTTTTGAAATGTTCATGTTAAAACAATGTAAAACTACAACATACACAAATTTAGGAAAAGTCAGGGACACACGCGTCCATGTGTGTTGTTTTATTATGACATTCCAAACCCTCAAAGCAGTCAAAATGACTGGAGTTCTAGCGTTAAGCTGCTACTTCTCTGAACTCAAGCTTTAGAAATACTTCAAGATCCAAGAAAAGACATGGAAACAACAACTGATCTAAAGGTTAAAGAGCGACCAAGACCCACAGGGAGTGATTAAGGAATGGAAATGGTGACACAGACTAGTGCAAGGATTGACTGTCTATCTGAGAACTGGACTGAGTGACCCCTCCCCCTGACACTCCAAACAGGAAGTACCTCCCGGCTCCAAGAAGCCAAACTCCTTCTTTAGAGAAAGTAACAGCTATCACTCCATCATTGTGTTTGTCAGAATAACCATTCTTACTGTGATAGCTTTTTTAACAGGTTTTTTAACATGATTCTTGTTTTCTGTAGTTATAAACTGACCAATCAGATACCTCCATGAAGGTATTGTGCCTGATGGTCCCACATTCAAAGTTCTAAACAGTTGACAAATTCCCCACTTTCAGCAGCGGTGTGGACTTTCAACAAGCTCCCTCCTGATTGGTGAGAGTGGTTGCCATGAAAACACTGACTCAGACCAATCACTGCTTACTGATGTCATGTGGCTCTAACGTGGGGGGGCTTCCATATCACCCAAAAAATAGTAACTGAATTGACTTTATTTTGTTGAAGCTGGAAGTAAACCATTTTCTCTGGGTGATGTCACACTCACTCGCTCCAGTTCTCGCCCAGTCAGTGGTGCACATACAGAACCAATCCCATTACATCATGAGGTCTGCTGCTCCTGCACGGGCTGCAAACACACCCACACAGTCCTCACCCCGCGCTGTGGCCACCTCCCCTTCATGCCAGGCCAGGCAGTGAAATGCTGTGGGTGCAACTCCAACAGGAAAGCTGATCTCCATCCCCTGCACGGTGGTGCGAGTGTCACTGACTGACACGTCCCGCAGGATACGAGGCCGCAGACGAATCCTGAGGGAAAGATCCACATGGCGACAGAAACACCACATGTTGGAACACAGTCAGCTGTTGAACATTATTACACAACTGCATTATACTGTTGTATAGACTTTGGGTTAGTTTGTAGTTCTGAGGTGGGAGCGTTTGAGGTGAAGCCTAATCGACTCATCATCAAGTTTTTAAGTGAAGCAAAAAATCCACAGAAGAACACTGAATAAAGAATAACATGATGGTGAAGGAAGAACGTCACGGAACTAGCAGAGAACATCCAACTCCACCTGTTCTGCTTCAACTGAGACTGTAGAGAAGAAGAAGCCAGACGCCATCAGCCAGCCTCCACTGTTTTAATGAAAAATAACGCTGCATTCCCAGGAATGTTCCTTCTTTCTGTGACGCTGCACTTGTTTCAGTTTGAAGGGAATGGACCTGCCTGCTGTTACTAACAAACTGACCTGACTCCTGTTATTTTTGTTCCTGAAGTGGTTTGAACAAGGACATGTAAAGCCTAGCTTGGTTTCCCTGCTGAAACTGGAAATTTAAGTCGGATGTTTCAACAGGTCGCTGAAACAGGAAATCTCACAGAAACGTTTCTGAATGCAATGACGAGGACATGCTCATTCTGTCTCAAGAGATGAAGCCCTAACCCAAGGGGATTGCATGATCTTTCTGCTTTGGACAGGATGCCGGTGCAAAGACAGAAACACTGGAGTCCAAGTGTCCACTGTTGAATTCTGCTTCACCTGTTACTTACAAAGCTGTAACAAAAATACAACATCTGTGTCCAACCTACATTCTTAAAATCACAACGTTCTTCCTAAAACTCTGGATGATTTAAGTGTTCATCTTGGAAAAAGTCAAAAAAGCAGAGACACATGACTGCTAAGCTAAGAAATGCTCCTTAAGAATGGGTTACTGACATTTTCTTATTCTATACTTGGATCAGCTGGAGTTTTGGTTAAAGAAACACTCCAATGCTAATAGTGTTTTGGGTGTTTTAAACACTTGTCTTTGCACAACTCTTGCATTGATGGAAACAATGTTTGACAGCATTTAGGAATAAAACTGTTTCTGAGAATGTCTTGACTCTCTTTGATGCAGAAACTGAAGTGGGCGGGGCAAAGTCTCCCTGCTCTGCTCCATTTGGATGCATCCACTTACAGACAAATGGATTCATTGTTGTCCCTCTTTTCCTCATCTGAGATGGAATCTGAATCAAAACTGTAAGGCTGGATAGCTCGGATATTTCTCCTCATTTTTCTATCGCTCAACTTCAAGACAACACCACCTGCACAGTTGAGAACCTTCACACACCCAACAATTTTATTGAACTGCTAATATTAGCTTGGGGTTCTGAGGGGCTGTAAATTAGTGGGAGAGCGTGTAAACAAAGGGATGATGGGACATCAGCAGAGCCTTCCTTCCGTGCCCACAGTCCCTCCCACAACTCGGTGGCGACAGGCGAGTTTGAGATGAACTCCTGCCACTCTGCAGAAACTATGTCTTAGAAAATGAAACAGGTTTTTTGATTCTGGAAAAAATGGGCATAATCATAATTATAAGACCAACTTGGAGCGCTTAAAGAATAGATCAACAGATGACTGGAGTGGGAGTTTAACAGAAAAGCTTTAGGGTGAAGCATGAGGTCAATTGAAGAAGAAGAACACACGCATGGAAAACCTTTGACATGAGGAGACCATGGATGCATGCACCAAAAGAAAAAGAGAGGAACCGATGATGCAACATCAAAAACGGTTCTTCTGCCTCACCACGAGGGGGAGTGATGGAGGACAAGTGCAGGAGCAGCCATGGATTAAACCCAGAAGTCTGTCAGCCATTAATGGTCAACACAACGGTGAGACGTAGAAAAATCAAATGTGCAGAGTCCACAAACCGAGAGTGTCCTAACACGAAGTGAGAAAAACTGGAGGGATCTTGTCAAGGTTTATCATGATGGCATTAAAAAACATCTTTCCCCATGTTTGTCATACATACATATCTATATCTATATATATGACATATGCATATGGCATTTTTGAGGCAAATGTAATGTATTATTCGTTTTTTTTTTAAGGCATCACAGTTTTATTCATGAAATTACAGTTTTCTTCAGTTAAAAACCCTAAATATGTAAAGGCAGTTTTTCATTAACGAGTTTTGGAGGTGAAATAAATAAAAAAAAACATTGGTAAATGTTAAAACATGTCATGTTAAATCATTAAGAGGTAACTAGTGAGCTAATTTCAAATCAGTTTGAACGAACTTAATCCAAACAAAACATAGAAACCTGACAGAAGCAAAAGTCCCTTTGAACAGGACACCCCCCCACAGGCACACACAGACATATACGCACACACACACACACACACACACACACCATGTTAAAGATTGACAGAAGTGTAAATGTTTACAAAACCGGACAAATGAACTCTGTGCCACAAAAAAAGCAACAAAAGACACAAACATTTAAAAAAAACTCATAAAAAGCGTTCTTCAAAAACAAAAACAAAACAGGAAAACGCGTGGGACCAAAGGAATGCAAACTCTTTTCAAATTTGGTGGTTCTTTGTCATAGATTGTTTTTGTTTTTGTTCTTCTCTGTCATGCAATCCTGATTGTAAAGTCTAGTTTTTCTGGTTTGCTTCTGCATTTGTGTGTCCTAAAAGCTAAAAGTTGTTGCTCATCAGTGGTTGTCATGCAGCATCATGGACTGATGATGGCCTCCTCTTGTCCTACCTCTTATAAGCCAGAAGGTTGTCGTCACGGGTGCAGCACTCATCTGCTCCGGCTGCATAATAATCCCAGGTGGCCTTTGAAAGGTGCTCCTTTGCATATTCCTCAAAGTCTGTGAGACACACCATAGCCATCTCTGTGCAGTGACCTCCCTCTCTGTGTGAGACAAGAACTGTGTGATGAACGTCCAACAGGAGACACGCATCTGCAACACAGGACCTACCAAAACCTACCAAAACCTACTGACTGAAGCTCAAACATCACTCACTCTGTTCTCTCAAATTTAAGGTCAGTCAATCAGTAACTCAGCAGTGGAGCGGCTCACTTTATGGCTTGAACAAGAAGAGCTGCTTTAGGCTTTAGGGTTTTCAGTGGTGCTCAGCTTTGCCTTTGTCCTTATCCGAATCAAACTTTCATCCAGCTTCTATAGAAGCCACTGCCACCATATGTGACCTGTGTGTGACCCCTGCTTTTATTGTGTTTACATCACTGTAAATGTGCTGATGGTAACCCCCACCATAATGAAGACAGAGGCGTCTGGCACACTGCTGGAGCATGTCACGTGATAACACGTGAACATATCCATACATTAACCACAGCAATGCTGGAAAAAATCCATACGCAGTGAGTATTTAAAGTAGCAAGAAAACACAGTCCCAGAAAAATTTGCAAGATTTTATTTTATATATTTGTAATGTAAATGTAGTAAATTAAAAAAAGGCAGCTTTTCAGTAAACAATGCAAAGTGACAAACATTTAACAAGCTATGATAATTTTGCTAACTATGCTAAGCTAAGCTACAATATGTTAAAATTTAAGAAAACATGTAAAACCGTGTAAAGAGAACAGCTGTTTTTATGACAGAAATAAATCATTCTACTAAACAAAGAAACACTAAACTGAACCACCTTGTTCAGAAGAGCGTATGGATCTTTCACATACAAGGACAAACAATGTTGTTGGACTATTAGCTTTAGCTAAACAGAAAACCATCAGCAGAGTCTGCACTGAGGCTGCCTTCACTGGAACTCCAACATTAAAAGTTGAAATCTGTTGAACTCATTTGAAACTTGAATCACTCCAACCTAATGGAGCATTCGTCGTTTTGTGGGGTTTTAAATTTCCCAGATTTCTCTGCAAAAAGCAAAATAAGACACGGATTTGCATCCTTTTTAGTGTCACTTTCATGACAAATGTAAAAGAACCATTATTTTTTTGTTTTTTGCATAAAAAACAAACAAAGAGAAAATAGCCTTTTTTCAAAACATGAAAGAGTGTATAACTTTTGACAGAGGCTCATTCCCTTTCAAAATAAAGGATCAGCTTAATCCAGCAAATATAATAAGTAGTGTGATGTCAGCGGTGATTTAAAAAAAGTTTTCTTTTACTGTTTGTGGTGCATCTCAGCCAGAAAGGTGTGAATCTAACAAATCAAATGACAAATAAGACAAATAAGGGGAAGAAAGTTGTGGGAAATCTGTGTTTAAAATATTACCATCTGTATTCTTTTTAGTTCATGCAGATTATGCCTGCGGCACATTGCCAACATAAAGAGCCTCCACTGTTTCATTGCTTTAGATTTCTTCCTAAGTCTTTGATAAAGTGATTAAAGTCATGTTGACATTAATTAGTTTATATAAAAAAACAAAACAATTTTAATAACTTTCACCTACAGAGGTCCATAGCTGAGTAATTATTAATTAAAACTTTTTACTTAATTTTTATATTGTTAAAAGGACAAATACAAAAAGTTGTTTTAATTGCACGTCCTTGTGTCTACATGGTTCATTCAGTCACTGCCATGTGTGATTAGCAGATTAGAATTTTGCATTAACTTTAGGTTAACCTAAAATGGCCAGTGAGTGTATATACACACCACAGGGTAAAAAAGTGTTTAGTCAGCCATCAATTGTGCAACTTCTCCCACTTAAAAGATGAGAGAGAATTGTATTTGTCATCATAGTATACCGCAACTGAGAGACAAAATGAGAAAAAAAAATCTAGAAAATCACATTGTCTGATTTTTAAAGAATTTATTTGTAAAGTATGGTGGAAAATGAGTATTTGATCAGCTACAAACATGCAAGAGTTCTGGCTCTCACAGACCTATAACTTAATGCCATCTGGAGGACTGCTAATGGAATCTTTTTGCTTCTCAGCAAGCATTTTGTTAATCTCATGCATTGAGATTAATTTTAATTGAATTAATATTCTGGGTATTTTACATTCAACAAATCCTGGAGGAATTACACCCACTCTAAAAAAAACGCCTGTTCTTTGAAAACTTCATTTACGAGTATTTCTTTTTTCAAATTGGGATGAATGAGGAGCAGCCAAAAACATGCAGCTGGGAAAAGCTTAAAGTTGTTACGTACAAGTCGGCAAGCCTGGAGCTCCCTCCTCTGCTCCGCTCTGATACATCCACTCACAGACAAATAGATTTGTTAACGTCTTCATTTTAAATGTTTGACCTGGAATCTGGATCAAAACTGTACGACTGGATAGCTCTGATATTGCTCACCATTTTTGTTGCCACGCTTATGTTTGGTTGGGGGTCCGAAAGGCTGCAAGCTAGCAGGAGAGAGTGTAAGCGACGGGATATCAGCACAGGACAACTCATGTGCCAATGTCCATGATGCTCACAAATTAGGCAAATTTGTGATGAACTCCTGCTGCTCTACAGAAACTATGTTCTACTGAAATAAAAGATTTTGATTTGGGCTAAAAACTGCATAATTATAAATAAAAGACCAATGGATGATTTGACATTAGATCAAAGGATGATCAAAGTGGGACTTTCCAATAGTAAGGATTCAGTCTGCAGCTGCTAATGTTATATGTTGCTACATTTAGCATTTTGCCGTTGCTAATGTTTGACTCGTCACTCAGATTACTTCACATTGCAAAAGAGAGACTGCTAGAGACAGGGGGAGAATGAGAACATGGACTGTAAGGTCAGATGTGACTATGAGTAAGTGAAAGGAGATGGAGCGGGAGTGTGTACAACAGACAGGTGACACACCCCTCCTGTCAGGAGGCAGCGCTCTGTTTCCCTTCTGGTCATCATCTGAATACTGACTGCAGCCATCTCCACACCTGGTCCTCATCATGTCATCAGCCACCAAGACATTTAAGCTCTGCTCAGACACACACTCTTTGTGAAGTATTGCTTTTGTCATTATGCCAGCATAACAAGCATTCTACTCTGTCCTGATCACCTGTTTCATGACCCTGCTTTGTTCCTGAATCTGCCTCTTTGCCGCCTGCCCTGACCTTCTGCCTGGACATCCAGTCTGATTTAGCTCTGTGGACTTACATTGCGCTGCTTCCTGCCTGCCTTTGCTTAATAAACCTGCTGCAAGTGGAACCAGCTGTCTGCCCGTTATGTGACACTTCCCATGCATCTACCAATCAGAAGCTACTTTAAATACAAGACAAAGGGTCAAAACAGGGCAGGTTCGAATCCCGATTGGGTTCTTTCTAAGATTCTTTTTAAGGTGAGGGTGCTTACCACTACCCCAAATGCACCTCTTCTAGTTTGCACTAAAAGCCGATTCTGCGGGTTTAGTAGGCTGTTAAAATTAACAGGACAGCAGTGAGTAAAGATTAATGGTAACTCATTATTAAGAAATGACAAACTGGCACAAAAAAGGCGTATCCTTGTATACTGTTTTACTACCTTCAATTAAGGCCTGAAGTGCTTACAGTCACAGTCCCATTCACCCATATATTCACACTCTGATGGTGGTTCCACTGCCAAACACTGGTGCCAACCTAGAACCACAAGGAGCAAAGTGGAGTTCATTGTTTTGACCATGTAAGGCGGGAATTGAACCTGCAATATTCCAAAAAGAGGTTGACTGCTCTACCTCTGCGTCATGGCCGTCCATAATAATAACATTTACAAAATATTAAGATTATAAAATAATCCATATCTATGATTACAACATGATGACACCCCAAGTGTTCTTAGTGGTCTTTTCTGTAGGATTCTGCTGGTTTTGGTCAAAATCAAAAATCCTGTGTTGGTTTTTCTAGGACAGTTACTCTTTAATATTGTTTAATATTATTTAGCATTTTACTAAATGGTGGAATATGTTTTTAAAATTTTTATAGACACGTCACTGGTAGTGATCTCCACTGAACGACTTTTAAAACTGAAGAAAGAAAAGGAAGACTTTGACAAACGGATTATTAATGAGTTTGTGCAGAAAGAGAGACCATAGATATAAAACACGGGAGCGACACACAGGATTCATTAATAACTAAAAGTAAATCAATACAGTTTGTAAATGAAAAAAAAGATGACATTTTAAACAACACACTTTAACTGCTGCCAATCAAATGGTCTGTTGGTTTGTACATCTGACTGATTACGTCACTGCCTTACCATGAACCTCACCGCATGTCACTGGTGTTGGAAGATGTGTTGTTTTACTGACATTTTCTTGTGTTTTCCAAATCGCACAGTCATTTTTGGGATCATTACAACAACACACAAATGCTTGGTGCTATAAACGCTAAAATGAAAACAAAAGTCACAGTTTTGAAATGAAAACTCCAAAATGTTCTGTTCTAAAAAAACAGTGGTTTTTTTTTTCAATCAAAATTAAAGCCGTTTTTGTCCAGATTCTATCTTATTTCTTTATGTTATGAGGTGAATAACCAAAATACTTCCTGCTTTTGCTTCTGGACCCTTCTGTCAAATCTCAGATCCCTTTGTGGCCCACAACTTAAAAAGTTTGTCCGCCCCTGCTTAGACCCAGCTATTCAGACACATTTGTTCCAAAAAGCCTCGATGGTCTTGAGAGTACTGTCTTTGAACCTGCACATGTTCAAATAACCATTCCCAAACTCCCTCTATGTTTCGTTGTAAGATGTTTTTTTTTTTTTCTTATTTTTCTTCATTTTTTCAGCCAATGTTTTATAGAGCTGTGGTTGTTCCATCTGAAGGACATTCTTCTGGCAGCTGTGTGGCTTGTGAGTGTGCACTGAGGAGAACTTCAGTCTGAAATAGCAGCACTGATGGATGTATTTTGACCCTGGAGTTCCCCTGTAATGTCATCAGAGGTTGTTTTTTGACTATTGTTAGGTTTCTTCAGTTTGTTGTTATTTTCCTCCCGCTGTCACTTTCAGGAAAGTTGACCCCCTGTGTTACGGCCCTGTCTTGGTTTGTTTTCTGGGGTCTGCCCTTTGTCTCCTTTGGTCTGAGGAAACAGTTACTGTCGAAGTGTGTTTTGACCAGGAAGGCACAGCATTCTTTCTCAGCGCTCAGTGTTGCTGAGGGTATCAGGAATTTAGCTGTCAGGTCTGCGGGGCTGAAAGCCTATGAGCCGGTTCCAGAGGCTTACAGGCACCGTTTTCTAAGCTGGAGGCGTGGGGATCAGACTCATTTGGAGTCTATGCGGGAGCTGGTGCGGCATTTTGATTCCTGGTGTCTTTCTGCTGGTGTTAACACATTTGAGGGGCTGAGGGAAGGAAATTTAGAACAGTTCAATGCTTTAATCTCTGCTTGTGTCTCATCTTAGGTTGGTAATTGCAGGGTTAAGTCTGTGGTTGAAGCTGTGACGCTGGAAGATGACTACTTTTTGACCAACTCTCCGGTAGTCAGGACCGAATTGGGCCCTGTTGGTGTTTTCTCCAACCCATCTCATCCCACGGGGCGCCGTGCCACAGGGTTTTCACGGGAAAACAACGTCTGGAAGAACAAGTGTTCACTCTTAAAATCTCAACGGGGGAAGCCGCCTGCTCCCCCTCAGTTGGCCGTGTGTGCCTCATACGTTTCTCAGGTCCGGTCTGGATTACAGTCTTACTTGCCATTGTTGGTGGTGGGGGTGATCTATTTCCCATAGCGACCTGGAGAAGGAGCAGGACCCCTACTGAGGTCAGGAGTCATTTTCAGTGTTATTTTTGTCACAATGATGCCTTGACGCAGAAGTGGAACCCTCAACTTGATTGTTTTGAGGTGGACCTCTCTATCAGGTGGTTGTTCCTCAGACTTTACGGGAGGTCAGTTTGCGGGTTTCGCATGACCAGTCGGGCCATATGGGGGTATGTTTGATCAGATTCTGAGGTATTTCTTCTGGCCTGGGTGAAAGAGGTCTGTTTCAGTTTATATCAAGTCTTGCCACACCTGTCAGCTTACGAGTAAACCAAACTGGACTTTGAAACCAGGCCCTCTCTTCCCGATTCCGGCTGTTGGCCACCCTTTCGATCACCTTCTTATGGATTGTGTGGGCCCCTTGCCACCCTCAAAGTCAGGTGCTTTTTATCCGTTGACGGTGATGTGTCTAAATATGCGAAACCCACCTGCATATCCTTTGTGGAGTATTACAGCTACATCTGTGGTGCATGCCTGATCTCAGTTCATCTCCATTCTTGGTGTCCCATGGGTAATTCATTCTGATTGGGGGTCGAATCAACCACGGCAATACCGTGGTTGATGCTGGCTGCTCGTGAGGTGGTTTAGGAGACTACGGGGTTCAGTCCGAATGACTCGGTCTTTGGTCATGCGATAAGAGATCCTCTCGCTCTTTTGCAGGATTGTATGTCCAAGCCTGAACTTCCTCAGAACTTGCTGGACTATGTTCATTGTTTTCGGCACAGACTTTTTGTGGCTGGGACCTTGGCCAGGGGCCGGCAGTGGACTACACAGTCAAAGAATAACTCCAGTTTTGACCAGGCTGCTAAGTGTTGCAATTTCCTTCTTGGTTGACCAAGTCCAGGCTTTGTTACCTCTGGTGGGTTCTCCTTTTCAAGCTAAGTATTCTGATCCATATTCTGTTGCTAAGAAACTTTCTGAGCGTGACTACTTGATCTGTACTCCTGACCCAAAATCAATGACTCAATTGTGTCATGTAAACCTCTTGACACCCTACCTCTCTCATGACTCTGTGCTTCAGGGTGTTAGTGTGCAAGCCTCCCGTTCTGCTTGTCTGGTTGCTTCTGCTGTTGTTGCAGGGGTTGCAGGATCCTGGTGAATTTGGGGTGTCTAGTTGTCTGAATGATTCAGTCGCTTTGGGAAAACAAAAATCCTCTTTGGGTCATTTAATGGTCTTACTGGCCCTTAGTGGCTGTTTACTTGGTTTAGTAAACAGTTTTTTTGTGCCTTTTCTGGGACACTCCATCTTGTTCCAGCTTGGTTGAACATGATATTCGGTGGTTTGCAAAAGTATTCAAACCCCTTTAACTTCTGCATATTTTCTCACATTATGACAACAAACATAAATATATTTGATTGGAATTTTATGTGACAGACCAGCACAAAGTGGCACACAATTGGGAAATAAAATTATACAAGAGTTATTGTTTTTTTTACAAATAAAAAACTGTAAAGTGCAGGGTGCAAAAGCAGCCATCCCCCTGAGTCAATACTTTATGGAACCCCTTTTTACTGCAACTCCAGCTGCAAGTCTTTTGAGGTTTGTCTCTACCAGCTTTGCACATCTACAGACTGAAATCTTTGTCCATTCTTCCTAAAACAAAACAGTTCAAGCTGAATCAGATTAGATGGAGAGCATTTGTGAACACCAGTTTTCAGATCTTTCAGACCTGGACTTTGACTGGGTCATTCCAACACATGAATCCGTTTCATTTGAAGTCATTCCATTGTATCTTTGTCTTTATGTTTAGGGTGGTTGTTCTGTTGGAAGGCGAATCTCCGCCTCAGTCTCAAGTGTTGTTCAGACTTCAACAGGTTTTCCTCCAATATTGCTCTGGATTTGGCTCCATCCATCTTCCCATCAACTTTAACCAGATTTCCTGTCCCTGCTGAAAAGAAGCAGTCCCGGAGCATGATGCTGCCACCACCATGTTTGACAGTGGGTATGGTGTGTTCAGAGTGAAGTCTTGTATAATTTTCTTTCCGCTTCACAAGTGTGTGCACTTTGTGTTGGTCTTTTAGATAAAATTCCAATAAAAATAGATCTATTTCTGTGTTCATAATGTGAGAAAATATGGGGAAGTTCAAGGGATATAAATACTTTTGGAAGCCACTGTAGACGGAGGGGATGCTAAGCTCGTCAGACAGCGATTCTATAGGGTTCACCCTGAGAAGTGTATACAGCTTGAATTGGAAGTAAAGTGCATGATTGATAACAACATTGGGATCCCTTTGGGCTTCGCCGTGCTTGTAGGTACCAAAGCCGGATAATACTTATTTTTTGAACCGATTTTCGCAAGGTTAATGCGGTCACTAGACCAGACTCCTTCCCTCTAACCCCATATTAAGAATTGTGTCGATCTGGTGGGAGGGGCAAGATGTGTGACTAAGTTGGATTTATTAAAGGGCTATGTACAGGTGCCTTTGACGGATAGAACCAAACAGATTGCATCACTTATCACCCTGAGTGGTTTGTATTCCTACAATGTAATGCCCTTTGATTTAAGAAATGCACCTGTTACTTTTTAACGTTTAATAAATCAGGTAGTAAAAGGTCTTACTAGTTGTGCAGTCTACTTGGATGACTTGGTTGTAATTTCAGATAGTTGTGAGGAACATCTTCAGAGGCCTGAGACTGTTTTTGAATGATTGGCTGATGCTAACCTGACTGTAAATCTGTTCAAGTGTGAGTTTGTGAGAGCCACTGTGGTTTATTTGGGACGTCTGGTGGGCCAGGCACTGTGGGGCCTGTGCGTGCAACCAGTATCCAGCTCCCACAACAAAAAAAGAGCTGATGTGGTTTTTAGGCACGGTGGGCTTCAATCGTTGTTTTAGCCCGAATTTCTCCACAGTTGTGACTCTGACTGATCTGCTCAAAAACGGGAACACGTTTTTTCGGTCTTCTTCTTGTCGGAGAGCATTTGACACGGTGAAGGCTTTGATCTGTAATGCTCCCGTCCTTGCTGCTCCTCAGTGGGACGGGGCATTTTGTTTGGAAGTGGATGCCAGTTTTGTTGGTGCTGGAGCACCAACAGCTGGAGCAGCCCACGCAACATCTCGTGTGCGGGGCGTTTTTTCTTCAAGCGTACAATCTGGAGATTGGCTACATTAAGTGTGGTGGCCGACGCCTTGTCTCATGATCATCCCTCATAGGTAACTGTTAGGATGTTCTTTTGTGGGGGGGTTACCACCCTGAGCCGTTTTGGTTTGTTTTCTGGAGTTTGCCCTTTGTCTCCTCCTCCTGCACAGGTGCAGGGGCTCTGGCATCTCAGTGCCTCTGGAAGAGAGAGACTCACTTCCTATGGGGCTTCCAGGCTGCAGCCAGTTCCATCGCTGCAGCGTGGGGTTTTTCTGTGCTCCTTTGTGTTGATGTTTCTTGTGCACATTAAAGTGCTTGGAGTGGTAAAACGGTTCTGTCTCCCTTCTTAATGGTTACGGTCTGGAGCCAGCCAACACCCTGTCCTGTGAACCAGAACCTGCCAAACTCCGTTTGAAGCTGTTGTCTGAGGAGCATCCAGCTACTTGGAAGTCCTCCCATAGTCTTTACCTTGAGGATGAATTCACAGGATGTCTTCAAACAGCACAGTGACTGTTGTCACTCTTTTCACATGATTATGTGGTCAAAGGATAAATTTTTAATACTGATCTCATCATTTATATCTATGTCTTTTCAGTTACTTAGAGCCTCTTTCCAATCATCGTTTGGTCTTTTGTAAAATCCTTCCCAGTGGTCTTTTACTTGTGATTGTCATATTTAGCCAAAGTCAAGAAAAATGTATGTTTTCCAGGACATTTTGCTTTTAGCCACAAATGTTGTTTTTTTTTTTTAATGAAACATCGATCTGTCCATTTTTTCAGTGTCTCTTGTCTGAGTTCTTCCTTTTCCAAAAGATCATTTTTCTTGTGCTTATGTTCAGGACAATGTTAAAGCAGACACCCAGCTTTGTACGTCGCAGCAGTTCACTCACCGATCACAACTGTTCATTCTCTTCCTGCAGAACGTCTTCTCCTCCGCCGTCCTTTCCTGTAAAATGACCCACAGCCACAATCGAAAGGAATATCCTTCAGTGACTGTAGTGATTGTAGGATTGTGGTGGAAGAATACAACTTTTTACTCCTTTCTTCCTCAGTTTTTAAAGAAACCTTGTTCTTTGTTCTCAGGTTAATTCCCTAGAACATTAGCTGCTTCTAGAACATTTTCCCAGCTGTTAACCAGCTGCTCCAGAAGGTTTCTGGTTGTTTGGGTAACGTCAGTTTTTTTTTAAGCCGTCAGAGTTGCTTTACCAGCTCTGAATGCGCTAGAATCCCAATGATCCAAAAGCTAAATGTTTCTTATTTGAGGTCTGAACTGAGCCTAAACTGAAAAATACACCTCAGAAAAACAAAGACACTAGTATTCACAAACAGCTGAAGTGATGTTTGACATTTTTGGAATTGAAGCAGGTTTATTTCAAGCAATCAAAGGAAAAATTAACATTTGTTTATATCAAATCTGTATCAAAATGACAACTGTACATGTGTCATTTAATCATTTTAAAGTCATTAAAGTCATTTTAAACTATGAATAATTACCTATTACTTGTTGTATGGATTTATTTGTTGCATAAATTTACTAATATCTACAAATGCTCATGTACAAACATATTAACACACGTTTTGTGTGTTTGATTTACTGTAAACTTTTGTCTGCTACAGCGCAGTTTGATGGTCAGTTTGATGGTCAGCTTGATGGACGCTTGCCTCCCTTGGAGGAATCAGCTTCCCACACCAGAGGGCAGTACAGGATTGGATGAGAATCCATCCTGAAGGTTTTGATTTAGTCAGTTTAAGGCAAACAGCTGGAAATAAAGACTGTTTGAGTCTGCAGAAAACGTTCAAATATTAAATGTTTTTCTCTTTCATACAAGAACTTTAAAAAGGTTATTTCAATTTGTAGTTTCCCTTTAATATTTACAAATGTTTGTATAAATAGTCCCCAAAAAGCTATTTGTTTTCTCCTTTTTTGTGGCCTCAGTTGTTTATTTTACCAGCAGACAGCACAGAGCGTTATTTATTATTACTCACATGGATGTCATTTGTTATCTTTACTGGCAGGTTTATTTTTGGTTGGACATTCATGTCATCCATGGGCTGAATGTGAGGCTGTGTGCTGCCCGGCCTGTGAAAGCTGTCAGTCATTTAGAGCAGCTGAATGGCTGCTCAGAGTACATTGTTCAGCTACAATTCTGGAAAATCTCACTGTTAAAGAGTTGAAAGAAGAAAAACTTGTAGTTTTGGATTCCTTATTTTGCTGACTCCGCTCTGGTCTGAATGTTTTTGACTGATTACAGTTTACATCTCACTGCACTAAGAAGACCTGACGCCGATTTTGTTTGAATAATTGAGCCGATCAGACCAGTTCTGGTCATCTGCGGCATTAAAAGCTGAGACCTGTTGGGGTCACACAGTGGAAACAACACCCAGTTATAAAATGGATGAAATGGGAGGCTTACCTTGATCTGAGCTCTTTAACAGGCCTTACAGTGTGTGTCCGCTCACTCCTCATGTGACAGGGGTCATGTCAAAGGCCAGGCCAGTCCCCACCCTCCTGACAGGCTGATGCCCCTCCCACTTTGGCTAAACCCCTTGTCAGCACTCCTGGACTTTTGTGCTTTTGTGCCACAAAACACAGAAAGCCTTGGGTAAAACATCTGCACCTCCGGCTGCATCTCTTTTCTTTCCTAGAATCAATCCTCTTTTCTTCTGTAGTTAAGTTTGTTGTTTCCTTATTTCTGGATTTCTTCTTTTGTGCTCTCTCTTCTGCTTCTTTCATTTTTCGCTATGTTGTCAACAATCTAGTTTTGGCACTTTTGAAATGGTCGGTTTTCCCAAAAGAGTTACGAAAAAATCCTCTGATAAAGTTTTGTTAGCGAGAGATAAAAGGTGAGACATAAAAGAATGGCCCAAGTTTTGCTGGTCGTGGAAACGTCACATTCAGTGTGGACTTTAGCGGGCCTTCTGCGTATCCTCACATATAAAAAACAGATGTCCTGAGCTTTGATATCATAAGCTTGTTATGATTGGGTCCTAACCCACAAGTGATGGATCGATGGCAGGATGTGGGAGAAACTGCCATGAATGCTGCAGTGTCTCCGTGAAACTGAATGCCTGAAGAAGTTGTTCAAGCATTTAAAAACAGCGGTGGGGAGCAGAAAGTTAAATTAGATTCTCTCTTTTTTATTACATTATGAGCCTAAAGCTGAATTTTCTCTTTGCAAATGAAATATCTTTGGTAACTACATCTGCCTTCCTGAGAGTTGTTGGTCTTTCTTTGCATTATATGCTGGATTTGACTGTGGTTAAATCTGATGAGTTGGAGCCCCATGGGAGGGATGTGGGTGTCATGTGCAAAGAGAGGAGGTGCAAATTGTGTTAATCCACAGCTGGCTATGATGCACAGCACCACGCAGTGAGATGTGGCTCCGGGGCCGTGGCATTGGAGGCGCTGAGCGTTCAGCTGAGTGGAAAACCTCTTCCACATGCTGGCGGAGGCTTTGCCCCGAGGCTGCAGCCCACTGCGCCGCGCCACATGTGTGTTGAATTGTTTAGGTGTTATCATGCCCTGGTGAGACTTTGAGCTCCTCCGCCTCTGTCTCTGGCAGCTTTATTATCAGACTAAATACAATTGAATCTCTTAACAGGGTCGCAAAGCTATGAAGCTATGAAGCCCTTCGTTTGACTCTGCGGAGGACTTCAGCTGAGGCGGGTGTTCCTCAAAGCTTGAACCAGCTCATTTCTAAGATGGGAAAGTGTCACGCTGTGAAGAAAGAATGGCTGCTGTGATCTGGATCCAGCTGGAAGCTTCTTTAATACATGACTTAAGAGAAAAGATGCAAGAAACAAAAGAAAAAAACCAGCAGGTCAAAGTGCAAAGAGGAGTTAGGTGTTAAATATGTGCAGATTGGTAATCTCAAAAATAAAACAGAAAACTACAGAGCTGTCAACATTTCAACAAACATTTCTTCTTCAGTGTGTTCAAAATGTGTATATATAGAGCTGATCTAAATGTTTTAAGTTATTTATAAATTAAAATATTTAAGTTCACGGTGCAACTGTAAAATCAAATGATCAATGATGCTGCATTTATTCAAATGCATTGTTTAATGAGAGAAACAATGAAAGTGGTCTGAATGAAGGTCACATGGACTTCACATGTCCCAAAAGCAAAAGAAAAAAACAATTATTGAATAAAAATACTGAAAGAGAAACAATGAGAGTCCGATGCAATGCATTGAAACACAAGAATCTCATTTTGATAGAAATCAACACAGAGCAAGTGTGAAGGCTGCTGGAAGAACAAAATGAAATGAAAAGTAATCGAAACCCTTTGGAGGAAAAACTTAAAAAGAAGCATCTTCAAATGACTCAGATAGTACATACATTACCTTTAAACCTATAAATCTACCTGTAGGACTGAGCGGAAAATAAACAACAAGTTCCAAAATTCAAGCTGCATTTCAGAAAGAAACAATGGATTTTTTCTAATGTCTTATCGTTTTTCTGTGGAAACAAACATCTGAAACGCCCCGGTGTGCGGCGTTACGCAGTGAATACCATGTTGGAGACGTTTTAGCATAAAGTCTGATGTGGGTTTTTTGAACACATAAACAAAAGAAAATTCCCCGTTCCTGCCTGGCTGAGCTTTGGCAGAGTGAGTCTTTGTAGTTTTGTGCGTACAGCTGAGGCGTCTCCAGCAAAGCAGCCAACACACCAGAGCCTGTAAGCGTCATGTAATGGATGAATGATGGATGTCCGAGCATTTGATGTCTGGGAGAAAGCTGAACGCCATTTCAGACTTCTTTGATTCAATCCATACTCCCAAGCATCCCAGAGGCTCACACCCATAAAAATTCCTTGTTCTTTTTAGCCGGTTTTCTTCCCCAAATGAGGGAATTTTGCGTCAGGATTTGAGGTATATTTTCCCTTTTACTGAAGTAGTGTCTCTGTTTTCTTGTGGTAACATCCGACCTTCATTTGTCTTTCTTTAGATTATTTATGTCCATCTGAATATTTTGAAAAGAAAACCATGTTTTTAGGAGCAAATGCTTCAAACACAAATGTCAAACCATGAAAGTGGTTAGTTTGAGCAAGCAGCAGATGGAAAGAGGAACAACTTGTTGAAAACCAAGACGAGGACTGTTTTAATGAGAAGAGACATTGACCTCATTTGACTGCAGCTTTTCTCCTAATGTGTTGCTTTGACAAGCTTCCCCTCTCCATCCTCACATGTTTGACTTCACTAACTGTGTTTCTGACTGACTTTTATCTGTATTCTAAGTCAAACCTTCTGGCAGTTCACCCTGTGTAGTTCATCAATGCAGATATGCAGCTTACATGACCCAGAGTAAACTCAACCATCACTTTCAATTCAATTAGTCGCTTATTTCATTTAGCAAAACTTCCTAAAACTGCAAATGAAAATAATAATACTGGGATTTGAAATCCCATTTTTGATTAAACAGATATAGATCTCTAAGGGACTAAAATGACTTGTTTTTTTGTGGTCATTTAATTAAGTTTAGTGAAGTTTTAGTCAAATGATGAATTCAGATGTTTGGTTGTTGATTTTCTATCATTTAGAGTGGTTGCTATGGCTTTGTGTGTTTCAGTTCAAGTCATTTCATGCTTTCATCTCAAAAAGTAGACAAAGATGTAAAAAAAACATCCAAAACAAAAGTATTCAGAGAGTAAAATAACTCTTAAGACACTGTAATAGCTGCATTTTAATGCCACCCTTTGTGAGTCACAACACTTTGGAGTTTCTCTGAATTTAACCTGGTTTGATTGTTAGCTTAATGCACCCTTTAGTGATGATAGAAACTATGTTAATGGTAAAAATGACTGTACTTCTAAATTATAAACGTAAACACTAACAATGAACTCCATCTGCATTTCTGTCTAACTAAAAATGCACTGGTGAGTTCAAATAAGATGTGAAACTGTTTTGTTTTTTTTAATCTTCCTCAAAATATCAACACATATTTTTTATAATTTGTGTTTTGATCTCCTCAAAATGGTTTATTGTACCTGATAATCATACAGTACAAGACCATCAGTCACTGTGAGAACCATGCTTTGGTTTCATGGCTGACCCACTCTTTCTAGCACACATCGGTTTAATCAAAAAGTCCAGAAAAACAAGTGTTCAACATTAGTTACTACTGCCCTTAGGGGTAAACACGGCTGTCTGCTGGGGAAAAATGGGCAACTCTGTACAGGGCATGTAGGTGGCTCACGGGAAATTTTAAGATTGTAGACACCTTAGTGAAACCACGAGGTGAGGTTGTATTGAAAGTGTAAGACACACGTAAAGGTAAGAAAGGGGGAGGTAGGTGAGACACAGGTATGTCTTATGGGTTTTTCCTTTTTTCAGTTCCCCCCAAATCCTGCTCACTGCACAGGGAGCCTGTTGGTGCCGTTCATGTGAAAAATGCACCCAACCTGGCTGTCAGAAGTTTAGACAATCAGAGCGTGGTTTGTGTGGGCGTCCTGCGTGCACTTGTCAATCAAACGCACACCCTATCCAGGAAGTCAGGAAGGAGCCAGCAAATACACCTCACCGATGGCTAGAGTACGGCGTACGGACATCGTACGACAGCAGCACCCGCATGTCATGAATGCATACTTCCATTATCCTCACACATATTTAACGATACTCTTGTCACACGCTCAATAATGGTACTTATCATTTTTTTATGGCGTGCGTTAAGGTGGCCTAAAGGGAACAGCAAGACCCACTTGCACCCTCTTTAAGATGCAGCCACTCCTCTCTACAGACTAAGGCCTTTGTCTTTGCAGTCGGCTGCAGAGACAACTGTGAATATTCTCTCCTCATCACTTTGACTACTGAACCGCATGAAGATTTATTTTTGTTTAGAAACAGCAGTTTCCACGTTCTAAAACTGAAAATGTGTTGAAATGGAAAGCCTGCATGAGTGGTTCTCCTTTCTGTCAGGGACTGATGGTGGTGGACCCAAAATTCAGAAACTTAAAACATTTAACAAACCAACTGAAATGAGTGATGTGACGTTCTGTGTCTAGACTTTGAGGCATTTTGAAACCAGTGTGTCTCATAAACAATGACCACTGACCATATCTCAGCGTTACAAAAACACGATCATTATCTACAGAGGTCCATCGTTTATTGCGGGAGTTACATCCTATAGAAAACCAATGATGGACAATATCCATGAAAGATTCATCTTGACTTTTTTTTCAATACTGGTATAGATGCTTTAAGGCTGTAAAACTCCAGGTTTTTTCAGTGATGTGACGCTCTGTATTGACGCTTCACAGCGTGTCGGTGCTGGGTAGGGGAGGAGGAGTTACCGCGGTGTGCAGAGACTGCTTCCTCTAAAACATGATGACGTCTGAAGCTTTGCTGCCCGGCTGTACCACGTGACTGAATCATGCAGTAGTTCAGATTGTGCTGCAGGTTTGACAGCTTCATGAATCCCGCAGCTTCATTCATAATGTGGGTGTTTGATGGAGAGTTACGGTCAGTGAGAGTTTGGACAAAGGTAGAGACAGTTTGGAGAGAGAATGGAGATTTAGAGGAACTATAATTATTATTGAATCAAACAAATAATGTGTCCCTTAAACACACGTCTGATCTCAGTGTTATAAAAGCAGGATCATTGTCCAAACCAGAACCATCCTCAGATGGGGATGAAGGCTGAAACTCTGTGTTAAATCAGTACTGATGTTTTTTTCTGACGTGTCAATCACCTGTTTTTCTCTCCAGTTTTGCTGTACAATTCTAGCCAGTCATTTTACCTTTCAAGTGGTTGTGGGCAGGCTCATATGAATGTCTGTGGTCGTGAGGGTGGGCGGAGCTTCAGTCCAAAAGGGAGAAGCAAAGGAAAGTGGGCGATGAAACACGTTTACTTCAGCTTGTATAAAGACAGAGATGCAGAACTGCAGTGACTGTCAGAAAGAATGAAATCAAACATCTTTATCTTCACTGCTTTGTTCACCTTTAGAGACCCGAGCAGTTTTAGTCAACCCTCAGCCTTCATTTATATAGCACTTTTCATATTTTATGTCAAATAAAACTGCTCATTACACCAGGAATAATATTACACAGCAACCAAATTAGTTTATGGATAGGGTCACGCCCCCGACCCACACAAACCCCACCTTTAAAGAACCGGTTCAGAACAAGCACCCATAAAACCTACAACCTACTCTCATCTCACTTTAAATGGTCGTTTTCATCATTTCCTATTTTTCCTTTGAGGTTGAGCTATAGAGTTATTTTTTATTTATTTGTATCAATACATAAGTAAACAAACAGAAAGAAAGCATTCAGCAGTGTAGATGTTTTGTAAACTTTGTGTGAACCAATTGGATGAAAGGTTTCAATGCTTCATGAAGCTTTATCTGTCCATCACTAACTGAAATATGACTAAAACCACGGAGAACCAAAAGAAGTGACATAAACAAAGCAGATGACCTGACAACCAGACACTTAAATATACTGAGGTCAATGAGCTAAATGAGGAAAGCTGTGGATGATGAACCTGAAACTGGTGTGACTGACAAGGACAACCCAGACTCAGAACATGACCAAACTTAACAAAACCCTAATCAAACCACAGAATCATCACACTTTCCACTACTGAATTCAAGCTGATCTCAGTTTTGTTCACATTGAGGTTTACTCATAAAAACCTCTGAATGTGGTTACTGAAGGTGCTGAAGTTGACCGTGAAACCATCAGTAGCTGAAAATTCAGCTGATTAGACCATAAAGACCAAATCTTTGATGGAGAATATGGTTTGATGATGAGTGGTTGAATGACAAAAGAGGGTTGAATAACAATAAAGAGAAAGAGGAGAATGTGAAGCACAAGTTATGACCATTTTGACTGAAGTTTCATAAAGACGGTGAGATGTTTTAAAGTGAAAAGTTAAACTTGTGTTTGTCTGAACAGGGTTTTTGCAGCTGAAAGTTTGCTGAAGATTTTAGGTTTAGAAAAGCTGAATGTCTGTTAGTTGATTCAAGGGGATTGATTTGGTGTTTACATTC
Source organism: Oryzias woworae (assembly GCA_016861445.1). NCBI lineage: Eukaryota > Metazoa > Chordata > Actinopteri > Beloniformes > Adrianichthyidae > Oryzias > Oryzias woworae. The sequence goes on from BOLG01000197.1 coordinate 2,492,480, forward strand.
TTTCGATCACTGTAAATTTCAACCATTAACATAATTCATGTAATTCCAGCAGATTCTGAAGCACAAAAAGCTGCTTTGCGCTGGTTTCCGTTAGTCATGTGTTAAGTCTGTTGTGTACGCTGCATGTGTTTCTTGGTTTATTGTACAGGAATAAGGAATTAATCCTGCCTGCATTTTAGTTTTTCAATAGATCATTGGATACTTTAGAATTTAAATTAGTTTTTAAGGAGAGCAATGTCAATATTACTTGTTGTATAAATGAAAAAAACAAACTGCAAGATTAAGCTGCATTTATGCTGTCTGTGTCTCTAAAACAGCCCAGACACTCGCAGCTGTCATTCTGCATCAGTAAGACTTATGGAAGAATTGTGTGTAAATAGAATGAAAGAACTGCAGAATGGATCAAACATAACATCAAAACATATGAAAGTACAATTTACACAGATGCACAATAACTCCAAACTCCTTTGTACTCCTTACACAAAAAAAAACCTTTTTGAAGTCGGCTGTCCTCTTCATGCTCATTCACAAACGTTCTGTCTGATCTACTGTGTCTGAAACTGGAATTCAAACCCCTGTACATTTTTCTCTCTTTGTATCATTGCTGCCATTTGCCAAAAGTTCATCTGATTTCTCAGTAATTCACACTGACTGAACCATATTGAAAGAAACAAACTGTTGTAGAAATGTCTGTAAATGTATTTAAACAAAAAAGAAAAAGAGACAAGTCACATAAGTATTCGGACACTTTGCAGTGACTCTCATATTGAACTGACATGCTGTTCATTTCTACTGATCCACCTTGAGATGTACCTACTTCATCACTGGAGTCCAGCTGGGTTTTATTTAACTGATTGGAGTTGCTCAGGAAAGCCTCACACTTGTCTATAGAAGACCTGACATCTTACAGCGCATGTCAGACCAACGAGAATCAAGAAGATGAAGGAACTGTCTGAGCAGCTCAGAGGCTGTAGTGTGACGATAAGCCATGGTTCCAAAAGAACATCTGCAGCACTCGAGGTTTCCAAAGGGGAAGTGGCCAATCCTTCAATGGAAGTGGAACAATGGAACATGGTGGTGGCAGCATCATGCTTTGGAGGTGTTTTTCAGCAGCAGAGACAGGATGGCAGGTTACAATTAAAGGAACGATGAATGTGGCTAAGTAGAAAATCTCTGCCAGAGTCCACAGAACCTCAGACTGAGGGTTCAACTCCCAACAAGACCCAAAGCACACCATTATAATGACAAAGGAGTGGCTTCAGAATAATTCTTTGACTGTTCTTGGCTGGTCCAGCCAGAGCCCAGACCTAAACCCACTTGAGCATTGCTGGAGATTCCCAAGAAGAAGACTCATGACTGTACCAGCTCAGAAGATGCTTCTACTCAATACTGAGAAAAGACTCTGAATACCTATGATCATGTGATTTTTCAGTTTTTCTTTTTTGTGAATTTGCAGATTGTTTTCCCTGTGAGATGAAAACAATCTGAATACTTTTAGTATAAACTGTAAATAAACCCAACTTAACGTACTGAACAGACCAAACAGAAATAGAAATTCAGAAATAAACTGACCTGCCAAGAAGATGCATCAGGAGAAGATATGAGATGATCAAACCAGCTGCTCCTAAACAGCAGCTTGTTGTGGGTTGGGCAGTGTAGGCTGCCATCACATATAAAAATATCAAAATTACAACAAATGTTTGCAAAAATAACAAAAAAAAAAAAAGCTTCGATTGGAAAACAAGCATTTAAAAGCTAATCCATTGAAACATTTACCAGGTTTAATTCGGATTCTTTATTTGTCATTCATGCACCAAAGATTCACCTGCCTAACAAAAGCTACCAAACAGAGTCTGACCTTCACCGGCAACAGAAGAACATAGGCAGGTCGCAACTGGTCAGTGACGCAAATATGATTGAAAATAAAAACTATCAATACAATAAAAACAGTTGTGACTGAAGACTTTGAGCAAAACGGCATGAGTAAGGGAAAACGGTGCTGCATAAACCGCAGCTTTATGCAGGAGTTCAGAAGGGTCAAAGCTCCTTGATTTTCTCCGTGCAGGCTGCTATTTTTCCTGTCTTACAGAAATTTCTTTCTGCACCAGCATTCATAGTTTTTCTTTATTTATCTTCAGAATACATAGCATTTATGTTACTGTTCTGGCACTTTTGCTTCAACGAACTCCTGTTGGAAGCAAATCCACGAATCAGAATTTTAGCTGACTTTCTGTTCCTGAAAATCTGACAGTAGAATTTTGCGCAATACGTCAAAGAATCCAAACAAAACTGGAACATAACATGCCTTATTTATCATTCCGTTTATCATGAATAAGTTATCTTTGTGCAGAAATGTAGCACGAACAACAGTTAGACAAAAGAATGTCTGCAAACCTTAGCAATGACTGTTTCTTTAAGTAAAGAGCTGGACTCCAGTAGGATAGGCTGATGGGTGACAGCTGCAGAGAAAGGAAACCATCACACTTTCCAAAGGTCCAATCAGTCTGAGAGACGTTGGAAAAGCATCTTTAGTTCAAAGAGCTGACCAGAGAGAAAGCATTCTAGTGGACTTTTCCATCTAATGAAACGCAGCAGATAGAATGAGGCAGAAACGAGGGCCATGAAGACCACTTTACTCTCTATCAGTCTGAACCCAATCAGAAATGAGGAGGCTGAATGTGAGGCTTTTGCATCAATGAACGCAGGAGTGTTCAACCCCCATGTAACTACACCATTCTTACAATCAAATGTGGTCTGCCAGAAGGAACTAAGAATTTGTCATGCACTGCAGTCTGTATGCTGAACTCTCATTTTCCCTCTCTGATGAAAACTGAAACAAATTGTCGGCCTTTCTGGAAACCAGCTGCTGTTTAAGGGCAAATCATGAGCATGCATATGTTTTTGTGTTTGTCCACGCATGTGTGTGTATGAACCAGATAAAATAACCTCTCCGTATTTCCCCCGTATGGCAATCACTAAAAGTTGCCAATCACCTCCTCTACTAATTCCTAAAAGATGAGCACTCAAATGCTGAGGCTTGGGCCGCCTCGCCACAGGCTTTGGCACAACCTCTGAGGCCTTCTGGTCTGCTCTTCACCCAGAATGTGGAACCAGGGTTAAGGACACAAAGAGGCATGCTCACCAAATGAGAAGTGGCGCCACATTAACGTTACACATTTTCAGCTCCATTCAACACAGCATTAAATCCCCAAAATATAAGGCGTATCAAATGGCAGATGGAAACCATGAATGCTTTTCCCTGATTATGAGTGTGAGTACACATGTGCAGTCTTTGGAGGACAATGCGAAAATCTGTCTCGTTTCTATAGGTAAGAAAGTTTTACCAAAAACTTGGAACATGGAGGACAGTTCAGGATAAACAGGTGAACTTTATTAATCGTGATAATTAAAAGAAAGAAAAAAGTCAATAAAGTCCCACCCCAATTATCTTCTGATCTATTGTAAAATTGTTTCCAGTGGTCTTTTAATTATGGTTCTGCCATTTTTTGCCAAAATCAGATTTTTTTGAGGCATAGTTTCTGCAGAGCAGCAGGAGTTAATCAGAAATTCACCTCTGAGTGGTGGGCGGAACTGAAAAAGTAAGCCTGTGCTCATTTCCCATCATCCTTTTGGTTACACCCTCCAGTTAGCTTAGAGCCCCTCACAACCTCAAGCTAGCATTAGTGGTGCTACAGAAATGGTGACCAATATCAGAGCTATCTGGCCGTACAGTGTTGAGCCGGGTCAGCTCAGATGAGGAAAACAAAGACATGGATCTATTTGTAAGTGGACGCATCAGTATGGACCGGAGCAGGAAGCTTGTGGTTGGCTGATTGTAGTGTATGTAACAACTACAAGCTTTTTCAAACAGCTCCTGATTCACAATGATTTACGGGGATGTAATATTTCACTTTTACATTGATTCGATTGGATTCGATATGTGTGGTTGATGATTCAATTCACTTTCAATATCGGTTCATTTTGAACGATCCGATTGGATCTGATTCACTGACCTACGATGGATCCAGAACATGTTCATCCAAAACAGTGTGACTAAGAGATAAATACCTGCTACTGAACAATGAAGTTTTCTAGATTCAGTGTAATTGAAATATGTGTACAAACAAACAAGTAAACAAGAATGAATGTCAAATCCATTCACATTTGAGTTTGATAAAGTTCAGCCCATTGGAACATTGTTAGAACATTCTAGCACACTGTATGGTCACATGACTTTGTAAATTCAAAGTGTTTCCACACATTGGACTGGAATGATGCTTGATTAGTTTTGTTGCATCGCATGTGTGTTTGTCTGCTGTGATGCACTTTTACATGTTAGTAAAATAAATGTCTCAATCCAAATGATGCTTTACAAAATCCATTGAATCTTCATTGTCTGTGTAAATTACCTCCATCATGAGGAAAAGGCTACAAGAACATGTTAAAAACACAGCTTCATCAGAGTGGGCTTTTGACGACTTGACGGCAGCTGCCGTGCAGCACTAGTTGCTGTTTTGGGATTCACCACATTGAAAGACAAAGATAAAAAAGGAGAGCAGCCTCCTTCAACAGTTGTTCCCAAAAGTCATTGAGATAGTAACAGAAAAACTAACTGCTCTTCTGTTTAAAGTAAACTCTGATATCATAGTCTAATGACGGAGCCGAGAAAGGAGTTGAGGAACAGCAAGACCTGAAAGGTTTTAAAGATGAGGTTGGAGATTGAGAACAGGCCATGATGATAGACTGATGAGCTCGTCAAGGCGGATGGATGGAGTTCTTTATCGGCATTATGACAGCTGCTTTCTACCTGCCGACTGCAGTAACGTGCCCCCACCTGGTGTCCTCACTGACATGTCAGGACAACCATCCTGCAGAGAGCAAGGCTCTGCATGCGGCATCAGGTTTAACAAGCTGTCACCAGGCTTTAGGGAACAGAGAAATGATTGAGAGCCTGAATGTGTTACTGACATACTGTACGCCCAAGCACACAAACCCACCCATTTGCATGTGTGTAAAAGCACTGCAAAACAGAACCTGTTTCCACTCAAAAGCAGAAGCCCCCACAACAAAGGCTTCAGCTGAGGGAGTCATAACGAGGAGAATATCATTTTTCTTTGGCCTCTGTGATCTGCCTTTCTTACATTTCACTTTCAAAGCTCGGTTTGCTGGCAGAATTCTCCACATCTCTGCTACATGGAGGAAAAGCTGCCCCTCTACCACCATCCTCCCCTCATACCCCCACCCCAATGCAAAAAAGAAAAGCATGAAGAAGAACGATCGAAAAATTCACTTGTGGTTGATAAAACAATTAGGAGGATGTGGTTCTCCTGAATCAACCTGCCTTCGCTAACAACATCCATTTCTCTTCTGAAGTTATCCTGACAGGGCTCTTCAGGCATGATCGAATCTTTTGTGCTCTCATTACAGCATTCGTTCAAAAGCTTAGGTTCTACTTACTTTTCTTACTAAATGACCCCCCTCTCCTCACACACACACACACACACGCGTACCCTCATTGGCAACACAGCCAGCAAGGAGATCTTAAAGGAAAAAGGTGTTTTTGCTGTTTTGTTCTCTGTATTGTTCATACTGCATAAATGCTCATTTTGGTGCCCTTACAAATGTAAATGTTCAACACTAAGATTTTATTGAAAGACCCACTCCTATGAAAATCACCTTTTTTCTGTGTTTTTAACATGTAATGAAGCATTTTCTCAAAATATAACAGAATGATTAAGAATGATTGGTTGCGGAGTATTAATTCAAATCGTGTTGGATCAGAAAACCGGATGCTAGAAAAAGCTGGGATGAATGACACAGTTACTGAAATGGGCGTCAAAGTCTCTCTTACCCCTCCGCTCTCCCCGCCTTTGCATGCATTCATTTGCTCATCCGAGCTGACCTCTGGCTCAAAACTGTACAGCTGGACTGTGCAACATAGAGGATCAGCATGTAATACAGTGCTGGATTCAAGAGGGATTTGATGCATTTTGGGGCTCAATATCAGGGACAGGATTTCAGAGGGCGGGGGCTAAAAGTTGGAAAAGTCAAACACTTTTTTTTTGTCCTTTAAACAATATGGAAACTTAGTAACATTTTAAACTAAAGCACTTATTGATACTCAACTATATGACCTGTAACAGTGAAAATACAAATATACTTAATAATAATAAATAATACTTTTTAATGAGGCAAAAAGGTCAGGTTCTCAAGTACCCCTAGGTACTTGTACCCTGTGTGCACGTAACTCATGCTCAATATGGATATTCTTTTTCACTCATAATTGAAAGTATTATTCAGCTCTCAATTAAAAATTTAAACTGCAATTTTAAAATGAATTTTGAATTGACAAGTCAAAATGCAAATGCGTTTTGCAATTTAGAAGTTTAGCATAAAAAATGTCAGTTTTATCTTACTTTTTAAAAAGAAAATAATAATAAAAAAAAACAGTATAATTTGCATTTTTAAATTGTCGTGGGTTTTTGGTACCAAAATTCAAATAAAAATGCATTTTTCAATACTTTACTGTTTTTTTTAAATAGCATTTTTTACCAGCAGTTCTCGACAGGAGTTCAGAGTTTCTGCTTATTCAGTCCAGCTCTTAAATGAGTATTTAGATAAAGACAACTTTAAAAACACTAGTGCAACAAGTATTTCACTGCTCTGCCACTGATACACGTGTGTGATGAAGAAGTAATTGCTCAGTCTAAATTCCTATAATAATATGGTGAAAACTAATCAAGCTTAAAATTTCAGAACATAAAACTGTGGATATTTAACAGCAATAACATAATGATTATCAAAGCTTTGTTTCTAAATAAACATAATTATTGTAACGGTTATAAAAATAATCTTTTGGCCAGGTACTGAACGAGAAAATGCCGGAATCAAATCCTCAAGCTCCGGTGAGTGAAGGACATGAGCTTTGGTAAAAAAAGAAAATCCAACATGTGCCATATGTTCAAACAAAGTTGTTGCTTAAATCCTAAAATGAGACAGAGCATTGTGCTTTACTGGGCAAAGCTGAACAGAAAAAGAAAACATGCTTTGTGTTGCAAATACCTTTTTCTGTCCATGCTGGGTTTTCTTCCCTCCAACCATTGATAGTCAAACACAACGAGAGCACATTGCCATCTACTGTATGAAATGTGCCATCCATGTACTGAGTTTGTTTGGATCATGAGATTTACTAAAAGATTTAGCACATTATATTTTACCACACAACCTTTGTTGTTTTTGTACACACGGAAACAACACGAATTTGTCAGCAGCAACCTTTACGGCAGCTGAACAAAATAATTAACATACATTTACATTTTCATGTGAATGCCATAGGCATTGGACTAATGATTGTGTTGTTGCATGAATCCATACCAATTACCTGCAGTATTTCTCTTCCTGCGTCTTCCTCTGGCAGCTGTTGTGCTGCCTCTGCAGTCAAAGTGATGCATTCAAGGGATTATAAATCAGGCAAAGTTGTAACGCCCATGTGGTCTGCCTGGTCATTCCTTGACCATTTTGTCACTGAAACAATTGATGGCTCTGTAAAAAGCTGGAAACGATCAAATCTGACAAACAATAATAGCATGACAAATGAATCCCTGAGACCTTTATTCTCCTCTTACCACAAATGATCACATCCTAATGTCAACCATGTCCACTCGTCCTCAACTGATCCTCATCTCTTTGACCAGCCGTGTGGTTTGAGCGTGAAGTCATCCATCTAAAAATTTCTTCATTTTTTCATTCTCTTGGTTTGAAAAAAAACTCTTTTACCTTCTTTGTAAAACTGAACCCTAGTTAGAATTCAGACGGAGGTCAGTCTGAAGCACTTTTACCCAAACATTTCTGAATGCAGTTGTAAGATCCATACATCAGTCATTTCACTTCACGCTTTGAGCAGACCTTTGATGTAGGAACTATGGCGACTATAGTGAAATGTATGATTATTATTTATTGGGTTGGTATTTACAGCCAGAAGGAAGCAGGGATTTACTGTTGAATGTCCTCCAAGAAGACAAGTACTCATGTCCTCTGGCTGTTTCTGATAGAGCTCTGCTGTACCAGGTGGATGCACAGATATGTCACAGCTGCCCTCAGATCTTCTTCTTCAGTGTCCAAAATCTGTAAATTGCCATCGTAGTATATTTGCTTTAGGACGTTTAAATCTGATCCAATTCTAACTTTTTTCAGGGGATTTCTTTAACATGACAGTTCAAAAACACACAATGTCACAGACATGTAACTTAAACATTTTCTGTCGTTTGCATTGTAACTCGTGCATATTACTGCTATGCTCTGTTGAAAGAGTTTTGATGTCAAGTTAAAGCTTTGAAAATGATTGAAAGCATGTGTTGCTGTAAAAGCTCAGCTGCGCCACACATTTGTGTACCAAAGAGACACAAGCTGGATGGAGGCTGCCTGTGTGCCAGTTGTGCTCTGAGTTACTGCATTGACTCCATGGGTTTTCAGGGCGTTGGGGGTAAGTTTTGATCCCTTTGTGATGCTTTTTAATTTTTTATGGCAGATGAGGTAATGACAAGACCTTCAGGGTTTACTGCTCCAACCCCCATGGAGTAAAACATTATCACCAAGTTATGTCTCTTTTCCTGGGAGGAAATGTTTGGAAGTTAAACTGTCCTCTTGGTCATTACAATAATTTATTTGTACAACTGGACTCTGGTGATATGGAAAGTAGCAGTTGAAGTTAGATTTCAATTTCTCCATCATAATTATTGTAGAGAAAATCAAGTCTAAAGAAAGTTCCTTTTCCACAGCTGCGTCTTTGGGGAGGAAGATGAAGCTTAAAGATGGTAAAAACTGGTCCTCGCATGCATCAAAAGGGAGGTGGATAAAGCGGATGCTGTCATCACAAATATGTATTCTGATGTAGAAAAGGGTAAAAGGGCAGGTTATTTGGGACCATGATGTCTTGGTGGTGCAACATTCATAACATCCCACACGTTTGTTTTTCCAGGAGTTGGCTTTTTCTACATTTGATACAATGCCATGCTAAAGTTGTTTTAAACAATGAGGAATTTGTCTTTTTTTCTGTTGACTTAAGTGTTGTTACAAAACACAAAAGATTTTGCAATAGAAGCTTGTTACAAAGTGAATCAAAGAAAAAAATACAATTTTGCAAAAATCTCACAGTTGACATCCGGGCACAAAGGCCAACAGTTGGGTCCATTTTTTACACACACTCAGCCTGTTTCTGGCCAGGATCATGGGGACGCTGGAGCCCACTGAGCTACTAAAGGGTGAAGGTTGGTCAGTTTTCCAGAGCATGACTGGACCACATCTAGGGGACATATTAGAATCTTTACTTAACCCATGAAGCATGTTTCTGTACTGTGGGAGGAAGCCAGTGTGCCTGGAGAAAGGCCACATATGCATGAGGAGAGCATGCACACTCCAGCTGGGGTGTGAGCCAGGGCTGTGAGACAACAGTGTAGCCCCTGAAGTTCAGGTAATCAGAGAAAATATGGTGTAGAATTTCCAAGTCTCAAACCAAACTAGCTTTAAATAAAATATTACTAAATATCGAATGCCAAAAGACACAATACTTTACGTCTTTATTCAAATCTGTGAGTTTTTAAACAAGAAAAACCCAAAAGGGTCAAACAGCTGGTCTTTAAAAGACAAAGAAAAATCAATGTGTAATTTAAATTTATACCTTATGAGTTTACCTTAAATATCTTTTTACTTTGTTTGTCTATTTTTTCCTTTTTCAGTTTTTTTCTGCTTGAAATAGATAATAAACATCAATCCATCCGCACTTGTTTTAAAGTTTGGCAATTTTTTCAATAAAACCTTAAAAGATTTGTCTGTTCTGACAAAGTAGAACAAACGTAACCAAAGGTCATTTCTCTAAATGGCATTTTGCTCATTTTGAAGTGATGATGTGGTTTTAAGTTTATCCACCCACAGAGAGACTTTTATTTTCCCAACTCTCCAGACCTCTTGTTTTGTTGTTGCCATGCTGATCTAAAGCAACCTTTTTATTTTACTGCACATTTGCCTTTTTTTGTTTGTTTTTACTTGTTTCCTTTGAGAATGAGAGGGCAATAATTCTTCCTCCTACAGTAAACATTAAACTTGGAATATCACTGCAGTGTAAGCATCAATCAAAAAACAATACGTTAGTAAAGATTATTTCCTAGTTTCTAAATTTTTTTTTGTTTAAAATTTGATTCACTAATAATTTGTTAGCTTGGAAACTTGAAGTTAAATTCAAACAAAAAACAATTACATAGACTTAAACCTGTAGATTAGATTTGAAAGGAATTTATGGCTTTAGAAGAGAGTTTACGAGTCAGAGCTCATAACTTATCCCACAAAGTTATTTTTCTCTTTTTATCACTTTCTTGATCTCCTTTTGATGTGTTTATAGCAAAGCTCACAAAAGTGTCAAAGCTACAACCCAGCCAAAAGACAGAGTTTATCGGTCTAATCCATCACTGGGTCCAGCCAACTCCAAATAAAAAAAGCATGCCTCCTCTAAATGCAGAATAAACAAAAATCACCACCACTCCACAATTGTTGTGAATTGTAAAGTCATAAACATGGCAATGTTTTTTTTTTTTTTTAGCTAGACTACACGTACCCTTGAATTCAGTGTAAATTTGGAAGTTTTAACTTCAGTAGCTGTGGGACGCTGTTCCTGCCTGAAACTGTTCTCCAGTGGTCATTTGAAGAACTTCAGTATTTGATATTTCTGGGGTAACATAACAGTAACATGTCAAACACAAGAAAAGTAGCTGCAACCAGGATCTAAATTAACTGATTTTATGCTGTGACATAGGTGCTGAGGCGTGTGGATCCATCTGCAACAGTTTTTAATGACAAGGGTAAAACAAGGACAAGGCAAAGGACATGCCGTGGTCAGAAACACAGGAGCGAGGCAGGAGGCAAGAGAACAGGCAAAAGTCAAAAACCAAATGAAGACACGGAGAAACCCGCTGAACAACAAGGAGGAAGTTAAAGACAAAGCAACACTGACTAGGTAGAACAGGCTTAAATAGCATGGTTGATGACATGAATGAGGATCAGCTGGGCAGGAAGGAAGCGGATGCAGTGCATGCAGGGAGATGAAGTGAAGAGGCAGCTGAGGCAGTCAGTACTCAGTAGAGGGTTCCCTCTGGTGGCCGGAGGTGGACATGGGTGACTGAGACCTGACAGATGCATTCTGGGAGGTTTTTTTTCCAGATGTATGGAGAAAAGAAGAGGAATTTTCCATGTCTGGTTTTGAACTAGGAACATTTTAAATTTATTGAATAAGACCAAACAAAACATGTCAATCCATCTGAGCAATTGAACATTTAATCAGAGTGAAGTAAACAGACCTGCAACAGTTAGTAAAGTGAAGGGGGCAGAAGATACTTAAATATGTATTGGGTTACTTTCACTGTTAATGGGGATAACCATAATGCTTTAGGTTGGACTTATCAGGGCTGAAACATGCACTTTGCACTTTAAACTCAGAGAGACCTCCAGAGGAAGAAGACCAGCCTCTGTGTAATGGACACCTGAAAGTCGACCTTTTCAGACTCAGCAGTGGAAGTGAAAGTGGAAGTAAACCTTCCTCCTGAAGCACAAAAGAGAAGGTTGAGACAGTTTGAGAAATGTGGTTTTTGAAACTTGTGTGGGATGAACCTGAGCCATGAGCAGATGGATAGCTGTCCTGGGAATTGCAGCAGAATCCTTCAAAAACATGACAGGAGGAGTAGATTCTGCAAAGTCACAAATCAGTAAGTTCAACTATAAGAACTTGTTCTTAAACCCTTTGACCTGGATAATTAAAGTTTACTATGTTAACCATGATTTATTATGAGATTTTGCATTTTGTGATTTTTGACTATTTTCAAGGCAATACGTTTATTTCTTCATCATATTGTGTAATGCAAGGTGGCACAAAACACTGACATCTTTAGCAATCAAACATGTTCCACTTAGTATATTTTTCACTTGTAAACAGTAAGATCTAGAATGTGGAAAATCGTGAAACAGAGAGAAGAGTGAACTCCTTTTTTCACCGTCAACGTCATGATTCAAAAACAAGCTTCTTCTCTCTTCCTTTGTACACACATGGGTAAAAAAGCTGAGTTGCATGCTGCAAGTCTGGTTTCATTTTATGAAAAATGAAGAAGCTGTTAAAAGGAAAATGGGAGAAAAAAAATCATGTCTTGTAATTTCATTATTGGTTGGGACAGGTCAGAAACCCAGCTTCAATGGGAGTGTTTTTGTGGGATCCTCTGTATAATCCTGCCCACCAACTGAGGTTTAGTCTCAAAAACAAACACTGTAATGGATCGCTTTACATTTTAGTAAAGAAAAGGAACTAAAAATAAGATTTCTGACCCAATCTTCTCCAGATGACACTAACAAACCACATTAACCTGAGCTGAAGCAATTCTTCTGCAACTGCAATACTGTGATAGTGCCTGCTTCAATGACTCAAGCTCTTTCAAGTTTCTATTGGCTTTCATTGGAGCACAATCAAAGTCCACTGATGTTCTTTAGTGGAAGAAAATGTTTCTGATGCACAGATGTGCCAAATAAAACATGAACGGTCAATGAGAGCAACTTCCCATATGCCCCCCTGCCCCATATGGATGTCCTTATCATTTTCAGTCCTCAAGCTGGAGATGCATTTGAATCAGTGTGTTGTTTTCATCAGTGAATGCCCCCCCCATCTAACTTAGCCCCTCAACTGCAGTACACTTTGTGTCTCATTACACTATAGGGTAATGGGTAGTTATCCTGTTACCGTTTCCCTTCTCTGTTTCTCTGTTTCTTTTTGTGTCTTTTATCGCATGAATCTAGAAAAATGGTGAAAGGCGTTCATGCACGTTTTCTCCAACTGGAAGAAAGCAGCATATTAGTTGACTTACACTGTCCTGTGCTTTGGGAAAATTCAAAACTGTGATTTGCAAAAGGTCACAGACTTGTTTGTCTGGATCCCTGCCTCTGTTGCTATGGGTCTCTGTAGTTCCACCTCCTTCTCAGCTGAAGCCACTTGTCTAACCAAGAGTGCAGTATAAAGCCCGGTTCACCCTGACACTCTCTGCTATATTTTCCACTTACTGACTTGTTGGTCAGTCATTTGAATGTTCAGCTCAGTTTGACAGTCAATCCTGATCTCAAGCCAAAGCCCTTGTCACAGTAGGATCCACTCTGTTCTGAAACTGATTCACCACCAGCCTGTTATCTGGAGTTTTGATCAACCCATCCTGCTCCTTACAACACTTATTGCTAGTGATGGGCCGATTAAGCTCCATAAAGCCTTTAATCCATTAGGCCTTTTATCTCCACTGCAATACTTCTTGAAGCTTCATTTGCTCTAGTAGGACATCTACTGGATGCAAAAATATCTGTTACATTTTGCAGACAGCCTGTGAATAAACATGCCAGCATAATAAAGAAGTATATATAGTATGAGGTAAGGGTAGGGATGTATTTGGATTTAATGAGTGCTTCAACGATGTTATTTCTGCTCCTTCCTTAATGCCACGGTCACAAATACAACTGCCACAGCACAATGGTAGGGCATCGGCAGAATTTTCAAGACTTCATGCTGCTGCTGACTTTTTGAAAATTGTTGGCATGGTCATGAATGCAGACAGCGGCAGTCAGGCAGCCGTCAGGCATCAGGGACGACGCCATTATGAATCAGGTGACAGCTGGGCAGCCACAGGGCGGTGGCAGCTCTGATTGGATAATGTGTAAATGTCTCCGGATGGCAACCATCCATATCAAGTGCCACTGGCTATCAACGCCATGATGAGTTTTATGCATCATCAATGGCGTCTCCCCATTTAGTTCCAGGACCGCCAGATTGACGTCTGGTCATCGACAGGCCTAGGACTTTGTCAACAGTCCTCGTCAAGTACCCACGCTACTACACTATGATTTCTAACCATTAGATGGTGGCAGTGGGATGGCAGGGAGGGTGACTGGAGGGTGGCAGTCTGGAATCGGCCAATCATCAGATGATTTTGAGGACCTTGGAGAATCGTCATCAAGCAAATATAGCATTGCTGCCTTCCTGTCATCCACCTGTCCCTGGACTGCCACAGCACAACCTCCAAATGTGTCTGGGCGGCAACTGACCGATGTCATAAACATTTTCTGGTTGGTGTAAAAATGTGACTTTTTCTAAAACCTCAGTGTGTGATGTGACATGTAAACATGCGACTGCTGCCTGCCGTTTGCAAAAGCTGCCGCGTGGAATTTGTTGAAAACTTGTACTTAGGTTACAGTGAAGTGGCACTTTAGGATATGTGACTTTAGTCTAAATGAAGCAAGTGTTGATAAGTAATGGAAAGCCTTTTTAACATTTTAAGCCTAACTAGTAATGCCAAAATTACAACTAGTGACAGCAAAAAATGTGAACTAGTAATGTTTAAAAGTGTGCACCAGTTCACTGGTGGGCACTATTTGTGTTCACTAGTGACAATCTAAAAAGGCTACTAGTTACAGTACATGCACATTTTCTAGTAGTCCACTAGTAAGACTTTAAAGCTCACTAGTAAACTAGTGTGACCAAATATCATACTAGTTTAATAACGACATGCATAATGTTAACTAGTTACTTAAGTCTTACTAGTTGACTAGTCGGACAAAAGAATTGCACTTTTTAACTAGTGCACCGCAAAAAGCCCACTAGTTACCTGGTTGGCACAATATTTTCTTACTAGGTAACTAGTGCATCCTTGTAAAAGTCACTAGCTAACTAGTAAATAACTAAATGTTAGCTAGTTAACTAGTGTTTCAGTATGCTAATGTGGAAGAGTGCTGGAATTCAGGAAAAGTCCTCCTATTGGCTCTGTAGCAAAACTCCAACCCTTTAAACTCAGGATTAACCCTTTCAGTCCCAGCGTGTTTTTACTGTTGATAAGCTATCTGTTAACTGACCAGTCAGATGTCTAAATAAAAGTATGTGGTCTCACAAAACGCTTGACTGACAGATTTTGTGTGGCCTGCTTTTAACTGTTACGGATGTGGATTTCTGACAAACTACCCCCTGATTGGAAATATGGTTGTCATAGAAACAACAACTCAGAACAAATCAGACCAATCACTGCTTTTTGACGATGTCTGGCTCCAACAAGGTGGCTTACGTATCATGAAAATATGGTGATTGACTTGACATCAATTGGTTGGAGCAGGAAGCCATTTTCAATGGGTGACGTCACACTCCAGTCGGTCCAGTTGTCTTTTACAGTCAATGGTGATGGTAGGTCACCGGCGTCTTCAAGTGGGCACCATCTCAACAATCTGTTTTGTTGAGTTAGGCCCCAATATGAGGAAGGGTCCACTTTCTGTTCCAGGGTTTTAAAATCCTCCCCCTGTCTACTTACACACTCCAGCTCCATAAACCCAAGCTGTCAATCCGGTAACGACAAGCTATTAGATCACTAACAACTGGAAGATGTGATTTTATTTTGAAAAGGAGACCTTTGAGACTTCAGAGGTTGTCTTTATTTTAATTATTGGGTTACAATTTTTTTTTAAGAATTTACTCTGTAGGACTTTTATTGGATGTCTTCATTAGTTCTCATTTATAAAATCAAAATCATTGATCTAGCTCCTTTTGAAATGACAGAGATAAAATTGCAGAACTTGATTTGCCTTAACCTCACCTTTGACAGAATTCCAGCAGTGGGCACTCTGCAGCAGACAGACACGTTAACCCTCTTTACTGCAATCCTTCTACAACATTATTGCAGCTTTTCTTTTTTCTGCTGAGAAATCATGTTGAGTAATAATTAAAACTGTGTGGGTTCTGATGTAGAGACAGCAGGTGGCTCCAGCTGGATGCTAGATAACTTACAATCACACACACTTGAGGTCAGACGTGCTGACAGCAGTTGTAAGCATGAGAACATGTTTTACACATCTTTTGCGCTCATGGACACACTCATACTTGAGTAGATGTGTGCTGTCAGTGTGCAAAATCACTTTATTGCATCTGCACTCCTGAAAAAAATGAAATGCTTTGTGGTTGACAAGAAATATGTCCACAGCTCAAGTGGAACTGATTAGGAGAAAAGGAATTTACCCACAAATAAATGAGAAAGTTTCAGGCTTAAATACTGTATCTTAAATAACTATATATGTAGTTTCAGACTAAAGGTGACTGACAGCTCTCCTCACAGGGGCCCTTTTTAGCTGTGCTTACGATAAGAAACAACAAATTTGATATAAATATAAAATAAATAAAACATTGCATAAACAATGTGAAAATGCCAAAAGCACATAGCAAAATTGATTAGAAATCTGAGTCACCTAAAACAGTTATCTTATTTTTTTCGTTATGCTGTGACGTCCTTTCTTTTTGCATTCAGCATATCATTTTTAAAAAAAAAAACACCTATAGCTTTTAGATGATCCTAGGATTGCGTCCCACCAAGATCACAGGTAAGGGTCTGAGTGTGGACGCTTTCATGATTATGCTGAGCTGCCTGCACGGCCACGCAATATATGCTAACAGAGTTAACGGCCTCATTTTTTTAACTGCAGCTAGTGGTTAGCCGGTAAGCTAACGTCAGCTTTCACAGAACTTACCGATCTTTGTAGCTTCAAGAGTTAGACGAAATCGGTCGTTGTTGAGTTCCTGTCAGTAATCCTTTTATCAGCATGTTGTGCAAACTGCAAGCCATAGTTTGTTGTCAACTTTCAGCATTTAGGCGTAATGGTTAAAGGCTTCATAAGAACACCCACAGAGTTTTTTTCTATTTCTGGAGGCTAGTGAAGGTGGTCTGACAGAAGATGGTAGAAGATGGAAACGGCAAATGGCGTATACTTATATGTTGCTTTTCCACCTTCATTGAAGGCCCAAAGCGCTTTCCAGTCACAGTCCGAGTCACCCATTCACACACACACTGGCGCCAACCTTCCACCAGAAGCAATGTGGGGTTCGGTGACTTGCCCAAGAACACTGACACATGGGCAAGGTGTGAATCGAACTTGCAATCTTCTGATCAGAGGACGACCACCCTACTGCTGCACCAAGGCCGCCCCAAAGAGGGAGATCCCGAAAGCATAGATTCCCGAAGAAAAAGACTTGTCAACTATCAGCCAGTTTTGCCAAATCAGCCTCCTAAATGTAAAGGGGACGATTTTCTTCAGCATCCGGACCCAAAGGCTATTTACATTCCTCCAGAGAAACAACTTTGTGGATACATCTGTTCAGAAAGCTGGAGGGTTTTTCAGGATGCCTCAAGCACGCCAACATCATCTGCACCAGATACAAACTGCCAAAAAGGAACAGAGAGACCTACACATGGTGTTTTTAGACCTTGCTAACGCATTTGGCTCAGTCCCTCACAACATTCTGTGGACAGCCTTTAACTACTTCAGTGCGCCATATAAGATCAGGGAGTTGGTAAAGGACTATTTTCAGGATCTCCAGTTCTGTGTAACATATGAGACCACGACCTCTTGGCAGCATCTGGAAATCGACATCATTGCAGGCTGTACAGTCTCCCCTCTGGCCTTCGTTATGGTAATGGAGCTGGTTATATGGGCATCCCAGTGGGTAGTCGGAGGTGAGAAGACCAACAGTGGCCTGCGTCTTCCACCTATAAGAGCATATATGGATGACGTAACTATTATTATAACAACAAAACCATGCACTAGACAATGCTTAGGAAACTGCAGGAAACCGTACAGTGGGCAAAAATGGAGCTCAAGCCAGGGAAGTCCTGTAGCATCTCTATTGTCAAAGGCCAATCAGTAGATGAGCAGTTTTATATCAGGGACAAACCAATTCCAACAATCCTGGAGAAACCCAAAAAAAGCCATGGGAGATGGTATAATGCAGATGTTAAAGACACCCAACAAGTTGAACAACTCCAGCAGTACATGGTCAATTGCCTTAAAAAAATCAACAACACATCTCTGCCAGGATAACTGATGCTCTAGTGTTAGCAGTTTGGGCTGCTACCCATACGCACTTGGCCCATAGTCATGTATGAGGTCTCACTTAGTCATGCTAATCGTTTGGAAAGGCTTGTGAACTCTTACGTGAGGAAGTGGCTCAGAGTGCCCAACTGACTCAGCAGTGTTGGTCTCTACAGTGATGGAGACCTGTCACTACCAGTCTCTAGTCTGGTTGAAGAGTTTAAGCGTGCCAAGGTGAAGCTTGACATGTCCCTTGCTGACTCCCGAGACCCAGTGGTGAAAGGTGCTGCTCCTGTCCTAATAACAGGAAAGAAGTGGACCCTATCTACAGCTGTACTGTAAGCCAAATTTGCTCTCCTTCACCTCCTTCCATGTTGGGCCATGTCCAACAAGGCAGAGGAGGTTTTGGGTTTGGGACTGTGGCACCTCTCTGACAAAAGGTTTCTGCGACCGAACATAAAAACATGGTGATAGAGGAGGTCTGCCACCAGGAGGAAGCAGGCAGATGCACTAAAGCCATCACACAATTAAAACAGGGTGGTTGGGTGAGGTGGGAGAGAGTTGAAAAGAGTAAACTTACATGGAGTGAGCTTTGGAGCATGGACTCAAGTTGGCAAAGTTTTAACTTATGATGAGTTGTTCTCTCCCCCAAACTTGCAATTAGGCTATGGGTTGAAAAAGATCCATTGTGCCCTTTTTTTAAATATTCCAGTACTCAAGCACATTTTAGTGGACTATGGCACCAGCCTCACGCAAGGCAGATACACATGGAGACATAACCAGGACCTGTGATTTTTAGCCAATGCACTTGAGCACAAGAGAGCATCAACACCCAACCCTTTAGCAGCAAAGATATGTGCCAACTCTCATTACCATTTGTCCAGAAAGGGGAGAAGCCAATAATTAGTACCTCATACCCTGAGCTGACCGCTCTGAATGCAGTCAGGGACTGGTAGATGTGAGTTGACTTAGACCAGAGACTAATCTTCCCTTTGGAGATCGCAATAACCACACTGCATCCAGACCTTGCCCTCTGGTCAGTCTTCTTGCCTACATTATAGAGCTAACAGTCCCTGGGAAGATTCTCTGGAAGAAGCGTATGAGTGCAAAAAACTACGCTACACCAACTTGGCAGCTGAGGCAGAGGGCAGAGGCTGGGAAATCTGGGTGCATCTAGTGGAGGTGGGGTGCAGGAGCTTTGTAGCCAGTACAACCACTAGGCTCTTCAGAGAGGTTGGAGTCAGAGGACAGGCACATAGACAGGCCATTAACAAATAACAAGCATTAACAAATAACAGCAGGACACACGCCCAGGCTTGATCAACCTGTGGTGGGGCCTACCTTAGAGAAGGGTGTGTTGTGATGAAAGGCCAAAACACCCTATGATGCTGAGGTACACAGCTGATGATGTCTCTTGCTGTAGAAACCACATGGAACCAAAACTCTGAAGTTGGAGTGGTGCAATTTTAGGGATTTGTAACATCTAGTCCTATCAAAACAGCTGGACAACATTCTGAGGTGCTGTAAATCCAGAGTCACAACTCCTGAACGTTCCTCTATGATGCCAATGAAATTTCGCAATGAGCGAACCACACCTGGTAAAGCTATACAGCTTGGGTTCCACTTGTCTTACACCAGAGGAAATAAGAAGAGGCATGTAAGAAAGCGCTTTCTCTGTGTGTATCTTGCCTCGACCATCCACCAAAACAGTCAGGAGGGCAGATGAGTGAGAACTTTCTTACTTTTGAAATGTCAATTATTTTGAGAATAGGGGACAGGCAAACAACAACCAAGGCCATGATTGTTTCAGGGGCAGTGGGCAATTTTATTGATCTGGCTTTTGCCCAAGCTAGTATGATCCCTCTGCTTCCTTTGAGTAGTGGAAGGCAGTTTCTGCCCTAGATGATCGTCCCCTAGGTACAAGCCGGGTCAAGTTTCTCACTTCGGATCTCCAACTCAACATCCTGACTAGCCATCAAGAAACCATCTATCTCTTCGCCATAGACTCTCCTCGCTGTGCCATAATCTTGGGTCTTCCCTGGTTCAGGACCCAAGCCTCCACTATCGTCTGGTCGTCAAGGTAACTCACTTCAAGTTTGCCTCCTTCCAACATTAGTGTCTCAAAATCCAAAGAAGAGCCAGTGACTTCAGAGTCCGTTGTGGCCGCCTCTTTGATTCTGGCCCTAGTATAGACGGACATCATGACAGAGCTGCCAGAATGTAAAGCTGCTAACCCATGTTGACTGTCCTGTCTGTCCAATCAAGCTTATATCCCACCTTCTCATTGGCAACAGGTTTTCCACGTGGTGCACAACACACCTGCACTGGGACACCAAGGTTTGGCCGGCACACACACACATTCTGGTGGCCAACGATGCAGGCGGACGTGGCCCAGTTTGTGACACAATGTGCATCCCATCAAATGGCCAAGTCCTGTCGTCAGCTTCCAACCAATCTCCTACAAGCTCAGCCCATACCACTATGGTTCTGGTCCGACATTGCGAGGCAGGTCACTGACCTGCCTCGCAATGTAACACCATAATCAAAGTAACACCATAATCTTGTCAGTCATTGATTGATTCAATCAATTGGCCTGCTGTCTCATTCCTCTCCCACAGTTCTGAAAACAGCTGAATACAGCCTCCCTGAGGATATAGTATTGGACTGTGGTCTACAGTTCACCTCCCAAGTGTAGTAGGAGATGTGCAAGGGGCTGGACATCAGCCTCCATTGAGCCTCCATCTCCCTTCCAACCACTAGAGAAAGTCCTCTCCTTTCCATTGAAATTCTCCTGAACAATTTTCTTCACTTCATCTCCATCAGCCCTATTCCCCTGCTCTCAGCTCTCACCAGTTGTTCCAAATCTAGCAATCACCACAAACAGTATTTAGTCTGGAACCCAGCAGAGCTCAGAGTGGTCTTATTTTGTTTTTGCATACAGGCTGAGCATTTCTACTGCTGTCTCTCTGTTTATCCTGACCATTGCCTGCCTTGACTCTGTCCTGGCTCTCTCAGTGTATTTTGACTCTTGCCTAATTTTTGACTTCATCCTGCCTTACCCTTGTCTGTTTTGCTAATAAACCATTTGCACATGGATCCAAATGCCTCTACCTCTTTGTCACAGAAGCTCTGTTGGAGTAACTTTATTTAACATCTACGTATAACTACGAGGGAATTAAGAGGGTAGCTGGAGCAGAGAAAAACCCACATGCCAATTGAAAGAACTCACAGATTTTAAACTATGATGTTTACAATGTTCTTTCATTTTTCTTTTCTTTTTTTCCCCTTAAGTTTGCTTTTGCTCTGTCTGTGCTTTTTTAAGCAACTGTTTGGCTCATTTGGCTGGGTGTAGGAAGAAGATTATTTTTGTTTTATTTTTTCTATTTTTCTATTTCAATTTTGTTTTATTGCTGTTTTTCTATTTCATCCACTAGATTTTCGCTGTTCTGTTTGCAAATATTAAAGTACCACATTTTCTGGACTATAGATTGCACCTGTATGTAAGCCGCATCCGCTCTATTTAAAACAATAAATAAATAAAAATGAAAATACAAGCCGCACCGGGCTACAAGCTGCAAATATCTATGTTGAAAAATGGGATATTTAGTGCATGTACAGAACAATTTTGTACTGTATATGTACATGTATGTACCTGAACAGATTCTTTAAACAGTGCTTTTTAACACAGAATAAACCAGAATGAAACCAAAGTCACCTCGTCTTTCTTGAAGGAAAACAACGCAGAGAACAAGTGAGGCGTTTGCGGACATGCTAAATGTGGGAACGCCTGTTACATTAGCCGCATTTCCATTACCTCTGAAATTGAATTTGATACTAAATTTGCTTGACAGAAACACCACCATTTAAAAAAAACTTGCACTTATTGAAAACGTTCCTGGGTTTGGACGTGGTTTTTGGGGTGTATCGAAATGGACATTTTTCATTAAACTGCACTAGTAACACTTTTTTGTATTAAATGCGCTTTTTGGAATGAAATGGCTACGCTGACCTGCACAGCAGCGTATTTGCGGATTTTGTGGATTCGAGTGTACTGGGTGTCTCCAGTCCCTAACCCCTGCGAGTAAACAGTGAACACTGTACTTTTTTTTTGTTTAATTAAGTTTCAAGCTATTGGCTCTTGAGAGTTTTGTGGAGGGCGACAGTAGTGCAGCTGTAGGGTGGTCGTCCTCTGACCGGAAGATTGCAGGTTTGATTCCCACCTTGTATCAAAGTGTCCTTGGGAAAGACACTTATCCCCAATCCAGTGTTCGGCAGCGGAGCCATCCTGTGTGTGCAAATGGCTGAATCGGACAGAGACTGTAAAGCGCCTCGGACCTTCAATGAAGGTAGAAAAGCACTTTATAAGTAAACACCATTTACCATTTTACCATTTGTACAAGATTTACCGTGGGGACATGGCTTAAATAAGAGCACATAAGCAGGCTAAATTATTAACTTCAGACAAACATAGTAATTACAAACAATTCAAGTGCTTTTGAAGAGGCTCTAATAGCTTGAAATTGAATGAAACTTTAAAAAAAGTCTGTTTTTCATTTACATTTTATTTCATTACCATTGTGTTGTGACCTTTGTTGTTGTGTTGTAGTTTTTGTCTTTGTGTTATTGCTTTTGTAGTTGTGCTTAGGCTTTTGTTGCCGTGCTTCAGCTTTTGTCGAGGTGCTTCGGCCTTTGTCATTGTGTCTTTTGCACTTATGTTAGCTGTGTCAGCCACTATACACTTTCTCTTAATGAACCTTCACAGTTCTTCACAGATCCGATGCTGGCATTGGCCTCTCTAAGACCAAAATCAGCTCATCTGGCTGCACAAACCGGTACAGCAAAGCGAAAGGTGTTGTGCTGCCATCTGAATGTGGTGTTTCAAGCTGAAGAAATCTGCTTGACAGTTTCTTTTTCATGTTTTTGCTATTTCTTTCTGGGTTTGGACATGGTTGGACTCCAGCTGCAGGAGATGAAAGGTTTATTACACAGAGATGCTCCTGTCTGCTGTTTTTGCAGTTGTTTTTTGCTTAACCAGTTCTAAACTCATAAATGTACAAAGTGGGACTGAACAGCAGTACCCTGCAGCACTTACAACACGAGGGATTGATTCCTTGCATCAACAGCAGATATACACATGCATCAAGTTATTTTCTAGATCCTTTATTTTAAAAGGTTCTTGTTCAATTTTTTTTATCATTTTTTACCAGTTTTTCTTGTAAAATAATAATTTATTCATAGTTTCATTTAGTAATCTTGTATGTTTTGTATAGAAATTAAAAATCCATTTTTTTATCAAACAAAATTCACTAATTTGAAAATCTGAAGATCTGCTTTGAGAAAACACAATGCTAAACACTGTAAAGAGATGTATGCATGTGTTGAATTTCATGCAGACACGGTTCTGTAATGAAGTCCAGATCTCTGCCCCCCTTTGAGAGGCAAACATTGCTTTACATAAAATACTTTGTCCTGAATGTTTATTGTGCTTGCTGAGGCTTCCCCTGTGAGAAAGCCTGTGTGGAGTGACTCTGCAGCCTGTGAGCGATCAGTGGTTTGAGGCATCAAACACTCCGTCTCTTCTTTCAGTTCTGTTCACACGTTTGAGGGCTTTTATTTCAAATAGATTTTAGTTTTAGTGTATTGTGGAATTGTTTGGAGCTTGTGAACGTGACATTTTTGGAGTTCTTACTCATAAAAATATCTTTCTGACTGAGTTCTGAGCATCCTAACTTCCATCCACTTGGGAGGTGGACGTCCTGCGGACTCTGGACAGCGGGGAGATCCTGTCTTTCAGCATCAGGATCCAAAGTCCTGAAAACACACACACACAATCCCATTTCTGAGACCTCTCACTCAGCAGCCTTCCTGCTCCATCATGCCTTGCTTGGCTATATTATGACAGGTGGAGTGTCAGTCACCCCAGCTGGACTTCCTAACCAACATCCATTATCAGATTTGGGTGGCTGCTGCAGGCTGTGAGATAAGTTTGCATTTCAGGTGTGCTGCACACATCTTTACAAAAAGTGGAGCAAGGTGAGATCAGAAGATCAGAAAGAATAACTGAATAAAAGAACTGAATAGAGAAGCTTGTTTTCTGATTTAGAAGAGGTTAAAAGGAGAAAAGAGAATTTTAGGAAAAAGTGTTGTAGAGAATAAGCAATAAAAGAGAGAAAAAAACTCCCCTGATGGTGAGGAGATTTGCAATGAAAGCAGAAAGTCTTTAGACATCACCTATGTGGCCTTCTTCTGCTGAAAATCCGACTGAGTTTTAATTTTGTTAGAAGCCATTGGCCTGTTAACCAAGTGATGAACTGCCTTAACATTTTAGTAAAATATGTGTCTGGTTTTATTGACAAAAACTGTGAAATGCAACAAATGTGTTTCTGCATTTATTCAGGAAGCATTAAAGTTTATGTCCTGGGGGTTCCGTAGCTGCCATTTGGCTGCAGCACTAATACTGCATTGTAACTCTCAAGCTTTGTGTCCATAACTAACGAAGACTGAGCTGGTAGCAGAATTTTATCCTCAAGTTACTAATTTTCAGTCAGGAGGGAGAGGCTAGCATTCGCCTTTGAACCAGAAAGTTACAGATTATTTTTCCTTTTAACTCGTCCTGTCCAACAAGCCCAGTAAGCAGATAAGAGCTGATAGCCACTTGTGTTGGACAGATTTTGCTGTAACTGACATTAACCTACCGGATGCACACAGACAGACCTCCACAAGATTTTCATAACTAATATTCTTGGGGAACACTACCCATGCCCATATATAAGTAGATGGGTTGAATGAAGGTGTGCTGTAAACCTTGATCACATTGAATGCTCCAGCAAAGCCAGGAGACCCGGTGTTCTAGTGATCTGTCCTAGCTCGTGAGATTTTCCTACCCATTTCACAAATGATAGATATAGCTATCCAAATTTCCTACCTTATCAGATAATCCTACCTACGGTTTTCTGCATTAACCAACAGTTTGGATGTTAGATCGTAAACACAGCAGGTTAATGAAGAGTTACAGGCAGGCTAGGAAAGAGTTAAGGGGAGCAGCACAGCCTCTGGGGAGGTCAAATGTGTGCAACTGTCATGCTTATGGCTGCTTATAATGAGCTGTATGGAAAAGTGGCATTATTTTGAGAAATAAAAAAAAATAAAAATTAAAAAAAACAAATCCAAGGATGAAACACACAAAGAATTGGAAGAAATTCGTGAAAGAAATTGAAAAAAGGACCTAAAACTTTACAGTGCATGAACGGTATGAATACCGAAAGTACAAGCATGAATGTACCTTAATGTGCTGACATTTTCATACCAAATCTGCAGATTGACCATTTAGCCTAAAAATGTAAAACTGCAGAATAGTTTGGTTTTACAACTTACAGTGTTTTCATTAACTGACTTCATCTGCAATCCAGTTATTCCCCTGAATTCATGCCCTAATCCCTAACTACTGAAAATCTAGATAGTGTGGCAGTATATAGTGAGTAGTGAATGAATTCGGACATAGCCCCAGAGTTTGTATGAGTCAATAACTGCTTTGACCTTCCCAGTATCCTTTGCTGCCCAAAGCATCATGAAGGCAAATTAAGTATTAATTTGTGCCATACACCAAAATGCAGCTGATTACTACTCTTTTTTCCCTACATTTATACATATTTTAAAGATAAAATGTCTGATTTGTATATTAAAATGATTTCCCTCAAGTTCCCAAAGTTAGGAGGCATTTTTTTTTTCCCACTCTAAAATTAACATAATGTGATATAAAGTAGGGGTGGGCGATCTTTCTGACTTGTGGGCCTCAAATGATTTTAAGATTTGACTGCAGGGCATCTCATCACAGAAAGAAACAACACGGCATTTGTGATTGAGCAGATTGACCGGCTGAATATTACCCCTGGTCAAAAAATACTCTAGTTTTTGGTCAACAAGACAAAATAACTGGCGATCTAAAGATTAAAAGGCGATTAAAAGATTTATATATTTTAAAGAAAGATGGTTGAAATCAACCAAACATTCATTAGATTAACTGCAGCCACAGAAAACGGCAGTTTTTCTACTTGTGTGTTGTTCCAGATCAGGTAGCCTTTCCCAGCTACTGTTGGGTGAAGGAAGGGTTTCTCCTTTGCACCTTGGCAGGTTGACAGTCTGTTGCAGGGCCACAAACATGCACAATTTAGAATCACCACTGAACCTATTAATCCTGTTTTTGGACTGTAGGAGGAGCCCAGAGTGCCCAGACAAAACCCACATATTCACAAGGACAACAAGCGACCTTCACACAGAAAGAACCCAGCTGGGATTTGAACCAAGAGATTCACAATGTGACATGACGGTGCCAACCTCTACACTACTGTGCAGCCCTTTTGTAGCAAAGGTCATGCATTTACATATGAAAAAAACAAAGAAGACCTTAAACCATTTTTTTTCTCAGCTTTGCTAAAATGGAGCACAGAGGTGCACCACGTTGTTGTCTATCAGTCTGCTCTTTGTTTTTAATAATCTCTATAGCAACTGTTTGACTAAATGTCATAAGGCAAAAATTACATTACAAATGAAGAGTAGGAAGGAAAAGAGAGTGAGGGAGCTTACACAAGAGGACTGGCCTCTACTAGGTGGCCAGGAAACAGAAGCTGAAGGTTTCAGCACACACACACCACACCCTCCCCTGCCTGTCTTTGCTCCTCTGAAACTGCATCTCCCATCAGTCAGGCGTGAGAGAACGCAGCAGCTCGAGTCTTCAGATCTGACACACCAAAGAGCTCGGCCTCAGCGCCTTAGGAAATAATAATGAATATGGAATAATAGTCTGTATTTTGTTCTGCAAATGCAGCCAGATGCAAAATGTGGAGGGTAAAAAATCAAGAGCAGATGTTTGAGAAACAAGAGGTCTCAGTGAGTGTGAGCAGCCGGTGTGCCCTGCAAACATGTTGTAACCTTACCCTGCTTGGAGCATAATCACTTGTAGCATGGATATCACAATTTTATAATGAGGCAAGGGATAGAATGGTGGATCTATGCAGCTGCACCCTGGGAAAGTTTGGCTGTTGAGGAAGCAGCCAGACACAACACCTCTCAATTAACTGGTAGATCCCAGACAACAAGGAGAGCACACATGTCTGACACATTTCTATAGCTTTCTGTAAATGAGGTGGTGGGAACACGTGCTGCATGCTGCTCTGGGCTCTGACACCACTGTCAAGCAGTGCAGTCGGCTGGTGAAAGCTCAGCAAAGAGTAGTAGGCAAATTCCAGCAAACAGCAAGAGGTCCATACAGTGTACGAAAAGATTATTTTGTTTCATTCCAAACAGTGTAAGGAGTTATCTTATGACATTTCATTTCAGCAGAAAAACAAGACATCCTGACCATCTAGACCCAGAACGATCTGTGTCTCATTTTCAGAATATGTGTGATAGTTTGCACTAACATCTGAAGCTGAAGATTTTGGAAAATGTTTCTGAGCCATTTCTGAACTAAAAACACAAACGTATCTGAAAATCCACAAATAAAAATGCCCTCTCAAAAGAAAAACAATGAAAGATAAACCATAAGGAACTTAGAACAATAGATTTCTGTTTAACTTACCCCAATATCGTTTAACCATGCAGGTTTCACCAAAATATCTCTACGTTTTTATTGCATTATGTAACAGGATTTTGTTTTTTAAAACAAACAGTATGGCCTCCTTGGAGCCATAAAGGTTTCCTGGTTTCAAAATAACTGTGTGAAGGGTTTCTGTTCCTCCTGCTCCAATCAAAACCCTTGCTAAACCTCCTTTGAACAGTGGGCTGCTGTTCTCTCTGTGTGACCCTGATGCACTGATGAGGTGTCCAGACACATGTTGACCTCTCCTCAACAACAGCTGCAAATAGGAAAAATAATGCTTGAAAAGTGTCCAGGTTTTTTTTAATTATTTTTATTTTATTTTACCAGCTCAGTGGCCTTGTAGTAGAGTGTCCACTCTGAGACTTGAAGGTCGTGAGTTCAAATCCAGATTGAGTCACTAAAAAAAAAAAAAAGACCCAATGCCTTCCTGGTTGAGACTCAGCATTAAGAGGTTGGAAGGAAGGGGGGTGTTAATCGCCAAATGGTTCCAGAGCGCAGCTGTGCCTGCAGCTCAATTTCAATTGCACAGGAAACGTTGAAAAAGAGGAATCA
This sequence comes from Oryzias woworae, assembly GCA_016861445.1. Classification (NCBI taxonomy): domain Eukaryota; kingdom Metazoa; phylum Chordata; class Actinopteri; order Beloniformes; family Adrianichthyidae; genus Oryzias; species Oryzias woworae. The sequence goes on from BOLG01000197.1 coordinate 2,520,537, forward strand.
AGAGACTGCATTATAGCTGGCTATTTTTTTATTAAGGCTTTGTGTCTTGGTATATTGAATTTCATAAGGCCTCTGTGTGCTGCGAGGCTGCTTTGGTTCCCAAAGGGAACAGAGATGGACATTCGTCTTGGCTATAATCTGCATGTTAACAAAAACAGATTTCCTCCCAAGTTTTGACTTTTTATCTTTTGTGTTTAAAAGGCCTCTTTTTAAGACCCAAAGGGATTTAGTCTGACAATAACATTTGATAATTAAATTAATTGTGTTAATTTTCTAATATTTGGTTTGTATCTGGTGGAATCGTTATTTTATTTAATTGTCACCATTTGAAAAGTATTAGTTTTGCTGATTTTATTTCTCTTTTTCATGTTATTGCAGAACTGGAGGAAACCCTGAAGTATTTTGACCTTTAACAGCCACCGTAGTGTGAAGTCACATTCCAGTATGGCGCTTCCCATGAGTACTATAGTGAAACATTTCTTAAGATGCAGTCCGATTTCTTCTTCCCCTGGAAGGTCTCTGTATTCTGGAGTCTGTATGAAAAACAAGGTAAATGTTTCGCTTCTGATATATTATACTGACGTCATTTCTCCGCGCCGTATTTACGCCGGGACAAACCCGAACTCCGTGCGCTGTGATACAAATGTAAACACGGGACTTTGAATTGAGCTTCTGCTGGTGATCTAAATTCTGATGCAGGCAGGCGTCAGAAAACTCTCTATATACAGTCAGTGGGCAGCCTGGATCCAAGACTTGAGTAAAACATGTCGATCGGTGCAAATGCCACATCAACGGTTACAGTTTTCATTTCGGAGGTTGTATAAAACGAGGTTTTAGGGTTTTTTTTGTGGTTTTTCTTTGTGTTTTTGGTTGATCTTCAGTTAATCTCTGTTTATTGTTTCTTCAGGCAGTTTTATGTTCTTTATTGCACTACTGAGAGTTTTCCTTTCATTGAAGAAAGAAGAATTAAGAATAACAGCAAACCATGAATGATTGTCTAAAAAGAGAGTTTTGCTCTTCAGTTTCTACTAAAAATAAGTGTTGTTTTGATCATATTTTCTGCTGAATGACAAGCACATAATGAAATGAACAGATATGTAAGTTGGCACAAGTACGACAACAAAATAGGAACTTTTGATTGTTAGAATTACACAATCCTCCCAAAATATGAATAAATGTATTCATTTCATTAAGTAATTTATCTTTAAATAAATATTTTTTGCGTAAGTTTTTCTAATCTGATTTTGCTATTGTTTCTTTTCATATTATTATAGCTTTAAAATGCATAAATGAAATAAAATGATGAGACGTTTTTAAAATTAAAAATAAAAATCAAATTTTTATTTTTTTAGACATGTCTTTTCTATGATTACTTTTTTCTGTCTGGCTTTTCTTCAGACAATTTATGAGTTTCCTGTTCAAATACACAAGACAATGGCGAGTGATTCAGCAGCATCCCGCGCCTCCCCAGTGCCTGCTGATGCATGCACTTTAATAATTTGGTCTTTTTTATTATCAGAAAATCTGCTTTATTTTAAAATACCTAATTTTTTAATTTCTCTCCATCTGTCTGATTACATTGTTACCAGGTTGTGACTCATTTAGTCTTTTTATCTGCTTTCTGCTCTTTAGAAATACACGAGGTGAGGCAGACAGTAAGCCTGCGTCAAGGCGGAGAATGTGACACAGCGGCTAAAGAATAATAGAATTAGAGGTAGAAAGTCAAGTGAAGCCGTCCAGTTGCTCTTTAATATTGTTTAGCATCATTTTCTAAATGGAGGAATATATTTTTAAACCCCTAAAGAATTTGTTTAGATGTGATCTCCACTGAGACAAAACGACTTTTCAAACTGAGGAAAAAAGGAAGACTTCTACAAACAGGTTATGAATGAGTTTCTTCAGAAGGAGCGACCATAGACATAAAACAAGGGAGTAACACACGGACGTCATTTGTAAAAGTAAGTCAATAATAACAGTTTAGTTAATTTTTTCCCCTCTGCTACAGTCTGTAAATGAAAAAAAAGTTGAAATTTTGAACAACACACTTTAACTGCTGCCAATCAAAAGATGAATGAGCTACTTTGTAGGGTTCATGTTTGTACATCTGACTGATGACATCAGTGCCTCACCAGCCATGAACCTAAACACGTCCCTGTTAAGGGGTTGAGGTGGTGCTGGTGGTGAGGTTTAGGGTATAAAACAGGGAATACAAACCTTCAACACTTAAACAGCCATTCGGGTCAATTTCTCACCGACTATAACCTTCCACAAAGTCTTATTTCACCCTTTAGGAAAATAAGACTGATTTGTATTCATGTTAGTCTCACCATTACGATAAGTATACTGGATGGTAGCTTATTTAGCATAAATAAAACATAAAAATAAAATAGCATTTCTTTTCAAATAATGAAATACTTTAGTCAGAGGTTTCAAAATAAAACACCCTGTGTCACAAAGGACCATCTCAATGCAGAAAATGTAGTAGTAGGTATTGTAATGTCAGCACTGATTTAACATAAGGTGCACTTTAAACCCTTTGAATTTTTCAAAAGTAGAAGATCCGCCTTATAATCTGTTGTTCCTTAATTCTGGTTGTGCTGACTGACTACCATTTTTTCTGGGACACAGTGCTCAAAATAGGTCTAAAATTTTCTGTATAATACATTTTTTAATCTTTTTTTTTTTTTCTTTCTAAAATTCAAAACTTTTAATTTGTCTTTAACCAGAGAGCCATGGAGGGTAAAAGAGCCACATATGGATCCAGAGCCACAGGTTGCAGACCCCTGGCCTAAAGCATCCTGCATATTTAGTGGTCAGAGACATGGTGTTGGATATAAATGTGGAGGATTACTAGTTTTGTTGGTGAAAGGACAAATAGGACCAAGCCCCCGCTGTCTGATCTTGAATTTGACACAAACTCTGAAATGTAAAATCTTGCACTTCCTCCAAAGACACTGGAGGCAGGTGGGATAATAGAGCAATTTACTACTCACTTTGTTTGAAAATCAGGGTTTAATGCATATAAACTAAAAGGATCTACAGCCTGGTGTAAAAAAAACGTTCTTTTCTATATATGCCTACTCTTTTTTTTTTTTCTCAAATCAGATGTTCAGATTTTATTAGAGCTTAAATGTGCAGACGTGGAGCTTTAAACAGAATGTTGTCTCACCTCATGGTCACTGCAGGAACATTATTGAGGTGAGCAAACTAAACTCCAGTCAATGGCCTCCCCAACGCACGCACGCACGCACGCACACACACACACACACACTCTTTAGACTCCAGCGAGGGTTTTCAGAGATGTTTTTATTTCACCAGAATTTGTTTAGACACGTCACTGGTACTGATCTCCACTGAAACCGACACTTTTCAAACTGAAAGAAAGACAAGAACTAACTGTTTTTTTTTTTTTTTTTGTCTTGATTATTATTTTTTTTAACCCAACTTGTTTTATACTGCCCTCAAATGAGCATCTTTTGCAATTACCGGGACATGTCCAGTTCTGTGTGATGGCTGACCAAATGACTGGGTGTCATTGTTTGTTTGTTTTTTTAACTTTTTTGGGGGGAATTTCTCGGCTTAAGCAAGGACTCTCCAAGAATGAAAACACTCCTACTATCAGAAAAAGTCTTGTTCTCTGCTGTTTTAGGGTTGCCATTCGTCCTCCTAGCATATTTCTACTTTAATCTTTAGTTACACTTCAGCTGTAAGTTTTAGTCTCTTTTCATGCATCCTTTGCCTGTGGTCCTGTCATTGACTAATCTTCGTCATGTCAGTCCTTTGCTGCACCAAAGAGGAAGTGACTTCTAAGTTGCCTCTCTATTTTCCCCAACTCCAGCTTCACTTACTCGGGTGTCAGCTAAAACCATTAGGCTAGCTGGAGCGCCACATGGGAGAGGCCGGCGAGAGTGAGGAAACATGGCTTCCCCTTCGAGGATGTTCATTAACAGCCCTATTTATTTTCAACTGTCAGAAAAGCCTGCTAATTCACTGCAGTCCCTTCTGTGTAATTCGGCCTGTCGTAATCATTCTGCAGCCAGAGCCCTCACTCAGATGTTCTGCACATTAACCCATTTCTTCAAACAGTCCCATATGTCAGCTTAGTCTTATTTTGAAAATTCATTTCACTAAGTCTAATTACAGAACCAGTCTTCAGAAATGCAGCCACAGTGGTGCCTGGGGAGTCTCCACATGTTTTAGTTGTGTGCCTGATCCAGAGCTCTTTTCTGTGCATCTGACATTTTTAATTAAAACATACCAAGTATCTGATACTGTGCCTCAGAGCTACACTCGAGTCAACAGACTCTTCCCTTGCAGGAGGAAATGACTGCACTCTTCAGAGATGCTGGTGGTGGAGGTTTGCCCCGAGTGTTACCATAATTACATATTGATAAATTTATGATGTGTGCACTAGTTATTTTTTGCTGTGTTGTGACTTTTATGTGTTTTTTCATGTATTATTAGCCCAGCTGTCAGTCATCTGTTTCCTGAAAGTAAAATAAAACTATAGCATGGCCTTTGTCAACACAAGAGAAGGAAATGGTTTAATGAAACTATTTAAAAAGACCCATAATACGTTTATCCAAGGGCAGAACTTTCATACAAATGAAGCCACTTTGGACTTTTCCAGTTTTGAACTGTTCTGATAAACGCTAGATTTTCTTCTAGGGTGAGTGCTGTCTGGAATCGGTTTTAAACTGGAGATGTGCAGCAGTAGGATTTGAAATGGATTCTTCCTCATTTATGTTTTTGCTTTTGGTCTTTGTTGGTTGGACATATGTCAGTGGGACCAAGAGGGTGACCATAGTCATCATGTACTCACAGCTATGAGTACAGCTTCATAAGATTTGATCTAGACTGGTGCTTAACTGGAGCTTACATTTGTTCACAATTCCCACAGATATGCTTTCTGTCTGTGGGAGCACAAACGGATTGGAAATGGAATATCAGCAAAAACAATGTCATTCTGGTTTATCCTTCTGTAAATTAAATTAATTATGGCTGATTAAAGTTGGATTGATTAAAGTACGCATTACAAATGTGTTCTGGTTGTTGCATAATGTGTCTCTGCCTCTTGACTAAATTTGAATTCAAATTTTGTTGTGAATCTCTTGCAGCAACATTACTGAGGCTTTCAAATATCCCAAAACGCTACCATGGGGCAACCTAAATGCAAGTTTTTCAGCAAAAAAGTAAGGTGGCTGTGCAGCAGCATTTGTAATTGGGAGGCAGCAGACGCATTTTTCCATGCTGCGCAGTAACCGCAGAGGTTTTGGGGAAAAAGTAAAAATGTAACTGCAGCTGGACAGTTTTTCTCTAAAAGTTGACATCAGGCACATTTCAAGGTCGTCTGGTGGCAGTCCAGTAATAGGCAAGGATAACGGCATTACGAAATCAGGCGGAGGATGGCGGTCACAGATCAGTGGCCACCAAAACTACCGTCCAACAGCAGCTCTGACTGGATTATGTGTAAATGTCTCCACCCGGTGGCCTGGAGGTATATAAAAAGTACTCTGCACGCCTGATGGCTGCCTGATTGCCACCGTCTACATTCATGACCACACCAGCGATTTTCAAAAACATCAGGCGGCAGCTAATTTTCACATTAAAATAAAACGTTAGCTTCGTTATAGTTTTCATATTTTTCTGTAGCAGAACTCAAAAAACAGGATGTTGCGTATAACTGAGATCAATTGAATATTTATATTGCTAACATTGCAGGACACCCACCTCTCCCATCGGACAACAAAACAGAAAGGGGAGAGGGAAAGCAAGTGCCAAACTAATAAAGGGAAAACCAGCGAAGAAGAGCAGATCAAGAGGGGGGGGCTACCAACCCTACACTGAATCCAAAGGGGAAAGAAACTTAGGAACCAATATGTTTGTGTAATTAAGAACCCAGATCTCATGTCGTTACAGTAGCATAAGTCAGTATGGTTTTTCCTCTTCATAGAGGATGTTTCTCTCCACTGTAGTGAATAGTTTAGAGTTCCATTAGCATTAAAGCTGGTGAACCACTTTGCTGCTGCAGCTTCATGGAACTGGTTTCAATGACAGAACAGCTGCATGGACTAGTGTAAAAACATTACCTCTGCACTGTTACGCCGTGGAAACAGGTTTTGTGGATTGACAAATGGTTCTTTTCCACATAATAACAGTTGAGATCGTTTCTGATGAAAGATAATGGAATGAGGTTGTTGTAGGGGTTTGTCTAGACCAATGCTTCTGGTACAGTTTCATCTTTACGCTTCATCAGTGGGTCAGCACGATCCTTTTTGCTTCGTTGAAACAGTTTATGCGTCACCATTTTCTGTTACAGCATGGCAGCACAAGTTAAGTAGTTTCCTTAAAAACAGGGTGAAATGAGCTCAGCTATCTAAAACTTTACAGAAACACGAGGGCCTTCACAGCACACTCTCATTTCTTGACAGATAATGTTTGATCCTTAAGGAGCGTTTGTTTTCTGTGATCACTATCGTTCCGGGTTTTCACTTTTGGTACAAGGCTGTTTGCCTTCTTATAGAGGAAAAATGTGACTGTGTGCATAATGGAATAATTTGAACAAAAGTACATTACAATCCACGATCTGCAAATTTTGGCCTTTTAGAAAAGCCAGATTTGGGTCACAAGACCGGACTTTCTGATCTGGGGCTGAAGTGAAGTGTCTAAAGGAATCATGTCACGTGACTGACAGGAGTAAACACTGCCACCTACTGTACCCAGATACACGCTGCTGCACATACCCTCAATAGTAAAAGAGTATTTTATGGACAGTCAGGGATGCTGTGATAAATGTGTCTGGTTTTGTTTAGATGATGTGCTGTGAGCTTGTCCTTAACTCTATCTAGTCTTGGATTGGATTGGATTACATTAGATTAACAGACTTCGTAGAGGGTCTTTGCATCAGTGAAATTTGATTACAATAGATCATCATACAATGACTTTTAAAACATAGTTTCTAAATAACTGAGAACAGTGGAGTGAATAGAAATTCAAAGAGATTTTAATTATGTGAATGGAAAGTTTTCTACACTTACAGAGACAAATCGTTTTTATAAAATGAGAAAAGGCTGAGATGTGTTTCACAAAGTTTGGCTATATTATTTCACCTGAAGGTAAAATGATACTTGGACCATTGCTCTATGTGTTTATATGACATGCCTCAGACAAGCTGGAAGTCAATAAATGTTTGGTTTCTAATGAGCCAGGTAACAGTTTCCTGCTTTCTGTTGGTGCTGCTTGCCTTGGTTTATCTCCCCAGGTCCTATTGAAGTTTCAGAAGCTGCAGCCTGTTAGAGTTTAAAGGCAGAGCTGACTCACTGCCAGGTTATTTTTGGAGTGCTGTCGGGCTCTGTCTGCGGGGAGTGCTGTTTTTGAAGGGCCTCCAGCCCCATTAATCAGCCAGGGGACCCCACGGTGCGAGCGGGCCCTGAGCCCTCTCCTTCATACTGCAGCGTTCTGTTCCTGTACCCCTGCTCTCCACACAGTGTGAAACTCAGAGGAACCTCATCAATCTCACCTGTCCTACATGTCAACCACAGATTTAATCAAGCGCTCCTTCTGGGCCTTCCCCTCCGCTGCCCCTCCAGCTCTCTCATCACTAGAAAAAAGCTTTTATGTTTTTAGGCATTACTTTTCTGCATTTCTGATTTTTTTTTTAATCTCTTCTATTGTCAGTGTTAATAAGCATTTATACTTGAATCCTCTCTTTTGGGGTCTAACGCTCTTAGTTTCAAGCTGTGGAGTGTTCCAACATTGGCTAAACACGCAAATACCTTTAAGGGAAAAGCTGGGGAAACGGTAAGCCCCATTTCCTGTTGATAGCTTACTGAAGCGCGGCTCTGTTAGCCGTCTTCTATAACAGGTCCCCAAGTGAGTAAAACCAAGAAAGATGAATTAAGACACACAGCCGTAAAGTGAGGCATGTCAGCTTCTATTTCAGTGTGACGATGCTGTTAATGGGATGCCTGTGGTGTCCAAAACTGAAGAGGGACATTGGAGCCTGTATGCGAGACCCCCAGCTAACGGCAGCAAAAATCCTCAGTCTGTGGGCCCATCTCTGTTCTCTGCTGATGTTTTCCGATATGATGCTTTTCTTCCAAAAGAGCCCACTTCATGGGCTTTCTTGACCAAAGGCAGATGGGCGTGCTGCGGTGCTCCTGGGATGGATTATTTTGAAACTGGCAGGATAAAGAGGCAGCAACTGTGGCTCCCTGGCAACAGGTTCTTGTTTAGGGACAAGTCTAAGAGCATGGTCAGAACACCAAGCCTCCAATTTGATGGATGAACTCCTAAAGGCAAGTCTGAACCGAATTGAGAAAAGACTCAGTCGCACACCCTGAACCTGAATTGGAAATGTTAAATGATGTCAAAATGGGGCCTGTCTTTAAATGTATAAACGCATCTCAGGCACTAACTTGAATAAAAAGAATACAGTTGAAATGCAGATGCAAGAGAGAAATGAATGCAGTAAACGTGTGTGCAGTTTCTGATTAAGGCTTAAAATACTACCCAAATCTGTTAATTATAGCCATGCAACCAACATCTCACTGTCAACTTTGAAATCTACTTTCATTACCATTATGTTTTAGTCTGAAAGTAAATCATTCCATTTTCCATGTGACTTGCCCTGACCGGTGACCTGCTGAGCGTTATCGCATTTTTGATTTTCAGCAGATCTGTGTGTGTTAATCGTCTGAATGTCAAGATGCAGAAATAAAGATAAGGCTGCCAACACACAGGAGTTCATCATAAAAAAGAAACGTCACTAAAAGAATACTTAAAGTTTAAAAAATTGATATTAGCACGTCACACTTTCTAAAAATATGCAGTCGGTATCAGCCAAAAAAGAAAATGTAAGTGTAGTAAACGTTAAAATTATGCTTATGCTTGTTTGCAAATTCAAAAAAGAAGACTCCATCTTCCAATCTGATGCTTTAGGATGACTTTTTTTAGTGATAATCCATCACATTTTGCAATGTATTCAGTTTTCTTTCTTTTTCTTGTCCTAGATTTAGTTAAGTAGATGGAGTTCATCTTGACTGTGCTTCCCTGTTTCAGTGGTCCAGCTGCCGCAGAGTGTTTGTGATTAGCTGTCTGACGCTTTTCTTGCTGCCACCGCGGATCCTTGGTTTGTGCTGTCAATTACTTATGAACAGACACCTTCACAACTTTAGTCCAGTGTTGATATAGGCGAAGACTCCAACACGTGCAGACACCGTCTGTGTTTGTACATGACCTCTGTCCCTGTGGGTATTGCCACACACGCAGACAGATGCACGAGTATTCCCGGAAAGAGTTCTACAAGTGTGAAAACATGGCCTGTTAGTGTATATAACCCTGTAGCTGTTGGCGTCAGTGTCACAGACACCATTCCTAATCTTTTCAGCATATGCTAGACACGGATGGAAACAGCTTTTGCCACATTTGTGATTGTGTAGTGAAATGTTGTTGTATGCGTGTAGATTTTAATGAGGGAATGCCTGGTCATGCTAACTACATTTCATGATAAGACACTGTTTGAAATAGAGGTCAGTAGGAGCCCAAAAAAGGACAGATCTACCGTACGCAGAGTTTTACCATTGTTGGTTGGGAATTTGACAATAAATATACTTCTTTATTAATGTTTAGCTTCTAAATGTTTTAGTTCGTTGAGCACTTAATACACAGGCCACATCACCAAGACAAAATGTTTAAGTCAAATGCCATGTCTTGCGTGTAGATCAGAGATGTCCAAATCCAGGCCTCGAGGGCCAGTGTCTGACATGTTTTCCAACCAACCTACCATTGAAGCTCCTTATTGGCTAAACACACCTGATCCAGGTAATCAATAGCAGGTAAGGCAGGATTTCTGGAAAACCAGCTGGAGGCCGGCCCTCAAGGCCTGGATTTGGACACCCCGGTATAGATTATCAAAGCTGGGAATTAGAATTGTGAATTTCCAAAATGACAGGCAGCTGATTTACTTTGTTTTCATCTCTAAAAACTCCAGCTTTTTTCCCAGCTAATGTCACACTGTGGCTGGATGAAGCACAGTGCCATCAGTCACCGTTGTTTTGCTCACTTTCATGTCACAGACTGAAACTTTTGACTCTCTTACTATTACCAGTGGGGTGTGTATGGAACACAAGAAAAAACATGACATCAATTATTTATAAAAATATAAATAAAATATCAAATTTTGAGTTAAAAATGCTATGCTAATTCATCAGATCCACCAATTAATATTTCTGTAAAGGAATTGTTATATTTCTTTTAAGGCAAAGAATTGTTCAAACTTTGCGATAATTGCTGTAATTTTTCAGTATTGGATTATTTTGACCTAACTATGAAAAATGATTCCATTTATTACAAGTAGTTCATTCATAAATCCCATCACATGGTTCATTTAGAGTTGGATTTAAAAAAAAACAGCCATTATTATTCCTGGAGTGCAGAATACACCTCACACTTTCTCCTCTGTCGTCAGTCTATAATTGTTGTAGTTTAAATTACTTTCTCCTCTAACAGCTGTTCAGGCATTTCACTCCCACATAAACCAACACAGAGGTGTTTGGTGAAGCAGTTCACCGTCTGATAGTCCACGATGGCCCACTAGCAAGTTAGCTGCAGTGTTGACTCTTATTTGACACTCAATTGGCTCAAATAACACTATTACCATGCCTGCATGGCTAATAGCTTCCCCTGGGGCATGCAGCAGAGGGCAACGCGCATTAGGTGCGCCAGCTTAAGGTGAGAACACACATGAACCAGGCTCAGAGCCCCGTCCACACCCAAATCAATCCTGACACCTCTTAAGAGCCGCTCAGCATCAATGGCACTCCAGTGCAATTACCCTGTCGGTAATGACATAAGCACCCAGTTCCTTCCTGCCCCAAGCTCCCTCAGGCCAATACATGTTGATGCTGTGTTGTGCTGGCTTTAAAGCAGAAGATGAAGAGGTTCTGCGTCATAACGGTGGGACAGAAGCTGCCATAAGGGGGTAGAGGCTGTGAGATGTAATCTCAGATTAAAAGTGATGTGGCTCAGCGAGCTGTCAAGATCAGCATCTCCCAAAAAAAAAAGGAAATCCTCCCCAACTGCTGGGTTTAATGATTAGTTATGATAACCCTAAGGAGTGCAGCTGGGGAACACATGATTGAGAGTCAGATTTAAGGTGATAACACTAAAATCCCCATGAGGTTTTTGCTTTTGGAGGGAAGCTTTTAGAACGGCTGTTAACAACCCATCACTAAACCCACATCAACCTGCATGTCTCCAAAAGATACACTGATCTTTAGAGCAAAAGTTTAAAGACATTTTCTCCTTTCCTTTAAGAGATACTTAGGGGATGTGAAAAGAAGTAATCATACTTTTATACAACCAAATACACTTGAAATGCTGCTTTAACCTTTTAAGACCCAAGCTCTGATTTGAGCTAATGCTCTACACACACAGCCCCAGTTAAGCAGAATGAACTACTGAGGTAATATAGGCCAAAATGTGATGTCTGCGCATGTGGACGCCACACTCAAGAGCGCTGACCACTGCACCACTGTGCAGCTCGTTTTAGTAAATAATTAAAAGAAATACTTTGAATCTTCTCTATAGAGAGGATTCCTACATTTATAAGAAGAATTCTCCCAATAAAACTTCTCAGAGAAAGACATAACAAAAGTTAAACTGGTCAACTCTGCTCAGTGGTTCAGCAGAATTATTATTCTTTGCTAGTCTTAAAAAAAATGGGACAAATTCCCTAAAAAGATTAGAAAATGCAGCATATCATTGACATCCTTACCTGTTGATTCTGACTGAGGATTGAAGCCATTTAATCCAGGATTCTGCATTCTGCTTCCCAATGGGAGATGATTTCAGTCTCTGTGTTTTATAATATAAATATAGTTATTGCAATACTTTCAACATGATCTTATTATCAGAAGAAAGTTATTCATTTCTTAATATTCAATCATTCCTTTTTCAGGTGCATCCTCATCGTGTATTCTCTGGTATCCAGCCAACTGGAGTTCCACATTTAGGTAATTTTCTTGGCGCTTTGGAAAACTGGGTGACCCTTCAGAACCAGTACCCCACTGTGCTTTACAGCATTGTGGACCTGCACTCTATCACGCAGCCTCAGGATCCAAATCAGCTGAGAAGCAACATACTGGATTTGACAGCCAGCTTGCTAGCCTGTGGAATTGACCCAGAGAAGGCAATCCTGTTTCAGCAGTCTCAGGTGAGTTAGGAGTGACTGACGGCAGCTTGCTGTGGCAACCTTTTCCTCTGCAGGAAAAAGTTCAGACGCTCATCCCAACATCTTAAATACGTTTTACACTTCTGGGTTTAAACTAGCTGTTAAGTGGATGGTCTTGTATAGAAAGTGAAACTTAATGTACATTTTTTTAAAGCAGCAGTTTACAATATGTCTGTAAAGGTATAGACAGTGATAGTTTTAAATGGGATTTGCAAATGGTTTGGGAATTCAAGGAAAAACTGCCATTGCCTATTAAGTTATTCAGGAAATATGTGTTTGAGTGCCAGTAAACTATTTAGTTCCAAATAATAGCAGTGATGCCACCATGCTGTTAAAGCTGGCATCAATGTAAATATTTAACATGAACATTCTGGAAAAGTCTAACGTGTGGTGAAAAATAGGTCTGAGAGTTAAATCTGGTTACAAAGGAGCGTTTAAACCAATGATGGGTAAGGTTAAACTTACAAAAGGTTAAACAGCAAATATTGCGCTTTTCATCCTTTATTAAGGTCCAAGGCACTTTCCATTCACTAGTCCAATTGAGGTGAGGGTTGTGTCTGCTGAGGCACTGAGTCTGTTAGAGTCGAGACATAAAGTAACTGACTCCTATTGAGCTTTATGACAGACCCACTCCAATAACAATCCTGTTTTTGCTGTTTTTAACATGTTCTTGTATTTTCTGAGGATGGGGAAGATTAAAATTCCATTTCTGAGTAGTTATTTATTCAACTTGTAGTGAATCAGAGCACAAAAAAATGGCATTTGAAAAAGCTTTTGACTGTGACATAGAAGCTACAATCAGCGGGTCATAAGCTCCCTGCTCCACTCCATTCTGATGCATCCACTTGCAGACAAAGATGCATGTGTGCATCTCTGGATAGCTTTGGTGTTGCTCGTCATTTTTGTTACATTGTTAATGTTGTGAGGGGCTGTGAGCTAGCAGGAGAGAGAGAAAACAAAGGTATGACAGAAAGTCAGCAGAGTTCAGAGTTCCTCGCCAACATTCCCACTAACAACTCAGAGGTGAATTTCTGATGAACTTCTGTTTCTGTGCAGCAACTTTGTTCTAGAAAACCTCACAGGTTTTTGATTTTGCCTAAAAATAGCATAATCATATCAAAGAGACCACGGGAATGCTCCTACAATTGATCAAAAAGTGATTCGAGTGGGACTTTACATGTAAACAGCATCCTTTGGTCACACCAGTCTCTAGTTGTCTTTGGAGGAACAACAACATTTGCTACTTCCTGTTTTGTGTCAGCGGAAGGTGGGGGCTTGGTGTGACGACAACCTTTGTTTATGACATGGACATTTCCATGCTTTACATGAAGCACATGCCAGCAGAGGGAGGGCTTTGGAGTTTTTTGCAAGCTTATGTTTTTCCCAAATAAGATCTTTAGAACAGAGATGTAAAACAAGTTTAAACAAAGGATCCAGCATATTGTAAAACTGTGGTGTCTCAGATTGTTAAAACCTCAAGATGATTATAAACTTGTGAAAAAGATAGGCGGGGTTTACTGTAAATGTCCCAATCATTCTTCTTATGTTTTTTTTGTCTGACAGCAGCAGGCTGTCATTTGTGGTTTAGCAACTGAGCTGCCAAATGCTAGCAGAACATGGTGCCATCCAACTTCATAGAAGCTGATCAAGTTTGATTGAGACATATTTCGGGTCAGGAATGACCAGGTTGTGGTCAGAGTTCCCCATTGTGGGTAAAAGTGAGGATCATTGAGCCTCTTTTGTTTTGGTAAACGGCAAGTCCAGCTCTTTACTGTCCCTGGTCAGGCAGTCAACACACTGGCTGAAGTTTGGAAAGCGGCAGAGAGTCTCCAGATATTATTAGAAGAGACTGTGGATGTGCTGTTTGTAGCTGAGAGACAGTGGTGGAGATGTCTTCACAGGCTGCTTCAGCGTCTTCAGTGGGCAGAATGTAAACTGTTAACACAATAATATTTAAAAACTCCCAGATAGTATGGCCGAACGCTAACCCTTAACAGTTCAATGTCTTTGGTGCAGCGCTGCTCTTTCACGATGACGATTCACAGGCTACACCATCTCTCATTAACATACCTGGCAAGTCCACCCTCCTCCTTTAACCTCTCACTTTCACATTCCGGTCTGCTCTGACTCATCAGTAACCATCCAGAGTGATGTCTGAGGTTGGCGTGAGGTCCATGAGCCAGCTCTCCATGAACAACAGTAGATTGCTCAGCTGGTAAACCCACTGCAGTCTGGTTAGTATACAGTCTTTGAGTTGCTCCATACAATTGGGAAATTATCTTACACGCTTGTAGCGTCTCCTCCTGTCCTGGTGCTTAACTCCAGTTCTGCCACCTTTCCTGCGACACTATAACTCTTTGGGAATCTCCTGTTGCTTCTCTGTTGGCATGTTGTTGTTGCCTAGCGACAACAGCTGATGGTGCATTTAAACCATGCACCTGCTGACTGTTTCAGACCCAGAAGTGGTGTCAACCAGTCCAAAATAGAGTAGCAGCCATGCCACTACTTTGATTAAATGTAGAAAGTACATGTCTATCAGAAAAAAACCCCAATCAATACAGAAACAGTTCAAAAATGTATATGAAATGAAACAAGTAAGCTAACTTGGAACTTGGAGGTGTGGTAACTGGGAACATAACATGGGGTCCATCAGAAGAACAAAGAAAAATTGTGAGTTTGTAGCCTTGCATCAGACTGGTGACCTTTTCAGGGCGTACCCCACTTTCATCCAACATTAGCTAGTATAGGCTCCAGCAACCCAATCTCTACAAAAGGGATTTAACAGGTTCTGAAGATGGCTGGATGGATAGTTTCACCAAGTCCTGGTCATTTCAAATTTGGGCAAATGGGCAGGACAAAGACCTCCAACAGGTGGTCTGTCAATGTTATTTCTATAGCCCAATATTACAACCATAGCCGTCTCATTGGGCTTACACTGGTATAAAAAAACATAAAGTCATAAAGTCATAAAAATGTAAACAATAGCTGGTTTTTAAACAGAATAAACTGAACAAACATCGTTGCCCTTACACCCTCCATCTCGGTAAGGAAGAACTCATTAAAAAAAACTCTTTTTGGGGAAAAATTAAGGAACCTCAGGGTTTCCCACATGAAGGAGAGATTCTCATCCCCGGACAGACAGGTGATGTATTAGAACTATTAAAGAAAAGTGAGCTTAATTAATTCTATAACTACATGGTTGAATAACAAGTATATGTCTAATAAACAAACGCATCTAGATAAACAGCTACAAGTTAAGATAACAGCTAAGTATTAAATAAACACAGACATGTTTGAATAGTGTAGCAGACATTATTGGTCCAAAGCTTGGTCACTTCCATTGACATAGAAACAACAGACAGAGTGAGGTTTGACGTAACCCATAGAAAATGCCTTACCTCTGGATCTGGTGAAATGAAGCCAAATCTGTCACCATTGCTTACTGACACCTGCGCCACCATTTTGAATCCAGTCGGCAAGTGATTGATCTGAGTCGGTTTGAGTCACGTTTTTTCATCTCTTCCACTGAAAGCTGTCAATCAAACATTTGAGGTGGGGCCAGTGGGCTCCACGTGCTTTTACTAAGACATTCGATTGGTCAGTTTATGACTTGAATAACTTGTGATGAAGAAAAATGATGTTTTAAATACATTAGGATTAGAAAGAAGATGTTAAAAAAATGTGTCAGAATAAGAATGGTTTTTCTGACAAACAAAATGACTGAGTATTAACTGTGTATTTCTCTATAGAAGTCTGTTAATTTGACCAGATGGTACTTCCTGTTTGGAACACAAGAGGGGAGGGGTTGCTCTGTTCATCGTTTTTACGGTCCATGGTCACTTTTCACGGTCATCCACCACTTTTGGGCAAAGCTCAGCAACATACTCAATCAATCCATCCATCCATCCATCCATCCATCCATCCATCCATCCATCCATCCATCCATCCATCCATCCATCCATCCATCCATCCATCCATCCGTCCATCCGTCCATCCATCTTCTAACCCTGTTTTATTCCTTACAGGGCCAACATACTCTTACATAATTGACTTATGAGTATGTTTTTTTTTTTTTACCATAAAGTTGTTTATTTTAGTTACATACTTTAAATTGATGCAGCCTTGCAAAAATAACCAATAACAAGCCCCTACTGATGACTTCATGAATATTTTCAACTTTTATCTTCAGCCAAATTTCAATCGAGAAGTCAAAGATTTGACTCCAGCATCAGTTCAGCAGCTTTTGGACATCTCTGTGCTTTAAAGACACACAATGATCTCAGGATTTACTGGGCTTAAGTAAGAAAATGATAATGCATGAACTTAAAAAAATGTTAAAATACTCTCTTATTTTTGACAACACCAAAAATGCTTGTTTGAAATATAATATTTTGAAAAGTATTTATTATCTCTTTAATGCATTTTCCAAAAGAAACAGGTTATCTGGCGGCACATTTGTTTGTGTAGGTTTCTTCCAAAATAAAGGAAAGAGAAAAGGTCAAACGTGTTGAAAGGCTTCTGTTTGCTCATTCACAGACGGGTCAGCTCTCTGCTTCACACATTTACTGCGGTTATCAAGTGTGAATGTACATCAGTTCACCTGTCCCGCTCAGCCGCCGCCGCGCTCTGCGTGTTCGCCAAACAGAAGCAGTTTATTTGAATGCTGATGTTTACCTGCTGGCATGTTGAGTTGCTGCAAAATGCTCCTTTGACTGCTTCTGATTCTTATCTGACACAGTTTGTTCTTCAAATTCCCAGAGATGGTTAAAAGCACAAACTGCCACAAGCCACCATTAGGTCCATATTTGCAGATTGGAGGCAGAATGAGGGTCTCAGCAATCACAGCACTTCAGCAAATCTTTCATTAAAACTCTGAGTGAGGATGGAGAGAGACATTACAACAGCTGTTCTGTTCTGGCCTGGAAAGGGCTGTGTGTGCTTTTCTTACAAGTGTGTGTGGGTTTATTAGTTACGCTCAGTCCAGCTGTATTTCTTTGCCACCCCCTCCTCTATTACACACATATCCAATCCTATTTTTATTCCCGTTTAGCTCAGTGTCACATAACTTGGCAGTGAGGTGACCCCTGTGTTAAACACGTCTGCTGCACATGTAAAAATATGACGACCGTCCAAAACAAATACTCCACTTCACTGACAGGAGCAGAGCTGCAGAGAGCAGCTGAACTCGGACGATCTGGGCCTCTTCTCATTATTTCATGGATTCTAAAGTTTGCTGAATGTTTAATGTACCTTTAAAAAAAATGTAGATTTTTTTTAACGTTAATGTGTGATGATGGGCTGCATCCTTCTTTATTATGAGGATTTTCTTCTTTGTTTCTATCTGAGGATGCAGCTTCCTGCAGTTCAGATATCTTAACATTTCTGTACTGTCACACTCATCTGACCTGGGTTCCGTCTGTCCACGAAGAACGGGGACTGCGCCATGTTGGAAACAAATCTTGGTTTATGCTCCTGATGTCTGGCACTGACGTCAAGCTTCCCAGAATGCTTTTCAAGCAACAGGAGGCAGAGAGGACTGCAATATATTCAGAATTCATAAACTTTAATTTGCTGAAACCAAGGAATTTTCCTGCGTCCCCTCATATGGCCTCTTTTTTCACATTAAAGTCAGCCTCCATTAAAGCGGATATGTTACGTTGGGGTTAATTCATGACTGCCAGATGTGGACGCTACACATGGCCTTGACTTTCACCTCTTCATCAAAGGGCGCTGACATTTTTCTAGGCATAGGAACCTAAAAAAACCTCTTAAAAAATGTTTTTTGTGAATATGTATTTGTATCTTATTTATAAATATTCATAAAAATATTTGTTTAACGGTGGCATTTTTTTGTTGTTTATTCATCATTCAATCATTGCAAACGTATTGAAAGTAATGGGTAAAATCTGAGTAAATATTTAAGACTTTCAAAAAAAAATTTCAACCTGGAATTAAAACTTTTCTTTAATTAACAAAAATTACAATAAAGGCGCAATACAGTGAAGAAGCGTTTTGCCAACTAACTTAGTTGAACTATATTTATTCCTATTTTCTCAAATTAAATTCTGCAGCAGAAACATTATCTTGTATTCTTTATGTAAAGATAATTTGAATTACAATTTCTTTGAAAAAAAATATTTAAACAAGTTAATGTTTTCATTGAGTAGTTAATGGAAATACTGTTTAGTTTAAAAAAAGTGATAATTTTAAGCTTTTTAAAATTAAAAACTCCCTAATTTGATTTTACAGTTGAATTGTTTGACAGAAAAAATGGAAAAAAGAACAAGATTAGCTAATAAGCATTTTTGGGGATTTATTTTCTGTGAAGTTTTTGGAAAAAGGTATATTAATAATAACAGAAATAATATACATAAACCTACAGACAGAGTGGATATTATAAGACAATGGTCTGAATCTGGCACTTTGACCTTAACCTGTAATGAAGGACTTACCTGGCCTGCATGAAGCAAAACTCCACACTGCAGACTTGCTGTTCTTCTGCTGTCCACTTGGAGGAGCTAGGGAGTTTCCCTTGAGTTCCTCTGACAAATCAGTTCTCCCAGACCTCTCTTTAAGATATTTATGCACTGTCCACTGTATTTCTGTTTTTGCAGTTTTTTTAAATAACACACACACACATATATATATATATATACACACACACACACATTTGCAGCAGCAAAAACATCAATATTTTAAGGCAGGGGACACCCCTGGACTGGTCACCAGTCTGTCACAGGGGTAAATTTGTATATGTAAATTCATTTTACCAATTTAAAAAATCATATTTTTACCAATGAGAGAAGGAGGGAAATAAAATATCTATACCACCTGTCCCCTCCTAAAAGAACAACAACGTCTCGTACTGTAATATTTTTGAAGCCACCTTTACATGTGAGTATCCAGTCATTAAATTCATATTCTCAAGCCTGTATTTTCTCCAAAGGGAACAGTTATGTTCTTTCAATCAGCAACAATCGTTGTAATCTTTACCAAACTGTAGAACTGTAACACGTTACCACAGTGTCTGTTTTACAGCCCGTGAAAAGAAAAAAACGCACAGCCTGATGAGGGTGGATGGAAGGTTCTGTTTTTATCCAGAAGGACATTTATAAGTGATTCTGAACTCCAAAGACTTACATAAGTGAAAACTTATGTAAACTTTCATATTAAAACTACAAAAAGGAGGCATATGAGACTATATGAATACACACATAAAAGAAACTAGGGCTGTCAACATTAATGTGTTAATGCACTCAATTAAGTAAAAAAACGAAGGCGTTAATATTTACTAACGCAGATTAATTACATGTCAAAAGCGATTGTCTTCTACTTCGCATCAGGTATTATTCCACTTGTACCCTGGTCACTTACAATATATATTTAAGAAATAAATATTCAATCCATTTTTAGTACTTTATTATTGTTATTTTTTCACAAAAAGTAGATCATTTCATACATGGTGCAGCACGTTATCACAATAACACAACACTGAGCTGAGCCGGCAGACCTCAACTGCAGCGGTGAGGAAAAGCGACATATGTGCTGACTGTCATGATAGGTTCAGTGAAGCATCACTTCAGAAAGAAAGTTCACCTCTTACTGCTTGTTTTTGTCCAGAAGATGAAGCAAAAAGTTTGTTTTAAAGAAGCCTGCGCAGGGATATAGAACATTTGGACTTTGAAACCAGACCTACTTTTTAAGTTGCTCATCAACACCCAGCAGCCAATCAGATTTGAGTATTCACCCGGACCATTTAAAGTGCAGAAACACAATGTTTGTTTCTCATGGCATCTTTGTTTTCTTGGAGTAAAACTGCTGACATTAATGTCTTTTCAGTCCTTCAGAGTTCTGCTTATCTTACTGTTGAGGCGTTTTGTGCACACAAATTACATTTCTGGGATATTTGAGTTAGCATTTTAGAATTCATACATTTAAAAATGAAGGAAAAATGTTCTCTCTGACCTTTTTTTTATTGTTCAAAAGCTGCATATTGTTGTATAAAATTAGCTTAGTAAAATATTGTGATTAATCACAATTCAAAACTGTTATTAATCTGATAAATATTGCTAATTGATTGACAGCACAAGTATATATATATACAGTCCATCCAGAAAGTATTCACAGCGCCTCACTTCTTCCACACTTTATGATGTCACAGCCTTATTTCTAAATGGATTAAATCTGTTTTCTTCCGGAATTTTTTTTTTGAAAACACCCCGTAATCACAATGTTAAAGTTTTTTTTTTAATTGTTGCAAATGTATTAACAATTTTTAAAAAAAACTGAAAAATGACATGCACAGAAGGATAAGGTTTATTCTGTTTCCGTGATGAGTCTTGAAATGTTTCAGCTGCTTTATTGAAGCCAACCTGTGGTAAATCCAGTGGATTGGACCTGGTTTGGAAAGGTTTGACCCTGTCTACATGAGGTCCAGGGTTGACAGTGCATGTCAAAGCACAAACCAAGCATGAAAGAAAAAGAATGGTCTGTAGACCTTTGAGACAGGATTGTCCTGAGATACAAGGATGGGGAAGGGTCCAGAAACATTTCTGCTGCCTTGAAGTTCCAAGGAGCACAGTGGTCTCCATCATCCATAAGTGGAAGTTTGGAACCACCAGGACTCTTCTAAGTTCTGACCGGCCATCTAAGCTGAGTGATCAGAGAAGAAGGCCCCTGGTTAGGGAGGTGACCAATAACCCAATGGTCACTCTATCAGAGCTCCAGTGTTCCTCTGTGGAAAGAGGAGAACCTTCCAGAAGGACAACCATCTCTACAGCACTGCACCATCAGGCCTGTATGGTAGAGCGGCCGGACGGAAGCCCCTTCTTACTAAAAACCACATGGAAGCCCGACTGAAGTTTTCCAAAAGTCACCTGAATGACTCTCAGACCATGAGAAACCTAATTCTGTGGTCTGACCAGACCAAAATAAAACTTTTTGGAGTGAATGGCAGACGACATGCTTGGAGAAAACCAGGTACCGCTCATCACCAGGCCAATACAGTAAAGCATGGTGGTAGCAGCATCATGCTGTAAAATTTGCTTGATGTGCTTTATTTAGTAATTTATCTGACCCTAAATTACCCAAAGAAATTCTCTTTGATCACAAATGAACTGTTTTACCGAGGAGCCTCAGTGAGACGGTTCGAACTGATTCCATCAAAAAGATCAGACTCTGTAGAACTCACTCTAGATTGTAGGTTCAGTTTTTGTGTTGTTTTGTTTTTTTCTGTCAAAAGAAAAACTGCACCACAGTGATGTCTTTAAAAACGTGTTTTGCTCTGTACTGCACTATATCTGCTCTGCCTGAACCTACCCTGCAGTTCAACCTCTGACCCTTCGGTAGTCTTTAGCAGATACAATTTTTCTGATGTATTTTAAAACTGCTGCAGATGAATTGAATTTCTTTTCTTGTATAATTTTGTCTTGATGTTTGCTAATATCTGGATGTGTCTCCAAACTCCCAGGTGTCAGAACATGCGGAGCTGTCCTGGATCCTCGGCTGCATGACCAGTATGCCCCGCCTGCGCCACCTCCCTCAATGGAAGGTGGGGCTTTAAAAAATGTCCTTTTTTACAAGAATTTAATGAATGGACAGATCAACTCTGACCTTATCAGAACAGCATCTTTTAACTAAAGTACCAAAGCATTTCTATCATTAGGATTCTATACATGAAACAAAATCTTGTGAAAAATCTAATTGACAAATTAAACAAATGTATGTGCATTTTATTTTAAAACTATAGTAACAGTTTTTAGATGCTATGATGTCATAAAACTGCCGTTTCCATCATTTATCTTCTTCGGAGTCTGGTGTTGCATTAATCCTGAACTGTCTGAGGAGAGATTGGTCCGTTCTGTTACTTCTCTGCTTGAGCTTGAACTTCCTTCTCTGGTTATGTCTGAATTCCCTCACTACTCATATGGTACGTTTGCCATGTTCTTTGTTTGTCTTTCTTTGTTTTCCCACATGTCTTTGCAAATCTAGTGACCATCAAAGCACACTAGTTCTTTTTTTTTTTGTAAATACCATAATGCATTGTGTTTGAACAATTGTCATTTGATAAAAATTTATAAATTAATGTTTTATAATCTAAACACAGTAGATTCATAAGTATCTTTATAAAATGTTCATGTTTTTTAGGTCTTTACTTCAGCAAATACAGTAGGTATCAAAAGTTAGGGCCCCCCAGGTAAAATGTCATATTATTGTGCACAAAGAACCCAAGGAAAGATTGAAAAATCTCCTAAAAGCATCAGTTTACAGATGAAAAAAAATGAAAAAAATGAAAAAAAAAGCCTTTATTTCCATCATTTACCCTTTTAAAATAACTGAAAACAAAATAATGGTGTGTGCAAAAGTTTGGACACCCTGCAGAATTAGTACTTTGTACTGCTCCCCCCGGCAAGTATCACAGCTTTAAAGGCTTTTTGTAGCCAAGAGTCTCTGAATTCTTGTTTGAGGTTTCTTCATCCATTCTTCTTTCCAAAAGTGTTCCATAGATTTACAATGGCTGGCTGCAGTACAAGCCCAAATCATGATTGATCCACCCCCATGCTTAACAGTTGGACAGAGGTTCCTTTCATTAAACTCTGGACCCTTTCTGTTCGAAACGTACCTTTGCTCATTGCAGCCAAAAAGTTCCATTTGAACCTGGTCGGACCCACAGAACTTGTTTCTAAAATGCATCAGACTAGTTTCTATGTTCATTTGTGAACTTCAAACATTGAGGTTTTCTTCTTGTGATTCTTCCATGAAGACAATATTTGTACAAGTATCTCTTGACAGTAGAACAGTGTAGAACAACTCCAGAGTCTGCAGTTCTTTCTGGAGGGATGTTGCAGTCAAACGTGGGTTTTAAATTCCACTGAACCCATGATGCTGATTGTTGGGTTAAGGTCAGATGACTCAGATTATTTCAAATCTTTAAGATTGAAGTCACTTGCTTTTTGCAAACAATAATTGTGAATAATCCATGACACTGTCAGGTCTCAGTTTTTCCAAAGGGGGTGGTGCATACTATCAATTCTGCTGGGTGCCAAAGCTTTTGTACACCATTATTTTGTTTTTAGTTATTTTAAAAAGGTAAATGATGGAAATAAAGCCCATTTTTTTTACGTATTAAAAGAACGTCTCATCTGTAAACTAATGCCCTTAAGAGATTTTTCAATCTTTTCTTGGGTTCTTTATACACAACAATAAAACATTTTATCTGGGGTGCCCAAACTTTCCATCCCCATTGTAGATGACCTGATACGGTGCAACTGGAAAGTATTCTCAGCGCCTTACTTTTTCCACATTTTTTGATGTCACAGCCTTATTTCAGAATGGATTAAATCAGTTTTCTTCCTGAAAAATTCTGTAAAAAACACATAACGACAATGTTGAAAAAGTTCTTTTGAAAATTGTTACAAATGTATTAAAAATGAAAAAAACCCTGAAAAATGACATGTACAGCAGTATTTAAAGCCTTTACTTTTCAGGTTTTTTATTTTTTTCTGAAGCTTTTGGTTTTGCAGATATTTTAGTCAAATAGGGTCAAACATGGAGCTTTTCTGGCTGTGGGCTCAGTTCTTTGTGCTGCTGTTCTGCACATGTGAGCCTCAATCGCAAAAATTGAGTTTGAGCAACATCCATGATTGATTTGTCCTTTGTTTTTGTGAAGGTTTTTTGTTTCCATTATTTGTCTCTTTACCCCCCAAATTTTAACAAGTCAAATCTTGTATATCTGAACATGAAAGTAAGTCATGCTTTCTACCAGATCTTCATTTTATGTAGAAACCTTTTCAGCATTTTTGTGCAGCAGATGTTTTGTTTTTGTTGCGTTTTCTTTCCTGTTGTGTTTGATCAGAGTTTTAAACTGGCGTCCGTGCGCTTGTCTGAATGCAGACCACAGCGAGCAGGGGAACTCCTCCTGCTCCAGAGAAAACGCCGCACGGATGAGCTGGTCCTTAACACGCTGGAAAACCTAGCATGAACTCATCTGCTGAGGCAGAAAAGTGAAGAGAGCTCTTCACTGAGAGGAAGACAGGAAAACGATTTTTTCCCTTCTGCCTGCTTTTGTTTTTGCTCCTCTTTACAGTTTCTTTTTTGTTTCTGAATATGGTCTTTTCCTCCATAGATGAAGAGTAAACAGAAGAACGAAGGCAGTGTTGGTCTGTTTACATACCCCGTCCTCCAGGCTGCCGACATTCTCCTCTACCAGTAAGACATTCATTGAGAAAGCACTCTGCGTGGGTGTGTGTGCTCCGTGTCAGATCAGGAAACGTTATTTTCCTGAATGTGTTTTTAGAATGTTTAATAATATTTGACTTTTCACTAACTTGAGCCCTGAACCCCACTTAAAATGTGTTTTTATAGCTTTTGCTGTTTCGTATTAGTCCTTTTGGAGCGCTGCATGACGTAAAACGACTGTCCTGAAAGCAGAAGTGTTGAGTCCATCCCCTCTGAAGCAACGTTTCAGCCTCTCTACTGGATTAAACCAGCATGTGCGAGCTTCATGCTCTGCAGCAGATTCATCATTTTTAGCTTCAAGGCAAAAATGTTTGTGTTCAATCCCACTGAAACTCCACAGGAGATCAGTCTGAAGACGTAGCTGCTGAACACTACACACCAATGCGTTCTTCCTTTCATCTAGTTTCTGTCGTTCTGCTTGTTTGTAGTAAAAGTGCTGCTCAATAAAGAAAACTCTGCTACACATGCACATTTTAACATGAAGAAGCAGCCTTTCAGATGTTTCCTTTTTATGAAAACCTTTCTTCAGATAAAAGCAGACTCAATGTGGGGACTTACGGCTGGGTTTTCTGGTTCATCTCTACAGATCGTCTTGGAGTGACGCGTTCGCCTGCTCCTCTGCTAACCAGCACAGCTCCTGATCAAATATGCAGCTTTTCCAACAACTAGATCCTATATTTAGGAACCTCAAATATTTTTTTGTTCATGCACTATTCATGCAGTTTTTTAAAAATGCCTCATTTGACAATAAAGTTCAGTTCGTTTTTTTTTTTTCATGAAAACGATTAACATTATAGGACTTTTTATTTTTTTATTTTTATTTTTTACAGTTTTGGGTCATTATTTATTATTGGGAAAATTATACTTTCTTAAATAATTACCAGTGCATACTTTCTTATTTATCACTCTTTAAGGTCAAAGGCCAAACACATTTGCTTTTGAGCTGTGAATTTTGTTGTGTGCAAAAGTTTGGGCATCCTGCAGAATTGATAGTATGTCCCGCCCCCTTTGGAACAGCTGGGACCTGACAGTGTCATGGATTATTCACAATCATTGTTTGCAAAGACCAGGTGATTTCAATCTCAAAGATATATGAAATATATATATATATGAAATAATCTGAGTCATCTGACCTTAACCCAACATTCAGCATCATGGGTTCTTCCAGCAGTTGTCCAGAACAATGAAACTGAAAATAGTTGATGTTCACAAAGCAGGAGAAGGCTAGAAGAAGACAGCAAAGCCAATGCTGCCAATATCAATATATGCCAATATGTAGAAACCTGAAACAAGAATTCAGACTCTTGGCTACAAAAAGTGTTTACAAACTGTGATACTTGCCGTGGGGGCGCAGTACAAGGTACTAACTCTGCAGGGTGCCTAAACTTTTGTTTTGTTATTTTGAAAGAGTAACTGATGGAAATAAAGCCTAATTTTTTTGACGTATTGAAAGGATGTCTCATCTGTAAACTGATGGCTTTAGGAGATTTTTCAATCTTTTCTTGGGTTCTTTGTACACTATAGTATAACATTTTACCTGGGGGGGCCAAACTTTCACTGTAACAAAGCCTGAATAAGCTTCCAGATACTTGTCGTCTTCCTTTATTTTCTGCTCCCATCTTCTCTCAGGTCCACTCATGTTCCTGTTGGAGAGGACCAGGTCCAGCATCTGGAACTGGCTCAGGATCTTGCTCGCATCTTCAACAATAGCTATGGAGATCTGTTCCCTGAGCCTCGCACACTGCTGAGTAAGAACTTTAGACGCAGCGACACTTCACCTGCAGTCCTACTGCTAAATTACAAAGCTATAAATGGGCTTATTCTGCAGGTTTTTTTTTTCTCTTTAACTTTTTAGTGGTGAACAACAATGGAAATTACATTCGTTTGTTTCAGCCACTGACCATTTGAAAAGTCTCACAGCAAATGTTGGTCTACTGAAGAGGAAATACTATTTTTATTTTTCAGAGACAACTTGAATCACTGCTTTTATTCACAGCGCTGAAAAAAAGTTATTTTCATACCATCTTCTCATGCTTCCTGCAATGTTGTTTCATCTTTCATGCACACATGTTTAACATGTTCATAGCTCACACCCACTTCACCATTTCACTTAGCTTCCCTGTGAGCATCATAAAAAGGCAGGACAGACGGCTGCACTCTCAATGAATACATGTTTTCGTTAAGGAAAATACTAGAGGGATTTAGGATTCAGAAGGATGTGCCCAAGATAGTTTTGGAGACGTCTGCCTGTTTGTGCGTTGGCGTAAAAAGCCTCCAGATACATTTGGCTGACTGCTGGATCCTCTCTTGTCTGTTGGAAAGCAGAGTTGTGAGTAATCATCTTCTCTTTGAAACCAACCCAAAGACTAAAAGGCTTTTAATGCACTTTACATGACAGCGCCTCAGGAGGGCACATGTGGACGCCTCATATGGAGCCTGCAAGATGGCGGAAGGATGTCGAGGATGAATGAAAAAGGAAAGGAAATCCAGGCTGCTGTGGTCTGCTCATCACTTCACACTGTGATGCGTCTGTCTTATATTGGGAATCTTTCACACAACCACATCCACAGGCAGCTGTAATAGCCTGTCATTTCCCTCTGACTCAAACTGTTTTTAAATGTAAGAAGAAATGTGTTCAACTCTGTGCTTCAACAAAGTTTTACCAACATCATTCTTTTCAATGTCAGAGCCAGTATCATGTGAAAGACAGCACACAGCATTTCATTTAACTGTAATATTTAATGGATAGAAGCTTGGACTAAATCCTTAAATATGTTAAAAACTAAGACCATTAAAGCCTTAGTCACATGCACCCATACGGGGGGTTGACCCATATTACTGAGCGGCCTGTAATGGGCGTGCATTTTGAACCCGCGGTCAGCCCCATCTAGACCTAAGGGCACTTATGGCTTTACATTGTCATAAAAAGAGAAGCAAGAACTTTATTACCTGATCTTCAGTAAGAACGCAAACCAAGTCAAACTGCAGTTCCTAAAGGATCCTGTTGAGCGTTTTCTTTAAACCCTTCCTGCCTTTGCTGCGTCTCATTGGATATCTGAACATTTTTTAGAGATGCAGGTCATGTTCTCATGGGATTCTGGTCTTTAGTTTAGCTGAATCCTAAATGTATCTAATGTACAAATATACAGTAACAAGTAAAGTGTGAAAGACAGAATCAGGATGAACATGGCATGATGGGTTGAAATATAAAGTGGCAGCAGTGCAAAGTGGTAGAGATAGTTTGTATATAAAGTGACAGCAGCAGTGCTGAGGAACAGTGAGTACAGGAGGGAGTGATTGGTGGGGGTAATGTCCAGATGCAGGGGGAATGGAGGGATCGGGGGTTTTTCAGTTTGGGTTGGTTGCAGCAGGGGGTGGGACAGAGGAGGTAGAGCTGGGAAGGAGATGAGTTTCCTTGCTGAAGAGGTGTAGCAGATGCAGTGTCTCTCAGGATGGTCTACTAATGTCCTGTCACTTGGTGGGAGTGTTGATTTGCCTCAGAGTCGGGGGCTTTTGTCTCGGGGAGTCAATTTATTGCGTTAATTGCAATTAGCTAATATCAGACAAATTAGCACTTTTTAAAAACAGATTAATCTCATGTTTAATCTTTAACTATTGTCATGTTTCACATAAAAAAAAAAAGTTCCAACTGTTAAATTGAACGAACGTCGTCTTTGAACTCAGCTAAAAATGTTTTTGACTTTACTCTGTCACTGTATAAAGCTCGGACCTGTCGCTGCTGTGATGTCATCAATGTGCGATTTTGTAGTTCTGTACAGATTTAACAAACAAAGCCATAACACCACACTATTATCTATTATGTAAGGGATAAAACCAGATGAATCAATAATTTGTACTTTATTCTTGGTATTTTTTAGGTTTAAATCTTTTTTACAAAAAGATGACTATTTGATGACTGGTACAACACGTTGTCATGGTAACAGCTGCACATCCTGCAATGACCTCGCTCTGCAGCAGCAGAGGGAAGTGGTTTCTAAACATCATGACAAGTTAAACAAAGCATCATTTCAAAGGGAAGATGCTCCTCTTTCAGCTTGTTGGTTTTTTTACAGTCACAAAAGAAACAAAGTCCAAAGTCTAAATTATTCAATTCCTCCTCAAGTTTTATCCCCTCCTCTTTTCATTCTCCTCTCTCTTTCTATTCTTTTCATCCAGTCTTCAAAATGATCCATTTCACCAAACAGGTTAAAGGAAACTATAAAATCACTCATATCTTTTCTTGCTGCTGTGATGAACTGTTGTTCATGGTCAACATTTTTTGAATTGTTCAGAAAACTGTTCCTACAGTTTTTGGATTCGTTAAATTACAGCTCTCTATGTGTTTTTGTTTGATTGTTTGTTTTCCTAATTGTTTGAGGTTTGAAAAAATCTGCCTTTGTGGTGTAAAAGTCAATGTTAGAGGTCTGTTACAGAAGGAAAAGTTCACACGGACACTTTTAGTTGTATTTTGAACTTTTACTGTACCACAATGTCACACATTAAAATAAAAATACCCCACATGAGGCTTTTCACTACAAATATTAGGTAAGATTTAAATTGAGATTAAAATTGAATAATTAATTCCAGGTCATAAGTAATTGACATTAATCACATAAAAATCAATTGCATGACAGCTTTACTTTTGTCAGCAGTCTTTTGTTTTGGTGGAAGAGGACTTTAGTGTCTTGATCAAATATTGAATATGAATATTGGGGTGGGTGGGGAGGTAAAAGCTTGGTGCACTTTTGACAGAAGGTCTCTAAATGTTGATACACGTGGCTTCCTTTACTCCTCTTTCAAAACAAAACACCAGTAATATCAAATCAAGGTTTTTAAACTGAAGAATGACAGGCTATTGCCTAAACCCATAAGCATTTTCTTAAATGAATAGAGGCATAAAAGTGCTGTTTTTCCTGCTCATGTTCATGCTGATTAGTTCTGATCCTGCATCCCATCCAATACCCTCACAGCTGACTCCTTTCCTCCACAACTGAACAGAAGTCATCTGCCTTTTCTGAGTGAAGAGAATGATTGATTATGTGATCAAAATGACTCTCAGTGTTTTTGTCCCCAAAATGTAAAAAAAAAAAAAACAGATTCTTAGAAGCCTATAACTCACCTAAGATTAAAGCGACAAAGCAGACATGCAGCAATTCTGAAGTCTGAGTTCCTGTTTTCATATTTGCCCCTGTGCTGACCAGATGACCCGTCAGGTTGTATGACAAGGTGCAAGCAATGCATGCTAAGAATAGAGTAAAACTGTTTCATGACCGTCACTAGACTCTACTTGAATTTTCTGTCTGAATGAGGCAGACAGAACATTTTGGGCACAGCGCTCCCTCACACTTCACTTTTTGCTCTCTGCAGTTTCACAGATTTTTTTTCTTGGAATTTTGCATGCTTTTTTTTTAATTTACAGAGTTCTACGTCCTGATTGTGGAGCATTGTCAATCCAAATGGTCTATGCTCAGTCTGCTGTACAGAATGTGTTCAGGTTGCAAAGATTATCTTAGTTTTCATTTTATAATCTATTTTTGTATGAAGGTTTAAACTTTGAGAGTCTAAACACGAAAGAAAAGTGTGAAAATGTTTGTATGTCTGAGAAAAGTAGAAAGGGTGTAGTGAGGAGTTTTACAGCCCTTAAGTCCCACTCTGATCATATTTTGATCTAATTTCAAAGCATTCCCAGTGGTCTTTTAATTGTGATTATGCCATTTTTACCCAAACCAAACAACGCTGTGTTTTCTAGGACATAGTTTCTGCAGAGCAGCAGGAGTTCATTAGTAATTCACCTCTGAGTTGTGGGTAGTAAGCCTGTGCTAATAACCCATCAACCCTTTGGTCCAAGACATACGTGGATCTACAGTATTTGTCTTTAATGTTAATTTTCTTTAATGTCCTTTATGATACGATTATTAATATTCATTATTAGGATTTATTTTATAAAGTGGATGTTTTTCCCTCTCTAGGTTATATAAGGACTTCCTGATCTCTGGCTGATTTTGCTTATAAAATTGCATTAGAGAAACCTTTACAATTGTTGAAGTCTGAAGACAGACGAACACATCCTTGTAGTCCGTTTTGATTAATTAACAGACTTTAATTTCGGTGTTTTCTGTCATCACCAAATGGAAACTCCTTCCAGAGTAGAACCACTTTTCCATTCGAATCCAGAAGTTTGTTTAAAGTTTATGTGGTGATTTGTTAAATGACAGGAATCTGTTGTGTTCTCTGACTTGTCCTCATCATCTAACAACTTTCTCCTTTATTTTCAAAGGTTCCACACGAAAGGTCAAATCCCTCCGTGACCCTTCAGCCAAAATGTCAAAGTCAGACCCACAGAAAATGGCAACCATCACAATCACAGACTCTCCAGAAGACATTGCCCTGAAGGTCCGCCGTGCCGTCACTGACTTCACCTCTGAGGTAACCTTTGACCCAGAGACACGGCCAGGTGTGTCCAACCTGCTGATGATCCACGCTGCCGTAGCTGCCGTCAGCATAGAGGACGCCGTGGCACAGGCTAGAGGGCTGGACACCGGAGCCTACAAGAAGATAGTGAGTGACGCTGTGATTCAGAGGCTGACGCCCATTCGACAGGAGATCAAAAAGCTGAGGGCGGACCGAGGGTACCTGGAGGGACTGCTGGCTCAGGGACAAGTAAAAGCTCAGGAGCTCGCCGCTCCCGTGCTCTCTGAGGTCCGACACAGAGTGGGTTTTTCCTAACATACTGAACCCGACAGAAGAGACTCTGCTGGCTGGACTGACAGACTGGAGGTGTTGGAACCTGCAGAGCCTTGTCTGTAGCTCTGTGCTAGTCAGTTTTTGAACGTATCTCCTTTTTGAATGCAGAATGTCATATTTTCTGTTTGATCTTTTTTTCAGCTTTAAAGTCATAAAAACTTCAATAAAAAATGATGAACAAATTTGTGTTCAACCTCAAACCGTTTTTCTGGACTGCTTGGACTTCCGGTTCAGGGTCATAAGCTGACATTTCATTTATCAGAAAGGCACTCGAAGATAACCGAACTAAGCTAACTCCACTGATGCACCTCGAAGCCAGGTTAGCACCCCCTCATGGAGCTCATGAAGGAATTTTGACGCGACAGAGCTTGAGATGAACAATGAGATAATCAGCTTGACCTCCTAGAGATAAGAATGGAGGACGTGGAACAATGAGACAACTCAAACACCAAGCTAGGCCTGGAGCAGCTAATGTTTGCCTGGAGCAGCTAATGTTAGCAGAGATGCTAACAGCTCCGCTGTACTGCTCAACAACAACAAGAAATACTTTGAGAAGTTCTTGATAACAAATGTCCCAGCAATTAAATGAAGCTGAGAGTCAAATATAATTTCAAGAAAACCAAGGCACCTCAGGGCAAGTGCTATCTCTAAAAGACAACTGTGTCCCAGATTTTCTGCAGAAGCTTCAGACCTGCAGACATCTTTGACACTTTGCTACGATATCAGCTGAAGGACAACTGACCTAAAGTAATGCCCTTGGGCCCTATCCAAACAGATTAGCTTCTACAGAGTGCAAAAACTAGCTCTGTGTGAGATGAAAACTGCTGCTCTGACATTTCATTTCAGAAGGCAAACAGGCCAAGATCAAACACAGGAGCGAGGCGAGAGACGAAAAAACAGGCGACGGTCAAAATCACAGACAGGCAAAAAAATAAAATACATGCTCAGTATAAACTAGAGGGAAGTAAGTTCAAGACTACACAAAGCTGAATTGGACTTAAATAGCGTAAATATGGAACAGCTGCGTGGAACAGGGACCGGATGCAGTGCATGTAGGGAGATGGAGGTGCTGAGGCAGTCAATACTCTGGAGAGGGCTCCCTCTGGTGGTCGGTGGTGGAGATGCATGGCTGAGTTCTGACAGCTTAAATCAATGACCTTTCTAATGGAAAACATTCTGCATATTTATAAACTTTATTTGATGATCGACACCAAATTGTTCACTACTTTAGTTATTGATCTACATATGCTATGATAAAGTCTGAAAAGTGTGATGTCTAGTTTCATAGTCATGTGATTTATTGTCACTTAAGGGTTCTTAATGACCTGAATCTGTGTTGGTAAGGTGTAGTTAGAAAATAAGTTATGAACTCAAATGATCATTTCACGTAAAGGAAATGGTAAGGTCGATCTTGGGTAGGATTATATAAGTTTGCTTCCTACCCCTCCTTTTCTGGCAATCTAACATTTGATGACCAGTTATCTTATGTTTGACATGTTTTCTTTTTAATGGATGTAAACCTCTGTTAATTGATTGTGTTACATACTATTCTTGCCTGATTGCCAGAATAATAAAAAAACATTTCAATTCAGCTTTATTCATGCATTGGAGCTAAACTTAAGAAACTGACTTAAAGGTTCTGTGTTCATTTTATAATGCTTAAAAAGGATGGCTTAAAATGGCTGAGAGCCCCAACTCAATTCATGTATTCCTCTCAATACCTCATACATTCTCCATACATTCTCAATGGGGTTTAGGTCCGGTGAGTGGTGAGGCCGCGGCTCCTTCCGATGAGCTTTTTTTTTTTTAATTCACCCTCTTGCTTTTTTCTCTTAAAGCTGCACATGATTGATCAATACCTACGTGCTCTTGCCTAAGGTTTGTGTTGAACAGTGGGGGGTGGGCATTGGACATGAACGAGTATGATCAAGATGCAACAACTACAAACTACAGCAACACCAAAACGTAAAGAAAATGAGTGACAGCAGGAAAAGAATCAAAATCAAGAACCAATTTCATTCGATTAATAACACAAAGGAAGAGTGTAGAGTCTGCAGTAAAGTCATTTCATCTAAAACAGGCTCCACAACCAACCTGTACAGACACCTGAGAACTGAGAGACCCTTCTTCAAAACTGTATTTCTAAATGCAAACCTTTATTGTGAAAAATAATAAAAACACTATTTTTGACATTAGTTAACCACTTTGTGCATAATTGTATATGGTTCTTGATAATAAATAAACAAAGCAGCCTAAAGAGCTGTTTGGGAGCCGAAAGAGCCGGTTCTCAAAGAAGAGCCAAAGTTCCCATCAGTAAAACCAATGAGAACAAAAAAACAAAGGCTGTAGTTTAGTAGATTTCTAATAATAAGCCTAAAAGGGAACTAATGTTAAAATGTAACATTACCCAGAAGCCATCAGTGTTTCTAGTCATGGTTTCCTGCTTAAATCTAAAGTGCAGCAATCATATATCGATGGCAGCGATGAAGAGAATTACAACCATGGCGAGTTCGATGACAGAAAAATGACATCCAGAGAAGACTAAAGATGAAAGACTCTTCTGTTAAGTTCAGAAGGTTGGTAGTCAGATAGAATTAAAAAAATATATGAGACTTGAGTGTGATGGTGAAGCAACGTCATATGCAGCTTGTAGTTAAAAATTTCAGTGCCATTTTCCTAACAAATTAAAACCCAAAAACGTCACATTAAAATTACAATTACACATAATGTTTTACGTAATGACAAGAATATAAGGCAGCGGGAGAGGAGCAGGATTATTTTGAGCGGGAGTGGGAGTCAGATTACCGGGATCAAGACAGGTCAGGACTGAAAATCCTCTCCCATGTCGTCCTCTACTCTGGACCCCCAGCAGCTTGGGTTCTGATCCTCACCAGTCTTCCTCCAAATCCTTGGACCTTGATTCCCAAACGAAAGACACACTTTCCTTTCATCAGAAAACAGGACCATGGACCACTGACCAACAGTCCAGTCCTTCCTCTCCTTGGTCCAGTTGAGATGTTTCCTCCGTTGGTCCAGACTCAGAAGCGTCTTGACCTGAGGAACCGACGGCTGGAGTCCATCTCCTGACTGTGTCTGAATTTGGTGGATTTGAAGCTGTTCCTCCACCTCATTCTCTTTCTGGATGTCTGCTGGTTCTTGAATCTTGTCCTTTAGCTGGTTCATCTGCTCTGCCACATGTTGCACTTCCATAAGACTTTCTGTTGATCTGCTTGAACACGGCGCTCTGTGAACAGCCAGCTTCTTTAGCTAGGAACTTTAATGTTTTACAGAGACTATGGAGGGGGTCAATGATGCTCTTCTAGATAGTTATCAAGTCTGAAGACTTCCCTTTATTAAGCCAAACTGATACAATTGAACCCAACTGACAGAAGTTAATGACAGGCTTTGTTCTGCCGCTATGGTCCTCGCCTGTGGAACCGCCTGCTGGAGAGCCTCAGGGCTGCAGAGAATGTATCTTTAAACAATTGTTTAATTTATTAATTTTATTAATTTTAATTATGTTTATGTGTTATTTCTTTTTATTATTATTTACTTTTTACTTTTATCAATCAAAGTTTATTTACAAAAAAGCGCTTCTCATACTTGTGCAACTCGAAGCGCTTTACAATTACAAACAAAAACAGACAGTAAATTTAAAAAATCAATAAAAAGATTGAAACCCAATCCACCCTTTATCCACCCCTCTCCATTAACAAAACAAACAATGAATACTTCTAAATTCTAAAAGAAACTTCATTTCATTGTATTATTATTTACTTTCTATGTTTCTATTTAAAGACATTTCATGTATCTAACTTTAACTTTCTTTAATGATTTTTGCCCCATGCAGTGCACTTTTTGCCGGTTTGGTCTGGGGTTGTTACCACGGTGCCTGCCCTAGCTGGGGCAGCTGGGGTCCAGCATTGCAGACTCACTTCCGTGCGTGGACTCTGTAGCTGTCTCAGTCTGGGTGGGCACTGTGGCCTAGTGGGTTCCTGGTATGAATAGATTCCCACTATACTGTTTCCTCACCGCAGAGCCACGAGTCTCTTTTAAGTTTCTTTTAGAATTCCAGTCGTGTTTTTATGCCTTTTTTCATTGTGTGTGGGGTCATAGGGTGTGAATGGAGGTTGGTTTTAATGTATTTATTTTATGTTGTTTGTCTTCTGGTTTTTAACTGGAACGTGTTTTGAGTTGTGTTGCATGGAAACTTTTGTTTTTCAAATAAAGGTGGATTCGATTTGAACAGATCTGATCTGATCTGATCTGGGAAACGTGCAGATTATTTCAGTTTAGTAGATGATTAGTTGGTGGAACTCGGTTTAAAACATTCATGCTCTGCAGAAATGGGGCAAATTTCTCCACAGTTTCCAATTTTTTTTAATATCATGTTTTATGAGCTGAAAGCCCAATTTATGCAAAAATAAATACATATTTTTGAATCAAATGATGGATCTTAAATCCATTTATTTATTGTCATAATAGGAATCTGTTACAGGAAGAATTGCTCATTGCTCATGCAGGACAGTTTTTACCTGCGATGCTGAAAAATATGATTTCCGTGATTATGTTTTTTTTTTTTTTTTTTACAAATCTGCTTCCTCTGTCTTTGTTTTGACAGAGGAAGCAGATTTGTAAAAAAGAAAAAAAAAAAGAAAAAAAAAAAAACCCTCACAGAAATCATATTTTTCAGCATCGCAGGTAAAAACTGTCCTGCATGAGCAATGAGCAATTCTTCCTGTAACAGATTCCTATTATGACACCTGGATCGATGATCTAAAGTAAATTCAGGAAGAAGAAATGAGCTTCACTGTTTAAAACAGAAGCAATCTGAGAGACCATATTTTCTGTCTTATAAAATGAAACATTTTTTAATTATTGTTTTTACAGCAACTTTGTAACAAATTCAGCTTCTTTTATCCGAAAACAAAAACTGAACTGATGCTTTTTTTTGAGAAAATAAAAATCCTTTCTCTGAAAACATTCTCTCCTTCACAGCATTAAAAATAATTCCTGAACATGTTGATAAATCTGAGAATCCGTGTTTTTATTGGTGAGAGCCAGCTCTCTTTCATGCTGCCACTTTGCCTGCTTGACTGACTTTATTCTGAAATATTTTGAACTCAAACTATTTCAGCTGCAGAGCAGAGCGGCTGTTGCTTTAAATTGGTATCAGACATGTGTCCTTTAGGTTTATTGTAAATGTATTGACAAACTGGTAAGACACTAACATCCTCACAGGGTCATTGCAGGTCAAAATAAATCATTTCAGTGTTTTTGGTTTAGAGACAAAGGTGAAGATGGAAAAAAAAAAAAAACTAAATTCTTCTAATCGAGGAAATCTTGATTTTTCGGGTTAGGATGAACTCACTGTATCTGCTGCTGTTCTACAGCAACATATCAGTCCTCCTGCATGGATAGTTTTATTATTTTGGTTTGTTTTGTCTCATCATCAACGTAACATTTTTGCATGTTAGTCGTCCAAAAGAAAGCCTTCTTATTCCAGAGAAGATTAAAATTTAGGAAAACGAAACTTGAATGGAAGTCTTCAATGAAACGAAAAAAAGAACCCCCCCATAATTATCTCTCATAATTACCTCTCATAATTATCTCTTAATCCCCTCCCCCGCTAACAGATATTCCTCCTCCTGCTTTCCATAAACAAACAAACACTTTATTCAATGTGTCTTTGGCTCAAACGTCTGCTGAACCTCCGAGCAGCTTCTCTGAGGAACAGGGCGCGTAAAAACCCGGACCAGCCTGACCAGACGCGGAGCAGAGACGCGTGCACTGCGCCGCAGTGCGCCTTTCAATCCAACAAATCAGATGACAGAAAAATGAACGAATTTGATCTTTGAGGAGTCCCGCGGATCCAGAAAAAGACCAAGAACCGAAACCTTTGAAAGTGAAATGTTTTTAAAACGCTGCTCCGTGATGAAACAGAACAGCGATGCTCATGCTGGCACAGACCCGCACAGACCCGCACAGACCCGCAATAGGGAGAAGGCGTGAAATGCTTGGAGGGGAAAGTTGGACAAAAACGCTTTTCTGGTTTCTCTTTCAGAAGACTCCAGAGTTTGTGAAATGAAACGCAAAATAACGTGTCTTTTTAATTCTTTTTTTAAAACGTTTTTATTGTTAATATAGTAGCATAACTGATTAAAAAACAATTGTTTTTATTAAAATAGATTTTCTAAAACGGGATGTCAGATTCAAGTGCTGAAAGCAGCAGCAGCGCGATCGTCGGGGTTCTGCTGCCCCTCAAAGGGCAGTTTCTGTGGGATTTGAGGAGCTGCAGCTCAAACTGAGGCTCAATGCTGGGAAACTTCTGCGCATCTCACGCACTAACTTGTGAGTGTGCACTTGTGGGCCGAAGACGCGCGCCGTCCGAAAAACAGGCCCCACGTGCATGCGCGGGGAATTGATTTGGCATGAAAAAAAGCAGACTTGAGCAAAAGAAAGATTATCAGCAACATTCCGAGCCACAAATAAATCAATAAAACAGCTGTGCGTCCGTGGGCCTGCGCTGTGGTCAGTGTTTGCTGCTTCAGGCCTGCGCGCCTCTCCCGCGCGTCTCCCGCTCTGAAGCCGCGCGTCTCCCGCCTCACAACCAAACCATCTTCATCAGCCTTCCAGTCTGAGCTGAGCTGTGAGCGCAGGTTGATGCACATAACCACAGTGATCATTCTTTCAGCATCTCAGGTAAAAACTGTCCTGCATGAGCCGTGCACACATGCACACGTCTGCAGAAAACCCAGAGGTTCCTGCTGCACGACGTCAGCGTAACAAACAGGAAACATGAAAAAGCGCAGAAGATGTAAGGTTTTTTGAGCTCCCAATTCTTCCTATGATGGATCTCTATTATGTCACCTAGATCTTTGATCTAAAGGAAATTCAGGAAAAAGAAATGAACTTCCGTTTGAAACAGAAACAATCTCAGACACCATATTTTCTGTATTGGTTAAATAAAACATTTTTTTTAATTATTATTATTTTACATTATTTGTATTTTTTGTAACAAATGCAGCTTCTTTTGTCCGAAAACAAAACCAGAACTGATGCTTTTTTTTTTAAAGAAAAAAAATCCCAAATTCCGCTGAGCTGCGAGTGCAGGAGGATCAGAAACGCTGTTCTGCTTCGACTGTACGTTCAGCCCCATGTTGTTCGTAATAATAACAACAACAACAACAACAACAATAATAATAATAAATCAACATTTCTGACTGAGAAAAGTTGCCTATACTTGAATATAGTGCAGTGTGCACATTCTGGCGTGATCATGGTTTTTTAAAGACCACTTTAAAAATGTTTTTTTTTACATTTAAGATCGTTTCTTGGCTTCTGAAAATGATGGTTAAATCCAGACTCACATTCCTAGTTTAACATTTTGCATTAAAAACATGCATCCGCTTGTTGACCCGTTTATT
This sequence comes from Oryzias woworae, assembly GCA_016861445.1. NCBI lineage: Eukaryota > Metazoa > Chordata > Actinopteri > Beloniformes > Adrianichthyidae > Oryzias > Oryzias woworae. Next base: position 2,559,177 of record BOLG01000197.1, read on the forward strand.
TCAAAAGAGGCTTTGAAAAGATGCGTTTACATTGAAGAGCAGATACAATGAATCCTGTCTGAACGCATCCGTCATGTGTGATGGATGGAGGAATCTTAAAGACTGTCTCGTGCGTTTGTGGATCCACGCGCGCGCTTCAGAGATGAGCTCGTGTTCGATTTGATCTGCGGCGCAGCAACGCTGTCCTAAAACTTGACCTTCACTGCGCGTTCACGAAGCGCAGGCGCATCCACCTGATCATCAGTCAGTAAGGATCAGGTATTTATTTATAACAGGTCAGTAAACACATGACGTCATTGTTTTTTATGCTTAATGCTTGTCTCAAGAGCTTCCATGTAATTCATTCAGAATTGTGGGACAACGTGTTATCTACGCAGCTGCTTTGTTTCCAGGAGCCTCCTGGACTCTGCTCATCAGGCCGCTGCAGCGGCTGCTCCTCCAGGACTCCCATCTCCCCTCTGCTGCTATTGGACGAAGGAGTTTTTTCTGACTTCTCATTGGAGCCGCACTTTTGACACGAGAGAAGGAGGTGCAGCCCATCGCGCCAGAAAGAAAGGGAGAAAAAAACTCCCCAGAAGTGAGTATCAATCAGAGAGAAGTTCAGGGGACAGAAAAGGAAAAAGGAGAGGAGGCATTGACGTGGTGCGTAAAGCGGCAGACTGCATCCACAGCGTTCCCGGTCAGGAGCTGATCCCTGCAGGATGACACAGTCAGAACTTTGACTCGCCGCTTTTGTTCACACTTTGGATTATTTTTGGGCTTTTGGCGTGTTTTCCGCCCCGCCGTAAACACTGACCTTTTCCACAGCTGCGCGTCGCTGCGTAACGACCGGAGTGGCTTTTTGCCCCCATCGGGTGGATCGGAGAGAGATGAGTGAGAGGAGGCGATCTGCCGCAGCTCTGAGCTCGAGAGCCCACGCCTTTTCCGTAGAAGCCCTGATCGGCTCGAACAAGAAGAGGAAGCTGCGGGGCTGGGAGGAGAAGGAGCTGGAGCTGTCCATGGAGAGCCTGGCCACGGACGGAGAGGACACCGCGCACTGCCTGGACATGGACCCGGGTCAGTGCGCAACACCGCTGGGAAGCCCAGTTCAGTGAGCCCACAAGTCCCGAGTCAGAACACGGCTCCCGAGCCCCGACGCACCGAGCAAAGCTTTCCAAAGATCCCGCGGCGTTCCCTAAAGGTCTGAGGTCTGAACCAGAACAGGCTCGGAGAGGGTTGGTTCGGAAGAGCAAACATTTAATGGGATTTGCGCTAATTTGGACAAATGAAGAACAATAAATACATGTGAAACTTAAGAGAAGTTCTGACTCAGGACTCGTGGAACTCAAGAAAACAGCAAACCTTTTTTTTTTTTTAACATGAACGCCTAAAGCTATTTTCCTGCTTTGGCCTCAGGAAGGCCGCGCGGAGGTTCAGTAAAGCAGGAACATCATCATCACTCACATGCACTTCTATAGAAAACAGTGATAAACAATCTCAGCTTCTAGAAACCATTTTACGCGCGATGTTTTCCAGAAGTGAAGCTGAAACGTTTTAAAGATGCGGCATGAAGCTCAACGGTCAGAACACTTCTGGAAAAACATCAAAACAGATTTTATACAAGAAAAACGAAAGAAATCCGCTTCTAAAATGGTATGAAAGTTCTCTGGTGGCGAACACTGACGCAGAGCAGAGCTTTTCTCAGCCAGATCCGAACATTTTATTTGTCTTAAGAAGTCTTTATTAAAAAAGAAAGTGACGAAACGCGCGTAAATACGTGCAGCCAGAATACGTGAACTTTTATCTCGGGCGCACGAACCCAGAGCAACAGTCAGTCCCGTCTGCAGCCGACCCGGATGGGTCACCTGCGGAGAACACATTTCACACACCTGGGTGCGTGACAGCTAACGGGAACCACTGCGGCTCCAAGATGACGTCAGTGTAAACAAGAGAGCTGATTTCATGGCGGGAAATCAGTTCAGGCGTTGAGGGGTGAAATACGGGCGACCAACAACAACATTTAGCCTTGGACGCAGTTAAAATACTTGATGCAGCAATGAGCATGTTTGCCGCATACGCGCGACAGTGTATGTAAGACGTGCATGTCTTGCGCGTGTCCAACAGGGATTTCCATCCGTTTTTGTGCTGGTCGCTCGTAAATACGTGCAAATAACGTCAGCCTATTAGAATTGATGCTGACAGCTGGAGCTGTGACCGTGGAACCAACAGCGCGCAACAGCGCGCAGCAACAGGGGCTGCAGCGACCAACAGGCCTCCGAGCCCGCAGTCCCTGCGGTTCCATGCGCAAACCTGTGCGCTTCTTTCAAGCATATATGCTCAGAATGAAACAAATGATGAAAACAAAACCTTTAAAGCTGCTGGTGAGGAGAGACGAGACTCAGCAAACTGTTGACACGCTCGTTGTCATGAACATAACTGATTCAAAGTGCTCAGAAATGACGTGGCAGGCGGAGGGGAAGCCACCGCAGGCTGACCTCTGGGGCGCAGCGCCCCTCTGAGACCCCCGTGTGCCTCAGAGTTCCCAACTTTTCTCCTCAAAAAATACCAATATAAATAATAATCCTTAGTTGTTCTACACTTTGTGTGCGCGCGTTCTGTTCTGTTAAATTCGACACTAAACTGTCCCATGACGCGGCCTGTTTTATGCTTTATAAGCGTTTGATCAATAAAGACGTTTCAGCCTGAAGCATTCCAGCTGGGACGGAACCAGGGGGTTCTGATTCTGCGCAGAAATAGAACCTCCAGCGGCGCTCAGCGTCAGTGCGGTTGACAGGAATCCTGGACGGAGGGTTTTATTTTTACTCCGCTGCAGGCGAGGCTGCTCGTATAACACGTTTATTAGCCTCCAAGACAGAGAGGCCCGCTGAGCCCCCCACCCCCACCCCCATGTTTACCAGTTCGTCCAACAAGTAAATCTGCTGTTTCAGACACTGAACCAAAGGTCCGTCAGGAAATGAATGTTTTTTTTTAAATAAAACAAACATGTAAACAGTTCAGAGGTCTGAGTCTGAGCAGAGAGCAGGACTTTAGCCAAACAGGCAACAGAAACCGATTTTTCGGGCTTTCAGATGTTCTCCAGAACCGAACCGTTGACTTTGGTCATTTAAGAAAGATCCATTTACGCACAATCACGCGCCTTCGGCCTCGGTTTTTCATTTTTCTGCGCGCGCTCCCGTCAGGCTGTGAACTTAAACCAGATTTTTTAGGTGAATAAAGAGGACTGCAGGAAAAAAAAACCGTTTTTAGTATTTAGAAGGAGTGTTTTTAATAAAACAACAGAACCAAGTTTGTGAAGAAATGTAACCTGACGGCAGAAGAGTTCAACCACTGCGAGCAAACATTTCAAATGAACCTTTGAGCAAATTCATTTAGACTGAAATATGACATCAAAATTAATGAAATAATAGAAAAACAATAAAAAACGATCAAATAATACAAATGTAAAGTAAAAGATAAAGATCATTTGTTGAAGGAACGGCGCAGTGTGTGGGCGTGTGCGTGTGTGTGTCCGCTCTCGTTCACATTGTGTTTTTCCCTTCAAATAAAGAAAGCGCGTTTGGTCAGAGAGCGTGAGGGCGCGCGCTGGTCTGTGTCCGTCAGCGGGGACGCGCGCAGCAGGCTGCCGGCCGCGCAGTGGACGGACTCCTGTCCAGCGTCGGGTTCTGTCTCATCCTTTCAGGCCGCTTCCAGTGCACACACAGGGAAAAACAAATTCCATAAAAAGTTCCATACATTCATATTTTTAGTTGGAAAAAATACATTGGCTACAAATGATAAAAAAAAAGAGTTTGAATAGAAATGTGAGCTTGAGCCAAACAACGCCTGAAATGTCTGTGATGTTTGCGGACATTTCGTCTTTCTGCTTCCTGGTGTTGGAGGGTGTCAGGCGACAGCGGAGAGACTGATCCAGTCTTCATGAAGCCGAACCTTTCTGCTTCATGAAGCTTTCAGGTTCGAGCGTGTCGACCCGTTCACATTCATTTGACAGAAGGTGTTTTTGTTACAGAACCTTTCACAGACCGGGTCATAGGCGGGTTGTTCCGCGAGCTGCCCTGAAAGACGTGCAGAATAAAGCAGGTCTGCTTCATGGAAACTCCCCGTTTGGTTTGAATTTCTTCCCAGATGGATTGAGGTTTTATTTTCTCTGACATTGCCTCCTTTTGATGATTCGAAATGCTCAGTGGATTCCGTTTGGGCCAGAAGGATCCGTTGATGAATAATATGTCCTTGGCTGACTGTTTCCCATGAGACATTCCTCCCGAGGCCCAGTTTCAATTTGAACACATTTCTTCAGCTCGGAAGGGTTTTTACGCAGCATCTAATCTGTTTCTGACATCAGTCACACTGAACACAGCTGCGCCAAAATCCCCGCGTAAATTGCGTGAAGTCCGCTGTTTCCGAGCCGCTCCTCACCGGGCTGCTCGTTTCCCCAGCAGACTCCGAGGCGAGTCCGGGCTCGGACGGAGAGGGTCTCGCCGAGAGGACGTCGTGCTCCTTCGGTTCGCCTGCCGACCTGGCCCCCGGCCCCTGCGACAGCTCTCCCCCGTTCTCCATGGAGGAGATCCAGGTGGAGCTGCAGTGCGCGGATCTGTGGAAGCGCTTCCACGACATCGGCACGGAGATGATCATCACCAAAGCGGGCAGGTAGGTAGACGTGCGCCACGCACCAACACTTTGCCTTTGTACCATTTGGCACCTTCATTGCGCGCATGGAGGCCTGGTTCTCCGAAGACTCACTGGGATCTGTCGAAAAGAGCCCTGAGCCGTCAGTCCTCCTGCATCCTAACATTATAAACACTTCGACAAACAATTCCCGGGTTATTCAGAAGAGGATATGCTTTGGGGTCACTTTTTGGAGAAATACTAATTCTGGGGTTGATAGTGGTTTAATTTGAACCCATTTTATGTTTTTTTTTCTGTGGTTAAAATAACCCAGAAAAACCCAATTGGTTCATTTAAACATAAAAGCTGGAGCTGAATTAAAAACACCCCCAATTTTTTTTTTTAATCTTTTTTTTTTTTTATCTTTCTAGAGACGTTGTCAGAAAAAAAGACATCACGAGTTGAAGTGGATTTTTGTTTGTCCGTTAAAGGAACAACAAACATTCACTCTTTCAGCTAAAATCGGAATCTTCTCATTAAAGAAATATGTCAAATATGTCTCTTTGACATCTTTTTAAATGTTACTGTACTGAATAGCATTTGTCCTGTATTTTTAAAAACATTTGTGTGAATAATCTTGGTTCATTTTCAGGCCTTATTTGCGTTTATAACGTTCACAGACTGAATGAACGTCAGATGCTATAAGCTCCTCCCCCTCACGCTGATCCGAAAGGTCGCTGCTCGTTCCTGCTTTTATGAACAGGCCTTAAATTGATCATCAGCTTGTAAAATGAGCGCGCGCGCGCGCGGGCGGGCAGACGGAGCGGGGGCCGCGCGCATTTCACGGCGTGCTCATAACAAGGCCGTAAATCCAGCGCGGGGCTGCAGGGCAGAGCGCAGGCCTCTGTTCTCATTAGGAAAAACCATTTATGAGCCTGCAATTAAAAAGGGGAAATTTGGCGTTTGATGTGCAAACGGAGACAAAAGCTGACAGCTCTTTAAAGCCGGTTCTGGACCGGAAGGCCAGAGAGTTCTCCTCTGAGAATATCGCTGCACAATCCGGAGGACATCCAGAAAAGCTCCATTTAGTTTGAAAGAATTTGGACACCGAACAAGACTTCGAGAGCGAAAGAATACATGAAAAATGAAAGCGTTTCCAAAAAAGCTTTTAGGAAAGAAAACAGAAAGAAAACATCATGAGAAGATGCGTTTGTTTGAGTTCAGAGACTAACAGTAGAAGAGAAAAAGGATATTACTGAGATCAACTTCAATATTTAGTCAGAAAACTTTATGCGCCAAAACACCCGAAATTACTGTCAGCATATTGACAGTTTGACATAAAAAACCGTCAGGAAAATCACATTTATTCTACTTTTTAGTTTGTTAAACTGTTAAACGTGATCATTTATCAAGAGCATGTTTGTGTGTCAAAAGTGCCACAGAAATGTTTCTTTTTGCTGTGAGAATGAAGAAGCGTTTTAGGACTTTTCTTTTTCACCTCAAACTTCAGTTATTGTTCTAATTTCATCATTTCTTTGACTGAACTTTGTCTGAGAGTCAAAAACACAACCAGGCTTTTCCTCTTTTGTCAGGAGGATGTTTCCGGCCATGCGAGTAAAGATCGCAGGTCTCGACCCACATCAGCAGTACTACATTGCCATGGACATCGTTCCTGTAGACAACAAGAGATACAGGTATTCTGTCAGTTTACACACACTGAACTGCGGACTTCAACGCCCGTGTTCTGCTTGAATGTATTGGGCGAGAAATGAGGGCGATTTCCTCTACCGAAAATGCAGATCTGCAGAGGAGAAACACATCTGCAGCTGAAAACAGGCTCTGTGTGCACAAGCAGACGTGCACCCTGCTGATGTGAAGACTGCACATGCTCCAGTTTGGGACTTTCTGCCCTAGTTGGATTTTCCTCATCTAACGATCATTTATCATGCTGCAGTCACTCATAACAGGACTTAGATTAATCCAAGACATTGTCTCAGTCCAGATCGTTTTTTCCTTTGTAAGCTGTAATGCAGAGAAAGCAGTCACTCCCATCATTTGGATCAGGGATGTGATGAAGACTGCATGTGCTGGAGGACGCTTCATATATTTGATGGATCTTTCTGGAGAAGCTATATGACTGATTTCCTGGCTCTCTGTGAGCCTTCTCCAGTCTGAGCCAGAGAAAGAAGATTGAAATGTATTTATCATCCCAGTGCAGCCGAGTCAGAGCAGAACTGCATCCATGTCTGACGGGTAAAAACCAGGTCAGGACAGAAACAGTGCAGATTTGCTGCCGCCCCTTCAAAGTTTGTGAGGTTAACTTTATGGAGAATGAAGAACTTGTGAAAAGCGCCGGCACAGTCAGAGGGAGCGCCTCGCTCTGTACATTTCTGACGGCGTGGACGAGGCAAACAGATGATGCATCCAGATGAACAGAAAGGGCATCTTTTCTGATGCATTAAGGTGCAGATGAACTCAATCTTTTACAGTTATTTTAGTCCAGCAGTGAAACTTGAATGCTATCTTTTAAAGATATTTCAACCATTTTTCCATTACAATTCGTTTTGATTGAAGAAAGAGTAACTCTGGATTCCTCCTGTCCTCCTCTGTCCTGTAAAGACTCCGAACTGCAAAGATATTTCAAGTATTTTTCAATGTGATTTAGAACTAAAAAGGACAAATATTTTACTGATTAAATGAAATGCATTTATTTTAGAAATGTTGAGTGTTTTAAATTAATGCTTGAGGTTCTCTTTTTCTCATTAAGTAATAGTATTTCATTTCATAAAATAAAAAAACACAGAATTCCTTTTTGCTCTGGAAACATTTTCCATAAAACCAAATACTAGCGAAATAACTGCAGCCTTTAATTGACCAAAACGATCAGAAACATTAAATATTAGCTGGAATGAAAGCTGCTTATAGATTCACCGAAATATTGTACGAGTTCAAATGTTTGGTATAAACCGTCACATTTCTGCCAGTCAGGCATTAATGAGTTAAACGAGATTATCGTTCACTGTTTGGAGTCAAAGCAGCAAAGTTCTAAAAAATACAATGAAACCTGTGGAATGCTTCAGGGAAACGCTTTTGTGACAATGAAGACTTTCTGGATCATTGAGATGCTGATGTTCAGTTCAGTGCAGACGACTTACACAAAGACACGCCAACCCAACCGTAAGCCTTCAGCCTTATCAAATTCTAGCAATTTCTTCTGATGCCTTGATAGACGTTATCTGTTTAAGACCAAACCTAAAAATAGTTTAGTGGCAAGTTTTTGCCTCTACTATTGAAATAAATTACAAATACATATGGATGAAAGAAGCTATATAACAGAGATCTAATTTATTGAATGTGGTCTAAATGGGAACAACTTGAGCTGCCATAAAAAGTAATGACAAAAAGTCATGCAGTCAGTGGTGATTCGACCTCCTGCAGCCGTTTTTCACAATTCCAGAGTGTTTTGTCCTCCGTGTCTGCCGGCCTCTGCTGCAGTCAACCAAGACATGCTGGAGGATTCCCACTGGCCAGGAGATCTAGTTTAAATGAAATGAGATTTTCTTCCTCGCTGGGGACTCTACCGCAGGGCTTTGCAAATGGTGCTGGTCTGGAAACACAGTCTTTATTCGAGCTGACTTGCAAAGAGTTTCTGTGGAACCACACTCATTAAATGTGTGGATCTCTCCATTAAACACATTTCTTTGTGTGGACTTCACTCAGTTTGCTGCTTGAGTTGCTCCTAAAACATTTCAAGTGTGCGACAAGGCTCTCCTCTGCCAAACATATGGCACACAATGACAGACTTCCAGTTCTGCTGTTTGTTCTGCTGTGATTCATCTGGATAGCCATCACTAATCCAAATATTACCTTAATGACTTTTTCATACATTAATGCTGGAAAATAAAGAAGGAAAACACTTGCAATTAAGTATTTTGTGAACATGAATTATTCATCATGTTTTCACCTGTTTTGAAATATATTCACTAGTTTTATTTATTTATTTATTTTATTTGAACAAAAATCGGTTTTCTTAGTAAGGAAAAGACGATGTCAATGTTAAAAAATAGGATTTTTCTTCATAATTGCTAAGAATAATATTTTGGACTTCATGGCTTAAATCTTCATCAACTGTTTTCTTTTACGTCTTTGCTTAAATCCTCCTTAACCCACTCCAATAGATATTTCAATTCTTTTTTTTAAACAAATTTAAATTGTAAATACATTTAGAAGCAAAATTTGATGCAGCAAAGGTTTCAGAAGCGGCAGTGTGGACATGGCGGCTGGGATTTACAGAGAAAATGAAATAACCAGTGGTCAGGAAAAACACCAGAGGAAGAGTCCAGACACCGTACAGGAAACCAAATGCAACAAAAGCTCATGAAGCTAAAGATGGTCCGTAAATGAGATTCCTGAATCTTTAAAAACAAAAGCAGACTACAGCCACGGCTCACTGCTGTCTACTACTGTGAAACGGAACTGTTAGGTCTGCAACAACAGAGCAGCTTCCTCAGTCTGTCAAACAGGCTTGAACCTTGCTGCAAACCAAACCAGACAGTTCTAGTTAGCCTTCAACTGATGCTCTTGACTCCCTTGCAAGTGAACTTTGGTGTGACTCATTGACAGGCTCTTCTTTGGTCACTTCAGCTCCACTAGTGAAATAAAATCTGCTGCAATCATCTCTGATGTTGCCTGTTGGAGTCTGAATGCTAGCAATGACACCTACAAATGGGCACGGTGATCCTGAAAAGAGCTGACTCCGCCCACCTGAAGGTTCTAAAATTTGGTCCTTGGGTTTAACTAAATAAAGGAGGGTTCATGAACACAAAATCAAGGATTAAACATCTAAAAGACCGTTGAATCAAGACTGTCAAATAGTTTAGTTCTGATGCTAAGTGTAATATTCTAACTTGAGAGTTAAAGAGAAATGCATCCTCTTTGAAACCAGCCTCCAGTGGTTCTTTTAGGAACTGCAGTCAGTTTTTAGGGGGTTTGCTTCAAATTGGTCGCTCTCATATGCAATACAAGAACTATGTGGGATCTTATGATGCTCTGTGGTCTGCTGAGTCTCTGCAGACATTCAGACCATTGCGTCTGTTTTTTTAAGACGATTCTCATAAAACATCACATATCGCCTCCATGATATGAAAAGTGTTTTCTGATGTTCCGTTTGAACATGTGCAGGTGTAGTTGACCACTTCCCTCTCGTGTAAAGAATGTGTCAAGAAGAGAACAGGTGTACCTGATGAAGTGTGTATTTGATTGGGAACACACACATCATGAGTCATGTTACCGAACCTGTCAGGATAATCCTTTAGACGCGTAAATCCATCAACAAGCACGAACCTGATCTGAGAACTTCAGATGAACCCAATCTAATCTAATCTAATCTAATCTAATCTAATCTAATCTAATCTAATCTAATCTAATCTAATCTAATCTAATTCGTAGTTTTATGCCAAGAACGAAGGAGGACTCAAAATATCTACCAGCAGGAGCACCTAAAGAAACACAAGAGGACGCACACACACACACACACACACACACACACACACACACAGACAGACACACACACCATCAGCACCTCTCAGACTGTTTTTACATTGTGTTTGATGTGCGTGTTTCTATTAATGAAGTTCATGTGCGTGGGTTTGTGCGCGGCGTTACTGCAGAAAAAACAATGAGGTTTGAATTTGTGCGTGCGTTTCTGCCGGGTTTTGTCAGCTGCATTGGTTTGGTGCTGGCGGGGAAACCAGAAAGGCTGCCCCCCTCCCCCATCTGTCCAGTAAGAGTGTCACATAAAGTCCAGTCTTTATTGATCATGCCGCTGCCAGATGGCAGATTTATGGAAGATGAAAGCGGGGGACTAATCAGATTTCCAGTCCTGTTTGGGACTAAAGTTTCGGCGTTTCGGAGCACATTCCCGCCTACACTGTGCATAACAATCCAAACAGGAAATTACAAGAAACGCCTGGCGCTCTTTGTTGCTGTGTGTGCGTGTGTGTGAAAGTGTGTTGGGTCTTTATGTGACAGTTTTCTCCATATTTCCACGTTTCTACTCCACTGTCTTCCTGCTGCTAATAAAAAACTCAAAGTGGAGTTTGAGCCTGAAAATGTTGCTGGTTCTAATCCCAAAGGCAAATGTGAGGATCGCATGTCCAATGGCCGCTTTGATTAACTTGCAAACACATATTACAACTGTATGAATGGAAGTGTCGCTAAAGTGAACAATAAAGCCACTCCATTTTTTCTGAGGTGGAACCAGAATTGAAGGCAGTTTTTGTGCTATCAGGTCAACTGTGAACCATGGATGAAGATTCATCTCCATTCATCCAGTAATAAACATGCTAATTGAAAGTTTTATAATCCTAAAACCCACAAGTAAGATGAAACAAAATATATACAAAAATGTTTTCACTGTTAGTGGAAAAATATTTCGGACAAAATACCAGAGTTTCCAGGATCAGTGTGGTGTGAAGAAGGCTCAATTTCTGAGGTTTGTAGAGACAAAAGTTGCCTCTGGTTCTTGCTTTGAAACATGGCCAGACGCTGATACTCTTTGCTAAAGCTTTCAAACGGTGAACCGAGGCCCCCCCAGTGGGTTCTGGATCCCTTTGTTGGGCTCAGGGAGTAAAAGTGAGGAAACATGGCATCAGCTGTCGAGGGAAACTGATCGGCTTGAAGATACATGAACAAAATAAACACACAGCAGAAATCTGAAAGTGTTTCACTGGATTCAGATTCAAACGTCATTTCTGGAGTCTGAATCCTTTTTCATTTTCCCTGATATGTATCATTTTACTTTGAATAAGCGAGTTAAAGCTTCACTAAGCGCTTCTTATTAAAACTGATGAGGACCTGCAGATGAGCGGCGGCTCAAACAAGTGTCCGCTGGTGAAGTGTCTCTGACCTTCGGCACAGATGGGTGCACCTCTCTCAAGCTTTCTCTGAAAAGGGTCAGGAGTCTGTTCTCAGAACTGTGACGTGGCTGGACTTTATTAGCCACTGGCTGAAATAACAAACGCTCCTTTACTCAAAAGGTCCAGACTTCAATGATTGCGTCGGAAAAACAGGATTTCAATTGCAGTTGAACAAAGCCTAAAAAAGTACAGTTTTGTTAAAGAAAGTTGAAAAGATTTTTGAAAGATTCATTTTTCATGCTCAGCTGGTGTAAAGGTTGTGCATCATTCGTTTCTAAAATCACATACATTGGCAGCTTTAGCTTGAAAATGCAGCTTCTATTTTCTGTTGCCTCCTGCAACATTTTTGCATTTTGGCAAACGGGGGATAGTGACAACTCAAATCTCCAGATTTACACAGACTCAATTTCCCAATCTTTAGGCCACCTTTCAACAAACCAAAATGAGAACAAACCAAGATCATACCCTGATGAGCTCCGACCTTCAGATCAGGAGAGAAAGTTCCTAAAATAGAAACTGACACTGATGCTGCTTTCAAGGATTTCATGGAATACGTACACTTCATGGATTCATTGAACTGTTTTGGTTTGGGTTTTTAATCCTCACAATTCCCTATTAAACCCAGCTGGAACCTAAACCCAAACCAACTGTCTGTAGGGTGTTCAAACGTAAAAGAACAAAAAAAAAAAAACCCATGCTAAATAATTGACTTTATAAGAAATACTGCTGAGTACTGTTAATTATGAGGGTTTGAAGTGTTTGGTAAAAGAACCTCCTTTGACAGTTGATTTTCACTAATGTTAAAATACAAACAAATTATGAACTTCAAGTGTAAACAATATGGTTTTTCTTTTTGATTTTTTTTTTTTTTTGTTTGGCTTTTGTTTTTGTTGGTAATAAAATCTGAAATGTTGTTAAAAATAAATTCCAAATTTGGATGATGAATAATATATCTAAAAAAAGCATTTTTATTGCCTTTAAAAATAAAACTTCTATCTAAAATCCTGCCAGTCAAATTTGAACAGAAAATCACCAAACCTTTGGAAAGTGACCAAGAAAAGGTTAGAAAACATAAAACTCAAAAAACAAGTTTGGAAAAGAAAGCTCAAACAATTGACCTGAACTCCAGCTTCATCAAACATGAAAATCCACCTCGTCTAAACCTTCTCCCTCCAGCACGCTCTTCAGCCCTACAGTGGTGGCCTGTCGGCCAGCGTTCACTCACAGGAGTATCTTTCATGAATGTTGTGTATGAAAAGGCTGAACGTTTGACGGCAGAAACAAATGAGGGTTCTGTTCTGCCCGTGTTTCATGGGTGACTGATGACTTTGGCAGAGAAGCTGCAGATAAAACACTTTGGAGCGAGCGCAGGGCCAGAACTAAAGGCAAACAGCTGTGCTGCTCAATCGCTGTCCTTCACTAGCAGCACCACTCTTCTTTTTTACCCGCTTGTCCTTTGACTTCATCTCACTCCATTTCTCTCTTTTTATCTGTGCCTGACCGCTCTTTGATTCATTCCTTCAAAAAAAGTGTGTTGGTCTTTTTCCTCGATGTATGGAGGCTCCACGTTGGTTTCTGTCCTTCTCTTGCAGTCTTTCTTTCCTTTCCTGCTGTTGGATGGGCGGGACGCCCCAATTGTACTTAAACCTCATCAAATATTATGGCTTATCTTAATTAAAAGTATGCAGCAGAGTTTGTGACTTCATCTTTGAGTTCACACTTGTTACACATTTCTTGCACAATGAAGAAACAGCAGATGAGCTTTGGCAGCTGTTGTTGTGGCAACCTGGCTCCACGTTTGGAGTTTGTTTTGGAGGAGCCTGAAACAACGCTGTAAGATCCGGCTGGACCCGGGTGGAACCTCTTTCAAGTTTTGAAAACAGTAAGGCCTTGAGAGAATGGAAGAGCTCCACAAGGTTTTCAGGAAAGCAAAACAAGATCAGCGATTCCTATTTAAGGGGAAACAAACCATGAAAATGGGCTAATCTGGTGTTCATGCAAAGTAATGTCTGATGAACGTCTGTGCTGACAAACATGAGTCGTTTTCTGTTTTGGTTTGAAAGCTTTTTCTGGACTCTGTTGCTCAGCACGGATTTCCCATCCTTCCTTGCAGGTATGTATACCACAGCTCCAAGTGGATGGTTGCAGGAAATGCAGACTCCCCCGTGCCCCCGCGGGTTTACATCCACCCGGACTCTCTGGCCTCCGGAGACACATGGATGAGGCAGGTGGTCAGCTTTGACAAGCTCAAACTCACCAACAACGAGCTGGACGACCAAGGACACGTAAGAAAAAGTTCTTACTGCATCTTTGAACATCTTCTGATGATACATCTTAAAAAATCTTTAGAAAATCTAGATATTCAAACTAAGAATGTTTTGTGCTTCTGCATGGCATGAATAGTAATGAAGCCCGGATGATCAGAAACCTACAAACCTACATTTTTAAGTTTGGATTTTGTGCTGTTTTCACAATCAATATAATATTCTCTTCTTTTTATTTCTGTGTATTTAGTGCTAATATTTGCACCTTGAGTTAATAATAATAATAATATCAATAATAATAACAATAATAATAATAATAATAATAATAATAATAATAATAATAATAATAATAATAATAATAATATTCAATTATTTTATATTTAACAGTTTTTTTTTGTTAATTTTTTTACACAAAGACAAACACTTCTGTTAAATCATTTAAACATCCACTTTTTTCTGTGAGTGAATAGAAAAAGCATTTTTGTGTGAGATCTGTGGAAAAAAAGTCATTTCAAAATTCTAAACAGCTTATAGATAAAGAAGTAAAATATGTGTGCTCCTGCTCTGTCCATTTCCTAAGTCCGAGGTTTGTCATTTCTTCTTCCACTACACCATCATGACTGTAGATCTGCTGAGGTGCCGTCATTTGTTAGAGTTTCTCTGAAGCTGAAATCAGTCATCGACGCCCAGAAACGCTCACATGGTTGTATGTATCAGCTCACTTTCCCACTGCACTTCTGAGAGTGGACCTAACCACCTGGCTAGTGGAACGGTTCTCACGGCTGCTGGTTTGAGGACAAAGATGACTGAAATGAGCACCAATCTGGAAACCTTTGAGAAGGAAAAACCACGCTGCCTGTCTGACTGTTACTTATTGATAAGTGCTTCACCTCTCACACAGAGAAGAACGTTTCCAGTTGTTGAATGATTTATGGAGTTACTGGGCACCTTTTTGCATTTCCTTCACATGGAGTCCCCGTCATCATGCTCTGCATTTCAAACATGTTCTTCGGTCTCATCGATAGTGAAGCTCAAAAGGATTCCTCTGCAAGCAAACTTGTTTTTTTAGAGCCAGGGTTTGCGCCACACCGGATTTGACAACTAATGAACTCTTTGAGGAAATTAACTTTTAAAACAGCTCTGAAGTGACACCCCTACCACCCCCTTTAATGTGAGCAAAGATGTGCCAAACCGAAACCGCGATTAAAGCCATCCCTCTCCGCGGTCATGTGCCCACATGTCTGACATCTGGCTAAAGTTCTGTCATTGATATCCATCTTGCTTGGATCCATATTGGACAAAAATTAGACTGCATACTTAAAACACAGAGATACTACCGGAAAGAGAAAAAAATGGTGGAGTAAAGGCCACAGAAATGTGTTTTGTAGTTGAAGTTTGTTAGCTGCCTCAGAGGAAGAGGTTGTGCAGAGTGATGGTGATGCATTCAGCTATTGCCTTTCAGCAGAGACAGATGGAAATAACAGATGCATGCTCTGACAGCTTTTCACTGGATCAACTCTCTGCAGCAGTAAAGGTTGCCAGAGACTTGGTTACAGGTGTTCACGGTCAGACACACCCACCAATAAAATGTTAACTGTCCAATCTAATTATGCTTTAAGGGAACGCAGAAGCAAAGAAGTGAGGATGCTGAACTCTTGCAGGCTCTTAGAGCTACCCTCTGAGTTTGTTAGAGTTACTTGGATGGTTGTGTTTGTTTAGAGTCATTTCTTTGGTTTCCAAATGACTCTGAGGCTGGAATGCAGAATCATGGCACTCCTTGGTATTCTTGATAGTTTTTGAGAGGTAAAACAATTAGTTTTAACGATCCGCTAAATCCGATTCATAGTCGACATCGGTTCACTTTGAACAATCCGATTCATTGACCTCAAATGGATCCAGAACATCATCCAAAACTTCAACAGTGTGACTCAGAGATAAATACCTGCTACTGAACAGTACAGATGAAGTTTTCCAGATTCCTTTTGTTTCTTACAAGATAATCAGTGTGAATGAAATATGTGTACAAACAAACAAGTAAACAAGAATGAATGTCAAATCCATTCACTTTTGAGTTTGATAAAGTTCAGCCCACTGTTGTTTTTCCACATCAGAATAATCCTAAAGGAACATTATTAGAACATTCTAGCAGACTGTCACATGTCTTTGTAAGTTTCCACACATTGGACTGGACTGATGTTTGATGATTCTCGTGGCCTTTTTTGATGATGATTTATGAATATTTCTTTATTCACATTCTGGTGAATCAGAAGCAGATGAAATAATTCTGTTAGTAAAATCTTGTCGTTGTTACGTAGAAAGCCCGCTGGGAGCAAGCTCCGTGCTCTGCTCCATTCTGATGTACTGTATCTATCAGAACTAGACAACTAGATCCATGTGTGCCTTTGTTTTCCTTTTCTGAGCTGGGATCTGGGTCAAAACTGTATGGCTGGACAGCTCTGGTTTTGCTCGAAATTTTTGATGCACTAATTTTAGCTTGCAATTGCGAGGGGCTGTAAGCTAGCATGAGAGAGAATAAGCTATGGGATGATGGGAAATCAGTGCAGGCTGGCTCCGTGCTGGTGCTCCCGCCCACAACTCTGAGGTCAATTTTTAATAAACTATGTCCTACAATATAACCCAGGTTTTTTTTACTTTGGATAAAAGCGGCATAATCCTAATAAACAGACTGCTGGGAACGCTTTGAAAGTAGATCAAAAGATGATTGGAGTGAGAGTTTAAGGAGTTTTACAGACAAAAAGGATTTGGCAGCAAAAAACTCAAGAGTAAGAAACAAAGTATGTCTAGCTATTTTTGTCAAATTTGTGAAACTTTTTAAAATCTGCAAAATAAAGAATAGCAACTGCTGCCTTTAGAAATAATTCTCAGAGGAATCATGAATGCATTGTTGGAGGTCTCCGTGGGACACAGCTTCAAGTTATATGAAGAGTTTACTGAGAGCGAAATTCATTTACAGAAATATACAAATAATGACATTTAAATAAAACAAAACTTTAAAAAAATTAAATGACGTGCTGCAGTGCTGTTACATCTGCTTCAGGGTACGGGCACCCCTCTTTGAGAACCCTGGCTTCTGGGTTCAGACTTCATGTGTGTGTGACTCACAGAGCAGCACTGAGATTTTGTAGACGTTAAAAAAAGCCGTTCTCAAACACTCTCTGAGCCTCAGCTCTGAATGGCATTGTAAAAGAATAGAAGCTTGGGATTGGAACCAGCCCCTTTGGTTTGAAGATTTTGCAACATGGCCGTTTTTTTTTGTAATGATTTGATTATTTGATAGGTGAGCTGCACTAACTGCAGCCTGTGTGATTGAATGCCTCACTGACACCCGTCAGTAACGCTTCGCCTCACAGAGTTGGTAGTGACTGCTGGCTGCTGCACAGTTTCATGTGAGCAACATTTCAGTGTATTCAAAAAATGTGCAGGACTTGATTAGGGCAAACTCTTGATTTGGCGTCCAGCGTTTATTCCTGTTACGAACGCTAACAGGAATACAAAGGAACGCATTCAGATTTATGTTTTCAAATAAAAAGTAACATACCATAGCCGTCTCGCCTCTTTTTCACAATGTTTTTCCTGTTACATGATCAGATTTTGCTCAGTGAAGATCAGTCGCTGCGCTGCTTCAGTCAGGCCTGATGAAGAAGTGATGAAAAGAAGTTCATTAGGACGGAGACTCATCCAGATTCAGGGGCTTATTTTAATCTAAAATTTCAATATAAAATGCAGATGTTCACTTTTTGCAATATCTTCCCAAAAGGGCTTTACGTTGCTGCAACACATGTGAGACAAGCAAAGACATTGTGAATGGTGACAAAGGTAACATGACTCTACAGGTGAGTTGTAATGGCTCTTGTCCCTGAAGTCATGCCCATTTCTTTTCTACTGTTTCAACCACAAATAACTTTGAAGTGAAAGGCTCTGCCTTCCTTTCACAGCGATGTTTCAATGTCCTCTGCTACAAAGAAAAAAGTATTGGACTCCCCGTTTTTGCAAATCTTTGAATTTGGGAATTCTTTTCCATGGTTGCCCAACTAAAACACTAACAGATTGGGTTTTTTTGTCTCTTGATGCACAAACATGGACCTGTGTCTCCACTGGAGATGTCCAAATGATTTGAAAAGAATCCATGTGAGATGCTGTTAAAGCAAATGTCTGAGGAGAACGGCGGATTGTTGCGTTCGGAATCTACTGCAGGAGCTTCTTTAGAGGGAGCTCTTCTCTTCTTTGCTCCTCTGGACTCGCCGGGTCATAAAACGTCTCATTAGAAACAGAAAGCATGAAGTGAATGTCGTGAATCATCAGACATGACAGAAGAAGCAGAGTCTGGGAAAAAGAAAACACAGGCTTTTAATGTCTCAGTGAGGACATAAACAACGTCTCCTTTAGTTTGTGATGACATTTAGAAGTGCTGAAAGCCGTTCTGTAACAGTAGAGCTAAGAGGACAGACAGAGGATAGTCAAGATCACAACTGGTTGGTTTTTACAGGAATGGATCAGACCAAAATATCTTTATCCTTCCAGAAATGTAATTGTTTCACTGAAGCCCCAACTGAACCACAGGTATTCTATTATCCTCAACAATGCAGCTTTTCTGGTCTATATGCAAAGAAAACCTTTTGTATGCAAACCTTCTATGGAAACAAGTTGTTTGTTTTAACCGTGCCCCCCATCCTGGGGTTTTTCAAAAGGTCTGAAATTTCAAACTGCAACACTTTAGCAGTTTGCAGCTTCCAACACAAATAAATAAACACATCTGTTCCTTCTATTCCAGTAAGACAGGGTTCTGTGCACAGATAAGGAGTTCCTTTATGTTTAAGTCCCACTCCAATCATCTTTTTGATCTATTTTCAAAACGTTCAGTGGTCTTTTAATGATGATTAAGTTCATGGTTTTTAGCCTGTGTCACTTTCCAGGTCATAGTTTCTGCAGAGTAGCAGGAGTTTGTTGAGTGATGGGTGAGACTGCTGTTGTGGAAGTAAGCAGGCACTCATCCTGCCTTTGTTGACACTGTCTCCCACTAGCTTACAGCCCCTCAAAACCCACAGCTAACATTAGCGGAGAGACATGGCAGCAATATCAGAGCTATCCAGCCGTTTTGATCCAGATTTCAGCTCAGACGAGGAAAACAAAGACGTTCATGGTTTCTAGTCAGAATCCACAGGGTGGAAATCAAGCATGTCCATTAATAATGAATTTTTACTTATTTTTAAATACTTCAAAAATGTTTGCTAAGTGTAAAAAAATAATGTAATTTTTTTTCTTTTCTGTTATTTATTATTATTATTTTTTGATTTTCATACAAAAACTGTCTAAGTTGTCTACTGATCATTCATCAAAAGGAACAAACAAAACAAAAGCAAGTTTGTTCTAAGTAAGACTTTTTGATGTTTAATGTTTAAATCATAAAGAGGCTTCAGCTCTGAGCATGACATCATGTTCATGCGCGGTTTGATGACCTTCTCTGGTTTGGAGCAACCGTCGGTGCTTGTCCTCTGGTTGCTCCACTGATTGTTCTCGGTTCAGGGAAATGCTTGACATCATCTCAGACTGAGGAGGACATCATCCTCTTATTCTGAAGGCAGACATCAAGACAGGAGGTATTCAGGGGGGCTGCTCTTCTGGCTGGGGTGGGGCTTGCACTCTGTGCTCCTGTGCCTCGCTGCTCTCCAGTGTTGGGGGCCCATGTGGCGGCCCCGCGGGCCCTGGTCTGGGTGCTTGGCCAGATCGCCCAGCAGGCAGGTTTCCTCTAACAGCCCTGCTGTGTGGATGTGTGTGTGGGGGGGTCCTGACCGCCGCCTCTGTTATGGCGGGGGTCTTGGTGTGGAGATGACCGGGAACTCTCCGTCCTTTTATATATTCATCCACCTCAGCTTAACATGAACATTCACCTGAGCGCAGGTGTCGAGTCACCTTTGCAGTTAGTTGACGTGACAGAATGGAATGTGTTGGTTTTGTGTGTAAAAGTGTGTGTGTGTGAACTGTAGCTGTTGAGCCAACAGGTATGTTTGTAACAACTGAGTGTGTGGTCAGGCCCCGCCCATTTTAGACTAACACTCACACTTCATTGTAATGATTATAAGGCATCTCGTCGCCTGTTGTATTATGATCCAACGCCCCCTCCCCTGTAGTCATTCTCCAATTTCTCTTCCCCCCCCACCCTTTTCCCCTGTCTTTTGTGCCATTACCCCCATCTCTCTTCTTCCCCCTTTTTCTTTTCCATCTGGTCAAACAAAAAAAGGATAAAACATAATTTATATAAATAAAGTTTAGTTTAAATTACAAAAGGAGTTTATACAAGTAAACACCTTGTGTGTCTGAAGATTTATAACCCCTGATTGTAACAGTAAAATCTGTATAACACAAGAGTTTCTCAGCTCATATCTGTTTGCTCAGCTGTTGGACAAGAAAAGTTAAAAAAAAAGGACAGGAGATATTCAGTCAGTGTTTGTGCAATCCAACGCTTTTGTGTTGGGCAGCTGTGGGGCCACAGCTTCTCATTAGACAGTTATTACCTGTAATCCTGTTTTTGAGACCACTCTTTCTGAGAAAAATGTTTCATAAAATCAAAATGTTTTGTTGCAGAGCAAAGTCAGGGCTTGCAGGTCGTTTTTTTCCTCAGGAGCAGCATCTGTGTGTTGATTGACAGCTGATTTCTGGACAGAGCAGACAGACACACCGCAAAAATCTTGAGCAGCATAAATGCGCATGCCTTTTTTAAAGTCGAAGTGCAGATTAAAGCCCCCTTCAGCCCCTGAGTCAAAATGTGCGTGTTTTTCTGTTTGAGCTGTGAGGTTTGGGTTGCACTGAGTGCTGTGTTTTTGATATTCAGAGGTGTTTTCTTCCCTGCAGCCCCGGTTTGAAATGACCCCCTCCGCTGTAACTAAATGTGGGTAGGGTTGGGGGTGTTTGGCTCTGGGGAGGTTTTCTCACTCTCAGATTAATCAAGAGCAGACTGAGGCCCTGAGGCGAGGCTGGGGCCGACACCAACTGACGCCTCTGCTCTGCTGTGAACTAATCCTTTAGGCAGCGTCACTGCTTGCTCCTCAAAAAAAAATAATAAATGTCTACCAGGTCTTATGATTTCACTTTGCAGGAACCTTCACTTTTGATGTACTTCTCAACCTGCCATTTATCAAGTTAACGTTGTGGAGCCACGACTCGGTGAACCTTTAAACTCTGCAAGCCTTGTCCAAATCCATGCTAACAGACCATCTCCACTCACAGATCATCCTGCACTCCATGCACAAGTACCAGCCTCGGGTTCACGTCATCAGGAAGGACTTCAGCAGCGAACTGTCCCCAAACAAGCCAGTGCCCAGCGGGGAAGGAGTGAAGACCTTCAGCTTCCCAGAGACGGTCTTCACCACCGTCACTGCTTACCAAAACCAGCAGGCAAGCAGCCCTCACACTTCGAGGAAACAAATGTGCTTTTTTAGAGAATAATCAGAGCTGACCTTTCTAGTTATTTGAATTGCAGTTTTTCAAAACTTTCTTTTCTTCTTTCATGGACAGATCACCAGACTAAAGATTGACCGGAACCCATTTGCCAAAGGATTCCGGGACTCGGGCCGAAACAGGTACATCATATAACTCAAGAAGGTTCTGAACTTTCAGGTGGTCAACCCTGGTCAACGGGAAAAACACAGCTTACAGATTTTATTGGCGGCCATCAGTACCACTCAGAATCTGAGCACTGATCCACACACGCCTTGGATTAAGGAAAAATGTGCCGAAGAGTTTCATGCTAACATGTAGCAGCTGCGCTAATCAGGAGTGGAATGCAGGTGTGAAGCGCTGACAGGAAGTCAACACTGCAAGGCTGGAAATCTTCAAAATAAAGTCAAAAACTATCAAATGTTTTCTTTGCAAATTCTCAAAACACAGAAGAAAGAAGAACTGGAAAGGGAATAGATACACTTTGTTTTTTTTAATAAGAAAGTTATTGTTGACAATGATTAGTCTTTAATCATCTCCGTGAAATAAGATTAGCCGTCGACAGAATGGTTTTGCTGGTGTCCTATGCCAAATGTTGTACGGTGCTTCTCCTGAAATCAGGTGATGTCATTTGTGTTGGCATTTGTCCTCGAACAATAAGTCTCCATTTTCCAGTCTCCTTAGCAACTCAGTTCATCATATTTACTTCTCTGCATAAAATCGCTGTTATTAATGTGAAGCCAGACAAGGTTGAGGAGCTCTACCTGCTGCCAAGAGGTTCATGAAGGTCTGCCTCAGCTGACAGAAAAATGGGTGGAATACGTCTAAAAACAATCTTACAGAGAAATCAGTATTAAATTCACACCTTTGCAAAGTTATGTAAAATCTCCAAAGGCTTCAAGGCCAAACTTAAGTCTTTTTGTTTTCCAGGAGGCAGTCATGCCAACAGCTGCAGTCTCCTGGAGATTTTTTTCTTCACTGTGACCTTCTATATGGAAATAGTGGTCTGAATATAGCTCACTGTAACATGTGCTACTCCACATAAAAAACAATACTCGGCAGAGCTCTTCAGTTGACTTTTACCTCCATTTAGTCTTCTAGGAGTTTAGCATTAAGCTGCTCATTGTTCCCCAGTGAGTTGGTCATGAATAAACGTCTTTGGACCGACAGTTTTTGCACTGGTCAAATCCCCTTTAACTGATTTCCAGACTTGCTGGGAAAAAATGGCCACAGTTGGCCTGGTCTGGCTTTTTAATGACGTGTTGGTGAGCACTGGCACAGGAGACAGTGACCAGCTGTTTCTTCAACAGTACATTACTACTTCTTTATATTATTTATGTTCTCTCATTTGCCAAAGTTACAAAGTGGAGACTGTTTACATTTTGTAGAAGCTAATCATTTGGGGATATGCCCCTTCCTAACAGTTTTTTTTTTACATTCAGCCTCATAAAAGCATCAACATTTCAACACATATTTAAGATCTGCTTGGAGCTCAAAGGCCATAAAGTGCAGGTGGAACAATGTCTTGTGTAAGAACGTTTTAGCGGGACGTCTAGACATCTTTAGCGTTACAAGTCAAAGCACTAAGGTGGTTATTAACACTGTCTGGAGTCTTTTTTTTGCGGGGGGCATTCTTAGACTTTAGGCTCTTTTAGTTGTGGGCCTGTTATCTCACTGGGTCACGTTCTCCAGTTTCCACAATAGTGGGGGCGGGTTGTCGAAGATTTTTTAATTTTTTCTAAATAAACCAGCATGGCAGGCCATCATGCATTTTTGCATTGCAGGCCGAGCCGTACCACACAAAAGTGAGTTCCAACCAAAACCGTGGTGGTTGCAGTGTCACACCGATGTGCATCTACTGATCAAGCTTCTGCAAAACTGTGGCCTTACACCAATGTTGCACCTTACAATAACGTAAAACAAAAAAGGTTTTAGAAATAAATCTGTTTTAAACTACTTTAGTTAGTTTTATTTTCTTTTGAAACACAACACTAACACAATCTGAAACTCAAACTTCACACTTTTGAGCTCATGTTCAAGTGAATCACAGCTGCTGGTCTCAGAATAGTGAGAACAGGGGATACAAAGCAAAGACATTTCCTTAGAAGCATCAGAAGCATTAGAAGCATTAGAAGGAGCTAATCAGGTTAATGAAATCTGGTCTGTAAAACTTTTACTTTAAAGAATGTTAAAGTGGCAAAAAGTTTCATTATTTCTCATTTCTGATCTCATCATCTGCAGAACAGCATTAAAAGATTCAGAGGAATCTCTGTGCATCAGGATGATGGAAACCTTGAAGGCATGTCTATGGTCTTCAGAGACAACACTGCATGACTCATAACAGTGATGGTGTCAATGGCACTAGAACATCCACACAGGAATCCTTCCAGAAACGTCTGTAAAAAGACTACAGATCACTTCCATTTGCAGATTCCAATTAAAGCAGCTCTATTGTTTGACCATGCAGGGCCATTGTGGGTCAAACCTCGTTTGAAATGGACAGTTTCCAAACTGGAAAGTGGTTGACGCTCAGATGAGTTCATATATGAGGGTCTTGTTTTGTTAACATCCTCTAAAGGCTAAAAAGGAGAGACTTTCCAGCACATTTTCCGTATCGTATTTGCAGGAGTTTAAGTCACTCCGGAGTAGAAGTTGCACTATTGGGAAAAAAGTGCGACGTTTCCGAGCAAATTTGCCAAGCCCAGGGTACTGCAGCGTTTACACACAATTCACATGTCAAAGTTGGATCCGCTGCGTCTTTTGACTCGCGTCAATCTTGCTGCTTAATGCTTGTTGTAAAAAATCATAAACTACTAGGACTCTTCGTGTGTGGGAGAAGCTAAAGTCAAGTTTAGAGTGATCGCTACATGGAAGCACTGACTTTATATCTGCTTTACAATGCATGGAAGACACGGATTATGTTGAGCTCTGGTTTATTTATTTTGCAGAACTCTACAAAAGCATTGCTGATCACATCCCCATGTCTGGGTTCATGAGATCATTCAGTCTTTTTATGTATCGTTTGATCTTTACCTTCTATACTGCAACAACTGCATCTGAATGACGACACTTTCAGAGATACTTCTGTCTCTCTGTGACTTTCTGTCCCTATTAGTCAATGAAGGAAAAAAGTAAAACAAGATTATTATCATCTGGATGCAAAATAAGAAAAATATCATAAACTTCAAGGGGAGAACAATCAGATTCTCATCCATCTTCTCGTCCATTCTTCTGCTTGCTGTCAGTGGCAAACACAGTATATCCAAAAATATGGATCAATCCAGATGCTTCAGTATCTAAATGTCTAAATGTAGAGAAAGACATTGAATCAAAGGGTGTGACAGGCAGCACATGTGAGGACTTCCGTTCATCTGAAGACGCGTCACCATCAGCTGCTTCCATTTGATTACTTTTGATGTTTGCATATCACTTAAATGTTAAGGAGGGTTCTTGAAAGTGTCTTCTGCTTTGTTTTCTCCTCTTCTGGCTATCTGTCCCATTTTTCACTTGAGCCATCCCATCATTATGAATTATAATAAGTCTGTTGGGGGAGAAAGATGATGTGTTGGATCAGCAGCACATGAAAGAAGCCCCTCATCTGGTCTGCATTAATCACACAAAGATATTTGAGACATATTTTTTCCTTTTTCAAACAATAGGCAGTTTGATTTATGAATTGGCATTAGAATTCCACTGCAAAAAAGTTACAGATGAAGGAGTAAAAGAGCATGAGATGCTTGTCAGGACAGGAGGGGAAAATGAATTTATCCTCACGTACAGGTTCCTTCCCTGCAGCCTTTCTTCACTTTGGCTTTGCTCCTTGTCATATAGAGCAATGTGAGAATTTGGGCTCAAAAGATTACTCTTAAATGTTCTTACGCTTTTTTTGTCTCTTTTATTTTAGGCCAAAGTATTACCATTATGATTCAGATCTAATATATAAGCTGCTCCTTTTCTGAATCTGCTGGAAAATATTATTCCTATGTAGATACGTGGTATAAAACATAAACAAAAGTACTTCAAAATACTTACTGTGAGCATGCTTTTGATATATTTGTGCCTATCACATAACCACACAAAAAGTGAGTCTACATTTTTAGAAAGGGATTTTATGTCTCCTGCAGATGTTAACTCAGATAGTCTTTTTTTTTGCTTAGAAGATTTTACCATTTATTTCAGAGACTGTAGAAAACAAGACAGACAAGTAAACCAAAGTAAAGCAAAAAACAAACTTAAAAAAAGAGAGTAGCACATGCAATACTTTGCAGAGGTAATGGTTTCCTATAAAAGCATAAGGAATGTTAAAGACTCCCCCTGCACTTCACTGTGTGTCATTATGCTGCAGACAGTCAAACATTTTGTCAAAATTTGCCAGAATTTCACCTCTTAAATGCAGGTTCTTTATTGAAAATATGATTTGCTTCAAGGTCACTTTATACAGACCAAACTGTGAAACCAACGAGGCACAGGATGTCTAGTAAACAACTAATATGCAGTAGATGTGTAATATGTTTGTAGATGTGTAAAGGACATCTCTTACAACTCTATTAGATGTTTACCAAAAGTGCTTTGACAGATATCTGCATCTAATCAGTTCACCATTTTAACTCACAGGAACAATTTACAGACAGCAGCTTATCTATGAAACATGTTATTGAACTGTTAGAGGAAGCAGGAGAAAATCCACACCTGCAGAGAGAGAACATGCACACTCCACACAAAAATGGTCCCAGCTGGGATTTGAACCAGGTTCCTCTTCCTGTAAGGTGAATGAGCTAACCACTACACCACTGTGCTGCTTGTTAGCACACAACTAGTAATCAGAAACTTCTATATTCCAAGAAGGAGCAAACGCTGAAATGTACCAGAGGTTAAAAAGTCACAGAAACTTGCATCAAAACAACAATCCAACATAAATATTACTCTTTAGATTTTTAACGTGTCATAGAACTGAACAAAATGATGGTGAACAGTTGAATGTCGTGTCAGAATGATCTTAAAGCACATTTTCTGATCTGCTGTTGCATAACAGTGTCTAATTGCTTTTCACAGGCAAAGTGCTAAAAGTACAGACTTCTATTTACATGTGTAGGAAAAAAAGTGAACCAATGTTGTCATGTTTACATTTGATAGTAAAATGAGAAAAAGGATGATGGCACACCAACACCACAATGATAAAAACACTTGGGTTTTCTATTTTATATCTAGTAAATGTTTAAAGAAATACTCCAATAGAGATGTAAAAATATCCAAAGATTAGATGTCTACACGTAGATGTGTCGGAGACCTCTATATGCAGAACTCTATTGGTAGATTTCTAATAGAGTAACAAAAGAAATGTCTGTGATGTTCAGTAGATATCTACAGTAGATGTCTATTACTTAGATAATATACATTTATTGTAGAACATGCAAGACATGACGGAACGCGACACTATTAGCTTTGGTAAAGTCGTCTGCTAGAGATGTAAACAATGGAATTGTTGTCTATCAGTTGCATGATGCATATCTATAGCTGTTAGCTTGAAACAGCCATAATTTAGATTTCTAACAGATGTGTCTGTGCCTAGTGGGAAGAAACTTCCAAATTAAAAACTTCACTCAACAATCATAAATCATCAATCCAACCTCCAGATTCAGAGGAAATGTTCCATCCAGAGTAAACTACGCTCATCCTGAGTAATGGCAGTGCTGTGTTGTGTCTGTGGACAGGCTTTATGGCCCATCAGAGGGATTCAGCTCATTCATTGGCTTTTCCTCCTGCATGAATGAGCGCAGTGACGGGGTGTCTGGCTAAATTAGCATGGCGCACTAACGAGCTGCTACGCTCTGGGAGTTAGCAGCCCTAAAATAATAGGAGTAAGGGTGACAGACATTGGTTTCTCTGGATGGGGCACGCTGAAGTAAATCACGCAGAAAAGAGAAGCACGTACAGATTGGAAATGAAACGTCCCTCAGATTTATGTGCGCAGTAAAAACCTGCAGATTCTTTATGGTCACAGTTTCCTCCAACCAGACTGCAGCTTCCTGCCTCTCTGCTCAGTCTCTGACAGACTCCAATCCTCGGGTTTGTTTGCTCAAATCCCTTTCTTTACTCTGTTTCTTTCAGGTTCCTTATTTACTGACAGGTTACTTTTGAAAATTCAATTTCTTATAAAAAGTATATGTTTTACAAATCATTTTGGTTTAATAATGTCAGAAAAATATGACAAAAACTGGAAAAACAACTGTAATTTTAACCGTTTTAAAAGTGAATGTCCTGAGTTGTTTACACAAATCAAACAAAAATCTTAGTTTCTGCCATCAGTAGAAGTTTTATAAAGATAATTAAAGTTTTTAAATGAATAGATAAGTTACGGAGCCTGTGACCTGACATGGGTAAAAAAAATAATTTGTTCGTTTCCACAAATTAGCATTTTGTTACCATAAAAAAGTATTTCGTTCACACAAAATAGTACTTCGTTACTTAATTATAAAGTCGTTACTTATAATTAAATCATTACTTCGAAACATTAATTTGTTCAAACAAAGTATTTAAAATGAAGAAAATTCTAAAAGTGGACTTTTTTTCACACAAACCGAAAGTAGTTCCTGGAACCGCAATTGACTGTGACCGTCTACTGAAGGAGACGTCGACGTGCCGCCATCCTGAAGAGGTCGAAGTGTGCTCGCAGGGTCGTTGTTTTTAATGAGGAAGATGTATTTGTAATAAAAAAACAAACTAAAACCTTTTAATATGTTTTAGCATTATGTGACATATGTATTGGCATGTTAATATAATAAGAATGAATTTAATAAGCAAAATAACTTTGACAATTCATTTAATTTTTTTATCTGTCTCTTTTTCTGTGGTGCTGGCAGAAACCATTAAAAAGAAAAACTTAAACCAAATCGGACGTGTTATCTTAATAACATGAATGAATTCATTTTTGTTCAAAAAATAAATTATCTTTTAATTTTTCAAAACTTTAATAACTAAAACATATTGTTAGGATTCACTCACAAACATGATTGTGAGAAACAACATTATTAAAAAAACTCATGACAAAAATCGGACATTTAGTAAACAATCTATAAAACAAAACAAAAACAAAGAACAACAAAAAAAACAAAAATAATTTTTCCCACAACTTTTTAAAACTTGGCTTAACATAACTGAAACATATTAAAAAATAGAATTAGAATTAATTCTACAAGGGCATGTTCTCCGGCATAAAACAAGATTTAAAAAAGACATGGCGACATTTACAGATTTAACTAAGCTGAAATATTTAGATGAGAACAAAATATCCCCACTAAAAACCAACAGCCTCTTGCACGTGACAGCACTCTGAAAGTCCAGGGAAGTCCATGTTGTCATGTGATGCAGCCTTATTTTATGGAACACAGAACCAATAAGACAGAAACATTGTAGTTGTTCATGCTGAACTCAATGATCTGCTTCCTGAGTAAAAACACCTTCTGAACCACTTTAAGCTGGAACAAAAAGATGGACACACTGACACCTCTCTCTGTAGAGTTCTGATGCTCTGATTCCACAATTTAAGTTATGATTACAGACATCCAATCAGAGTTGAGCATGTTTCAGATGTTCCCCCAACTCTTAAAAAAAGCAAAGCTGTGTTGTGAAAACCAAAGCAAAAATGTAAAAGAAAGTTAGGATTTCATGGTTTCAAATGATTGCGTTAACCTTAGTAAATCGTTTAGCGCTTCCATGATCCAGCTGTATGTATGTGTGTGTGTGTGCTAATCAGACTTTGCGTTTTGTGGCATCACCTCACCCTTCTCCTTCACACGTCTCTCTGTCAGGACCGGCCTGGAGGCCATCATGGAGACGTACGCCTTCTGGAGACCTCCAGTGAGGACCCTCACGTTTGAAGATTTCACCAGCATGCAGAAACAGCAAAGTATGTAAATGAAGATTCTCGTTTTGAAAAGGATCCTGCAGCCTGTCTTGTTCACTTGTAATTTTCAGCCTGTTTTCTTGTTCAGTTCAGTCTGATTCCTTACTTCTACTAAGCAGAACCAGATGGGAAAAGCTGGCAGTCATAAAAGAGGACAAGCTTGTTTTAATCAGAAGAAAAGAAATCCACCTGACATTTTATCAGCTCAGCTTTTACACACCTGAAATGAAGGCAACAAAAATCAGAGGAAAGACCCTCCAGTGGGGCAGAAGATTTGCAACATAGTTACTGATCTTAAAATGACTGCACAAAGTCAAACTTTTGGGGGAATTTCTCCTCCACAACATAGAAAAAATGCAATTCTATTCAATTTTTTCAAATGTGCAATTAAGAAAAAAATATCTACAACAACAAATACACAACTTCCCGTTGCTGCAGGGCTGAAAATAATCAGTATTTTGAATATGAACAATTTCTGGTCAAAAGACAACCTATTTGAAGCCCCAAAATATTATTTTAATACAATTATGGTTTCAGATCTGACGTTTCAAAGCTTGAAGGCTGGCTCTGAAACTTTCACTCAATCTATTTCTATTGCACAAATGAACTCTGAGATTCATGTGAGCCTTGTGAGTGTGAGACACTTGTGTGTATTTGTGCTTTAGGTCTGAGTTTTCAGCTTCTGGAAAGGTCCAGCTTCACTCTGTGCAACTTTACCCACTAACCCATATCCCTTTGATTACACTTCGTAACGTAGCAAACTTTATTACAAAAATGTATAGACACACTCCAGTGAAAATGGAATTGTTGCTGTTTTTAGCATGATCTTGTAGCATTTTTCTCGAGGACATGGAGACAAAGATTAAGCTTTTTCAAGCATGAGATGAAATTAAGCATTTCTTTATTCTAATGGTTGTGAATCAAGAGCAGACAAAAAAAATTCAGTTTAGAAATGTCTTTTGTGATGTCACATATGCACAGGGGGAGGCAATGGCTCCCTGCTCTGCTCCATACAAATAAACCCTTTAACGTCTTTGTTTTCCTCGTCTGAGCTGGTATCTAGCTCAAAACTGTATGGTTGGATAACTCTAATATTACTCGCCATTTTTTGATGGCCATTCTCGCCATTGCTCGCAGCTAACGTTTGATTGTGGGTGTGAGGGGCTGTGTAGTGGGATGGTCTTCTTTGAGTTTTTAACACGTTCTTGTAGCATTTTTCTTATAATAGAAGAATTTGATTAAACAATTTATTGTTACAACTGCATTCTCAGTCTTCCCTAATTTAAACAGCTTTGGATCCGAAAACCGGATGCTTGAAAAAGCTCGGGCTGATGGCGCTGCTACTGCGCCAGGTAGTCCATGTGCACAACCTGGTCCGCTCATAATGAGGTGTGTGAGAAATGATGAGTGTTCAACACTCCTGCTGTAGTCAATTACAATTCTGCCTCAAAACTGTACGGATTGATCGTTCCTATATTTCTCGCCATTATTTTTGCGCCGCTAATGCTAGCTTTAGCTACCACTGAACCCTTTAAGTGATGGGGAGGGAAGGAAGCCGGGTTGCTTCAACAACAGTCCTACCCACAAACCAGAATTGTATTTCTAACGAGCTACTGCCGCTGGGCATAAAATATGTCTAAAAAACGACAAGGGTTTTTTTGATTTTGGCTAAAAACTGCACAGTCATAATTTAAAGACTACTGGAAAGAATGTTACAAAAGAAAAAAAATGTGGTTGGAATGGGACTTTAAACATAGCAAATGAAGCCATTTCAATCTTCGAAACCTCAATAATGAAAGAAAATATTGATTAAATACTGCACAGTGTTCCCTTGGTTATCGCGGGGGTTACATTCCGTAAATATAGCGTACGGCGATACCCACTAGAGGTGAAATCTATGAAGTAGAATCTTTTCAGGCTTTAAAAATCCTCACTACACACTTTCTACCCTTTTCTCATAGACAGACATGAACATTTTAACTTTTTCTATTACGTTTAAACTCACAAAGTTCACTCATTCATAGAAAAATCAATCCAGTATCAAGAAAGTAAAGATCAAAGATTGATGGAAATTTGACACACTGAATGCAGTCTGTTTTCACTGTACAGGAGACACAGAACGGACGACATTTGTTGACATGGCCAACAACCAATCAGAACACAGTGCACTGTAAAAAAGCATGCAAATTTGCATACAAATCCACGAGACCACGAAGGATGAACTGCAATATAGCAAGACACCATTTAGTGTTCTGTTTTTTTTTCAACCTTCTTGACATACAAGCTGAGAAACATCTCCATGACCGTTTCTTCTTCAAATAGCACACGTCCACCTTTCATTTGTTTATTTACTTTATTTATTTAGAAGCTTTGAATATTGATCTCCTTCCCAGAATGGTGGGCAGTTCTTGCTTGGTTAAAGCCAATGCAGGACTTCTTCAGCCTGACCTCTCTGAATATTCTCCCTGTGAATTTTGTAGCTGCTTGTCCTTTACTTGAGCTTGGCCATGCGCTGCTACTCTGACAGCTCCGCCTGCCGAACTTCTCAGAATCACACTGAATAAAATGAAATAAGTCCTTACGTTGTGGCTTTCATCCACTTTTACAGCCTGCAGTCAGCATCATGCAGACAGCCTTTGTCAGTCTTGACTCTAACTTTGCGGGTTCACATCATGTGTGTGGAGCCCCACACGTGTTTATGACCCTGAAACTCCTCTGCAGTCATTAAGAATTAATTAAACCGCCACTGGAAACTTAGTGTCACCCTGTAAAGACACTGAGCGGTTCTGCAGCGTGGTTTCTGCATCCAGACCTGCAGCTCAGCCCTTATGACAACAGACATCTCTTCCCATTCAACTAATCAAGTGTTCTCCCTCGGCACCAAAGCGCCCGAGCTCTTCTTACCAGAGGAAAACATGACATCACTAAGCTATCTTCCCTTCTTTTTCTGTTTAATACTCTTCCTCCCCCTCCAAGCTCCTGGAGCAGAGCTCATTGTGACATGATCAAAGGCATATGGTGCAAAATCAGACTCCCAGTCCTGGATCATTCTGTTACGCCTGCTCCTCAGTCTGGTTTCAAATGGAATTTGTCCAGCAGCAGTCTGAACGCCAGCCAAAGGCTCATTAATAGAAACACATCTGACTGATATACCCAGCTATTCTTTCACCAAACGCCTTGACTTACAGATATCAGCTGGGCCAAGCAAGGGTCATACTTTAGATGATAAGCTTGTAAGCAGTTTATTAATGTAGCCTTTGTAGACAATGGTCTCACTTTAGATGTTCATGAATCTTATTATGTTAAATAACCTTATTCAGCTTATTGTGCTGATAAATGTTTTAATGACACCCTGTAAACACATTGATAACATTTGTTAATGTGTTGCTAAAGGAATCTTACCCTTAAGTGTTACTGAACTGATCTACATGCAGTAATTCACAGAGCCGTCCATGATCTGCTGTCTACAGTTTCACAGATTACAGCCTGCAGTCAGTCTGAAGAGAACAGTCGGAAAAAGTCAACGCAGCACAACAATCGGTGAAGTCGGTATTTGCACTGCTTTATTTTATGGTTCTGACTTTGCACTTATGGAGTTCATGGCAACATTCTTTTTGGCAAGTGTTTCTCTGCTGCGCTTCCATCTGCTTTGTTAGAAAAAGACAGAATAAAGGGAAAAGCAAGGCTATCTCCAGTATCGTATTTCAACCGGCACATTTCCCGTCAAAACTGTACAGGTGAGAAATAGGGAGGCAAGTTAGTGTGGAATGAAAAAAACAGATTTCAAACAACTGATTTAGGTGATGTATACATGGTGTTTACTTATAGCTCTTTTCTACCTTCCCTGAAGGCCCAAAGCGCTTTACAGTCACATTCACCCACAATATCGCCAACCTTCCACCAGGGGCAATTCAGGGTTCAGTGTCTTGCCCAAAGACACTTTGACACTTGGGCGGGCAAGACAGAATCGAACCTGCAATCTTCCAATTAGAGGTTGACCACCCTACCGCTGCACCACGGCCGCCCCTTGATACTGTGAAGCACAGCTGTTTACTGTGGTAGAATGAGGTGGAGGTCTGTCATCAGGAGAACATCTGTCCCATTTGGACAGAGGAACAAACCTGCAACCAGTTCAGTCAAATCATAAAGTCCAAAGTTCAACTGGATCCTGAAAAGGTTCAACGATTGGAAGTGATCAGAAGTTTATGTTTGCTGTACATGAAAGCAGAAAGATTTGATGGTAGATATTGATAGATAAGCTATTTGTCAGCAGCATCACTGGAGTTTGAGGTCACAATGACTGCATCCAACCATGTGGAGGTGTTTACAGATCCATGTGGGAGAAACTTCCTGTTAAAGCAGCACAAAAGGAAAGCCTCAGGAATTTCAATCCGGTGTTTAACCCTTTACAAAGCACAGGAACCAACCTTCTTCCAACTTACATATATAAAGCTACTCTCAGGCTTGTTTTTGTCTTGTCTGGAATTGGATTTGCTCTCATTCATGAACTCATAGCTGGAACGTGACCTGAACTGGACTACACCACATTCTATTATTGACACTTGTTTTCTGAAATGACAAACATTTCTGTCAAAGACTTCTGCTTCACATTCTTCTCTTCTTGTTGTTTTTTGCAGGTGGCAGCACAGGAACTTCCCCCACCACTTCGAGCACAGGGACCCCTTCTCCTTCAGGTGCAGCACACCTGCTGTCTCCTTCCTGCTCCCCCCCAGCTTTCCACCTGGCTCCAAACACCTTCAATGTGGGCTGCAGAGAGAGTCAACTATGTAACCTGGGGTTATCAGAGTACCCAGCTTGTGCTCGCAGCAACATGGCAGCGCTGCAGAGCTACGGCAGCCTGGCCGACGGTTCCTATGGACGCCTTCAAGCTGCAGGGGGTGCTGTGGCCTCCGCTCAGGCCTCTGACTCCTTCCTTCCACAAAGGACTTCCTCCTTGATTGCTGCTGGCATGCAGGGCAGCACTCACCCCTCTCTGACCGGCAGTGGCAGCAGTGGAAGCACTGGTGGCAAAATGGATGCCTATAGCAGTCAGCTGAGCTCTTTCCCGACTTCTCAGCTTCAGTATGTCATGCAGGCAGGGGGCAGCTCTGGCTCCTCTTCATCTTCATCTTCTGGATCCTCCTCTTCTTCTGCCCACATGTTTGGTGGGAGCCACCACCATGTTCAGCAAGGCTCCTACAACGCTTTCTCCCTCCACAACCCTTACAACTTGTACGGTTACAACTTCTCCACCTCTCCTCGCCTGGCTACCAGCCCAGAGAAGCCCCAGGGGGGGCTGCTCTGCTCCTCCTCTCCCGCAGGAGCTTATGCAGAGCGCCAGTATTTGTCCAATGGAAACATGGACGCTATGCACATGATTGGAAACACTGCCTCCAGTCAACAGGGCGGCAGCTCTTGTGATGGTCGTCAGTATAGCTCTTCTTCTCAAATGTCCATGCACATGGTGTAGAAACAAAGTCGGAGCCTCAAGCTGCTTCTGCTTACTCAAGTCTTTAAGGTGAAGAACACATCTCTAGTTGATGTGGGTTGGTGGTAACCATGAAGCATTGATGTGCTGAGACATAATCCATCTGTAAAACAGAACAGAGTGGTTGAAACTCCAAGCAAAAGCAACACAAGTCCTGAAGGCAACGACAGAACTCAGATCAGCAACAGAATGAGAGAACGCAGAAGGCGCTCTCCGGTTTGGATGATGTCACGGTGCAATAATGGAAACAGCTGATTCAGTGGACTTCTTTCATTTTGTGGAGACTCACTGGCCAAACAATCTTCACTGTGATTCACGTAGTTTCACTTTACACAGTACTTGGTTGACATATATTGAAGGATGTATGACTCCCTGCCATAGTATCCCTCCATGTTCACTCAGACACTGCACCACGGGGCCTGCTGCAGTCAGTTTGCGGGGGACATTTTTCTTAAACTCTCAAGCTGATAGGAACAATAGAGACAACCGCTTAACGTCACAGTCACATGCACCCCAATGGAGGTTGAGCCATCGGGGGCTGCAGGTTGTCGGGTTGCTCGGAGCCGTGGAGGGTTGTAGAGAGGACTGGCTGCATCTTAAAGGGAGCAAAAGTGTTTCTTGCAGTTCCCTTTTGGCTCCTCCTTCAAGGGACGTCATGGAATTGGAACGTGCAAGTGTCATGCATGTGATAAATGTATTGTTATGTATTTGTAAGGATAATGGAAGTTACACACAATTTTGACATATGAGTGACACCGTTGTATGGTTCCCTAACTCTACACTCCAGCCATTATTATGGTAGGCGCGCCGGCTCCTTACTGACTGCACAAACGCCTCTTGCATGGGATGTGCAGGGGACACATAAGTGTCCTTAGGACACCCCTAGAAAATCCACACAAACTACACTCTGATGGTCCAGTTTTCTCATTTCAGACTGTATTCACAGAGCACACAAGGAGCATGCACCTATCACTTAAACAGCACAAACTGGCCTCTAGTGCAGTGCCAGCACCATGCCCATAGAAAAAACCTGCATGAACATTTCCACCCTGTGGGCTCAACAAGTGGTCTAAGATCACAACGTTTTGTGCAGATCCCCGGCGTGCCCCATACGGATTTGCTGATTTTTCACCTGCAGACAGCTTGTCTCCACCCACAAAGCCAGTTGTGACTAAGCGATAATTCAAGGCTTCCTCCACCCGTTCTTCTTATGGACTGGACTAGTTTCACTATTTTTGAGTGAATTACGATTATTGTAACTTATACATATGAATATATATATATATATATTTTTTTTTGCCAGCCACTTTATTGTCTATACACCTACATGAGGTTAATACATTATACTAGTGCAATCCACCACAGCAGTATATGGATTTGAGTCACTTATGTACTTTTACAAAGTTTAAAGAAATTAATTGAGATAACTATACCAATAAAGGGGAGTCTGTTCTGGATTGCAATAGATAATGTGGCCAGTAAAACCAACTCACTCACAGACACACACATCCATATATGTGTGGGTGTGTGTGTGTGTTTCAGAATACACCATAAGCTTGTTTTTGTGTGTAACGTTGCGAAGTAAGCAATTGCAAAAAAGTTTAAAGTATGTTGTGGTGTGTATCGCAGGTGTGTTTATTTAAGAAATGAACTATATAGCAATTTTACCACCTGACCTGTCATTAAAATTTGAGAAGAGAAAAAAGCATAGTGAGTTTTTTTCTGAAGCATTAAATAAAAATATAAATACAGACACCAACCACACAAAGGCCCAAAGATTTTTTTCATTTAAACTGATTTTTTTCTCCTAATATATTGAGCAATTTTTACCATCAATAAATATAAAATGTTTGTTTTTTTGTGACAATTTTTAACAACCTTAACCGAAAAAAAGACACATTTTTTTCTAGTTTTTATGACCTTGGCAATTATAAGTCATACATATAATTAGTGTTTTAAAAATATCCTTTACCACTTGGTTAAGCCGGCGGTTAAAGGTTAAAAACAAGCCAAAGTGTGTTCTACACGGGTATTTCGTCTGTTGGAAGCAATGTATTTACAAAATTGTTGTGGTCCATATAAACAGGTGTGTGGCTTTATGTGCATTTTCAGTTCTTCATATTGTCCACATAAAACCATACAAGGGGAGTTTCTAACTTTCTGACACCTGTTCTATTATGCCACATCTTCCAAAAAAAAAGTTCATTTGTGTTGTTCACCAGCTACTTCACTGCATAAGTACCAAAAAATGCGTGAAGGAAATAGATACTAAGATTCGCCATTTATCATTTTAATCCAGAGCGCCTTGCTTGCTTTCACAACAGCTGACAAAATCCTTAATGACCTTCCTGTGCTCCTCATCATCTTCATTTGTCACATATCTATCGATGGTTGTGTCATTCATAAGTCAGGCTAAAGAGGAAGGGTGAAAGGACTGAGCCCTGTGCAGCTCCTGTTCTGCAGACTGCGTCATCAGACAGTCGTGGAGCCTCACATACTGTGGATGTCTGTGGGGTAGTCCATGATCCACACAGTCAGTCACTGCTCCACTCCGTCTGCCTCCAGTTTCCCTTTCAGCAGTGCAGGCTGGATGGAGAAATGGAAGATCCTCACAGAGTTCCCCGCCTGCTCCAGGTAAGAGAGGGATCGCTGCAGCAGATAGATGACAGCATCATCAACTCCAGTTCTGGGTCTTTAAGCGAACCGCAGAGGGTCAACCGCTGCAGTGCTGTGGTGCAGTGTGACTGATCCTTTTGAATCCTGTAATGTGATCCTTTTAAACATTTGATCAAGTAAACTCAATAAGTTTAACCTTTAGGTAGATAAAAAGAAGTGTTCTCTGCCATGTTTACGTGCACACATCGCCTCTAGAGGCATAGAGGCCAGCTTCTAGCTCATCTGTAGAAGCTTCAGTGTCCTGCGTTCAGTCTGTGAGGCTACTGACCCCCTAATGCGTCATAGCTGGAGGATTATTACCAAAGTCAAAGCTGTGAGTCCAAACCAAATTATATAAAGTCAGAGCCGTTCTTGGTGGCAAAACAATTACAGAAAAAAGGAAAAACTGTTATTAAAAAGCAAGTTTAGTTAAACTGAATAGAGAAATCGCAAATCAAGTAAGCTGACACTTAAAAGAGTCAGTGAAGAGGACATTTATGTTCCTCTCATAAAAAATGTCAAACACTTAACCCTTTAAAGCCAAACGTATCATAGTTGAGACGTGAGTCTGTCAACCCTCCACAAGAGCCATGAAATGGAAACACAAATTTCTTGTATTATTTTGGGTCTTAGAATGTTTTTGTTAGCTCAGGAAAAAAGATATCTTTGAGCTGTGTGACCTGATGTATCAGATGTGATACAAATTGAAATTTACATATTAAAAAAAGATTCAGAAGACATTGGCTAAACTCTGTTTACAGTTGAACTACAAAGAACAGACAGTAATTTTGAAAAATATGTCTTATAAAAGTAGTATTCCACTGTTCAACATGTGGTATAACTACAACGTATTAATGCAAAGAAAACTGTCCAATCTCTATTTATTATCTCTCTATTGCTTCTTGGCTGTGTGCCTTTGGTGACCCAACAAAAAACAGAAAAACCTGACTGCACCTTCCTTACACATTAAAAAACATCTTGACAATGAATATTTCAAAAACGTTTTCAGTGGTATTTTAATCATGAATATGTCATCTCAGGCTAAAAAAAAAAAACTATCCACAGTTTCTGCAGAGAGGCAGTTTATTAGAAATATGCCTGAGTTGTGGGTGTGACCATTGGCACAGAGCAACCCCGCCCCCTTCCCGTCACCATAAGCGAGTGTTCTCTGTTTACGCTCTCTCCCGCTAGCTTACAGCTCGACACTCCCAACCTAACATTATCAGTGTAACTAAAACGGGAAACGATATCAGATCTATCCAGCCGTACAGTTTTGATCCAGATTCCAGCTCAGACGAGGAAAACAAAGATTTTCATGGATCTGTTTGTCTGCAAGTGGACACATCAGAATGGAGCAGAGCAGGAAATTTTGGCCCTTTCAAGCTCTAAGCTCTTTTTTAAACTGTATTTTTTTCATCTGCTCCTGGTTCACAACAAGCCGAATAAACAAATACTCAAAAGTGCAATTTTTAACTTCATTTTCTTTACATAAGTTCTCAATCATCAGAAAATGGCAAAAGAACATGTTAAAAACACAGTTTTCATCGGAGTGGGTCTTCTTTGTAGCTTGATTTCTGAATATATGAGTTAAATACTGCTCTCCTATCAAATGAGGAAACACGCTGTTCCAGTCCTCCACAGCCTTCATGTCACACAAGAAGGCAGAAAGACTGAAGACCTGCAAAGCTTTGCCTTTAAGTTCAGTAAATAGGATTAGGTGAATGAAAGTGCTTGCTTGTTATTTCTTTTTCTTCCCTATTTCTTCCTTGTGTATTTTTTTTCGTGTTGCACAACAATAGATGACATGATGATAAATCAGAGAGGAGCCTGCTTATGGATCTCAAGCATGAGCTCCAAAAAGGCACAAGATGTGTTTTATTTTCCCATTGCTGGTGTTCCTCTTCCAGCTGCACTGGTTGCCATTTGGAGTGTGCTTGATGCACCTCTGTCTGGCACCTGGCTGAGAAACCTCTGTGCAATCATTTAGACCTCAAAGGAGGAGACCCTTCAGGATCCTTCCTGCTCCAGCTTTGTGGTTCCCCTCTTGTTACATGAGCTCAGTCCCCAGGGGTTCAGCTGCGCCAATCAGCATCCATTACATGGACGTCTTCTGAAAAGCTCTCCCCAGTCACTTACTATCATCCACACAGTCCCAGTCATGAAATATATCTGAACCATCATCAGAAAACCAAGGGGGTTCTGGACAGCAATGCCCTATTAGAAACACCTGTTTTTCCAAGCGTGACTTCAAATAATGAGCAGAAGGACATATGGGGGGAAAGCCATGATTTCATAATTCGGCAGGGCTCCATCTATCTGGACATTATTTCAATGGTTCTTTACATTATTAGTCTTTTTTGTGCTTTGTTTTGAAATGATCATCAGGATCAGATGCAGCTCTATCTTTATGAAGACCTAAAAATGCCTGTTGAGTTTGAGTTTATATCAGGGATGTCCCATTTCATCTGCCACTACTCAGTCCTGATCTGATACTTTTGTAAAATATGAAGAAAAAAAATAAAGGAATAAACTGATCCAGGTTGGTCTCTATTTTATTTGCCTTCTTTTATCATTTAACACTTAAACAGAGCACTTATGTGAAGTAGCTTGAACGATTGAGTAAAAATACTGCACACTATCAACTAGAAAAATTAAACTCTAAACTTGTTTAAAAATAAGGTGATGATTAGACATGTGAGGGAGTTTGGAAGCTATAGTGTTACTTCTTTTAGATTAGGAATGAGTAACTCCAGGCCTCGAGGGCCACATCCCTGCATGTTTTCCAGCATACCATGCTTTGGCAAGTTCTGATTGGGTGGACACACCTGAGCTGTGTAAGCAGTCATGAATAGGGCTTGGATATCTGGAAATCATTCAAACACAGTGGCCCTCAAGTCTTGGAGTTGCCTAATCCTGCTCTAGATCTATGTATTTTTTAGATAAATGATTATTCTATGTTTGCATGAAAAGCTCTTCAAAAATCAAAGTGAATTTCTCCTAAAATCTTTGTTGCAGTACGGCTGTAAGGTAATTTACAGTTATATAACTGTAGCTTTAGGATCTTCAGAACATTCTGATCAGATGCGATTCATATCTTCACTGAGTATTAAAAGCAATTTAGAATTGTCAATCATTTTTTTAACCACCTTCTCCCAGAGCTGCAGTCTGCAGCCACCTCACTGCCATCTCTCTGTCTGTAGCAGGAGAGCGTCGTTCTCTTTAAAAAGAAACAAAAGTCGGATTTTCTTTCTGTCTTTGCAGGTTGTATTAGAGCCTAGAGTGAAAAGGAAGTGCACAAAAGAACCGACCGATCCAACAGTTCTGTTTTTCATGAGACATCTTTGCAGAACCATAAAAGGCAGATGACTTTAATGACTAAACACCAGCAGAACGGCGATGACCCAACAGAAAACATCTTCAACTAGAAATGCATAGTTTGGGTTTCCTGATAAATTAGATGCTTTAATGACAACTTTCTTACTAAAGCGTTTCCCCTGATCACCTGTTCTCCACCACTGATCTGTTCCTCCAAATTCATTTAAAACGTTGTTTAAAACCTCAAAAATGTCTCTAACTCTGACTGGGAAAGCATGAGGCTGACACCAGCCACACACAACAGAGAACAACAGCACTTTGATTTTTTTAAGTCTGTAGGCTGGTTTTTGTACATTTACAGACACTTAAGAGATTCTTGGTAAGCTATTGCCCTCTTGTGTTTATCATCTCTTTTGCTGAGATTTTTGCTTTTGTCTATACAGTAAACGTTTACCTACAGCAGAAAGAGAATCGCTTTTCTGGACTTTTACTGGGACCCAGATGAAGAAAATGTCATCGCTTTTACATTATTTCATAGGATATGAATTGTCTTAACTTTCTTTTTTTCCACTTAGAAATCCTCGATGAAGTCATCTTCATATTGAAAATACATAGGATCTGAAGATGAGGTCACCCAGGTACATTACTCTAGTCTCTGAGTAAGGAACCCTTATTTCCATCTATCTGTGTTTTTATATCACTAAAACACGCAGGAACTGCCCAAGATGGTAGCTCAATAATGATCCTGATGGTGAGGGGGACATCAGAAAATCCGAGGTCCATAGATCGAAAAACACAGGATTGTGTCCTCCATCCATTTTGATTTGATTTATGGGTTTATTTCAAGCATGAATAGTAGACAATAAAAAAAAAAGTTTTATCAAACTCACTACAGGAATCATGAAATGCTTTGATTGAAAAAAAAACAAAGACACACTGTGTCCTATTTAGTTCATCAAAAAAAAAAGTGATTATTAGCTAAAGACTTGATTGACTGCTTAAAAAGGGAAGAAGTAAATTTATATAATCCAACCTCACTGAGTTGCTTTATTATTTAGATTTGTAAAGGTTTCATAATCTGGTTCTGATCAGATCAAGTCCAGATTTTTTAACAAAATTGAGTGCCTATTGATTTTATGATAAGAAAACATTCTTTCATGATTTCAGTAAACGGTAACATGAACCACACATCATGTAACAGATATGTAACAATCACTGATGATAATCAGAATAAAATTCCTATTGATCCAGAAATAATCCCTTTACATTGCAGATCAGGTGTTTCAAATAACAATAGCGTGCTTTTTGATTATCCTCTGAAAGAATTCTAACACATTTTCAGTAAACATTAATGAGTCACACTTTAGGTAACAAATATGTATTAATCATTGAGTATCATCAGAACAAATTAGCCCAGCAATCATTCCTACATTTTGCAGATCAAGTAAAGAAAAAACTAAAGCTAAATTAAATCATTTCAATAATCATTGTTGTACATTGAACAGTGTAATTCTCATTGGTTGTAATTAAAAGAGTTTTGATTATTTTACCACATTCAAGTTAAAATGTCCATGCATTTGTAATTATCCAAACACCAGATTATATTTAACTACTATTATATTCCTTTTGTAAAATGAGAGTTTCCTTATACATGTTCCTACATTTTTGGATATTTGAACTTTGCTTGAGCTTATTGCTCAATCGGTTCCAAAGTTTAGTGTCACACACAGACACACAGAAACTTTTGTTTGTGGTTCTTATCAATTTGAAAACTCTGTATAAAGTTGTACAGTGTAAAAATCAACAAGATCGTACAGTTTTAAAACTCTGGACTGATAAAATAAAAGGTTTGAATGATCAAGAAAGTCAGCTTTATCTACAATTATGAAGGCTCATTTTTGAATTAAAAAGAAAGGATGTAGTGAACTTTTTTTAAATTAATATTACCCCAAACCTCTATACAGTAGGTGAAATATGGTAATATTAAGGAGCAAAATAATACATATCTACAGTTGTATTCTAATATTGCCACAAACAGGCAGACATCTGGTTCTACATGCAGTAGGTTTATTGAAAGAAACAGGTAGACAGGAACAAAGCTCAGATAAAAGTCCATCAAGCCAACTCAGAGTAATAATCCAGGCAACAGATCGGGGCAGGCATTAAAGAAGCAGAGTCAGGTAAGAAGCAGGGTCAGACACCAGGAGACCAGGACCGCTCAGTATGCAGGCAGGAAGGCACAAACAATACTTTCCACTGAGTGTGGCCCTGAGCAGTGCTTAAGTGATGAATGATGGACAGGTGAGAGTCAGGTGGGGAGGTATCAGACACTGCGCGCTGGAGTTGTTGGGTGACTGAGTGAAGTCTGTAGCCTGGAGTTGGCTCCCATTGGTTGCCAGAGGGAGAGACAGAGCGCTGACTCCTGACAAATATGTATTTAGATTTATTTATGATTGACATACTTTTCGAAATTTTAGTGTGTCTGATTACACATTCGTTTGTTATCAATAACAATCCCTAAGAATTTGATTTTTGTAACTGTTTCAATTAATGCATTTTTTTATTTAATGGAGAGCTTTGTATTTGCATTGTAATTATCAAAAAACATCACTTTGGTTTTGTCAAGATTAAAAGAGAGTTTTTTGGAATCCATCCATAATTTTACTTTGTTAAACTCTGTGTTCATCACATTGATAAGTTCCCTTTGATTGTCTGTAAAATAGAATATATTTGTGTAAAATTAGTTTTAAAAGTTTTGAGACATTAAATATGTCATTTATGTAAATATTGAATAGTAGCGGGCCTACAACTGATCCTTGTGGGACACCACAATGTATCTCCTTGGCCTCTGATGTAAAT
Source organism: Oryzias woworae (assembly GCA_016861445.1). NCBI lineage: Eukaryota > Metazoa > Chordata > Actinopteri > Beloniformes > Adrianichthyidae > Oryzias > Oryzias woworae. Next base: position 2,602,635 of record BOLG01000197.1, read on the forward strand.
TTATTAATCTGGACGAATTGTTTTCTTCTGGTTAAATAGATTTTGACCCAATTTAGCACCAGTCCTCTTATCCCATACCCGATCAGTTTATCAAGTAGGATGTCATGATTGAGAGCATCAAATGCTTTTTTAAGTCAATGAAAATTCCAGCTGCATAGTTCTTTTTGTCCAGAGCATTTGTGATTTCCTCCACAGCATCAATGATAGACAATGAGGTTGATCTGTTATTTTTTTTTTTTAACAAGTCTTTTGTAGTTAACCAAGGACATTTGGTAAATGTGTTCTTGGATTGATGAATTGGACAGTTTTTGTTATAGAGTGAGCTAAATATTTCTAAAAAAAACATTTATAAGTGGTGTCCACATCTTTCTCTCTGTTCACAGAGTTCCAGCTTTGTCTGGATAAGTCATTATTAAGGAAGGTTATTACTATTTCATTTCCTAAGGTGTCCTCACACCGAACGATTGCTGCGGCAGAGGTGGCCAATTTCAATGTAAAGTCAATAGATTAGACACGAATTGAGGTTCTGCAGTATGAATTGAGCGACCGACAAGGTGCAAAAGTCTGGAAACACCGCGAATTCAGTGAAGCGATGCAGCACGAATTGAGCGTCCGTCGAGGCTGGCCAGAGTTAAAAAAAATCGGAACTCTGGTAAGGAGTCTTCTCAACCAATCAGGGACTCAATTTAGGGCACGTGACGTTTTTTTAGTGACAGCGGGAAGAAAACATCCAATATCATAGCTCTCCTGAACTTTCATTTTGTTAACCCGCTGTATCCCTTTCTGAGCAGCGGGGTTTCCCAGTTACTGTTGGGTGAAGGCAGGTACAGTCTAGAGTCTGTCATAGGACCTATGGAGCCAAAGTGGACATAAGCTCATAATGCCGGCTCCCAGGAGAGGAGCTCGCAGCCAGACAGAGACCCGCTGCTGGATGGGAAAGCAGTCTGCTCAGGCCTCCTGAACTTAATGATGTTTTCTTATTTTCACTGAGACAACAATATAAAAAGGTCCCTCATTTGATTCTTGCTTTTATTTTTGCCCTCTCATGTTAATGCTCAGCAGTAAGCATTTGAACTCAGTCAGAGAGAGATGGAAACACCACAGAAGTGGCAGTCAATCAGACACAGCAGCAGAAGAGAAACTCAGTGGAGCTAAAGGGAGACTAAATGTTCTTATGAACCCAAACATGGAGATGTGTTTTTGTAGAACTCTTCTAAATAAATAAACCTGACCTCTAAACAACATCTGTGTCTTCCATGCATTGTAAATGAGATAAACAGATGCAGCTCCATGTAACAATCAGGCTACAAACATTAGCTGCTAGCTTTATGTAGCAATCAGGCTAGGAACATTAGCTGCTAGCTTCATCAGTAATCAATTATGTCACATATCATGAGTGCATTCATATGAATGTATTCAATTATTTAGTAAATAGATGATCATTAAGAGTAGTGATTCTGCTGGGTCTTGTTATGGTTGGATACAAACTCATACTGTACATTCTGCTGATAAAATCATCTGTTTGCTTACTTTATGTTTGCTGGGGTTTATCAGATCTATATTCAGATCTCTACAAAAAAACAATATTTTGTTATTCTGAGAGCAGAAACATTTTTTTTCATCCAGTCACATATATAAAGCTTATAAGGACATTTTTCCCTGATTCATTACATATTTCAATTGTGATACATTCCAGTATTCCATCCACAGCAACTGACATTTTGTTAATTACTGTAAACTTCATATTTTTTTTAACATAAAATGGGATTCCTCCACCTTTTTTGTTTACTGTGTTCACATAATGAAGTTCATAGTTTTCCAATTCAAAGTTGGTGTCATTGTACTGAACCAATTAGAAATGGTTACGCTGTCAAAGGAGCATCCCATATTCTGTAGATAGTCCTTGATGTCTCCAAAGTTGGTTTACATGCTGCTGCTGTTAAAATGAATGATTGACAGTCTTCCTTCTAGGTTAACAGAGGTTTTAGTCATTTATGCCGTAGTATTTGCAGTCCATATTAACAGTGGAAAAGACTTGATCCGGGTCTTTGTCATCTTGCAGGTTGTAAACTCTATTATAGCTTTAATGTTACTATAAACTATTATACAGAACACTGATACTCCAAACCTCTTGACCTAAGCAATTTTGAGTGGACGAGACCAAGATTGAACTTTTTGGACACAACCGTTAATATTACATTTGGAGAGGAGTCAACAAAGCCAATGATGAAAATAACACCATTTCTACTGTGAAACACGGAGGTGAATCACTATTGGTTTTGGGATGTGTGAGCTCTAAAGCCACAGGAAACTTGGTCAGAATTGATGGCAAGATGAAAGCCACACATTATCAGAAGATACTGAGCACAACTGGCACTCTTCAGCTTAGAGGCTGTGCTTAGGGCACACTTGGAAATTTCAACATAATGATCCAAAACACAAGGCCAAGTCCACCTGTCATTGGTTCCAACAGAATAAGGTGAAGGTTCTGGAGGGGCTGTCTCAGTCTCCTGACCTCAATTTTATTAAGCCACACTGGGGAGATCTTAAACGAGTAGTTCAAGTAAGACAGACCAAGAATTTAAACTAACTTGAGGTTTTCTGCCAAGAAGAATGGGCTGCTTTACCATTAAAGGAAATGAGGAACCTCATACACAACGACCACAAGAGACTTCAAGCTGTTATTGATGCTAAAGGAGGCAATAAAAGATATTAAGAACTGGGGTAAATACACTTTAGATTTTTGTAGTTTGGGGAGTTTGTGTTTCATTATGATTTAAAAAGTGTTAACATTGTTGTTTAACAATAAATGGCTTAATTCAACCACTAACCATGAGCGAAAAAAAAAGTCTTTGTGTTTTTTTTTCTTATTCTCTTAAAAATAGCCTAGAATTCATCATTTCCTCCGGGGTATGTGAACTTATGAGCACAACTGTATCTTACACCTACCTTTTCCACTTTGTTTGGGCCTTATTAAATTACCAATGGTTTCCTCTGTGGCCTCTTTTTGGATCATTTCTAACCAGATTTTTGGGTGTTTCTGCTGATTTGAACTAAAGCCACAGGGAAATTCCAATGAAAAAGCAAATTGTACAAATTTTAGTTGGGGTGAATGATAAATCAATTGATCCAACCAGATCGATTTGTCTGAGGAAAGTTATTAATCAAATAGGATCAACATGTACCATTTTTTCAAAATGAAATAAATCAATCTATGATTAATGGGAAGGTACCATTTAAATTGAGACGCTGTATATTTAGTTTACTATAACGTGAAAATAACCAAGTGTCATCACAGCGTTGTTCTTCACCGTTCGCCTTATCCCTTCAGGGGTCGCCACAACCAATCAGCTTTCACTGATAAGCACAGGTGGTTTGGCAGAGATTTTTATGCCGGAAGCCCTTCCTGACTGGGGGAGGTTGTTTCACCAATCGGGGGTCAGTCTGGCACCTGTCACCAACCTACCATCCTTCCTCAGACCACAAGATTATTACAGCGATAGGGGGAGGGTCAGCCTGCGATGTGACCCCCCCGCCCATGGATTGGGCCCGTCCTCTCAGTTTTATTTTTACTTTAGATATGTAGGACCCTTAATAGGGGGGGTGTTTGAGCTTCAATGCAATCAAGCAGTAGATGTCCTCTCAGTGCCTTGCCCTCCAATTTTAACTGCACCTTAGACATGTAGGGCCCCATAATGGGAGGGTGTTTGGGCATCACTATCAGCAGTCAAGAGATGTCCTCTCAGAGGCCAACCTGCCAATTTTAATTACACCCTTTATTACACACACCCTTTACGCCTCAATTATCTACACTCAGACACACACACACATATTGTACAAGGAAGGTGGGACCTCTGATCTTCTGTCCCCTACCCCATCCCTGGTGGGGGAACCGGGCCCTCGGCAACTGCAGCCGTGCCCCTTGGGTGCTTGGGTTCCTGGGTCCAGTGGGTCTCTCTCCACGCAGGGAGAGGGATCCCTGAGCTCTTTCATAAGACCATGAGCTGGGGATCACATCCCATCCGTGTCCCTGTGGTGTGGGTTCTGGTCCTTGGCCGTGAGCGCTGATCTTACAACACTCTTGAGAGACCCCCATTTTTCTCGGGTGTTCTCCCCTTAGATGGGAGTGGGCAGATCCTCCCTTACTCTCTCCAGGACTTCCCATGGGGGTGGCGGGTGGTATTTATCTCTGAGTCACACTGGCTGAAGTTTTGACTGACCAGTTGTTACACCTCTAGATTTTAGTATCACAGTACAATAATAATAATAGTTTTAAAAACTACACAAAAAAAAAATCACAAAAGTGTATCCATGTTTCAAGTCATGTTAACATGGTACCTGTTTTTAAAAACCTCTATTAAGTATCTCCTGATAAACCAGCAAAGACACTTGTAAATCCAATTCCTTTTTACATTTTAACAGCTTTAATTGCTACAAGTCAAACTTTAAAACAACTACTTTTGTGTTCTGAAAAGAGGACCTCAGCCATGGCATGCAAAAGGGGAAACAGTCAGCAACTTTCCTTCCTCTGGAGAGAAAAAAAAGATGTTTGAAATATGGTCAATTCTCTGAAGCAGGTGGTTCTGATAAAATGTCCAAGTTCAGATGGAGCAAGATCCCCATCCAGGGCTGTCCCGTGGTGCCATGCCTGCTGAGAACAAAGGCACCCTGCAGGGTCTTAATGAGAGAAGTCCGGTGAAGTGTGGTGCCGTGCGGTCAGCCCCTCAGAGATCCAGCAGATTGAGTGACTGACCGGGCTGGCGACCCGGATACTGAAGCCCCCATGGAGGCTTGATTGTAGAGTGTGAAAAATGGAGTGGTGAAGCATGTGAGGGGTGTGGAGTGTCAAAGGTAAGCAGAGTCAAGCTGTGACAAAAACATAACTGTTCTATTAGAGGGAATCACCAAACAGATTGTCAAGACCACGAATTGTTAGCTAAGCAGCAAGTCATCTATTCAGGAAACATCCCAGATCTTTGGGTGGACTTTTATAACAAACACAAAAGAGTTTTATTCTTTCTTGAGAGAAAGAGCTTCAATAGCATGTCTTTATGTGATGTAATGTGACCCACTGCTTTGTATTGGCCTGATTTTAAGCTAGTTATGGCAAACTTTAATCCTCATGTTCACACTTCCTCTTTTGTTCTAGTGAGGTTAAGATGAGCTTGCATATCCACTTAATTTATATTTCTCTCTTTAGATTGATTTTCTTTAAATATATACATAGCCTATTCTAAAGTCTGTGAACTTTATATATGGAAGGTCATATATATAAGGTCATATATGGAAAAACGTTCACACTTGCTTCACTCAGTTTATTATCCTTTTTTCTAAAGCCCTCATGTGGAACTTGTTAATTTAACAAATTCAACTCTAAATCACTATTAAATCACATCATTGGACTTTTCCCACATTTCCTTTTTTTCTTTTTACATTTTTTATGCAAATTAGGATTATTACATTTACAACATCTGCTTCCTTCCCCAAATAAAGGGTTAACACCAACTCTTTAGTATTGACCTTAGGCCCAAGGTTTGCATAAATTATAAAGGAGAATAAGTCAGAGGTCAGAGCTGTGCATCAAAGCTAATCTCCTGAAAGCATTGTGTGTGCTTGGAGCCTCATGTCTCCCATGTCCATGTCAGGACTCCTGAGACTTCCATCCACTACACTCATTACTTTCACAGAAAGTTCCTCTCACAGTCTTTGCAGGGAACAGCAATGCAGATCTAAGGCCCAACCAGAACATTCTAGAAAACATGTAAGTTAACACACATGACACCTTTCTAATGCTTGTCTCTAAAAATGCATCTAAGACTTTGGGCTTGTGAGCATGTCTACTATGTTAAACTGGTCTGATTTCAGAACAACCTTTGGTCCACCCAACCCCTCACTGCCATCAATCTATGGGGGCCATACATGCCGGTTTGTGTCTGAATGCAAGTTTGAAAGTGGCAGCTGCGCCCCGTCCTGCCGCTCACCTGCCCTGGCTGGGCAGAGGCCAGGGACAGATTCGCAGAAATTTCTCAGTGACATTTCCAAAGCTGTCGGTGAGCAGAGAGTCTGACTTATTACTCTGATAAAACAACATGTTATTGTGGTCTGTGTTACACTTTTAGACAACAGCCAGATAATCCTTGGTAACAGGACTGTTGAAAGCTGAATCACACCCGTGCTCAGCCAGGCTGAGGTCACATTACGACGTGAGCTCAAAGCGAATAACAGGAAACCGGCTTTCTCCCTCTGAAATCTGGAGAGCGTGCACATGTTTACAGAGATCCTGATACTTCAGTTCAAAACCTTCACTGAGCAACTGTTGGAAATCCATCTTCTTTGAGGCTGGAATCACACAGCTGGAAGACAAACACTGCAGTGTTCATCTACAACATTCACAAGACGCAAAAAAACAACAACCAAAAAACCAAGACAAAAACACAAACTGATGTTCCCAGTTCAAGTGAACCCACCTCTCAACAATAAATCAAATAAATTCCAAAGTAAGAGTTCAACCAGCAGCTTATTCCTCCACCCACGATGATATAATACATGACCAGAAAAGGTATGGTTATAAAAAAGAGCATCTTAAACTGACACAAAGGATGAATGGATGACAGAACCCCTTTGAATTACAAACTACATATATTTATGTTCCATTTTTTTATTTTATAAATTAAAAAGCTAAAAGCTTCTAATTGCAGTGTTCCTGCATTTCAATAAAAAAAGGTTAGTTAGTTCTAGAATCCTCCCCTGATCAGAAAAACATGGTGAGCTGCAGGCTAAGCAGCAGGGTTTGGCACGCTCAACACAAACACTCCTGACTGTTGTCAAGATTGAGACCTCATGCTCAGTCATAGCAGGAACAACAGGTTGTGGTTGGACTGCACATCAGGCCAGCACTGCTCTACCCTGCTCCCCACCTAATCCACTTAAAACCAATTACAAGTCTGTTAGTGTGATCGCCTTGCTGAAAATGACAATGCAACCTGCAAGGCGGGAGTCGCAGAGGGGGACGAGTCCTCTGTGCTGTCTGTCACAGCTCTGAGCTTAAACCTCTCCCACGTGGCTGTTCTCTCCATTAGCAGCAGCAGCAGCCATTGATATAATCATTGTTATGGCTATAGAGAGCCCAAAGGTGTTGAAGGATGAGTTCCTACTCCAGCAAAATGAGTTTTTGAAAGTGTTCTGCAAAGCTGCCTTAAGGTCAAAGGCCAGATGGAGAGACACATCAGGACTACCAACATTTGACAGTTTGGTTAATTCAAAACACTCACCAGGAAATCCTGGATTTCTGCCAAGATGCCGCCACAGGATAACCAGTTTTGTTCTTTCTGGCTCAGGTCAAAAACATCATACTCAATGACAAAAACCATCACTTCATCACATCATTTTCAGTTTAGCATCAACACGTATACTACTATGTGCTGTAAAGGAACCACATGGAGCAAGGAAACTGTCCAAGCCTTTGTTTAGTTGTTTATCTTTTTTTATGTTTTATTTTGTTTAGTGAATCAACAAAAGTGGAAGATTTTCCAGTTAAAAGAGCAGGTATATTTCGTCCCACAGCCCCCCTTTGCCACATCTAAATCTCATCTTGTTCTTCCGTTTTCACTGCATCTGCAAACCTTTTCCTTCCTGCGTTGGATCGTGTTTTTCACCCACTGTGTTATTTCTACATGCTTTAAAAAAACAAACAATTGTTAACTTTTCATTTACTTTAATGGTTTGAGTAACTGGAGAAAAAATTCTTTTGTCACCTATCTGATGTCCAGAAGAAAATAAGAGAAAGTGCACCCGTGTTGAATGTGTGGCTGGAGGAACCCCCCTCCCCCCGATGGTGGGGTCTAATGAACTCCTGACATGACTTCTTCAGGGGTCACTGTGTTGCTGTAACTTGCTGACCAATTTTAAAGTAGTCATGATAAAATAGTGTTACTTCCTTTCATATTTCATTGTGATTGCATCAATTTTAATCATTATATTGAATTTAAAAATATCACGTCTAAACTAGTGTTCCTCAGTGTCCCTGTACTCAGCAGAAAGTCAGAAATGATTTACAGCGACTACAAAAACTTTCTTTCAATTTGCTATAGTTTTTAAGAGGAAACTTCCTTTTCAAATATCCTGAACGTAATTGTAATTAGACACTCAGATACAAATCCAAAACGAGGTAAAAATCTGTGTTTAACAGCAAGCTAGGCCTGAAATTCACCAGACTTGCAGGGTTTCAAATACATGCAGGTCAAGGTGGTCATGCTACACACACAGGTAAGCTGCTCTCTGAACTAACATTTGTAAACTACATCCCATTTGTATTTAAATACTGAGTGAAATGTTTCATAGGTTCAGCGTAGAGGTGTGAAGAACAAGGACCATGAGGAAGTGTGTGGGTGTTTGTGCTGGAAGTGGGGGGGGGGGGGTTGGGGAATCACACATGGCGACCTTGTAACATTTAATAAAGTTTAACACCTTGATTTAATTATACTGGAAGCAGGCCCTTTTCTATTTACGATGTGATTTGACTGATGTAAACCATCCGGAGGGTTGGGGGACACATCCAGGACAGCCAGGAATTTTAACCAACTATGAGGAAAAACAATGAGGAGTTTTTAAACAGCACCACTAAGAAGAAACAATGGCTGGGCCTTTCATAACCCACTTCTTCATGATACTTGACTGAAATGAAATGATTTAATTATTCAAAACGGTACCAAAACCTTCAACTGTACAATCACTCCAGCTGTTTTTCATTCATGCATTAAGGGTTTAAGGTCGACATAAACCATGAAGGTCAAGTGATCACTGTTTTTACTGATCCTCAAAGGCTGTTGGGAAATATATTTACTATAACCTCCTTTAAGATGGTTATTGATGTCTTTTTGTCTCAGTCATTTTTGATTGTTCTCCGTTTTTTCTAAAATGTAATTAAAAGATTTTTTGAACAGTGTCCAGGACTCCAGATTTGATGTCATATCTAAAAACAAAAGTAAAAAGAGATCCTCAAATTGCTTGCTACTCCAGCAAGTGGGTTTCTAAGCTGTCAGCAACAATCAATCAAGTTTTAAAGCAAAAATAAACAAACTTAAGTCTGGTTTCTAAAGCTTAAACTCACCTTAGTGGAGAGGCCTTAGGGCCTGGTCACACAACTTTGCTGGAGCGTTCCTGGAGCGGTGAAAAAAATCTCTCACCGCTTGTGACCGTTCATCACCGTTAAATAAAAGTGGGCTTCCGTTAAAGCAACGCCGCATACGCTTATTGCACTGGCGGCAACTAAACGTTGCACAAACGTCGGTGGAGCGGTCATAAGTGTCTTACGGGCGGACACGGCGCTGCTGGAACGGTGTCGGGCGTTGAAGCAGCAATCCATGGCAGCGATGAACTTTGATGTGGCGTTGTCTTAGAGGTGCCGGAGCAGACCGGTAACTGGCCAAAAATACAGGGAGAAATGGACCAGAAACTCATTTGTAATTGAGCTGCCTTTGAGTTAAGATCTACATCCAATTAGCTCAAACTGCATCACCATGGATACCGAGAGACATGCAATGATTGGTGCACTTGTCCATCAGCAGAATCGGAGCCTCCTCAGACTCCTCAGCAACCAACACCACATCAACGCTCGCTGCCTGCTAAACCAATGCTAAAGCTACGGCGACGCAAACTTTTAAAAAGCAAATATGAAAGAGAAATTAATAATTGTGTTTATGACATCAAGTCTTTCATTATATATATTTATATATATAAACATATAGCATAAGGCTGTAAAAGTAAAAAATCTGAAGCAAAATTCACAAAATGTGAACTGCTTCAACATTTCTCTCCAAGCCTCTTCCAAGTGTGTACTGGGTACTGGGTACCAACAGTCCAGTGTGAACGCCGTATGCTAAAAGCGTGTTCAAGAACCCGTCGTTCATGGCGTTTTGGAACACATGCCTGGTGTGTATGTGGCTTTAGGATTGTTGGATTCTTCCTTTTGCTGCTGACACTGTCATCTCCTTCTTCATGCTTGATAACCCTTGTTTTGGATGTCTCTGTGCATCTCTCTAGATGTTTTCGCCCTCAGTGAGCCGGCTGCCAGCTTTACTTGTATAGATTACAGCACAGGCTGGATGGGAGCTATCTGCTTACCACAGCTTGTGTGTGTTTATGTGTGAGCAGGCCGGAGAGTGGCAGTCAGAGCGTTTGTTGAGTGGAAAATGGCCCCTAAAGCTCCGCTGCTCACCTTTCACAGTGACAACTTTTAACACTGTGAGCCCCCACCCCCCACCCTCAGAACCCCCTTCACTCCTCTCAGCCTTATCCACATTTCCCTTTTAAGGCCTTAGAGAATGTTTTTGGATTGATAGAGGGATGAATTGATTTCACAGAAGTAATTGCCCTTCAACAGATGGTCAGACATGACAGGAGATGGTGGGGGGTTTGCAGCTGGGGGTTGAAGTCTAGCCCCCACTGTGGCTGAATGTGACAAAATGCAAAGCGGAATTTGCCGGCCCTTCCAATCCAGAATTGGCGCAGGGAGCGAGCATGTGAGAGGCATGATGGCATGTCCTTCACAGTCCGTACGAGTTTGGGTGACAGCTGCAATGTTTATAGGCCAGCTTTGATGACAGTCAGGAGGGGGCCGGGTATGGCCCAGTTCTTTTCAGACAGGAATTAGGTTTGTCATCAGATTCTAAAATCCCTCTGATTTATGACATTTCCACTCATGTTGTCCCTTCTCCCCCCCTGACCCCTACCAACAAACACCCAGCAGGGAGATGATGACATTCAGCAAAATTGTTTGTTTATCTCTTACTTTCACCGCAAAGGATCGATTTCCCATACCGACATGCACCCACAGCAGATCTGCTTCTTGCAGAGGTTTCAATGGAAACAGGGGCTAAAACAATTTTCACTGGTTGATTTATGACGCGTGAATACTCTTCTCTTCGTCTTTGTGTCTTAACTGTTCTTATTTTCTAGACCTCATATTCATTGTTTATGAGATAATCACAGTTTGATCTTAGTAGCTTTTGCAACATATTTGCGCAAACATTACAAAAAAAGGCATGATCTGTTTGTGGTTCTTGTGAGTTTTTGCTCAAAAATACAAAAATCTGCCATTTTAAAGCTGACGGTTTATCTAAAGAGTTTTAAATTAATGAACATCAAGTGGAAAAGACCTTGATAAATGTATGTAACAATTTCTTTAAAACGCTAGTACATTGACCAAGTGGAAAAAAAAATCTAAATATATAAATTTAGCACAATTAAGAAAAGGCAATTTAAAGTTTAAGAGCAACGCAGGCATGGAAACGTGGTTAACTTTTTTTTTACAGCACAGACTGTTTATCCTTTAACAGTTTTTCTCAAAATGTTCAAACCTAAACGTGTTTGTTTCTTCTTTTGCTTCATTGATAATCTTTTTATAAGAATTCTGTGGTTTAGTTTGGGTTTTGTTGTATTCTGTCATGTTCAGAGTTGTCATTGTCAGTCACACCAGTTTCAGCTTCATCAACCTCAGTGTATTTAAGTGTCTGGTTTTCAGGTCATCTGCTTTTTTTTGTCACTGCTTTTGTTTCCCCATGGTTTTTAATCATGTTTCAGTTAATTTATGAAACATCTGAGGTTTCAGAAATGGTGGCAGGAATGAAATGCGTAGTATTTAATGTTCAGTCAAAGTCAATAATTTTCATGTGTCTAATTTTTTTTTAATTAACAGGTTGGTGGACCCCACAGAACTTCGAGCTGTATTTCGTCCTGCCATAATGTTTTCAAAATGATTCTGATTGAGGCGAATGTGTAAATCCCACTTCATGCTGCATTTTTGCCATGCAGAATCCCAAGGGTGTTAGAGTTTCTTCTCCAAAACAAAATAATTCAGTCAATAATTCAAGTTGTTCTTTTATATGGAAAAAAACGCTTTATTTCCATGATTCACCTTTTAAAATGACAGAAAACAAAATACTGATGGGTGCAAAAGTTTGGGCACCCTGCAGAATTTATAGTATGCCCCGCCCCCTTTGGAAAAGCTGTAACCTGACAGCGTCGTGGATTATTCACATTCATGGTTTGCAAAAACCAGATGATTTCAATCTCAAAGATTTGAAATAATCAGAGTCATCTGACCTTAACCCAACATTCAGCATCATGGGTTCTTCCAGCAGTTGTTGTCCAGAACAATGAAACTGAAAATAGTTGATGTTCACAAAGCAGGAGAAGGTTATAAGAAGATAGCAAATGTCCTCTGTCCAACTGTTAAGGATGGGGGTGGATCAGTAATGATTTGGGCTTGTATTGCAGCCAGCATCACAGGAAACATTTCAACAGTAGAAGGAAGAATTGATTCAACAAAATGTCAGCAAATTTTGGACACTAACTTGATACCATCTGTGAAAAAGTTGAATTTGAAGAGTTTAGGATGGTTTCTACAAATGATAATGATCCTAAAAACACCTCCAAATCCACACTGTCCTACATTAAGAGACAGAAACTGAAGGTTTTGCAGTGACCTTCACAATCACCTGACCTCAACATCATTGAAAATCTATGGATAGACCTGAAAAGAGCAGTTTGTAACAGACATCCAAGAAATCTGAAAGAACTGGAAGACTTTATTTAAACTTTATTTTGTTTTATTTTTCTGCTTATTGTCTAATTTTCTCAAAACAACAACTAAAAGGAAACGTCTGTAAAGCCGCTGCTTTGTCCGAATGTTTCTGACAGAACTAAAATCAAAAGCAAAAGATTTTCATAACGAAACACATGTAGTTCTGATTGCTTGTTTGTGTATATTCTGGTGAACCTGTTGCATTCTGCGCTCATGTGGGTGACAGCCGCCCCCCACCACCACCACCCTGCTTCATGCCCTTCGCATCCTCCCATCTGTGGTTGAACATCTCGCCTGGGTTTGGAATAGCACCAGTGACCTCAAGGGCAAATGTCTGCAGATCCTGTCACGGACTCCCCAAGCCCACTGTGCCCTCTGTGATTTATATGTGAGCCCTGAATTTACAGCTCGTGAATTGCTCTGCGTTAACAGCAGTACAAGAAAGAATGGAAAATATAAAAGACAGGAAACAAATATTGAAATCTCTAGACTACAAATTCATTTACTAATGTCTATGTGCGATAAAAAAAAAAGTCTTTTTTAGGCTTCCAGTCAAACAATTGTAATTTCTGTGAGGCCAGAAGTGGCACAAGTATGCGCTGCAAGAGTTTGTGTGTGCATGTTTGCGTGTGTGTGTGTGTGTGTGTGTGTGTGTGTGTGTGTCGGAGCACCTGGCGCAGAGGAGAGCTTATAAATTCCCACGATAAGCAGAGGGGAAGTGTCACATTGCTGGGTGTCATTTTTTTAAGATGTGAAGAAATGCTACCCAGCTTGGTTTCCTTATGAAATACAGCAAGACTGAAAACGATAAGCTTCCCTGACTTTTACAGAGATAGCAGAAAAGTTGGAAGAATAGAGATATCAGCTGACAAAATGCACAAAATCTAAAATTACTTTTTAATATTCTACAGTGTTTTTGCTGAAACCATTGCATTTCTTAAAAATTGTGAAAATAAGCTTAACAAGGATGAAACAGTGACAACTTTATTTCTTACACGTACCACACAATAAACGAGATGAGATTTGAACTTGTCCTCAGTGTGATTTGGAAAAACATTCAGATTGAAATTGTTGCAGGAGAAATGTGATGATGTTTTGTTTATGTCAGCTTTTAGGTCTCTCATCATGTGCAGCTACATAGCTTGAACAAACGTAGGCAAAACTGCCACTCTAGAAGATACACTTGTACTTTGAAATAACAGCCAGAAAACATTTAAATGCTGACATGGACAGATCACAAGAAGGGGCACGTCAGTACCAATGAACCTTCTACTTGACGGGGTGGTGGTGGTGCAGAAGTAGAGCAAGTGACCTCTGATCAGAAGATTGCAGGTTCAGTTCCTGTCTTTCCATATGTTGAAGCGACTTTAAGCAAGACATTCAACCCCAGACTTTATGACTATTTATGGGTGAAAGTGACTGTAAAGTGCTTTGGGCGTTAAAGGAAGGTAGAAAAGCTCTATATAAGTGTAAGACAATTGACATTATAAACAGGAACATTAGCAAACTAGGCCATGGATTCTTTCTAAGAATGGGAACGATTTTCCTTTTTTTGAAAATGGATGGAATGGAAAAATGAATAGTCATTACATACAAGGCCTAAGAACACTGAGCAAGATGCTTTTTTTAATTACCTCCCCTAAAAAAAAAAAAAAAAAAAAGATTCTTCAAAAAATATAAGAACATTTCTCAGTGGGGATCAAACGTTTGGGTATCCTGCAGAATTAGTACCTTCACAGTTTCTAAACACTTTTTGTAGCCAAGAGTCTCTGAATTCTTGTTTGATGTTTCTTCATCCATTCTTCTTACCAAAAGTCTTCCAGTTCTTTCAGATTTCTCAATGACATTCTGAACAGAGGATATTGGCATCCGTAAACGCTTTGCTATCTTCTTCTACTGCTTACACTTTGCAATTCTTTTTGGGAAAACTTACTGATTCAAACTTCATATTTCACTGACCAATTGAACGTTTGTATCAAGGTCAGGTACAACACCTTTTACTGCTGCTTTGGTACGGCGGAGGCATGCTGCAAAGAGGTTACTGAGGAGACAACTGCTATGAAGGTACGCTAAGCGTTTATGACATATAGACAGAATCCGAATTCTTACCCTACCCCTAAGGCCTCTCCTTACCCCTACATTTAGCCCTCCAAATGGAGAGATATGGAAAAATAGTATTTGAATTCAGACTGGCCAAGAGGAACTACCCCTCGATGACGTCATGATTATTTGCCGGTCATCTATGTTAAAGCGTAGCTACCAGAGCTAAAGAAATACATAATAATGTTGGTTTTATGACTTTAAAAAGTCATGCTTAAACAACAAGTCATGACTTCCATCTAAGTGTAAACTTCTGTGATTCAGAGCACACTCACTTGAAGTCCCTTTGTTCTACCCATAAAAAAAAAAAAAAAACAATTTGGGACACCCCTCTCCCTTCAAAAACCCCTTCAATTGGAGGGTAGGGAGAAGCCGAGGGGTAGGGTAAGAATTCTGATTCGGGAATAGATGTATGTGTATCAAGTTAAAAGTTATTTTAATGAGTCTGAAACTATAAGAGGAAACCAGCATGAAAAACCCTAAATCAAGCCACAACCCTTTCACTTCTTCCTGGGGGCTGCTTTGAAAACACTACAGCCACATCAATTCATCAGATAACCACTAGACGGCTTTTTGCATGACGAAACTATGCAAATTCTCAGCAACATTTACAATTTGACTTCAAATTCTCTTTTAATTTTAGTGATTAAATTTAACGTTAAAGACAAAGGATCTCGGTGTTGAACTCAGGGTGAGGTCTTTGTCTGACAGATGGACACTAAACACCAGCATAGTTTTTCACATCTACTTTATCCTTTTTGAAAAGGTGGAGAGGTGACACCATATCCAGTCAAAATGACTTCAGAGTTTGTTCAACTCATATATCCTTATATCTCTATGTTCAACTTGGAGATTTCTCTTGGCAGTACCGTCAAGGACTAGGTCAACAAAATAAAAAGAGCCCTGACTATGTACTTCTAAATGTCAGACATCTGTACAGCATGTACCACCAAAAGGTTGAATGATGGCCTTAAAGGAAGACAACCAGAAGATAAATGCAGCAGGGAGGCACGCATTGAAGCAACACAAACACTGCTGAGGACACGAGAAGTGGAGACCCATGTCTACAACACACAAACAAAAGTTTCTAAAAGTGGGATCAAACAGGAAAAACTGTGAGTCACCCTCAGTATCCTTGGACTCCTATATTATTTTTGATGCAATTAGCTACAAGTATACAGCTAAAATAAAGGCTTTATCCTTAGAAGGAAAAGCCTTCTGGGACATAGACAGGGATGCCAACCTTGCTGTTATTGAGGGGCCACCATGTGTCAATACTTCTTGATCTGTACAATTCTAAATTGGATAGAAGACAAACTTTTCTCTCTGACAGGGTTGTAGTTAAAAGAAAGAAGCAATATGTAGCCGAAAGACCAGAAAAAAAGAAGTAATGGAATATTGTAAGGGTAAGGCAATCACATACTCCACAGTGATGTTTGCTTTACAAAATCAACCTGGAAATATGATCAACTGGAACTCTGTCCAGCAAATGGGCTGCATGTAGGGTATGGACAGAGAGTGAGAGTGAGCTAGGTGTGTTGTTCTAAGTAAATAAATGAAAATGTAGATAGTATCACAAAGAAGCATGGTTTCTGTTTGGGGCTTGATTGCCAGGCACATGACCTGGTGGCAGGGTTTGTTTTTTCCAAAACCTCTGAAGTCCATCTGGTCTTCTCTTCTCTGACTGATCCATCATCGAGTGACAGTGGGGTCCATAGCTGAATTTCTGCTCCACAAATAGCACAGCCAGCCTAAGCATCACACTTTTGAGCCTTTGGAATCCCCCTCTATCTACAGTAAGTCATGCGTTATGTGTGCGCTGGTTTGTGAAGGCACCGTCAGCATGTGAGCAAAGAGGAACCCTGCTGTTGCCCTTGCCGACGCACCACACCAAGATATTTTAGGCACTCTGCCCCCTGCCCTTCCTCCAGCTTTCCTCCTGTTTCTCCCATGCTAGCTCCTTCCCTCTTCTCTTGTCATTAATCATCTGCCTGCGAGAAAAAAAACAGTACCCCCTCCAGGACACATGGGGCAATTTTCAAGTGGTGGCAACAACTTTGCAACTTTTGAATAAAATTCCATCCACAGCGGGTGGTTTCAGAAATGTCTGTGAATCTGCCAGCTGAGAAAGTTAGCACTCAGCAGAGTGTGTCAGTAACCTCACCCCCTGTCTGACAGACAGACATCCATGCCAACAATTAGAGCTTAATAAATCAGTTTGCCATTTTAACACGTTGATTCTCCACAGTGAGGGGAGCCAGCATGATGTCTTGGTTGGAGATGTTTGTTCATTAACTCTTCTGTAAGGATTATGTCCTTTGTTTTGGTTCTTGGTTCCTCTAAAGCAGGGGTGCCCAAATCCAACCAACCTGCCATTAAAGCTCCTAATTGGCTAATGACATCTGATCCAGGTAATCAAAAGGTAGGATTTCTGGAAAAACAGCAGGAGGCCGGCCCTCAAGGCCTGGATTTTGGGCATTCTTGCTCTAAAGTTCTGTTTTCAGGCTTGTTTTTACCTGACATTATGCCCGAACTGTTGCCAGAGAGTAAGCCAGCCCTCATTTCCCATCATGCCTTTGTACACATGCTCTCTCTAGCTTACAGCCCCTCACAACCCAAGCTGCTAACATTAGCAGTACAGAGACGTCCATGGATCTGTCGGTCTGTGAGTGGATGCATCAGAATTAAGCTGAGCAGGGAGCTTGTGGATTGCTGATTATGGTTTGTAACAACTAAAAGCTTTGAGTTTTTTTTCTTTTGCTCCTGATCCATCACGATTTGTTTAAAGAAAATTCCCAGAAATGCAATTCTAACCATCATTTTCTTTCTAAATGTCCTCCATCATGAGAAAAAAAAATGAACGTTTTGAAAAAACACCAATAACAGCATTTTCATCATAGTGAATGTGAGATTGTTTGAGTGTTTTTTTAATGTTGTTAAAAAGTTTTACTCTCATTGTTTGATCAGTCCATCTTTAAAGTTCATGTCTAACAGTCCCACTATCTTTTTTTTTGAAGACTGTCACATTTCAAGAGAAGTGGGTTGGGTTTTCATTGCTAAGCCTGAGAAATGAGGCCCAAGAATGTGTGTGTGTGAGGAGGGTGAGAGGAGAAAACACCTGTGCATCAGGCAATCTGTCTTTGTCCAAAGAATGTGACAGTGACCCCAGGATGAAGGTGAGTGTATGTTTGTGTGGCAGATCTCTGTGTGGAGAAGCAGGTGCTCTCCTTTAGTTCCCAACAGTGACAGATGGTACTGGGGCAGTTCTTTGATGTAAGAAGGCATCTGTTGGGTGACAAGAATAAAAACAGGAGTTCTACAGTTTTTTCTATCATTCAGTTTATATTGATTTTAGTGAACAAATGCTGAAAATAAACCAAAAAAAAAAAAAAAAAAAAAGAACTTAAAATATTCAGACGGGACCTTTTACTTGTGAGCTGATCACTTTTATGATCTTTTTTATTTGTTTAGATCCTCTTTTACCTATTTTTATTGTAGGTCATATGAGTCACAACAAAATTTGATGACATAAAAAAGAACAACAAAAATTTTAGAACTAAAGCCTTAGTCGCAACTGCCCTTAGGGGTGGATACGGGCTGTCTGCGGGTCAGAAATGGTCATGGGGTGACGTACACCAAATTTGAAGATCGTAGACAGTGGGGTAGACACATAGGGTAAAAATGTTCATGCACATGTTTTCTTTGGGCCTGCTGTGAGGGACAGGCTGTAGTGAACACCAAAGCAATACGTAAAGGTGAAGCAGCAGAGATGCAGGTGTGTCGTATGGATTTTTCTTTTTACCCCCTGAACCTTATGCACTGCGCAAAGAGCCTGCTAGTGCTGCTCAAGTTAAAGATGTGCTCTCCATACATGTGGTCTAAATATTTGAAATGAGGAAACTAGATGCAGTGGAGTTTGTGTGGACGTCCTGAATATCCGTGCAGTATTTGCGTCAGTAAAGACCCAGTACTTTCACACCTTACTAACAACAACCGGCGTGCTACATAAAGGGCACCGTACAACAGCATCCCGGTATGTCACAAGTGTATGTAAGTTACATTATCTTTCCAAAGACTTCACGATACACTTCAACATGCACTGTAGTGGTACGTTGCCTTAAGGTGGCCACCCCAGCCTCAAGGGAACTGCAAGACAAACCTGCACTCCTCCTAACATGCAATCGCTCCTCTCTATGATCATTAATGAACCTGGACAACCCAAAAACCAGCAGCGCCGTACAGGGGTTGACCCATTGACCTGCATGGGTGACTAAGTCCTTACAGAAGATGTGAATGTTGCTGAGTCACTTGTTGTTCCATCAGTCAAGGTGTCTGATAAGGACTAAAGCTAATATATTCATTTGCTACTGTAATGAATAACAGCAATAATTTAGTCTAATTAAACTCAACTATGCTTAAGCATAAGAATTCATTTAATCTTATGTTTTACCATTTGCCTTTTTCTTTTGAGGTTGCTGCATCCTTCATACACCTCTAATCGTTTCCTCTGCATTACTCTTAGCCTTCATGGGTTCCTCTTAATAACAAACTAAAAGTTAAGCAGCAAATCAGACACACAAACTAAAGTATCAAAAAGTATTTAAATCATAAATAAATCCAAGTATATGTTAGAATTCAGCTCTATGTATTTATTATACTGCTCTTTTATGTTACCATATTTACTGTATAGAAATTTGGGGTAATAATTATAAAATTCACAACACCTTTTACATTTAAAAAGAGCCATTTGAAAAGAGATCAAGAGATGATCAGACTGGGACTTGAAAACTTTGGAGGATCTGTGACAGAATTTCTCTGAAGAACTAAACCTAGCTTGCATTGCAACAAATCCATTTTTTATGAACTTAAATGTTTTGTTGATTGCCACTAGACGGAGCAGATCCAGTGAAACCTAATCCCTCTCCCAGACGCTGCCTCTCGTTTTCACTTGGTATGCTCTGGATGGTCAAGTGGAACATTCCTGCAGACTGCATTTCACTCAGTTGGCTCACATCTGCTTTAATCACCTCAGCAATGGCTGACCTGCACATATAATGTTTCAGTACAAGGGAAAGTTGGTGAGAGAAAGAGCGTGAAGCCCAGAATTTCTTAACCATAACTGGCCAGGTTTTCCAGGCTCAGGGCACAAACTGATACTGCATGCTCTGTCTTAAGAGGTCTTTCATGGTGATTATAAAACTGTTGATTCACTAAGGATAAGATGTTGTTTAAGGTCTATCTGAGCTGGATGTCACTGGGTGGTGACGGCTGGAAAGAGATTCCAAACTGTCCTGGAATGTTTTCAGCTCTCCGTTTCCTCCTGTTGGTGGCATCTTCATGTTGCTGGAATATAGAGCATGTTTCAAAGTCATCACGGATGTCTCTAAGACAGAATCTGAGAAATAAGAGACAATTCAGTTGGAGCTGTTGACATTTGGATAAAAACTGGTTGCATACTAGAACAGGAATCTAACATCTTAGGAGAAAGAATGTTTTCACAGCACACATGTCCAAGGGTTCTATAGGTCATGTTGAAAGTCCCATGACGGTCCAGAGTGCAGAGTGTTACTCCACACATCTTTTTACTGACATTGACTGAAAGTTCAGTACTGGTGTCCTGAAGCCGTTGGTCTACGGACTAATAAAGATTCAATTCTTGCAGTTTTTTCAGAATTACATTCCCTGGAGGGATCGTTTATGCCAGCATCCTCTGGCATTTTCAAAGTCTGAAAAGACTTCATGAATTACAAAGTTAACATAAGTGACAAATGAAAATGTGAATAAGAAAGATGGCACCTTCTCAATCACAGCTCATACTCATGAAACAGCAGAATAGACTACATTCATGGAAAAAGTAAGGAAAGAATAACTTAGTCAATACTACTTTATTACATAACCATAACTAGAACAAGTAAAGAGGTGCATCAGAAAAAGTATCCTCCCACATTGCACCTCACCACTAACTGACCACAGTACAGTCATTTTCATGTAATTTTCATCCATCCATCTATTGTCCAAACCTGTTTAATCCACTTTGAGGATGGGGGTTGCTGGAGCCTATACCAGCTATTATTGATATGCTCTGCCTTCACCACTGTTGGATGAAGGTTTTCCACGTAAAGGCAGCCTGTCTGTCGCAGGGTCACTTGCTCATTCACATTCACACTGAGGGACAATTTAGGGTCACCAATTAACCAATGCAATTTTGCTTTGGACTGTGGGAGGAGGCCGGAGCGCCTGGAGAAACCCCACTCACACATGAGGAGAACATGCAAACTCCACGCAGAAAGAATCCCATCGAATCTGAACCAAGAGTGCTTACCAAACTTGTGTAAAAGATTGGTTTGTGTTAAAGTGATGTGAAGCTGAAACATGTTAGAGAGTACTGAGCTGAAGAATCTGCAGGACAGAAATGAAGGCTGAGGAATGAAATGATGCTTCAACCAATAGCACAGCTTTCAAGCCACACGATCTGTTTCCACACAGACTACAATGTCATTATTAAAAAAAAAAAAAAAAAAAAAAAAAAAAGAGGAAAAATATGAATATGTAAAAATAAAAAATATCAATGACTCAATATACAAATAATTCTTTGAAAATATATTAAAACATATTATAATATACATTCTTTTATAGTATATATTCATTTTTTTAAGTCATGTTGACTTCATTCAAACTATGTTCCAGCCTGTGCTCATTTCCTGCCCTTGTTTTCAAAGAATAATTTCCAAAAAAGAAAACTGGCTGATGGTTGGACTTTACAAAGGTTTAACATTCACATTGTTGTGTTGTTTTCTAAACAACTGTCAAAGTAAACTCTAGTGTTTGTCTCACTTCAGGATTCAATAGGAAACATACCAGATTATCCATCCGTTGTGAACATGTTTGGCTCTGGCTGTGTAAGCACTAACTTGACTGGCGTGAACATGGCGCAGTGGACTTTTATTAGTTATTTTATTCAATGTTAAAACAACTGAAGGTATTTTGTCCCATTGTTCGAAAGGGTTGAATTGAGATTTGTTTGGCTTCCACACCTGCAGGTTTTGCTTGAGGTTTTTGAACAAAGTTTGCTAAACATAACATTTATATTGTTTTTTCTTTACTGTTCATTGGCAATGTTTTCAGAAAACAATGAAAGCAAAAAAAAAAACAACAAAACATTAAATTATTTTTATAAATGTATTGCACATATAATTGTGTCGTCAATGAGCGACACTTAAGAACACGAGAGGATCTCTTTTAGAAATACAGAATACATTTTCAGCTGAGTAAAAGTTAAAAAGGGGAATATTAAAGTCTGAATGAAAGTAAATTCAGAAATGGTTTAAACTTCAGATCACATTTCTACATGAAACTGTGGCAGAAGGAGAGACGAGGCACATTTAAGGCTGGATGGATTTCAAGAGTAACAGCTTATGTCAGGTAGACCCTGTTTAACTGGTCATCTGGCCCCCCTCGCTGCCTCCCTGTCATGGTGCCACGGGCCTGATCGTTTTCACTGCTCATACTGTGTGTCAGCAGCTCGTTACATTTATTCCACGCCGTCACCAATTAGCTGGCTCCTAATTAATCAGCACTTCTCTTAATTCCACGCGTTCAGTCCATTATCACTGCTGAGTGTTATGATGGTTGTTTACTGTGCTGGGATTCATCTTTGTTCATTCAGGTTGCTGCATTACAGTGCTGTCCACTCTGATTAAGGGAGCAATGCTCAATGTCTTATTGAACCAGTCTAGAGTTTTTATTTAATGTTTGAACACTTTAGGTAATGTTGTGACCACGAGACAAAGCATTTCTGTTTCACTTTATAAAGCTCCACATTGTTGCAAACGCGTTCCAGTTTAGACTGCTATGAGATGCATTAGCCATATTTAAATGGAAAAAATACTTTCTTGATGCAGACAAGTAAAGGTTATTTTTAACCAAATCTTTTTCTGAATGTTTGGGGCCTTTTTCTACTTTTGTTCTAAATAGTTCATTGCAACATATTAAGGACACCAGGTTCCTAAAACATCTTAGCTTGTCTATTGATATAGTAAAGAAACCATTTCTTGTGATTATGAGAACGTTTCTCAAATCAATTTTGAAAAAGACTGAAACTTACTTTTGTTGCCTTTTAAATTAAAAAATAGTCAAATAAAACAGTAATTTTTTCTTACGTTAAAAACAAGCATAGGCATTACTATTATACAGGAATCACTTCAACAGAACAAAACTCTTTTGAAAAACAAAATCTCCAGAAAAACACACAGATTTGCATTTCAAACATGAGCTTGTCATCTCTGCATTGTTAATACATGCTCATGCTTGAAGGTGTGGAACCTGAAAGACAAGAAGAGCTAAGCGGTTCTTGACTTGATGGTTGACTCGGTGGCATAGAGCACTATAATCATTTCAAAAATGATCTGAGCCCACACTGACTGATGTATAGCTTTGCCTTTAATTATATCTAAAATTGATTTATGGAGATCCATTTCCAGAGCGCTTCAGCTGCGTTTAGGGTTACACCTGTTCAGCCAGATGGAGATAAAGATAGATCCCAAGGTACAGCACATGTGTACAATAAATACAACGTATAAATAGAAAATGTTTGTGCCGCCTGTGGGAGTGAATGGACACAGTTGAAAATCTCTTTTTTTCAGAGGTGATCAGTCTCTCTACGTTTGAGTTACTGGTTCGTAAAGAGATACAAATAAGGTATTTCATCTTTCACATTTGAATTTGTGCAATAGAGTTTGAACTGAAATGAAAGATGAACTGTACTGACTTGGCATATGTGTGGAAGAGATCATTTGTGGTTGTAATAAGGTTTATGTTTCCACGTCTGTGGTCTGCTGCCTTAATGCGCTGCTGCTGAGGCCCATTACATGGTGAGCGGAACCTTTCTGTTTCAAAGCAAACCTTTCATATCAGACTCTGTTGAACATATAAAAGCAGTGCGTGGATCACAAAGCAGAACTGATTACGACTTGCTGTCATGTCGCTGAAGTCTTCCTGTAAGGTGAAGCTCCTTAAACTCACAGGTTCATCCATTGCAGGACTGTATGCTGTCATTAAGTCGGTCATTTTTTATCAACTTTGACAACTCTGACTCTGAATGAGAGTCACCACATGTGCAGTTTCTTTTTTGTCATTCAGATGTGATCCAAACATTACTTCTCATGCAAAATTCATGAGCGCTTGAGTTTGAACTCGTTTGGCCTTGTCATACGAGGATTAACACTGTTGTTAAGTTTAGTCCAAAAACTCTGATGGAATGAACACATAGAAGTGAAAAGACTGTAGACACATGAGGCAGGATGACAGATATTTCTAGAAAAACCTCAGAACAGAGACAGGATGGTGGTCGTCCCACAGATCTAATGGAAAATGGGAAAAAAAAAACACAAACATCCTAGACTACTGTATGCAGGATACCCCAATAAAACCCCTTAAAACCATGATGGGGACCATCTCACAACTACATAGAAGTTTTTTAACCCACAAACTGATAAACATTTCACAATGTAGAATTCAACATGAAACAATTCTATTCTTATTTTTTTTAGATAAAAGCAAAACTTCTTGCATTTTAAATTGTTAATTGTTCCATAATTCAAAGGAAAATGCATTTTACATGTTGCAAGGAAATACACTAATTCAGGGCTGCACGGTGGGGCAGTGGTTAGCGCTCTTGCCTCACAGCAAGAAGCCCCCTGGTTGATCCAGGGGTGTCCCCTGCTTCCCGCCATTAGTTGCCGGGTTAGATCCCAGCAGCCTCGTGACCCCATAAGGGTCAAAACGGGAAGTAGAAAATGAATGAATGAATACACTAACTCAGCCATGCATTTTAAAAGCACAATATGCAATCGATAATTTCAAACAAAAAATACTGTTTGAATTTCTTGTCTGTTTTAAATTCATTTTAAAGTAACTTCAAGTATATTGCATTTTAATTTGTCATGGTGTTTCTGTGTTAAAATATAGCAGAAAATGCAAAACAGTGATTCCCTACCTCCTGGTGTAAAGCATTTTCCTTTGCAGGGCATCACGTTTTTTCTGACTCTCATGAGGGCAGGCCCACCTGCCTGAATTTTCTAGGTCCCGCCTACACTCCCCTTTGGATGTATTTGGACATTGCATCAACAGAGTTGATATCATCAGAAAATATTTTCCTCCTAACAGCTCCAAATGATCCTGTTGTAGGAGCCAAACTGTTGGAGGAGACCTTTTCCTGTCATCTTTGGGTTTTTTTTGTTTTTTATCAGTTACATATGTTTCAAAATGCATGGCTTCTAGTAAAATGTAAAATTGATTTTTATTAGAATGATGGCACCAGAACACAGACATAAAAAAATCACCCAGAAATACACTCCCCCTCGGAACAAGCAAGAGAGGGACACAATGTGGGCTGTAGTCACAATAAATGATTAGGGCTGTTGAAAATCATTCCTGCTGGCTCCATAATGGCCTGATCCTTTTGTCATGGCAAGTGGTGGAAAGTCCAAATGCAGAATATCTCCTCAGTGGAAAGGCTAAAACCACTGAAAAACTGAAGACCAAATGTCAAAACAAGAAACAGAATTTAAAACTAAACATGAATTCCACTCCAATCATCTTCTAATCTATTTTTAAAGCGTTCCCAGTTGTCTTTTAGTTATGATTAAACTGTTTTTAGCCTGAATAAAAACAGAATAAACAGTTGTTTCTTAGGACATAGTTTCTGCAGAGCGGCAGGAGTTCATCAGAAATTCACTTCTGAGTCGTGGATGAAATCGTTGGTGTGGTTAAAGCCTGCTCACACTTCAAATCAGGCCTTTGTTTACACGTTCCTTTACTAGCTTACAGTCCCTCACGCCACCAAGTTAACATTAGCAACAGAATTGCAACAAAAAGGGTAATCTATGTTGGACCCATCCAGCTGTACAGCTTTGATCCAGATTCCAGCACAGACAAGGAAAACAAAGACATCAGTGGATCTTTATGTCTGAAGGTGGATGTACCAGAATGGAGCAGAGCAAGGAGCTTGTGTCGCGCCGATTGAAGTTTGTTCAAACTGTCTTTTTTGACTTGCTCTTGATTCACCGCAATATGATTAAATCAAATACTCAGAAATGCAATTTTAATCTTAATTTTCTTGAAAGATGTCCTCCATCATGAGAAAAATGACCCAGGAACATGTTTAAAACCCCCAAACCACCATTTTTATTGGTGTAGATTTTCAAATAAACCTGAATAACTTGACTAAGTAAACTTAACTTAGGAGCACAATTCCTACATTCCTACAGACATTAAAATGCTCCTATAAATTATTTTTTTTCTAGATTCCAACTTCTGGCGTACATATTTTACTTCAGACTTTGAAGACTCGTACAACCAAAATCCTCACAGTCTGACTGCAAAATGCCTCTGTTTCCTTCTGCCTTCATGCAGTCTTTCGTTCTCTCCATCCCGCTGTCTTCCACCAACATTCTGGTCCAAAGCCTGCTTCTCTAAATCCCCGGCAACCACGGCTGCCCCCACTCACAGCAAGCCATAGCACAGGAATGTGAAAATCAAATAAAACGTGAAAAGGAATCAGAGAGAAGGCCTGTAAAGGAGGTGGGAGCACTGAGCAGCGCCGGCGTACACCCTGTTTTGGCCAAAGATACATTCAGAGATATAGAGCGCCAGAGATTACATCTTTTTAAACTAAATAAATGGAATTATGGTGTTTTCTTTGGCTGTTCGCATTGTTTACAGAAAAGCCAAGAGTGCAGTCCATTCACACTTTAGGTGATAACTACACTGAGCCTTTGTGGAGGCCAAGTGTACGACCAGGACTGATAGTTTACTTTGGAGGCTAAAGTTGAACTCCACTTTGCGTGCAAAGTTCTCAAGATGTGGAGCTTGTTTACAGAACATATACCTGTTTGTGAGTCGCTCTGTTTGTTTGTGTGTGTTTCAACATCTGGACATGTGTGCAGAGATAATCTGTAAAGCTGAACTGTGCTTTATTATTTAAACTATGCTTTTATAGGATAAATCTGTGTCTGATTCAAATGTGAGTATGACTCTGGCACAACTCTTCCTGGAAGATGGATTCATTTGAGAAGCAGAATGGAAAAGGAGTTAATACAATTACAAAACTTAGCAAATAATGATTCAATAATATTTCCCCTGCTGCTCCATATTCAGTCTACAGTTGTCCCATTGTGTCCTGAATCCATTCGGAACAACTGCGGCTGTTGACTGCGAAGGCCTCTGATGGGACCACAGGTCCAGAAAAGCAGAAGCTTCATCAATAACCTACAGAGTAATGGCTGCCAGGATCTTTTTAGAAAGGCGCTAATTTTATGACACCAGAACGCTCAAAGCCGCAGATATTCCAAGAGTTTGGCGCCAAGGCTCCAGGTTTGATAGCGGATTGTTTGTCTTTGGTGACTCTGTAGCCAGTGATGCTTACGTTGGTGCCGGAGCCGCGAATCACACGGTTACTGACTCGCCACCTCGGGACTCAACACTTTCATACATTGAGGTGTTTACTGATAGTCTTCCTGAGTGGATCACAGCAGGTCAGATAGCCTGCTTTGGCAGCACCCTTCCTACAAACACGTCTACACATCATTTTTCCCGTAGTACCATACTTGTATCATACTTTTTTTTTTAAACAAACTGAGAACAGTTAAAAATATTCAATAAAAGAAAAAGTATTTCAAACCAATTATTGTAGACTTTTCAGTAAACTAAAACATGACTCCTATTTTGTGGAATTATAAAAGCTTTCATTCCACAAACTTCTGCTTTTCTGTTAAGGTTTAATTAGGCGCCCCCACTTCCTGCAAACTGGGGTTACAGGGTTTCCCAACTTTTTAAGAAAACCCAATCTTGATAATCACAAGAAGATCAGTTGCCTTCAATTTTTCTAGAAAAAAAGGCAGCAGTAACAGATCTTGATCAGGAATCATCTTCTGGAGCCTGAATGTAGGACAACAAAATTCTTTGGTAGGATTTTTCTTATTGTGTTGCAGAAAAACTCCGTAAACAATATGTGTTGCACCAGTAGTGTGGACACCTTTGTTTCAGGACTGATTATTCCCATATGCTGTTTGTTTTAGTAGCTTCAGAGTTGGACAGAACCGTCCCTGATCGCCACAAAAGTTCATGAGATCCAGTCCCTTTAAAAAAAAAAAAGTGTGCAGGTGGCCAGTGTTCAAGTAAAAAAAGAAAGAAATCGAGCAAAGGTTTCTAAAATGGAACTAGAACTACAGCATTGTACCAACGGGTCACAGAATGTACAGAAATTGGAACAAAATCCTTTTCATTTGTGGGCTGTTTTTAGAATAGAGGCCACATTCCTGTCTAACTGTAAATGTTTTCAATAATCTTCTTGTGCAGTGAAAGAAATGCACGTCATTTTAACATGCTTTGGTATAAATGTTTTATTTTTCCACTGTCACATCTAATCCTTGTTTAAAATAAATGGATGAATCCAAAAATATTTTAAAAAATCAAGTCTCTTAAAACGACGCCACACAACAGCAACAGCTGTCAACATTTGTGAGAGTGTTTCTTCTTCTTTTTTATTCTTCTTGGTTTTTCTTTCATTATAGAATTTTAGAACTTTGTGTTTTGTGGCAAAAAGCTTCTCTTACATAGAAAGTACAGGAGTATCCACAATCTCTTATTACTAAAAACCTCCATGGCTTGAAGTATTTGCTCTTGCCATGTATACACTTTCATTGATGAAACTTCAAAAACTTTTATACATCTTGTGTCCACTGGAGCGGAGTGACGGCAGACACATTCTCCTGTTACAGTACGCCGAGGAGGCCGGCTTGTCAAGAGAGCGTTGTTTTGCCGTTGTCCAAAGCGTTTGATGTTCTATTTCAGTGTGCACTTAAAAGAACACTCTGTCACATTAATCAGGGCTGTAGTGAATTCCACACAGTGTTTTCTGTCAATCCAAGGGCCTCTGCTCGCTCCAGCAACGATTTATTGAGAAAAAAGCGGTTATATTTGTAGCTGCAACCTTTCGGCAGACCTCACCAGCTGATGTCACTCACTTATGTGTCCCCTGAATCCACATTGGGTTTTTTGGTGCCAGAAGAGAAAAGAACACGGGGACCTGAACACGGAGTCAGGGACATGCAGGCTGACACATAGAAGCAGATGTTGCATCCAACCAAACATTGCTGTGGAAAATTAGATGATCCATCTGCTTGTGTTATTCCTAGCAACCAGACTTTAGTTGCTATGGTTAGGATTTCCTCCATGTGAACTTCTCAGTCAAGCTGCAATAACTTAATCACACGTTTCAATTTTTACTCCAATTTGCAGCAATAAACCCAAATCAGAATTGTTCTGATTGCCAGCCGTGGATCCTCCCTGCCTTACTGGGTCAGCAGTGTTTCTGTTTACGTCTCCTCTCTGGAAACTTCAGATGCCTGGGCTCTCAGTGAAGCAGAGCTGAGGGAATCAAAGCTGCTTACAGAAACTTTATGTTGTGGGGCCAAAGGTCGAACTCTCCTAGAAAGATAGCTTTGGTGTAGAATTCAAGGACGTGTTATATTTGGGCACATCCTGTAAGAGCTTGTGAAAATTCACAACACAAAATCAATCAAAACTCATGACGAAAACAGAAAAGGTGGTGTGCACAATTTGTAGGTCATGGGCAGTTGGAGAGCACATCTGTTCAGACAAATGTGTGGTTTAAAGTCACGGCTCTGAGGGGGAAAAGCCAGGAAAACTTGATAAACCACATAAATCCCCCATAACATCCAAAAGTCTCTGTAAACGAATGTAATGCCCAAATGAAGTGTGAGAAAAAGGGGGCAAAGAGTGACTTTATAATACCTTTAACGACACGGTTTACTCTAGGATGAGTGTTGTGTTTCTTCGGAAATATTGTGGCGTCCGAAATGTGAGGCAGCATTTGTCTGATTTTGCACGCTGGCTTATGCTTTGGTATTACGCTGGAAATAGTTATGCTTGGATTTCAGACTGTGTGAGTTTGCACTGCCCTCCTTTCACTTCCGCGTAAAATATGCTGCTTTCAGCAGCCTGGTGCATATCTGTGTGGAGGGCTTTTGAAGAAATGTTGATTGATTGCAACTTTGAGTCTAATTTTTATTTGACATATTAAAAGGATATCTCATCTGTAAACTGATGCATTTAGGAGATGTTTGCATCTTTCCTTGGGTTCTTTATCCACAATAATATGACATTTTACCTGGGGAGCCCAAACTTTTGATCCCCTCTGTATATTTTTCAATTTTGGATTTCCTCATGGCCAATACGCTTTTCAGAAGGAGGGGATGCTACATCTATGCCATATTTGGTGCTTGTTCCACATAATGCACGGCTACTTTGATAACCAACTTCACTTTGTAGGCTAATCCTATCTCTACAAAAGCTAACTAGTCTGCTTATGTTTAGCTGTTCTAGCCAAAACATACTTGTTTGCTACGGTGGCTAAGCATGTGCTAGCTATTAATTAAGAAACAGTCGGCCTCCATGAACGACTTTGCTGCAGAGCGTGACACAGTGCATCAGAGCACCATTGACAGATTTGAGCATCAGTCCTGAATTGGAAACCCAGCATCTTAAGGCTCAAAAACATAGCTAATAGGCTATTCTCTAAAGATCCAACTCTCAGCAAACCTGCTTTGTCCTTGTTGCTCTTTACTCAGCCTTTTGGTTAACCAAACTGATTTCCTGGGTTGGATAAAAAGAAATGCATGGTGTTAATTTGTGATCGTGTGTACTGGTCTTAATCAAAGGGCCTCTGGCTTTACAGATGTTTTCACTTATGTAGGGTTTTATTTGTTTTCATCTTTGAAAAAAAAAAGTGAAAATAATATTTTAATAAATACAATCTGAATAGAAACTTACAGCAATGGAATGTCTTTGGATAAAGGAATGCCAGAAGTTTTTAACCTTTTGGTTCTCTGACTCTGGAATTCTGGGATGGCTGAGCAGAACTGATCCAAACCCTCAGCTCATCAAGGATTGCAATAACCTGACCTTGTTCTCTGATTACACAGCGGCTGTTGGACAGAGGGAGGCTCAGTCAGGTAGCATGTCATGGAAAAGATGTCAGAGTTTCCTGCTTGCCTCTGAAGGCCCTCTGTGGCCTCTGTGTGAGCTTCACACAGCCTGAGTTTCAGCCGCTTCTATAAAACAGGTCTTTAAATTCAGCGTGGGCAGCAGGTGGGGTGTCCATGCCACTACGAGAATGGAGACATGCAGCAGGAGTTTAAAGATGCCCCATGGCACTTCAGAGGAGATCTCAGTGGGGATGTCCTTCAAGGCTGTTCTGTCAGACAGCAAACTTCAGTCTCTACATGTGAACCTGTCACTCTTACAATCTGGAGGCTTGGGTGAGAGTGGGGGTGTGCGAGGGTGGATTTAGACCATTAGTTCAGGGCTGCCCAGGCACACACTGTGTGGAGAGTCACTGAGGTCTTTCTGCTAATTATAGGCTGATATCTGACAGAGAAAAATTAGAGGGAAAAGGGGCAGCTGCAGTGTGCTGTGGATGACAGAGGAAGAAGAGGAGAGGGGTTTTAATTTCCTGCTAAATCCTCTGCCCCCCTCCATGAAGCACAAAACAAAATTCAATCATCTTGGTGTCCTTCTTGCTCTCCTCTCCTCTATCAACACAACCCCAAAACCTCCCTCGTCCTTCGAGACAAGAGGTCGGAGGTCGCTCCCTCCTGGGATCACCGCAGGCTTTCACAGAAAACTCTTCCCTGAGCAAATGCTGTTTCCTCAGCAGAGCTTGTCCAGAACTCTGAGACCTCCCAAGTGTACATCAACCTCTATCATAACAAGCAGAAATCAACACCTGTGTCTGTTCACACAAAGACCAGAGCCGGAGCTTGATGTTGGTCCAATAGACCAACAAGTAAAGAATGGTAAAACGGTAAATATGTTTATTACATTCTTAGAAGGTCCAAAGCATCCACAGTCCCATGCACCCATTCACACACTGATGGCAGCTCTACTGCACCAACCTAAAACCACCAGGAGCAATGTGGGCCCCAAGGGCACCAGGGCAGGCTGAGCAAGAATCGAAACTTTGATCTTCTAATCAGTGGTCGACCGCTGTACCTCTGCACTATGGATGCTGCAACAAATTTGAATAAAAACCTATTAAATGTAAGTGAGAATGCATACTGACAAATTAGTCAACCCCCTTGCCCCATAATGTTATGTTTAGTTGCTGTATGTTTTTTTAAATTAGTAATTCTTTTACTCATAAGACACAGCACTCAATTTACTGGGTAGTGTATTCTTCAGTCTCACCACAAGAGGGAGTTTCCCTTCATTGAGCAGGTGAGAAGAGCGGAGTCTACTGAACCTGCTGTACGAATGAAACATCGAGACATAAGTTGACTGTATGCTGTGTTTGTGTTCTAGGTAGAGATGCTACAGATACAATGAATGAACCAGGGAGGGGAGATAACAGAAAGTTGGCCGTTGTCTGTATTGTTCGTGTCGCTATTCGTTCGTGACAGTTTTCATGTAAGAAGCTATATCACTAGTATTTAGCAGCTAAAGCTACCGTACAAAGAGCAGCGGGCTGCTGCTGGTGGATTTTGAGTTATGCATATGTGGTTAAACAGGATCACAGAGATGAGATGGGGAATTGCTGATGTATTCTGTAGATAAATTTAAGAGAAGAGCAGAGTCTACTGAATCTGCTGTACTAAGGAAAGGAAATGGAAGTTAACAATGTTTGTGTTCTAGCTGCTCACTAAAGGCTCAACTTAAAAAAATCCACATTTGTCAGGATGGTCCTTTCAAGTGTGCAACATAAAGCTCCATATTTTAAACATCAAATATGTTGAAAAAGAGATAAACTTTCAGTTGTACCACAATAGACAACTGTTCACATCACAACAGCACATTACTGCCCCCTTTCTCCTCAGTGTCCTTCCTACTGCCCCTTTTCTCTCCAGTGTCCTTCCTACTGCCCCCTTTCTCTCCAGTGTCCTTCCTACTGCCCCCTTTGTCTCCAGTGTCTTTCCTTCTGCCCCCTTTCTCTCCAGTGTCCTTCCTACTGCCCCTTTTCTCTCCAGTGTCTTTCCTACTGCCCCCTTTCTCTCCAGTGTCCTTCCTACTGCCCCCTTTCTCTCCAGTGTCCTTCCTACTGCCCCCTTTCTCTCCAGTGTCCTTCCTACTGCCCCTTTTCTCTCCAGTGTCCTTCCTGCTGCCCCCTTTCTCTCCAGTGTCCTTCCTACTGCCCCCTTTCTCTCCAGTGTCTTTCCTACTGCCCCCTTTCTCTCAAGTGTCCTTCCTGCTGCCCCTTTTCTCTCCAGTGTCCTTCCTGCTGCCCCCTTTCTCTCCAGTGTCCTTCCTACTGCCCCCTTTCTCTCCAGTGTCTTTCTTACTGCCCCCTTTCTCTCAAGTGTCCTTCCTACTGCCCCTTTTCTCTCCAGTGTCCTTCCTGCTGCCCCCTTTCTCTCCAGTGTCCTTCCTACTGCCCCCTTTTCTCTCCAGAGAAACTGTTGAGCTGCCGAAGACCAGCCTGGTTAGATATATATTATGACAAGTGCCACAGACATTTGATGCTGGAAGTTCAAACCAACCCTTGTGATTCAGCTAAAGTGTTCCTGTTTACAGACAAGCATTACAAATCCATTGCCTGTAAATACCATCCTGTTGATCGTGAAACTGTCTGCTTTTAGAGTATAATAATTCAAGTTAGATTGGATTGGATTTGGTTTCAATGTGATTATAGGTTTATTCATTCCATAAAATAAAGAATTAGATTGGAAGTCTTTTCCGGTCAAGTAAACAATGAATCATTAGAACAAAAGTTAAACAGATTGTTTACGTTCACCATGCCTCAATATTGAGAGGAAACATTTCAAAATTCAAAGGTAAAATATGGATTGCCTTAAAATCCTTGCAAAAAAACAGTTTCTGCATTTACTTCTGTCATAGTTTACAGTTTGTAGATATTTAGGGTCATAATAAAGAGGCAAGCTGATAATCACAAATGAGCTCTTGGTTTGAAGGTTTTGGCGGACTCTAAATATTCAGAATGAAGTCAAAGATTATGAGGACATGCTGCTGATGAATTGACTCCTGAGCTCACTTGAACTCATGCTGATGGCGTAGGATCCAAAGGATGTTTGGAGTATGTTCTTCTTCTCAGTCTCCTCAATGTGCCAGTGAGCAAAATGTTTCTCAGTGTTGGTGTAATATTGTAAGATCGTTATTTTGTTTCCGTGGGAATGTCATGAGCTTGCTTTGGAGCAGCTTAACTGTCTTACAGCTGGGACACAGTAGCCAAGTCTTTTCCCTGAACTGATTGACAGGTGTCCAACAATCCCTCTGGCTTTGCGCCGGAGATCCAAACAGGTTGAGAGCCCCTGGTGTGGTCAGAGCTGACCTTTCCTGGTTCATCAGAGGCATTTGCTGCTCACAGGCTGGGGGTGACAGGTGCTCTGAGCCTAAATCCTACATGTTTTTATTGGTGCGGGTTCCACTCCCACTTCCTCATTTCCTCCAGGGACTTTGGAAAAGTGGTTCAGGTCTCCCCTTCACAAATTAAACGACTGCAGTAAATTACTTCAGGTGGTCATTACCAGCAAATGCTCAACCTATTCCTGCTAAACCCAAAGTTGGGAGCACAGAGAAATGCATTACCACCCCCCACCCCCGAAAAAAAAAGACTGACTTGAAGACATTCACAGCTCCTACTCTGCTGGCTGATGAGGATGAGAGTTGCTCAGGCCCCCCCTTGTGGCTGCTGCTGAAAATGCAGCCAATCTGTATACTTACATAAAATAGAAACAACTCTGGGCTAAAGAAATTATTCAGGACTTTTACTTTTAAGGTACTCCTGCATTCAAATAAAACATTCAGATAGTATTAAAGCAAACTAAAATTGTACTAAACTATTTTTTGACTTGTGTGTAAATAGTGATAAAAGAGTTTAGGACTGACTCCACTTAGTTTGTAAATCCATCCATCTAAAGAACTTGCTGAGACCCATTTGGCTCATGGAGAGCTGGGATTAGCTCCAGCAAAAAAAAAAAAAAAATCATATTTCATGACTTTTATCGATTACATTATGGTCCAATGCCTGGACAGGTTGCAGGTTGGCTGGTCTGTTGCAGGGCCACGCTGTCATCCAGGGCCCATTTATAATCCTCACTACCCTATGCAGCATGTTTCAGGCTGGAGGGCTGAATTAAATTAAACTAAAACTAAACTAAATTAAGTTTTAGTTTTTTTTTTAAGTTATTATTGACTCCTAAAAGATGAATCATCTGTAAATGAGTCTTTTTTTTTTTTACTTTTTTAATCTGAACTGATGCAAACAATATAATAACTAAATCTGGAGTGCAAAGAAACCAATTTATTTTTAATAGAACTTTTTACATTTTATTTATATTTTCACACAAAACAATACACTTTTACAGAACATATCAAATATGCTGAACATGAAAACTCAGCAACGCAAGCATTTCAAATTACAGGAAAAGGAAAAAGGGAAAGAAAAACACAAAATAGAAAAGTAAAACTTTTATTTTTATTGGCACTGTTTATTTAATTTGCGTACATTTTTAACTCAATATTACAAACATTTTTACACATTTATACAATGTTTTACATTGTAGTCCCACTGACTATTTTCTCTTTTTAACTTAGTAATTACTTTAAAAGCAAAGTCACTAACGTAAAATATAAAGTTAATGACGATTTCAATTGCAATGTATATAAAGGTGAAGCAAAAACTCAGAAAAAAAGAGAACAAATCTGATATTTACTGAAGAAAGATCGTAGTAAGCAAAAATGGTACAGGTATTAATTCTAATGTTTAAAATATGTAAAACAATAAAAAGGTTGCTAGAATATGTAGTAATGCTACAATAAGCAAGCATTAGTTAATGCTGCAGTCCTCTTTTTATAAATACACCTCTGTGGAGTGCAGGGATGCAATATGACGAGATATTTACCGCTGTTGTTCCAACAGACATGACAGCCGGAAAGAGCTTTTCACACAGGTGAGCAACCAGAGCAAAGCAGCATAACATGATCTGCATCATTACCTCCCGACACCTGTGGAAGGAAGCAGAATAGCTTCAGAATGGTGAAAAAAGACAGACCATAAGTCTGGTGACTCACATGTTTGGTGTTCTGCATCATTGTATTACAGTAAGAGACGTGAGAGGAGAAATAAAATCCAGCTAATCTGTCAAGTCAAGTCAAAACGGTAAATGGCGTTTCCTTGTATAGCGCTTTCTGCCTTCATTGAAGACCAAAGGTACTTTACAGTTCCAGTCTCCCATTAATGGTGGCTCTGCTGCTGAACGCTGGCGCCAGCCTTCCATCAAAGGCAATGTGGGGTTCAGTGTCTTGCCCAAGGACACTTTGACACATGGCAGGAATTGAACCTGCATTTTTCAGTTTTTCTGTGATGAAAACTCTCCTTCTATTGTATTAAACATGTCATAACAGCTTCAAATTACACCTCTCACAATAAGTTAGGGATGTTGTTATTTTCATCAGTGTTTCTCCTATTTGGTCTCCATTTTAATGAAACTGGTAAAAAGTTCCTGCAATATTACCAATAATGAATGAGTGGAAACAACAGTTTCTCTTCCTCTGTTAACTCACACACAGCAGCAACTTGGGTTTTAGTCAAGAAAGCCAAGGAAATAAAACTAACTAAATGAATAAAAACTGGTGATTTCTTTTTTTAGGGGGTGCACTCCTTACACCCTGTGGGCAACTGCCCATATTTTCCATTGGTAAAACTGCCTCCAGGGAGTGTCTGGAGACAATCAAGTTTCTCTTACAATTATCAGGTAACTGTGAATCTCATAAATAAACATAAATACATTTCACAATAATCTTTACCCTACTGTATTAAGTATATTTGTTTAACTTTTATGTTTTGCATTTTAGTCAGTGTGCTTTTAGATGACACATTTAACCTTTTTGATTTTTATAATTTCTGATTTTTAAAACATTGTCCAAATCTAAAAAAATTCAATCTGATTTCTGATTGCAGAACTTTTACCTTCAGTGACCAACAATTAACTGCAGGATCACACACTCATGCTACCATAATCTGTCACACAGCATTTGCCATGGAGCATTCCGTGTTCAGTTTCTCAAACACAATGGCTCACACATCCCGGCACACACAAACGCGAGGCCAAATGATGGTCGCTGGGAGATTAAAGAAGGCTTATCTGAGGAAAGATGGAACAACCAACTGCAGCTGTGCTGAAATGATTTATATCTGCAACACTTTTCAAGTCGCAGACAAGTTCAAATGTGTGTGAAACACAAGTGCACCTTATTGCAGTGAAACTAACCTGAAAAAAAATCCAATTTGCACAAACAGTTTGTGTTACAAGTACAACAAACGTCCATTCCATAAAAGAAGCCTCAGCTTGTTGATTTTATTGAATTTTTTGTAAAAATGGTAAATGAGGTTTACTTGTTTGCGCTTTTCTACCTTCCTTGCTGGCGCCAGTGTTCATCATCAGTGTCATCATCACTGGGGTTCAGTGTCTTGCCCAAGGACACTTCAACACATAGGTGGGCAATGTGAATATCAAACCTGCAATCTTCCGATCAGAGGCTGACTGCCCTTCCGCTGCGCCACAGCCAGCGGCCGTGGCGTATGGTGTATAAGTATAAAATACTGTTACAATTTAGGTGGCAAATACTTCAAGAATTTAGAATACAAACATGTTGAAATCAAGTCAAAGTAGAAAGAAACACCTTTGTCTACAACAAAAGAGTTCAAATTTACGGCAAGATGGATCTACTTGTAAGCTTTTACAGCTATGGAAGGGGAAGACCGAGATTCAGGAAATAAAAACAGGTGGCAAAGCTACCGTCCTTCGTTCGAGCAAACCAGAAAGTACCAAATGCTGCAGTTCCTTAAAATGGCCATTAGAGGCTGGAAACAAAAAGAATACAATTTATCTGTGCGTCCAAAAGTCCAATTTACACCCAGACTATGTGCACTTCCTGGTTTCAAAAGCATCTTTGATTTTTGTTTCTTTATTTGGTTTTGTTTAACCTTTATTTAATTATTTTTTTAGTACAGCTTTGGGAAAATGTTTTTGTTTCTTAGAAACAGTGGCTTTGATTTGAATGAAGTCTGAATTTTTGAAAGTTAATAGAGGTGTGAATGAAGAATGGATATTTATTGTAAGCGCTTTGGGCATCTAGAACAGCACAGATCAATACATTTTTATTAGGATTATAAAAACTTCCGTCAGCATGCCAATTCCACATCAGGCTTCATTTTTGCCGTACATCAAATTCCAGTCATCAAGTGTTTACAGTTCAGACAGCTCTCAATCAGCTGGTTCCTGGGCCTGCTTTAATGACCTCACAGCTGGAAGAGAAGGCCAAAAACACTAACCCTGGGCTCACACCGCATGCGGTCTGGCTCCAGTGCAGCTGCGGCGCGGACGCCGGAGTCTTACGTAACATGAAAAGTGCAAGAGGCACTCACTCTGCATCCTGTCCAGTCCGGCCTCTGCAGCTCTCCGTATCCGTTTTGTTGGCTTGAAATGTTTGCCGGACACTGGAGCTGAGCCGTAGAACTTTATTGAGAAGTCGGGGCAATTTACGACCTAAACCGGAAATCGTGTGAGCAAATGTAAAGCGCTCGCGGTTAGTTTTTCAAAATAAAACCTTTTCTTCGCTGTACTCGCTCTTTTCACCATGTTGTAAACATTACATCATTCCTGCTGACATGAGGTCACAAAGTGTGTGGTAGAACATAAGTTTGGCCATACAGCACCGTGATGAGAGGCTGATCACAGAGATCCAGAACTACCCCGTCTGTTTTAATACAACACATGCTAGGATAACGACAGAAAGGACAGAGTCTGGGCTGAGATATCAGGCTGTTGGACTTGATGGTGAGTTTGTGTAACATTAACATTCACACCCAGAAACATTCCGAAAAGTCTGTCCACCTGTAAATCCATTGATTGAAGGTGAGTCAGAAAAAGAAGTGTTGGGATTATACAATAAAATCATGACGGAATGAGGGGTTCGTTTATGATGACGTCGTATTTAAATGGCGGTTTCTCGCGAGAACCTACGTGAGTTCAGAGGTCAGCGAGGTTTGCAGCAGAGCCTGTCTGTAGAAGAACAGCTAGGCATTTGTAGTCAGTGTGAGTTACCGACCATAGCAAGACTGTTGCATCTGAGCAGGAGCACATGCAGTGTGGTTAGTCACATGGAGGAGGTTTATTTGGTACAGGTACTGCAGGTTTTTGTGTTGTCCGGGCTCATGAAAGGTCGTAGAGAGGAGTGTCTGCATCTTGAGAGGAGCATAGGTGTGTCTTACAGTTCCTTTGAGGCTCATATAGCCATCTTAAGGGACGTCATATGAAAGGTACGATTGTCATAAGTGTTTCGTGAAATATTCGTAAGGTTTATGTGAGTTACATGCACTGATGACCTACGAGTGATGCTGTCATACGATGCCCTTAGACCACACTCTTCAGGTGCAAGTTCTGGTCCCTTACTGACTGTGCAGATATGTCGTATGCAGGGTGTGCACGTGATATGTAAGTGCACGCAGGATGTCGACACAAACTACATTTTGATTGTCTAATTTCCTAAATTCTAACAGTCAGCCTGTATACAAGGAGTGTGCACTTATCATGTGAACAGAACCAACAAGCTCCTTTGCACAATCTGGAGAAGTTGAGAGGCTGATACCCCTCTGACTCACCCTCTTCATGCTTTCCCCTGCATGTTGCACAAGCATTTGCTACAATCTGTCTTCTGCAGGATGCTCTTAAAAAAATGTGTTTTTGTCTCTCCAGGCTCACCATGTGGTCTTCGACCTTGCTGTTTTGTGTGGCCACCTGTGCGTCCTGTACAGGTATGCCAATTTTACACCTGCAGACAGTCCGTATCCCCTCATGAGGGCAGTTGTGACTAAGGCTTTAGCAGGTGCTATCAGATGAATGGTACCTAATATGACCCTTTCTCATTTATAGGTCTGAAACAGGTACATCAGAAATACAGTTTAGGTTTCAAAAGCTTTGTTTGGTAAGAATCCAAACGTATCTTTCTTATCTGAAGTGGAACTTCGTCTGGCTGTACCAGAGTGAATCTGCTTGTTTCTTTTTAACATGCAGTTGCTTGCCTGTGGCTTATTTGATTGGAAGTGAATGAATATTTCTAGCAGAATTATGTTGAATCATTTTTGTTGATGATGCTGTCACATACACATGACTGGAGGATACAGTTTTGTTACCCAAACCCACGCACATTTGAGAAACATTTTCATTTGTGAGTGAAAAATGTTGTTCCTCTGAGTTTATGGGCCAGTTGTGGATCAACTACATGACCTGAATAAAAGCTTAGTATCAGTTTTTCCGACCGCACAGTTTATCTGAGCGATACTGTGACACATTGCTGTGCTGTTAACTCTCTCTGCAGTAGTAAAGCTGAGCAGTGGACATGTATATTTTGTTCTTGGTGTCAGCTAGTGTGGCCTGAAGTCAGCCAACGTTTGGTTTACTTGAGCTTATAGTACAATTTCAGAGAAATAGCACATTGTGGCACTTTTCTGATGCAAAACAGTTGTTTTTCTTTTTACAGATAAAATAAAAAAATAATTGATAGGTTTTTTTACCCTATCTCACTGATTCCAATAGCAGATGCAAGTGTGCTTTTGCAGGAAAAGGGAATTCCACATTCTCTATGTACTGCACTATAAATAACCTCTTGACATTTACTGTACTCAGTGGGATTCAGGTGCTAAACTGCTAGGATCTCAGTTTGAGCTTGTTGTCTTTATTCACGGTTGTTGCCAAAGATCAGTCACTAAAATGGACGTTTACACACTTTGGGAATGGATGGAACTGAATGGCTTTAAAACGACTTTATTATTTACTGGTGGAACATGGAATTAAGAAACAATCAATTGCTATCTTTTTAAAATGACAAACTTTTTAACAGTGAAGCACACATGTCCATTCATTGGTGAAAGCAGAAGTGACTTTTTCTTTTGCAATGTGTTTTGGTAAAAAAGTTGAAAGTGCAATTAATTTAATTTTATCTAACAGAAAAACCATTCAAGACCAAACATTTCAATGTATTAAAAAAAAAGGTAATAAAGGCATTTCCATGGCTTCAAACCACACTGGTGATACAGCTCCACATCTGTTTTTTCTTCCACACACAAATCAACTCTTGAGCAAAGCACAGCCATAGCCGTTAGCTCAACAATTGTGAGTGATCACTAGCTTACAGTTTCAGTTTAGTGTGCATAAATCGGAGCATTGCTTCACAACAAATTGTTTCACCATCTCAGTACCTTAGTTCTACCTGAAGATTAGCAAACAGATCTCATTCTAACGACTAATAGACAAGCCTTTAGTTGATGGCAGAAAGGGACATTGTACCTAACATTACAGTTTCACTGCAGTCTGTCACAATCTGAGTTAGAATCAGACTCACTGATCACTGTTGATGCATTCAGGTCCATGAACAGTGAAAGAAGTGTTGCATCAATGCTATGTACGGTGAGGATGGGGAGTTGTTTGTCTCAATCGGGAGTGTTGTCAAGCAGAGGAGGAAATAAACCAAATAATGTACCAATCCTAAAAATATTCAGGGTCTATAGACTTGGGGCTGTGATATGAGTCCAAAATTGAAAGTTTGTTATTCTTGGGGATTCCCGGCATTAGGAGCAATCATTTTGGATTGGTAAACTGAGGTGGTAGTTCTCCTCTTAATAAAATTGCTTGTCAAGACTGTTGTTCCATGAGAAAAAAAAGCATTTGCCAGTCAGCAAATTATGCCACCTGGAAAGTTGAGAGGTTTCATCAGTATTTGGTCAATGAGAAATGCTCACCATAATGAATAGCTGTCAATGACAAAGGTCGAAGGTTTCCTGTAGGTCTTCAGCTTCTATTTTGGTCAGTTCTTCCATGCAGATCTTCTCAAGGGCTGTGATGTTTTCCAAATCCCTCCAAAGATTCTCTAGTGGACTGAGGTCCAGAGGCTGACCGGGGAATTCCAGAACCATGAAGTTAAGCTTTGGCACAATATCAAAATGGAAAACCTGCCTAATCTTCAGGTAGACTGGGTTCCTGATGCTTAACCCCACATGTCACTCATCTATTAGTCCTCACTCTGAGCCAATAGTTTAGGTGCTGACTTTCTTCACAGCCAATCACAATCAAATTCCGGTCTTTATATTCATGGAAGTTTGCTTATCTGCATTCCAGGCATTTTACCAGGCCTGTTCTCCTCTTGGGTCTTTGCTTCGACATGATCTGGCCTTAACCAACATCATCATTTAGACTCTGGGGTCTCTGCACTTTATCAGAGGTCATCCCAATAATGTAAGACGTCTCCGGCCAAGAACCCAACTGCCAAAGACTACTGACTATTCTTGCTTAAATTCCTGTTACACTTAAATCTTTCAATTACACTTTCATGATCTCTCCTTATTATACAACCATCCATCCATCTATCTTCCATCCATCCATCTCTATCCATCCATCCATCCATCTTCCATCCATCCATCCATCCATCCATCTTCCATCCATCAATCCATCCATTCATCCATCCATTCATCCATCTTCCATCCATCAATCCATCCAGCCATCCATCCATCTTCCATCCATCCATCCATCTTCCATCCATCCATCTATCTTCCATCCAGCCATCCATCAATCCATCCAGCCATCCATCTTCTGCTCGGGTCGCAGGAGTAAAACTAAAACTATCCTTCTCTGGTCAAGAACCATGGCCTCAGACAGTGGTAGAATTGAACTTCATTTACTTGAAGGGTCAAGTTAAAAATCTATTAAAACTAAATCTTTGAACCTCAACTTAGAGAGCATCTTGAAGTACAGTTGCTTCATTTTTACACTAAGAGGTGCCAGCCAAAGTGGTTTTGAACATTTGGTAGTAATACCCCTTAGAGTGTATACCTGATGCGTTAGGGGGCATAACTAACAGAGCGCAGACTCTGTGGCAGTTGTCTCACATGATTTGAGGTTTGAGGTTTTCATCTTGGTTTAAGTGTCACAAGCAAAACCCACTGGACCTAAATTCACCTTTCAAACCAGTTTTATGGAGCTCTGCTAAAAAGAAGGCCCCTTTCAGCCCCGTCTCCCTGCAGATGGTCAGAATTACTTCATTGTATGGCTTAGGAGTCCCCTGAGATTTAGAGCAAGCATGAGCAGTGAACAGGTTTTGTGTGGTCCTAAACTTTTCCAATTTTCTCCCTTAATCTCTCTGTACAGAAACCACTTCTCGTCCTTGACAAAAAAAGTGTTTTTGTTAATAATCTTTATTGTTTATCCTTTGTTGCTATATGCTTTCCACAAGTCTGTTTTTGTCTTCTAGGTTGATCTTTTTAACTTTTAAAAAACAACAATCAACTTCAGTCTCCTTGACAGACATCTTAGGAAAATGGTAAGTAGAAATCTGATAACAGCTCTGTTTTTTTGATGTTTTCAGCCTAACTTCTTTCTTGTAACAAAAACAGTTTACTTCTCTAATAAAAGAGCCTTTGATGGCAGATGTGCACCATTCATGGAGAGAAATGTGATCATTTCAGACTCTCTCCAGCACATGTCTCACACCTGTTCTGTCTAAAAAACAAACTTAGAGTCCAGCTTTCACCAAGATTAGAAAACTGAGCTGTTGGTCAAGAAAAACTCAGTCAGTCAACTTTACACAACATTTTTATTTAAAGAACAACAACAACAGGAGGGCTTCTGTCCAGACTTATCAACTGGACAATGTTTTTATATTTTGCTGCATGACTTATTATTATTTTTTAATGATTATTATTCATCTTTTTTATTTATTCAGGTGAAATGTTTTTTTAAAAAGTTCTTATTTACAAACATGACCTCAAAATATGGTTTCTGAGCTGTTCCTAGGAGTTCATACCAGTGTTATTGATGTTCTTTTTCCTTTAAGGTTAAGTTTGCCATTAATTAAATTGTATTTTGCACTATTACTTGCATACATTTTCAAATCTTTATTGTTTTCTCTTAGACATTGTTTTTTATCTTTTGGTCCAAAAAAGACAAAAAAAATTCTAATGAAATCCTCATGAACATACATGAGCTTCAGGGACTGTTTTTTTAACCTAATTGTAGTTTTTAAATCACAGTCCATTTTTAGAACATGAAGGATTTATGTCTCAGTCAACACAGAAAACAAATGTCTGTAATTGAATTAGTCTACATATCTGTAATTCTCTTTGTTCAGTTCATTTAAATCTTGTCACGTGGAGTTTAATAAAACAATATTTTGTGCTCTCAACTATTTACTTGTGCAAGATATGTTCATTTTTTTTTTTTTATTTGTCCTTTTATTGTTGATCACATGAAAAAAGTGAAT
Organism: Oryzias woworae; assembly: GCA_016861445.1. Classification (NCBI taxonomy): domain Eukaryota; kingdom Metazoa; phylum Chordata; class Actinopteri; order Beloniformes; family Adrianichthyidae; genus Oryzias; species Oryzias woworae. The sequence continues at coordinate 2,646,664 of BOLG01000197.1, forward strand.
ATAATACACACAATTAATGTATTGTGCAGGAACAACGCAGGTGAAAATGAATTCATATTTTTGCAACTCACCACACCTGCAAAACATCAGTGTCCACATTCCTGAAGTGTCAATACGAGGTCGCACCTTGACAATATTTTTACTGCTGATTTCATAATGGAGGTTAAAGGAAAATTGTGTTAACAAGCCCCAAGTTAACTTAACCAGCCAGCCATCCATCCCTCAGCTCTGCTGAAAGGACTTTACAGTCCCACAAAAACTAATCTGTGTGTGAGTCAGGCCATTTATAACCTCTAGAGAAAATGTTCCACCTTTTCACCATGTTATGGTGTCGAAGAGCATCCTCAGAGCTCTGTTACTAAAACTCTATGCATTTTATACACAGAAGGTCTGAAGCTAAATAAATGGCTACAAAGACTTACTGTTTATGCACATGAGGCTTTTGTTTTCAGGCTAACTTTTGATATTCAGGAAATAGATTTGAATGTTTCCTAAAAACATGGATGGATGATAAATGGCGTATACTTATATAGTGTTTTTTTTACGTTCATCGAAGGCCCAAAGCGCTTTGTAGTCACAGTCCCATTCACACACTGATGGTGGCTCCACTGCCAAACACTGGCACCAACCTTCCATCAGCGGCAATGGGGTTCAGTGTCCTGCCCCAGGACGCTTTGGCGGGCAAGGCAGGAATTGAACCTGCACTCTTCTTATTAGAGGACGACCACCCTACCGCTGCACAATGGATGGATCTCCAAGCTCTGTATGATATAACAACTCTTGAGATCACAAGTGTACTTTAATGTTTAGGACACATGGTGTTTTGTTTTTCAAATGAAGCAGATTTCTTCTTTCTTCTTTATGTCAAGCTTAGAATTTATTCTGATCCGTTTTTTCCAGTCCTTCACAAAGAACCAGGCACACAACAATCAGTTTAAAAAAACTTCAACTTGTTTCTTCACTGAACGAAATGCTAAACAAAGCTCAGGCAAGCATTTGATGTTGGTAATCTTCAGGTGTCCAACATTACAGATAAACCCGGTGCTCCTTCCGTCTCTCTAGTGTGAGGTTATTCCTCTTTTGTAGGATCACCTTGTTGTGTTTAGTGTAGAAACATGTCGGATAAAAAGCGGCTGGTATAAAAAAGTATTTGCTTTTAGCTGGAATGAATACTCAATGAAAAATGTCTGTTTATGGGCAGCTCCATTTGGTCCATCCATCCATCCATAAGTTTACTAATTTATATATTCTCTCACGCTCTGATCTTCCCTCACTCATGAGTAAGACTCTAAGATACTGAAACTCCTCCACTTGGGGAAGGAGCACTCCACCCACCGATCGACAGGCGGATTGGTGCTGCGTCCACCGTCATGTGGTCGCTGTACCGGTCTGTTGTGGTGAAGAGAGAGCTAAGCCAGAAAGCAAAGCTCTCAATTTATGGGTCGATCTACGCTCCAATACTCACCTATGGTAATGTGCTCTGGGTCTTGACCAAAAGAACAAGGTCCTGGATACAAGTGGCTAAGATGAGTTTCCTTTGTAGGGTAGCTGGGCGCTCACTTAGAGATAAGGTGAGAAGCTCTGTCACCCGGGAGGAGCTCGAAGTAGAGCTGTTCTACACGGAGAGAAATCAGTTGAGGTGGCTCGGGCATCTGGTCCGGATGCCCTCTGGACGCCTCCCTGGGGAGGTGTTCCGAGCAAGTCCCACTGAGCGGAGGCCATGGGAAAGACCCAGGACACGCTGGAGAGACTATGTCTCTCTGCTGGCGGGGGAAACGACTCTGGGTCCTTCCAGAGGAACTGGAGGAAGTGGCCGGAGAGCGGGAAGTCTGGTCATCTCTGGTTAGACTGCTGCCCCTGCGACGCGGTCTCGGATAAGCGGAAGAAAATGGATGGATGGATGGATATATTCTCTCCAGTTGGTCCTTGTTCTGCTGCATGGCCTCTTCCTGATTGTAATATTTCACTAGACTGGCATCTGTCAGTCATTTTCATGCCATTTTCATCACATGTCCAGTCCATCTTCACTGGTTCTTCTAGAACTATAGGAGAAGTGGTCTTTATTATTTACAACCCCAAACCTATGGCCATAAGTGGAACACCCCCACCCCAAAAAAGACATAAAAAAAGGAAAAAAACTGTACCACATGCATACTTGCATGTCTACAGTAACTCTGCAGGTTAAGAAAGGGGCCAATGGTTGTTTCCTCTGTAAAGTATTTGCATCTAAAACTTCAAGGTTGGGACTGATGTTTTTCAATCTGCCTGCATTCCTCTGGGGCCCGGCAGATTAGGTAGTCATATTTCACCTGTCAAACACTTAAAAAGAACCAGTAAAAATGCAGTTAGAGTGCTTTGAACCGGTGGATCTCTTGTGAATTGGCAGCTGGTCCATTCACAACCACCAGAACACAAAACTAACAGATAGAGCCCAGTGGAGCTAAAGGTGGAAATGTACAGACAGCAACTCCTAAAATATGATTAGGAATAGGAAAAAAACAAACCATGTAAAACACTGAACCAGTATGCTGGTGTGTGGCGTTTTATGCTTAAATCAACGTTTTAATCAGAACCTGCATCCTAAATAGATTTTTACTGTTCTTTTAAAGGTGTTTTATGTATTTATTTATATATTTGTCCTGTCCAACAGCTAAGCAAACATATAAGAACTGAAGAGCTCTACACACCTCGGAACAAAAAGACAATGAACAAATAAACTAATCTTAGTTTGGTTTAGTTACAGTAAATATTTGTCTTTTTTTTTGTTTTAAATGTTTGCATATAGATGTGAAAAAAAACATTGGGATGGCAGAAATGCATTTGTTCATGTGTGTGAGTTTTTTTTGTCTCATACCACCCTGCTTTTTATCTTTTTAACCTGACTCATTTTATCATTTTTTTATTGCCTTATGATTTTAACTGGATTATTAAAATGAAATTGTATTCATGGTAATTTCATATTTGTTTATTGTTTTTAGGAATGTTACTTTTTATGAGCCATCTTAAGTTCCTGTTTTTTATTTTCCAGAGCTTCATCAGTTGCATCCTCTCCCTCTGGGTCAGCTGCTGATGACCTGCATCACCACTTTGCTGTGGTGAGGATGGGTCCACACCTGCAGTGCTGCACTTGGCTGGCAGTGCGGCTGTCTGCAGAGGAACAGGTTTCACCAACCAGCTTTTACCGTGCTCAGCCCGTTTCCTAATGATGATCTCCATCGGTTATGGGAGAGCAGGTTTGAGAGGGGGTTGGGAGAAGGGTTTTGTCCGGGTTTGGGGTTTGCTTGCTCTCCAGTCTCCACCTGCTGTGCCTAAATATTGTCATACATCCCACCTGTGAGCCACAGTAATAGGACTGACAGTTCCTCACACTTTTTGCCTGTTCATTGTCCTTGAACTCATCTTCTAGCATTTCAGTTTTCCTGGTTTTTGCTTGTCTGTGTTTTATTTTTTCAACCCTTTATTCTGTCCCTTTTCCTGTACCTTTTCTGCCTCTGAGCTTTGGTCTTTGGATCACAGATGTTGGATTTATTTGCCTCCTTTTATTGGATTCCTCCTCATTCCATGACGTCTCCAGTGTGCTCCTTCTCCAGTGAGATCTCTGTCTGTGTACCTTAGAAGTTTCAGTGCTCTCCTGTGCTGCTGGTGAGGCTGTAAACTCTTGGAGATCTCCAAATAAAATGTGTGTGCTTTGACTTTGGGTTGTCCTACTCCAAACTTTACTGGAGCTCTATTTTTAAATTATTCTGCGTGCTTTATATTAGTTATTTTGGTGTACAGCACTTCTGTGTTATGAAGAATGAAAAGTGCTAAATAAATATTGATTTGATTAGAAACTCAGTGACTGTGACAATGCTAGCACACACAGGGGTTCTCATAGGACACCTCCAGAAGTAGGAAGAGGATGAAGCAGTTTTGACCTCACACCCAATAAACACTTCCCAGATCAGATTGGGGCAGCATTTATGGTAGAGCGACAGAAGCATTAAGTTGTCTCATAAATGCAGATTGAAGAAGGATATGGCGTCCCACAGCAGTGACAGGGCTGGTGCAGCATGAGCAGGAGGTGCCAGCTCGTTGTGACAGTCTGGTTCTTTCACACATTACTGAATCTCCTTTACTGAATAGACTGTATATTCACTGGACAGCTTGACCCCTCCTCTTCCAAGAACAGGAAGTACCTGCTGGCTCCAAGAAGCCAAAATCCCATGGACTTCTACAGAGAAATAAACTGCTATTACTCAGTCTTTTAATTTGTCAGAATAACCATCCCTGCTCTGATACATTTTTCTTATCATCTACTTGCTAACCATATATTTTTTTTCTTTATCACAAGTTATTCAAGTTATAAACTGACCAATCAGATGCGTCAGTAAAAGCATGTGGTGCCTGCTGGCCCCACCTCAAATGTTTGACAGATTCTTCCGAGCTGCTTTCACTGGAAGGGGTGTTGACTTCAAACAAGCTCACTCCCGATTGGCGACAGTAGTTGCCCTAGAAATGTGACTCAGACCGACCTGGATCAATCACTGTTGTCTGGCTCCAAATGGCGGCGCCCGTATACCGTTAAAATGACGACTGAATAGGCTTCATTTCACTGGTATTGGAAGTGAAGCATTTTCTATGGGTGACGTCACACTGGCTTCATCCAGTCATCCTATTCTGTGGTTTTAGATATAAATTCATCAGTTGCAGAAATAGTTTTCTGGCTAATTTTTCACTATTGTTCCAAATATCAATCTCCGCTTTGCATTCCACAAATTCATGTTTCTTCCAATTTTGTCCCATTTTATATAATTTTTTTTTCTAACAGTTAATTCATCTCTGTTTCACTTACTTTTTTTTCTTTGATTATACACATACAAAGGATAAGTGATTTGGACAAAAACATCTGGTAAAGCGTGCCAGAACGAGGATTCTTCTGGCAAAGATGACCAGATGTTCCAGATGTGTCCTCTGCTGTGATAAAAAAACAGTCAGGATGTGAAAAATGAAAATAGAGTAAGGAGATAGAGAGCTGGAGAGTCATGGGGAGACACAAAAAGACAGCGGAAGCAACATTTAAAGTGGAAAAGGAATAGAGTAATAATTTTAAATGTCTACCCTGGGAGTTTGACGTAACGAGTTCTACAGATTTGAGCCCAGCCCCCCTCCTAACTTGAGTTATACGCAGCATTCCCATCCTACTGCCATTTGCTGTCCCTCCATGGGGGGCAATGATGTCAGATCCAGTATTTCACAGCCAGAAGCGGGTGATGACACGGATGAATCGGCTTGTGAGTTCTCTCCAGCCTTGGAAAGGGAGTTATGATTACATGCTTGACTGCGGGTCTGACGTGCCAGGGATGAAGGGGGATAGTCTGTATGTCCAGAAGTGAAAGAAATAATGATGGCAATTTTGTTATAACTTGAATTGATCACAGCATCGTTATTCCATCTCTTAAATCAGGAATAATCGGACAGGAAGGGAAAAGCTTGAATACCAGAGTTGTAATTGTTCTTTTTAACAACAATTCATAAAAAAATTTGTGGTTGATTATACAATTCGTGGTCGATCTTGGTTCATTTCGATCTGATCTGATTGGATTTGATTCACTGACCTAAAAATGGATCCCGGACATCTTTATCCAAAACTTCAACCAGCGTGACGTAGAGATAAATGTCTGGTACTGAACAGTGCAGGAATTTTTCTAGATTTCTTGTATGTTTTGCTAAATAATCAAGTGTAAATGAAATATGTGTACAAACAAACAAGCAAACAAGAATGAATGTCAGATCCACACATTTAGTTTGATAAAGTTCAGCCCACTGTTGTTTTCCACATCAGAATAACCCTAAAGGAACATTATTAGAACATTCTCTATGGTCACATGTCTTTGTAAAATCAAATAGTTTTCACACATTGGACTGGAATGATGGTTGATCTGTTTTTACTGGATCACATGTGTGTTTTTCTGCTGTGATGCACTTATAGTAAATAAAAAACTACCCTGTCTTAATCCAAATTGTATTTTCCAAGATCAATTATAATCGATTGATTTAATTTTAGAATGATTTTATAATGGAGTTGTTTGATTTGATTTGATTCGATTAAAACTCGCCTCAGACAGTTCGTTTTGGTTGGATCGAAGGAATAGAAATTGATTTATCCATTAATCCTTGCACATATTGAATAATGCTCACTTCTTAATCATTGTGGAAGTCCAAAACTCTGACTGGAACTGTTAAAAATACCATATACACTGTCATGAAATGGTCTTTACTCTCAATGTTGGGAGGAAAACCAGGCCGAGCTGATTGTCTTTCTTTGGTTTTCTGAGTTTTACAGCCAGTTTGGGTTTCATAGTCTCAACAGGGTAAAAACCTGAGCACTTTTACAATCACTTAGCAGAACCTTTGGATAACAACAACTGGCTGAGGAAACATCAGGACTGGCCTTTTGGGCTGTGGCTGAAGCATCAAAGAATTCCTGGTCTGCATCTACACTTGGCCATAAAACCTCAGGAAAATTTGGAGGAGAATTCAAGTGTGATATCTGATACAAAGCAGCGCTGTGTGGGCGTTGCGTGGTGAAAGGAGTGGTTTATTGATGTAACCACACCTGGACGACAGGATACTTATCAACATTTCAGCTTACACAACATAAAATGTGCTGTCCATTGGTTTTATCTACACTTTTTGTAACTGAATTCATATACGGATAAGGAGGAGCCGGCTTCAATGACTGTTGTAAAGTGCAGCAGTTATCCAATTTTTGGAGTGAGATCTTGATTCAATGAAAAATGGTTTAAAAGAGGAAATGAGAACAGTATTGGACAGAAAATTTGTAACTTACATTTGATTTCAGTTTTCCAAATGCAGTTCACATGATCGTTTAACATTCACATCTACAGTACATTGAAGCTCCTGGATTATGTTACAATCAATAAATTTACCTGGTTCTGTAAAAGCAAATTTACCCTGAAACGACAACCAAGGGCATTCAACATCTTATGGAATCTATTTTAAAATGTTTCCGGTCTAATTTGCCATTGATAGCTCCCTGACAAGCTATTCATCCTCATCTTGCTCTCCTATGAAAACAGCTTGGATTTGCAGTCTAAATAACTCAACACCTTTGCAGCCTGCACGTCATACTTTTTTGCAATTATCCTCTTTTAACTGCCTGTATAACAGCTCCCCAGGAGTGTGAGTAGCTGGTCGTCATGTGAATTCTCAACACTAATGTGGAAGTGCCACATCCAGGGTGGATATATCAGACCTGGGAGGAAGCAGATTTATCCCTCTCTCAGGATCCAGACGCCATTCTTCATTTAGAGGAATTCAGCAATGACAGCCCTCTTCCCACAGAGGAATGAACACAGAGTCTTCACTCACCACATCTCTGCACACGCAGATGTGGCCACATCTGCTCACTTCAGCTCAAGGTGTAAGCTTACAGGTGTGAGCCACTAAGGGAAAGTTGATTGGAACAAGAGTTTGTTGGATATAAAAAACAAACACATCTCTTGTCAAAATTGAAAGAAATTGTTCCTATAATTCTATAAGTGGTTATGAAAACCCTGAAACAGAAGATGTGTGCTAATCTTTTAAATGGGAGTGAACTTTATTTCAGAGTGGAATGAAGTGATTGTGTGGAGTTACAGTTATGAGGTTTCACTCTATGAAGGGAAAATGATCTGAGTTACGCATTTTTTACTTTTAGCCCCTCCTCTCAGATGTTTTGTTGTCATCATTACCTAAGTCAGCAGCCCAGGTTTTGGCCTTCGTGGTTTACCATATTCTGCTGTCACTGCTCATTCATCTCACCTGTTGCATCCAGATGTTCTCCAGATCTGCAAGTTCGTTGTGCCTTTACTTTTTTCAAGCCATCTGTTGGTTGTTGGTTTTAGCTCTGTCTTTCATTTCACTAACAGAGAATTCTGTGGATGTATAGTGATGGAAGCTGCAAAGCATCCCGATGTGAAAGGGGAAATCCAAAACAGTTATCTGTGGGCAAACTCTTGGAACTGGAACAAGGCAGAGTGTAAACCCTAATGATGCAACTTGTGGTTGGAAGTCGTAACATTGACTGTGATGCTGGAACGAGAAGAAACTACCAAAAACTAGCAGTAATACAAAGACAGGAGGGATTTTTAATCCCTGATGATACATGTGAGTCACATGATCCAAATGAGAAGGATTTGCAACAGAAGGGAAATGAAATCCAAATATGGTAATCCTCCAGATCCTCCAAACAAGGAATAAGTCTCCCATTTAAAAAAAAAAACAGGTTTAATGATGATACTAAAAGTGTCTCCTGCTGCTTCAAACCAAACTATAACCAGCCTCTTGAAATGTGTCAAGAACAAAGTGAGGAAACAGGTCAGGGTCAGGACACAGGAGCAAGGCGGGAGGCGAAGATACAGGCAAAGGTCAAAAACCATCAGGCAAACAGAGAATAAACGCTTGGTAAGAACTACTGGTGAGAAATTCAAGACTACAAGAAGCATAGATAGTTGAACATGATCTTAATAGTGAGTCAGTGATGACGAGATGAGGACAGCTAAGTGAACCAGGGACCGGATGCAGTGCATTCCGGGTAAATAGAGTAAGGAGGATGAGAGGCAATCAATACTCAGGAAAGGACTCTCTCTGGTGGTCAGAGGGGGATATAGATGATTGAGTCCTGACAAAGCCCTCGCCCCACACGAGTGGCTCCGGAAACAAGAGGCCCTTCGACGCCAGGGTTGACCACGGGGTCAGGTGCAGGTCTGTCAGGGTGGTTGAGATGGAAGTAACTGATGAAGGAAGGGTCAAGGATGTCTTCAGACGCGACCCAGGAACATTCCTCGGGTCCATACCCCTTCCAATTCACCAGGTAGTGAAGCTGACCACCCCAACGTCGGGATTCCAGGATCTCGTTGACTATAAAGGCCTCTTCGCCGTCCAATATGAGGGGAGGTGAACCGCAGACAGGGGGATCTGGTTGGACATCCTCATCTCCAGATGCAGCGGCGAGCTTCAGCAGTGAAACATGGAAAGTGGGTGAGATACGATAATCAGGCGGCAGCTGCAGTTGAAAAGATAAGGGTTGTGATATGTCTGAGGATCTTGAAAAGGCCCACAAATCGGGGACTTAGCTTCTTGCATAGCAAACTCATTCGGAGGGCCCGAGTAGATAGCCAGACCCTCTGCCCTGGACCTATGCTGGGTCCCTCTCATCTGCGCTTCTCGACTTGACTTTGGAACCAGCGGACAGCGTGACCCAGTTAGACATGAGCAACCTCCCAGGTCTTCTCACAACGTCTGTCCCAGTCGTCGACAGTGGGCAGATTGGAGGGCTCACCAGACATGGGGAAGCATGGAGGTTGAAACCCCAGCACACACCGGAAGGGTGACAAGCCAGTGACAGTCTTTGTGAGGAGTTCTGCACATACTCTGCCCAAACCAAGGTAAGCAACTTCAATCCTCTTGATGGGACTGTAGTACCGGTACTTGATCGTAACTTCATGAAGGCCACGGTAGTCAATGCAGGGGCGGAGGCCCCTGTCCTTTTTCACAAAGAAAAATCCTGCCGAAACCGAGGACGTGGAAGACCGGACAAAGCCTTTTTCTAACTCTTCTTGGATGTAAACCGGTTTCGCTTCGGTCTCGGGTTGTGAAAAGGGAAATACCCGCCCCAGTGGGGGCATGGCCCCAGGTAGCAGGTCTATGGCACAGCCGTTGTTTGTTAAAGGCCTCCTGTAGATCTCGGTATTGATGCGGCAAGGAGTCAGAGGGGTCCTCAGTATCGCAGTATGGTGAGCTTGGTAGATGGGAGCTGGTTGTGTCGGGGTTGGCTGGTGTCGGGGTCCCGTGGAAGACCACCCCACAAAGATTCTGTTTTTTTGAATATTTGTATAAGAGCATGTCCAACTCTAACAAAAGCTGCAATATGTTTGTATGCTACAGATTTGATCTATTGGACTCTTTATGTTCACCAATGCCAGCTCCACAGGAGGTAGTCATATCCCACTCTCTGCAGGAAAGATCAGATTTATGGAGTTGAAACTCTACTCTAGTATATAGCATTTTTCCAGCACTCAAGCTTCAGGCCTTTCTGTGTAATTCCACAAAGTAACTCATCAAAAGCTGTTGTGATGCTAGCTGAATGTATGCATGCTTACTGAATAAAGGAATCGTTTTTGCAGAACACACTTTTTTAGACAAACTTGCACACACACACCTCTCTGCTAATGGACGGCAGGAGTATCACTGCCTGTTTCTTCTTCCAGCCTGCTTACCTCCCGCTGCTGCAGAGACGTAACTTCCCCTAATACATTTAGCAGTGGCTCAGCATCTCACTACCACTGCTCAAAGCTGCTCATTAAATCAACAAGTGAGGTTGTAATCAGCCATCATGACATGCACCATTTCACTACTCTCAATATCAAGAAAAGATCATGGTTTATTAATGCAATAAACGCTTTTACTGTGGCTTTCCTTTTAAACGTGAAGTTTATTCTCTTCACTGCGGTTGTTCATGGAAACATTAAGACATTAGGACTCATAAATTATTACAGTCAACCTTTTCAAATATAATGCAAAACATGGAAGTACATGGAAAAATATTTTTAGCTGATAAAAAAGGAATTGCAGCTTCCAGTAGACTGAAAAGAGATGTACTGTTTGCTTAAACGGCATAAGTTATCATAGTGCATTACATAACTGCTTTGAAAAATCTTCTGTTAATCATAATTAATTTATTCTCAAAACATATAAAAATGAATCTGTACAGTTTTGGCATCTTTACACAGAACGGCTTCAGCATTTATTTTGAAAATGTTACTAGTTGAAGAGGTTTGTTTACCTTAAAATGTAAACAAAATTAAAAAAAAAAAAAAACACACAGAAACATTACATCACTTTCTTTGCATCTAAAAACCAAACATAAAAGCAAGTAAAACAAGGCAATCATGTAAAACTAAAAACTCAAATTTTTATCCACTATAAATAGAATCCTTTCTGATTTTAAATAACATTAGACAGTTACAATGCGTATTTCCAAAAAGAAGAATCTTTTTAAAATTCAAATTTGTTTATTTCAAGTCATTCTTGGTAAAAAGATCTCCTCCCATGAAATCCAAGTCAGTTTTTGAGCTTTTTTGCCTCCAGAACAGCTCTGCACGTGAACCTTGACTTAAGTTCCTTTCTGTGAATAAATGAAATTCAATCTGTTATATACATCCATGCACGTGCCAGCTGGAGTCAGGGACAGTCAGCAGACAAATGTACTTCCCAGTAAACTAAACTTCCAAAACCAACCCCTGGAGGAAACATCTCATAGAATATAAAATAGCTACCAACAGGAGACCAATCAGAAAATGGGCTTGCTTCCTACTACTACCTCTTCTCTCTGTAATTCTTCCTCTGTACTTCATTGCCAAACCTTGTTGGTGCTAAAGTGCCAAATTCAGCATGACTCTGGGAAACGCTTCAAGTCCACATTTGCCAATCTCCATAGCAAATAACTATGTGATCAGGTGTGGGGTTTAGAATGAAATCCATGCATAACCAGCACCATGTGCTGTGTGTGTGAAAGTAAGCCATATCTGCGGGTTCACTTACTGTAAAGGTTGTTCAAGAATGCCAAATGTTTCTGCTGAAAGTCTGGATTTTCCATCTGACTTTTAGCTCCTTTTTTATGACTGATGCAGTCGTTTCAAACCCATCATTTACAACCCTGGGGCTGAGCTCTGACAGACCTTGTTATAGTGGATCAGGACTAAAAATAACTGGGTGAAGACTGTCAATATACAGTTTATTTGTTATTCAATTTCATGGCCTCTTCTTGTTGAATGCTTTCAGCGTGCTGTGGACATAGCTAATGTTTTGACTCAGATCTTGTGAAATACCCATCATGGAGGGGTTGCATCTTCTGTCTATCCATCAAATTGTGTCTCTTGAGCACTTCCCAGATGATGGGACAGTCAAGGCTCAATGCGGTCAAAGAAACCCTGGCTGAGTGCTCATGTACTCGGACAGCTTCCTGTTTTGACCTGTACATTTGCCCTTTTGAGACACAAGGGAATTCCAAAATATTCTCACTGAAGATATGAAGCTGGAAGAAAACCGTTCCAAAATGCAGCAATGTGAGAGGCTTTAAGAAATTCTTTCAAACATTTACTGTTAAAAGTAAGACCGATTGATAGAAGACAAGCTGGATTTAGTTTCATCACAGCAGTTTGCACAAGTTTCTTATGAACTTCTCCTTGAGGATAGCTTCACCATCCATCCGTTTTCTGAACCCGTTTTGTCCCTTCACGGGCTGCTGGAGCCTAACCCGGCCACTTGTGTCTGAAGGCAAAGTACGCCATGTACAGGTTGCCAGTCTGTCGCAGAGCCACATTCACACACTCACATTCACATCTAGGGTCAATTTAGAATAACCAACTCACCTATGAAGCATTCTTTGGGGCAGTGGGAGGTAACCGGAGTCTTTAGAGAAAACCCACACACAGAAAGAACATGCAAACTCCACACAGATGGTTCTGTCTCAGGCGTCCCAGCCGGGACTTGAACCAGGGGCCTTCTTGCTGTGAGGCAAGAGCGCTAACTCTGGTCTTTTGCTGACCATTCTCTAAAACCCTAGAGATGGTTGAGGGTGAAAATTCCAGTAGATCAGCAGTATTTCTGAAATACTCAGCCAGTCTGGCACCAACAACCATGGCTGTCACTTCAATCACCTTTCTTCTCCATTCTGATGTTTAAACTGCAGCAGATCATCTTGACCATGTCTACATGTCTGAATGGATGGAGTTGCTGCCACGTGGTTGGGTGATTAGAAATTTGCGTTAATGAACAGGTTGACAGGTGTGCCTAATGAAGTGGCCAGTGAGTGTAAATGTGTAAGTGTTGACTTTGATCTACAGTGACGTGTGTGTGTTGTATAAATAACTGCAAAGTAGTCTATGATAATGAGCAATTACAAATGCAAACTGTATTTACAAAGCACTGTTCATCTCGCAGCAACACAAAGGGCTTCACAGGTTTAAAACAAATAAAACTGAATTAATAAAGTACACAGAATGCCCTCAACCCTTGCGACCCCTTGCACCCAACAAAATTAAACATAATATGAAACATGAATATAAACTGCAAATAAAAATAAAACCAATGCCACTGTCAAAAAGACCATCTTCTTTCAACTCTGTTAATTTAACTTAATTTCCTAATCAATGTATTACAGTATATCTGAAATGGGTTTGATGTTTCTGTGGTTTGTAATTTGTTTAATGTATTGTTCCATTAATTTGAATGATTAAAACAAATCATTATATTAAATCAAATCAAAGTTCTCAAGCAGAAAGAAAAGTGTCCATGCCAAATAGTAATGAGATACAACCAAATAGCACCAGTCCTGAATTAAATTGAGCCCTTTAGGATTTTGGGTTTATTTTGTGTTAAATTAAAATTAATTCTCTGTACAACAACATTTAAAAAGAAATGTTTCATTTTAAGTTTGAAAAAGTTCCTGAATTCATTTTTGAAAGGATCAATGAAAGCTGTTGAATATAACAGGTGGTGTTTCCTGTACAAAACAAACAGTCATAAAAATCATGAGCTTTATCGAATCAATCTCACTTTCCACACACATGAAAAAGCTCTGTGTTAAAAAAGTGATTCATGAGGCACTCAGTAATGCCTGTAGCTGCTTTTCCTTTCATGCCTTCCACACAAATGAATGGAAGAACCCTGTGACTGCTGCCTTTCATGTAAGAAAAGGCCAACTGCCAAGACCAGCTGTTAGCAACTGAGACACATGTAGTGTTTTCACCAGAGCAGTTGTTTTTCTGCATCTTACACACAAAAATACATCCATCCACTGATTTTACATTCCTTTACAGTTCTAAAATATTTAATCTGTTTTTATAAATAGTTTTATGAAATGTAGTGCACAAAAATTCTGCCAGATCAGTAATTTCTCTATGGTATGTCTGTGAAAACGACATTTTAGAGGCACTAAGTATCTTGTAAAAATGTAGAAAGGCTCTGAGTAAAAACATTTTTGAATACTTTAAAAATAAATATTTAATGTTATACTGTAAGCGCTTTACCAACAGTTCAGAACATGATCACAACATGCAGAGACAAAAGAAACTTCTTATGATCATTTTCTTTGAGTTTACGTTCTCTCTGCTTCCTCCTCTTTAGTGGTGTGTGCTGCAGTCATCTTCTCCATAATTACAGAAGAACTGTGTGCATTTGTACCTATGAGTTACTGCACAGTGGCACGGTGGTTGACACTTTTGCTTTACAGGGAGTGGGCCCTGGTTAGAATCCCGGCTGGAACGTTTTTGTGTGGAGTAAGCCTGTTTTTTTTTTGCATGAGTGGGTTTTCTACCGGGAACTCTGGCTTCCTCCCACAGTCCATAAACATCTTCATACAGTAGGTTGATTAATTTTCTCTAAATTTGGGTGACTGTGGGTGTGTGTGATTGTGTGGCCCTGCGGCATGCTGGAGACCTGTCTGGGGAAGACCCAGTGTTTGCCAAACAGTAGCCAAGTTAATCTCTTGCAGCCCCGTGATCCCGAAAAGGATGCATCAGGTTTTAAGTGCTCCATGCTGATGAGATTTAGATCAACAGTCATAAACAAAAGTTATTAAGCAGAAAAAATAAAAGTCAGGAGAACCTTTATTACTGTTTAGTTCATTGCAAAAAGAAACTATAAGAAAGTATTTAAATGACACAGAATAGCACGAAAACATACAAAAACTTTTATTTAGTTTCTGCTCCAGCCTGCAATGATATATTCAAATAGTTTAATTTAAATCCTTTTATTTCCAATACTATGTATTTTTGATTGTTGATACTAATCTAATATGATATATGCAGAACAATGTATCCAGTGATGTGCTGTGATCCTACTAACAATGCAATAAACTAACAAAGTTACTCAAGAAAGTAAAGGCAGAATCAGAATTTTTGGATTAAAGAAGCGGTGCCAAACTCAGCCAAGTGAAACCCCATGAAGGCAAAGCTTGACTCTCAAACAATTTATATCCTTCTTATGTAATATAAGTTATAAAACTTAATCCTAAACTATCAAAGTTCAAGGTTGAAATCTTTCCAAAAGCAACCACTTAACATTTGAATCTCATGTTTAATAAGAAAACACCTTCAAAAGTTTAGCTTTATCTTGAAACATTTTGACAAGGAAAAGGTTGAGAGATTTTCAAACCCACAACATATTAATACTAAAATAATACAGATATTTATCACAATTTAGAAATGCTAAATATTAGGAGGAATAAGTCTTAGAGGAAAACGTACTCAAAGTGCAGCACTTGTTTGATAACTGTTCAAGGCAACCCATGCAGTTTATACGCTACAACAAATGTTGTACACAAATATTAGAAAGTGCAAATGTTGCTTTTTCCATTCAGCACTCCATGTGACCGATAGTCTATTATGGATCCCCATCATATTGTCTTTGTGTTCACTCAAGGACACAGTTGTTGACTTTTGACTGACTTTTTTAAAAGACATTATTTTGAGCTCATAGGTTTTGTTCACTGAAAAACTACAATCTTTAGAAAGCACACTTGTCTGACACCTTTTTAGATATGTTATTACAAGTGTCTTGATGTTGAGTCATTGCAATCGGACTTCACTGCTCATCCAAGTGGCTTTGAAGACACCTGGATGAACGAAAACCTTTACTGATTGTTGCATGTGATAACATCCCAATTTCTAAACTTGCAAATATTAACCAAATTTCTGGTGTTTAAAATGTAAAGTTAGCAAGCAAGGCTGGACAACGCTTTGGCAAACTTTGGATTACTTCCAATTATTTTAAACAAAAAAAAAGGAAGCTTAATTCTGTTGTCAAATTAAGTAAATCAAATTTACAATCTCATGCAGCTGGTTTGGAAAATTTACGTATGTACCTATTTTCTCCAAACACATTCAAATACAGTCAAATAATATGAAATGTTCTAGCAGTGATGGTAGCTAATGCATCAAACTCTCACAGTCTGAGACAATATTCTGGAAGAAATTCTCATTTTTCCCCACTAAAAATGCCAACTTTCCATCATGCTGCTCTGTATTCTGCAGCTTTTTCCACAGGGTTGGTGTTTGTGTGTTAGGGTTGAGTGCCCTGGCTTAAGTGCAAAACAAGCTTGGCTCTAATTTGCTGCCATGAAGCATGGCATTGCCTTAGCCAATCATAATAACTTATTTTGTTGTTAACCCTCCCAGTTTTCCTTCTAACACTATTGCCTGGTTTCCACTGAGCGGTACGGTCCGATGTGGTCCAGTTTGGTATTTTGACCGTTTCCATTATAAAATGGACCCATTAAGCCAGACCAAACTGGACCAGTTTTGAAACCCTGTTGGCTGTAGGTTTATAGAAAAATTGAACAGACTGGTTAACGCAGAGCTGCTGTTGATTAGTGGAAGATCATTAATTGAACACAATCTGAACTGAACTTTGTCAAATATTCCCCTTTCTCAGAGCACAAGAGTGTTTTGTACTCCTAAAGGATTCAGAAAAAAATGACACGGGATAAGGAAGAGTGTGTCAGAGCTTTAACAGTGGAAAGCTTCCACACCACAAATGAGACATCAAAAATCAGGCTTGCAGACATAAAGAAGGTTGTTTTAGACACAAAACTCTCAAATTTGGTTAAATGATGCTAGTACAGAGGTAATGGCAAACGAATAAAGAAGGTGAATGAGTTGATGGCATTAAAAATAGATTTTTAAGGAGACCCAGTTACTCTAGATTTATTATGTGCTATAATTGTGAGACTCCAGTGTTTTACTTTTTGTCTCTTCAGCAGGCAGTTTCGGTAGTAGCTGCATTTTCCTGGGGGTGGCACAGACGAGGGGAAAAAAAATCATTCAGTATTTATTTTCTTCAGTATGAATAGCGGAGCTCGCCTGTTCTCCTTATCTGAACGTGTGAATTTAAATGTCAAACGGTGCCCTCTCCTGCACAACACCAAACTGATGCCCTCACCTCATTGTGGTACACCGTGGAATAATGTGAGTCAAAAAATGTGAGAGGGGGGTGCAATTTGGGTTAATCACACACAGGCAATTGAGATTTTTTTCAGTTTAACACTCAACTCAAGCTCAAAGTACTTTAAATTACTTTCATTCATCACACCAAATTATGGATTGCATTCACCATGAATGTATTTTTTAAACGCGATTCTGGTTGTAGAGGTTCTTCATCGGCTTCTGCTTCCAAAGCTTAGAACTGCAGGCTAATCCAACATTACTCTATATTCCAGGATGGCTGCTGCTGCTGCTGCTCCCAACACTGATGTGACTGCATCAGCCAAAGCTGATATACAGATCACTAACCTCAAAAAGGACATCCTAAACCTCTCTGATGAGTTGAGGTCTAAGTATGATCTGTTGAATTCTCTGCTGGACCCGGCACATCAACAGTCTATGCATATTGCCTCGCTGAAAGTAAGCTTTGTCAGATCACTATTGTGTATTTTTTAAAATCACCAGTTCTACTCGACAGGTAGCTCCATTGAGAAGCGTGAGGAAATGACACATAACTTCTGATGTGGCTGCAAATTTGATCAATTGTGCTCATCAAACCCCTGCCCAGATTTTACCTGCATCATGTGATTTAATGGCAGATTATTTCAATAGCAAACTAAAGTCAGCCATTGATGCTGTGCTTCACTTAAAACAAAAACTGTGAAAACTAAAGCTACAGCACCATGGAGAAACGAAGCCATGAGAGCCATGAAACACAATGGAGGAGAGTGGAGAGGTAGTGGAGGAAAATGAAATGAACTGTATATCAAGACATTTTTAAGGAACAACAAATGAAGTACAGTCATGCAATAAAAAAGCTAGAACCCTTTACTTATCAAGCTTAATTATGTAAAATAAAAATGACCCTAATTTTCTCTTTAAAACAATTGATACTCTAACAAAAATAAATTTTCAGAGATCATCCACGGCAGCATCCGATGCTACATGTGAGCACATTTTGCAGACCGCTTCAGAAGAAAAATCATTGCTACTAGATCTAGTCTTTTAACTCCAAAAAGAGGTTGATTTTAATCAATCATTACCATTGTATTTATCACAGGAAACACTGGAAAGATGTGTCCCAGTTGATGCAGTAGGAACTTGGTTGAGTTTTTTCTCAGTTAAAGTCAACCACCTGCCTTTTAAACCCAATCCCCACGTCACTGTTACAAACATTTTATGACTTCTTTGAGGTTTTAAACATAGTAAATAGCTCTCTTCAGACAGGTGTATGTTTTTAAAGTGGTTTATGGTGGTGAGGCCTCTTTTGAAGAACCGTAATTTAGATCCTAATAATTTTAATAATAATCGACCAATATCCAATTTGCCATTTTTAGTAAAATTATTGGGGGAAAAAACAGTTCTAATCCAATGAAATGAGTTTTTAAATAGAAATAACTTGAAGAAGTATGCCCACCTGAAAATCCATTGTATGAAGGCGAGTCACGCAGAAAAAGAAGTGTTGTGAATATACGGCAAAATCACGGTGGAATGAGGGTTTGTTTACTATGACACATTTAAATTATTTATTTAATTAAATTATTTGGTTCAGTATAGGTCAGTGAGGTTTGCAGCAGAGCCTGTCTACAGCAGGACCGCAAACAATTCATAGGCAATGTGAGTTACTGACCGTAGCTAGACCGCTCCGCAGCTGCTTGGGAGCCGGACTGCATGCGTTGTAAGCCCAGGGTAAGGGTATTTTTAGCAAATACCTTTAACGTTTAGTTAATCCAAACTCAAGTTGTGCAATAAATGCAGGTAATTAAATACAATTCTTTATATTTGGTCTACCAGTGTGGCTCGCCCAGGGCGTAATTTGTGCCTGAACCGCCACAGCTCAAAGTAGATGTTGTATGTTGTAAGTTTGGTAAAGGTGTAAGTTAGGAACTAGAATCTAAATCTAAAGAGGCTCCAATTATTTTGTAAAATTGTTTATAAATATTAATTAAATGAGTAGAAACTCACGTCACAATGCATTTGTAACTGTGCTTCAACATGAACAACCTCACAAACACAGTTTGAAGGTCTCCTAATGCACATGACTCTGAGCGTCAGTCTCCTGGGCTGCTCTGTAGCAGTGATGGATGGCCTGTGTGTGGTGGCAGTTGTATGTTATGCGAGTGAGTGTGTGAGACTGGCTGAGCGGACCCTACACCTGCTGTGCCCCCACAAGTTTTAAGAACAGCTGGACGCATTGATTTAGCGGCTCGCTCTGCAGGAACAAATCAAATAGCAGCCAATAAAACCAGCCTTTATGATGGCTTCAATGTTTGCCCTCCAAAACAACTGGCGACATCATGTGTTTTTCTAACGCCTGCCACAGCTTGAAATTAAAAGCCAGTCTAAGGTGTCACTTCTGGATGCTGTGGAGCTCAGGGCTTAATGTCTGGCTTTAATGCAGCAAGAGAAATCAATGTTGCACGGTGTACACATTTCCATACACAGTTATTTCCTTAGATGAAACTCAATTTCCTTGTAGGTCCTTCAGTGTTTATTTTTGGTTGTGGTTTTGAGTTTTTTTCAGACCTGTTTGTCCTCACACCTCGACGTGATCAGGGCAGTGTCTTAGATTTCTGTCAGAGTGAAAGAAATGCCTACTACCTGGTCCCAGGCAAAGCTGGGAGACCAAGGTTCATGCATGTGTGCATGCATTCAGAAGTGGGCTTTGATGGAGTTACAAGATCTTGCTGTTAAGACTGTTCCACAAGCAGCAGTGAGTGCAGCTGTGCTGAGCGGCTGCAGACGACACAGTTACTCTGTTGTGAGACTATTGTGTCATAAGGCCTGCTGAGTCATTTGATACAGACCAATGGATTAACTGAGCCTGTGCAGTTAGTTTTAGACATATTTTGCAATTTTTTTATTTTTCTTTGGCAGATGCAAAACCCCTGAACATGAGTAAGATACACTTTTCCTGTGATTGCTTAGGTAGAAAATTGTATGGATTTTTTTGGTAAACATTTGTTGCATGGGATCACAATTTTAGAGGATTTAAATTCAGCAAAAGTTGAGAACTTAAAAATATTGAATAGAAAAACTGATGTATAAAGTAAAATTGCAACACCTTTCCACAAAGTGAGCTTATTTCAGTGATGTCAGTCACAGAAAACATTTAGTTTGTCTCAACTGTTGAAACAGGACAACAGGGCAGATCTCTTTTTGCCTAGAGCGCCATGCAGCTCAGGCCCGGCCCTGCTCGAAGTATAAGACATGGACAAGGACAATAGCTGTGAGTCAAGAATATGTTTCTGTAAACATTTCCTTATGCCTTTCAACATTTAGACTTCCTTTAAAAACACACAAGCTGCTCATGCTGCCTCACAGAGGCCTGACTTGAACTAAATGAAAAAAACACATTGGAAGGTGCTGTCCTGCTGGTTTTCCAGAAACCTTGCCGTCTCTGCAACTGATTACCTGGATCAAGTATGTTTAGCCAATAAGGAGCTTCAATGGCAGGTTGGTTGGAAAACATGTAGGACACCAGCCCTTGAGGTCTGGAGTTTGACCTAAGAAGCACCTTTTTGGACTGTGGGAGTTTCCAGAGAAAACCTGAGCACACAAAGGGAGAGCATTCAAACTCCACACAGAAAGGTTATAGCCGGATTCAAACCAGGGTGTGCTTGTGGGATTTTCCTACCCCAAGCACAAAATGATTGATATAGCTATTCAAATGTCCTACCTTTTGAGATAATCCTACCTTTCTTATATGAACGAACGAACAGTTTTGACATTAGATTGTTTACACAGCAGGGTAGGACTGAATTACGAGGCAGCAGAAACTCACCACAAACAGCACATACTCACAGTGGGTAGCACAGTTTAACGGGTTTAAATGTATTTGAAGTATGTTTTCATGTGCGGGTGGAGAGTGTAACAAACGTGTGCGGTTGTTGTTAAAGAGTTGTATGGAGACAATCCAGCAGAGCTGCGGCAGATCCGTGTCCACACTGACTCTTTGTCCACGCGGTGAACGCTTCAAAAACCGGGAGGTCTTTCGAACCAAACGCTGGGGAATATGAATATATGCTGGAACTGAATCACTTAGCCAAGGTTTAATTCACAATCCGCGCTCACGTCTTTTAAACCAAACGACAGATTTTGAAACATTTACCACACGGACAGAAGAACTGTAGGCATGGATCTGCTGCGGAGTTATGATGCGGTGTGAAAAGTATTTATGAATACCAGAAGTTAAGTAGTAAGCTAGGCTAAACTTCTAGAGCTAAGCTGACAACTGTAGCAAGTTAGCTGCATTAAGCAAACAATTAAATGTAACTTAAAGTAAAAAAAACAGCATAGTAACCACAAGGTTACAGAGGTAAGACAGAATTATGGGCAATCGCCCATGGCTGAAAATTTTGACTTAATCTTGGTCGGTGCATGTGGTTGTGGGTAGGAAAAAAAAAAATCACAGGAAGGAATGATTTATAGAACACCGGCGATGGGGGCATCTGGGGTGTCTGGGAGAGACTCTATACTCCAAAACTGGAGGCTCACTTTCCAGCGGACTGTCTCCCCTGTCGTTCTTGATAGCACTGGTGAGAAGGCCGTTGGGGGGTCAAGTGTGGACTGGTCGTGTGTGGCTCTGGCTCGCTTCTGGGGGAGGGGGTCTCAGGCACACGGTGGCATGCCTCTCGTCTGGGGACCTGTGTATGTCTCGGGTGGTCAGGGCTTTGGATCTGGGGTACCTTGTAGGGGGGGCAGGTTCCTGCAGGGTTCGGTCTCCGGCGTGGCGCACTCTCTATTCCTTTGGCCCTCGGCAGGGGGGCTGCGAGGGGGTTCCCTACTCCCTGCTCTCACTGGGAGCATTCAATGTGATCAAGTACACATCAGGAAATGCAGTCATTCAATGTACCTGCTCATTTCTTCTGTCTGAACATCATTTCGAACATAATATAATATTCAATACAAATATATAAATATATTTAAATTTAATAAACATACTGTGTCACATATGTACAAGAGAGAAGGAGCATCACTGAAAAGAAGGGTGTCCAGAGCATCAGCAGTTTGCCTTACAACGGACTGTTGGATGTCAAGGGCTACAACTTTATTCATGTCTGTAACATACATTGAAGACTTTCATATGTCCTCCTGCCTCCTGGACTGCTCTGAATTTAATGAGTGACACACGGCAGTCAACTTGGCAAGGAAGCCCCTGTGTTGCAGCAGAATCGGAGGTTGACAAGAAAGGGGTGTGCTGCTTAACAGACAATGCTGCAAACATTACGGAGGTCATTCAGATTTCAGGATTGGCCCACCTCCCATGCCTGGCACACACCATAAATCCTATTGAAAGAGATGCCCTCTGACAAAGGTCCATCATCAATAAAATTGAGGAAACTGTTGAATACTTTCATCAAAGCACAGTGGGAGCACAACAACTGAAGGAAACACAGCTACAAATAAAGATGGACCCAAACAAGACCATGTCACAATATTGAACTCTTTCATGTTGCAGAGTTTCCTCACTGACAAGAACCCCATTGTCTCCACCATGGCCATTACAAGTGCACCTGTCCACCCTTTATCTCCCCTAGAAGAATGGGCTACATTGCAAGAAATATACATCCTTCTAAAGCCATTTGAAGAGGTCACTGTTGAGCTCAGCGCAGAAAGTTATGCAGTTCATCTTGTCAGTGGTAGTTTTCTTTAACATGCATTCAAAACCCCTGATACTAAATTGTGAACATTTTTATAATTATAATACTTTATAGTGACATCATTATAACATTTATTGTCTCACTAACTATGTGACTGCCTCCAAAGTGATCCTGCTGGCCAGGGGACTGCAGGGAGCCGCAGCTGACTTCCATAGGAGGGCAACAACAAAGGCAGCACAGAACATGCTCAATTTGATTTCATCTGATATGTCAGCGAGATTCCATAGAGTTAAATCCAACCACATCTTTGTCGATAATGCTGGAAAAACTGCAGATGAAGCTTTCAAAGAGTATCAACAGCAGCAGCAAGGATCACAGCTAGCAACAGCGAACCCATCCAGCAATCGATCCAGGAGGAAGAAGCAGGCAGTGCTGCTTCAGAGTCTGTTGTTTGGAGCTATTTCCATGAGGAAGTAAGAAAGGCCAAAATTCATCATATTTTTACTCTCAATTTAATGTGACATCCGGTTAATATCACAATCTTGTAAAAACCCATGATTGTATTTTCCACCTTTATGTGCAGGTTGCTGGAAATGTGGCAGCTCGGAACTCCCCACAGCAGATTCCATCATGGAGGTTCAGGGGTACCTGGAGGAGCCTCTAGTTCCAAAAAATGAAGATCCTCTCTAATGGTGGAAACGTCGGAGACCTGTGTACCCAAGGCTTAGCAAACTAGTGGCTAAGAAGCTTTGTGTCGTGGCCACATCGGTTCCCTCTGAGAGAATTTTCTGAAAAACTGGAGAAATAATCTCAGAGAGAAGTCGCCTTCAAAAGCCTGCAAAAGGAAGACCACTGGTCTTCTTCAATGCAAATTTGCCAAAGGACAAGGACAGGCCATGAAGAAGGAAAGAGCTTTATAATTTGGAGATTTTTGCTTGTTTTGTTAATTCGTGAAATTATTTTAGGAGTTTTTCTATTTTTAGATTATTTTTTATTTTGTTAAATGTTAAAATATTAAATGAAAACATAGAACAAACAAGTAACTGGATATTAAGAAAATAGTCTTGGACTCAATGCACAAAACACTCCAAACTTTCATTCTTCAAAGTAGCCTTTTTTTAAACCGATTTTACAGCTGAAAACAGTTGCAACATCCTTTCCACAATATAAATGACATCTTCCACTGAAAGCTCTCTCCAACTCTCCTGCTGTAGTTTCCATAAAACTTTGGCTCATGGCATTTTTTTCGGTTTCACTTGTGCTCATTTCCCCCCAAAATCAGCTCAAAAGGGAGTTAGTCTGGAGACTGTACTCACCACTCCATGCATTCAAGTTTACCCTCTTACTCTTCTGTCTTCCTGTGGTTCTGGCAGGGCTTGTACTTCTGATTTGGGCCTTTAGCCTGTTGTAGGACAGTGACCAACACGGCTCATTTTGGTGTTAACTGCATGGTGCTGCAGAATGATGTCAATGATGTCAGGATGTTTCACACTCTGCACAAGTCACATACCCTAGATCCGACTAACAGCCCAAACCATCACACTTCCTCCTCCACGTTTGACACCTGCTGTTCTACACTGTGGAGTAGTGACATGTCAGCTCTTTGGAGTGAAAGACAAGAGCTGGGTTCTTTCTGGGAGCCGTACTTTTTCTTTCTTTTTTTTCTTTTTTACTTTCTTTCAACCTATCTTACTTTTTTCTCTTCAAACTGCACGTGATTGGTCAATAATTGTATGCCATGCGCTGATCAGAGGGCGGAAGTACGAAAGCTCGTTACACGTGTGGCAGCAGCAGTGAATGAACCGAGTATGAGGAAGAGAAATAGAGAGAGCGCCAGGTGCAACAGGAAGAGAAACGAGTGACACTGCAAAAAAGCTAAATCTCAAACTATTTCACTTTCATTGTTAATACAAATAAAGATTGTAGAGTCTGTAAGAAAAAAGTTCCATACAGAACAGGCTCCACAGCCAACCTGAGAGAACCTTCTCCAGAACAGGGCAGATACTGTAATTACAGACAGAAGAAGCTAAAACAGTTCCTCAAAGCTGAGACATTTACTTCTAAGTACCAATCTTTGCTTTGATTAAAAATCTTTTTTTTTTCTTTTTATTTTGCACATTTTAATTTGTATTTTGTGTTATAATTGCTTTGTTTTTGTGTTGTTTTGCTTTAAATTTCTTCAAAATTATAAAACAAAATGTATATATATTGTTGAAATTTGAATAGGAAATAGCTAGTTTAAAGTTAAAGTCCCATTAGTTGTCACACATATAGATGTGTGACCCATGCCCTGGCATATCGGTAAGCGGCAGACACGGCTGCACTCAGGAGCCATTTGGTGGTTTGGCCCCCCATTCAACCTCTTAATGCTGAGTGTCAAGCAGGGAGCCATCCAGATTCTGTACATTTGAACTTAAAACTTTCCAGTCTCAAGGAAGACACTCTTGTTCAAGGCCACAGAATTTCTTTTTTAATTATCACAGTTTTTATTATTTATTTTGCACATTTTATCAGGAGGAAATAAATAAAGGCACATACATATTTTACACTCATATGAATAAAACACATTAGTTATTTATGTTGTGCATAATTAGAAATAGTTATTGATATTAAATTGAATTAAAGAAAGAAAACAACCTGAAGTGCTGTTTGGGAGCTGAAAGAGCTGGCTCTTTTAAGTGAGCCGATCCACAAGGGCTGATCGTCTCGGAAGAGCCGCAATTCCCATCACAACTGTCGAGCCATCCTTTTACCTTTTTGACAGCATACAAAAACTTTGCATAAACTAACGTTTTCCACTCTTCCAGGCAGTCAGTTCCTCCAGTTCTGAGAGCTTTTTGATAGTAAAAGAAACTACTTAGTTGGCTTTGCCTTGCCTCTTTTAAAATGATACACTACTTGCACCTGTAAAATACTGTTCAGTTGCTTCTTACAAACATGTGGTACCGCAGTGAATTCCGGCACTGCTTTTATGCAGTCAAAAAAGGGTTGTAAGTCAACAAAAACAAAGCTTAAACACCTTTAGGACTGACTTTTAAGACCTTATCAATCTTTATTGCTCACAAACAGCTTTAACAGCTTTAGTATCTACTTCATCTTCAGCTTAAAGGAATTCCTTGGTTTGAATCTTTGCTGGGACCTTCCTGTGTGGAGTTTGCATGTTTTCCCCAAGCATGTGTGTGTTTTCTTTGGGACCCCATCTTCCTGCCACAGCACAAAAACATGCTTCATAAGTTAGCCGGACCTCAGACTTACCGTCAAACTGTGACTGCGTGGTTGTTTGTCTGTCTCCTTACCCAGCTCTGAGAAGGACTGGTTCAGGCTTTTGCCTTCAGGCACTTGGGACAGGCTCCAGCAACCTATGTGACCCTAATGAGGAAAAGAACAGTAAAAAAAATGCATTGATGAATTGGAAACAAAAGCAAAGCAGAGCTGAGAGAAAAGCTAAATCTATTTACACAGAGTGTCTTACCAAGTGCAAATGGAAAATGGAAAGTAGCTAAAATATATATTTGTGGTAAAGTTTCCATGTTTGTCAGGTTTTTCCACACTAAGACTGCTTTGGTACAGTTTAGACCTAACTGTCTCCACGGGCATGTATTCTTGAATCCTAATGAATCAGTGCTCTTTCTTCTGAAGATCAGGCTGAGATCTCCGGTTCACAGCAGATCAATTGGAGTCATGACAGTGAAGGGCCCGGAGCAATGTATTAGTGGTAAAACTGTGCTCATCAGTTTAAATACCCCGGAAGAAATTGTGATTTCTGGGTCATTTTTCAGTTCAAAAGTTTACATCCCCTGATGATTTTGTTCTGAAAACATGCACACAAGCTGGTATTCAAAGGTTTGAATGACAGCTAAAAGTAACCATCCTCACCATGACTAGTTTGCCTCTAATCAATGTGTGTGCAATAAAGATCTTGGAGGTTCTGGAATCCCAACAAACCCTTGCATCCTTCATCCAGTGCTGCACTGACATGTCTGCATCCTGAGTCACGAGGAAAGCGAAAGAGCTGTCATAAGATCTATGGAAAAAGGTAACAGTGAACTTCCAGCATGAGGTTCATGTCGGCCACCACTGACCATTCATGCAGACCACACACTCCTTGTAGAGCGTGAGACTGACCTGTAGTCTCTCATAACCTTTACAAGTCTGAGGACTCCATCAGCCCGCAGCTTCTGGAACTGTTTCCAGCTCTGCTTTTTTATGAAGCCAAAAATCCGAATCTGACTCAAAAATAGTGAGAGTAATGAACGGCTGGCGTCAGTGAGGCGCTGATGATGCTTGAGTTTTTGTTCTGTTGAATCTTTGAATACGTTCCTTACAAAGAACAAGCTCTTTCATGAAAGGAAGTAAACTGCCAGAGTTGAAAGAAGTAAGAAAAAACTTTTCACCTTGAATTATTCACTTAATGTGATTCATACTCCTTAGAGTCCCCCTCCCTGATATTCTCTCCCTCCCCTGTGTTAGTCCTGTTGCCTGACTTGTTTTATTATCTCTGTAACGTGTCAGCACAGCTCACTTTCCGTCACCTCACAGAGTCCCTCTGAATTCTCAGCACGGCTGTTTCTGCGAGGTGTATACAAGCCCCTGGTGGTGGAAACAACATCTGCTGTTTGCAGAGGTCTGGCAGTGACAATGAGACGGGGAGAGCGACCATTTGGCAAAACCATCAGGAGCATTTTACGCGTCTGACCTTCACGTGTCTACATGCAGTAAATATAACCCTGCAGCTTCAGTAAAAGCCCCGAGTGTTCTGACTTCCATAGAAGGACACCAGGTACTCAAAGTGTAAGAGACAGAGCTGGAAACATTTAAGGAAACAATTGTGCATGGATCTCCAGATGAGACTGAAGACCTTCGTTGACAGTCACACTGAAAGTTCAGTTAGGAGCTTTGAACTTTTCTGTGTTTTTAAAATCCCTGCCTCATTTTTCAGCTGGCTCCTTGTCCGTTTTCACTTTCAGAAATGACTCAAGTTGAATGTTTCAACACACAACTTAGTTTGTTTTCACTGGCCAAGCTAAGTGGCCCTTGTGGCTACATAGTCACAGGTATCAAACCCTGGTTTCTCATGTGCCTGCCCTGCACCTAAACAAGCTATTAAAAAGGCACTTAAACTGAGATATTCAGCTGACCTTCTCCTCACCTGAAGCAGAAAGCTGATGCATTAACACTACAATCCTTGACAACCTCCTTTCCACTAAGCTATTCACAAGGCTGTCCTGTGGATCCACCCAAATGTTGCTGTTGCTGAGCAGCTTTGTCCTTTCTAAAATAATGGCAGCAACAAGTACCTATGGTCTTACACCTGTTTTTGACACAACACTGTGTGTTTGTGCAAGTTCTATGTTAATGGTCAGTGCTGAGCAGATAGCATTACAGAGTGCAACTGAAGAGCTAATGGAGAAAATGCTAACAATTGTCTGGACACGCTGACTGCTCTGTGAGAATTCTCTTTCGCAGCAAAACACTCCATCAGTCAGCACGGACAGTTTAGCGCTGATGGGGCGGGCTGCAGTGTAATCTCTCCCCAGACACAGCAGTTCCAGCTGATCCAGGAGAAAAAAAAACACAAACTTCAGTTCTCAACAGGGCATGGTGATGGATTCAGAAATCTGACATCAACTTTGTTACTGGATCATGTGATACATGTACTAAAGTGCAATTATATATATTATTGCATCTGTCCACCATCAGCAATGTCAGCCTGTAGAAAAGCAAACACATCCATCAGGTTATTGCTTTTCCATTCCAAGGGACAGTATATTTTACCGTAACTTTTTTAAACACCTCAGCATTCTTTTTCCACATCATTTCTTAATTGGTTAACTTTTACCTTAAACTCAGGCTGGAAACAGTTTCCTAATTCTATTTACACAATCTTTAACATTTATGTCATTCTGTTGACTTTATTAATTAGGAAAAAAGCAAACCCCAGCTGGAAGTCATTTTCATTTTGCAACATTGTGGATGGCATTTTCAAATCAATATTTTTCCACATTACTGCCTTTTCCTAATTTATAATTCTGTGTATGAAAACAACCGAGATGGCTCAACAGATGGTGTCGTAACGGGGCTGAAAATGAAAGTCACATGACCTCCCTGGTTTGAGCAGAACTTGGAACAATGTTTTAAAACAGAAGTTCTGCTGGAGTTTCAAAAGTTCCACAACACCATCACTAATTGTCACAGACGAACAGATAATCTTTAAGTCTCAGTGACCTTGAGGGAGAATCTCCACCTTGAGACTGGAAGGTTGTGGGTTCAAAGGCAGAGTCACACCAAAGTCTCTATAAATGGGACCTGATGCCTCCCTGCTTGACACTCAGCATTAAGCTGTTGGATTAAACCACCAAGGGGTTCCAGAGCATGACTGTGACGGCAGCTCACCAGGAGATACTGTAAGTCAAATTCAGAGAACAAATTTCCCAAACTAGGTGTGTGACAACTGATGGGACTTTAACTTTATGGCTCACGATAGTTTTTGGAGCCTCTCTTAAACGGGGTTTAGCAATGTCTATGACAAGAAGTGCCAAAATTCAATCTGAAACAACTGTGCCATCACCAACGACAATGCAAACTTGTGTTGTTGTTGTTCACCTTTCAGCGTATCCCCATTAGAGGATTCACACAGGTCAAGTTTTAATGACGGATGCCCTTCCTGACTCAACCCTGTATTTTTAAGACGCAGGAAGACCCAGTTAAGCAGCAGCATGACGGGTCTTCTCTAAAGACCCACAATGGATTTTTTAGCTCATTGCCTGGGAAGCAAACCCAGGTGTCCTGTGTAACAGTCCTGCATACAGCCACCCATCATTCGAACAACTTTAACACAAAGAAATACAAAAACGTTTCCATTATATCTAAAAAGGGATCCTATTTCACAAACAGTAGGTCAAATATTTTTTTAAAACATATTTTGGCATCAACTCAAAAAAGTGCTTTTATAACAATTTTACACAAGGAAAACAGGCCAAAGTTGAAATAGTTTTCAACTATGCTTGAAACAAAAAGTTCTGCATTTATGGGATGTCATACCTACAGCAAATAGTATTGATACGTCAGAACAAAACACCATCAATAATTATAAGAACATCACAACCATGAAAAAAATAAGTGTATGCTTTTGGCTTATTTATTTCAATTCATTCTGTCATGGTGCTTTTTAATGCATGTTAAATTAAATGTTTTTACTTTTTCTTTAGTGTTCTATTTATAGTTATATATATTTTCTGCAATTGGACAGTGTCATTATTTTCTTTCAAATTTGCAATCTGCAACTCACTTTAAGCCAGGGGTCCCCAAACGTTTGCTTAGGGGGGCACATAACTGTGGTACACCTGTGATACAGGGCCGGGGGGGTCAGTTTGTAGGCTAACAGAAAAAGTGTAACAATCACAGGATGTTTCTTAATGTAAACATTTATAGTTTTCTAGAAAGCCGCACATAACCAAAGATTATTAATCCTGTCTGGGATCTTCACAGATCAAAAGGTCAGAAAATAAATACTTCATTGGTTCCCTGTTAAATTTAGAATTCAATTTAAACTTTTACTATTTGTTTTTTTAAAACTCTTTATGGTCTTGCCCCTGTTTACTTAACTGAGCTTTTACTGTCCAATGACATTCTAGAGTTTTAAGGTCTGCTAACCAATATCTGCTTCATGTGCCCAGATCACCACAGAAACACTGGAGTGACCATCATTTTTCCATTGCCGGCCCTCAGTTATAGAATACCATTACCGCAGAACCATGACATCAGACCCCGACAGTTTTAAAAGTAAACGAAAAACCTACTTTTTTTAAGAATGACTTTAATAGTCAGTGTCATTTTGTTTTCTTTTGTTTTATTGCATTCTTATTTGTCTTTTATCTCTTTTATTGCTTCTTGCTTTTTGTCATTTAATGCCGTTTTTAATTTTTTGTAAAATTCTATATGAAGAAAGTTTAATTCATTAATTTATCATCCTAATAATAAAATAAACAACATTGTTATTAAATTTAATTTTTAAAGACTCTCTGTGATCTTCTAATAAACCCCCGCAAAACTCGTGAAATCAACAAAGTAGGATTACGGATTTTTTCAAGGCTGTAAACCTCCTCGCTACACACTTTTTACACTTTTCTCAGAAAGGCATGAACATTTTTACTCTTTTCTCTCTGTTGTTTAAACTCTCAAAGTTCAAACCTTAATGGAAAAATAAGTCCAGTATTATGGAATGAAAAAGATTCGATTGCAACCAAAGATTTAGGAAGAGCTGCGTATATCTGCACAGGAGATGCAGCACGACTGCAGCATAATTACACTAGATGAATCAGCGAGACTGTTAAAGGTGAACTTTGATGCAGACTGTATTCCATTCTATTTGACAAGGATTGGGGGGTTGTCAAATAGGGGCACAGACTGCAGAAGGGAGTAATAAAATGTCACTGTCTTGATCATGTGACCAGATTGGGGGAAAAACAGTGATTGCGCCTCTGATATTGTTCAGGGGGCCAGGCCAAATGTACAGACTTCGGTGCCGGCCCAAGGGCCGCAATTTGGGGACCCCTGCTTTAAGCTGATCCTAAATTGACCCAGTACGATCAGCTGTAGTTTTCATTTTAAAACTTGTTCATATTTCATATTAGCATTTGGAATAACAGAAAGAAAGTCTGGCTTTAGTCTGACCTTGCCTGGTTATAATTCAACAAACTGAACTTAGAACTTCATAAATGTCAGCCGCTGCAACGCCAAAAACATGATCAAAAATACAGCTGTGTGTAACAAGTGTTTGGTTTCAGGTCGTTTAATTCAACCTAATTTATGGTAAATAGTTGTTTTGTAAACATTTGTACCTGAGTTTTAGTCTGTCCGAAGGTACTTGAACCCAACACAGCCGCTGCTGATCGGCATGGGCCCTCAGACTGCGGACCGTGACTGAGGGGGATTCACGGAGGGAAAACCGGGACAGCAGTGTCATGTTTCTCTTCCGTTATCCTGATTAAAAGAAATTGACTCAACGTCCAACCGTCATCTTTATTCACTGGAGCACAACGCAGAGCATCAAAGTCCAACCGGTTACACATGCAGTCTTGAACGAGCGCAACAGCTTTGTGCTTTTCCCACTCATGCACGCACTTACGTTCCATCCATAGAAACGCGCTCACCACCAATAGTTTGAAAACACAGAGGAATTATTATGTTTTCATTTCGCCGAAGCAAACTTTATTTTTTCTTTCCAACGCTGCATAATATTTTAAATCACCCATTCATGATGGCTGACGCAAACATTAATGCACGTTGTGTGAAACTATAACGTTTTATTGGGAAAAATGGCAGTATTTATATAGGTGGGCGGGGTCACAGTAACAGCTTTGTGAATAGACCCTTTCCTTATGATCCCATATTGGAAAAAAGCTCATTGGAAGAAACGTGTCACTTACACAAGATTCTTCTTTGTTCCGATTTGAAAGACCCAGACAGCAGATCATTGTTGTGCTCATTGTTGTCACACCTTTGGAAAGCCTTTTTAACACTCAATAGAGATTGTTCTGTCTGAGGTTTTAAGCCTAACTGGTACGACTAGTTAACTAGTGACAGCAAAAAAAGTGTGTACTAGTTAACTAGTAATATTTAAAAATGTGCACTAGTTCACTAGTGGGCACTATTTGTGCTCACTAGTGACAATCTAAAAAGGCCACTAGTTAACAAGAGACTTGCAAATGTTCTCACTAGTTAACTAGTGTGACCAAAATATTGTTCTATTTCACTAGTGACATGCAAAATATTAACTAGTAGACTAGTGAGGCAAACGTAAGTCTTACTAGTTAATTAGTGGGACAGAAAAATGGCACTAGTTAACTAGTGCACTGCAAAAAGCCCACTAGTTAACTAGTTGGCACATTATTTTTCTCATTAGGTAACTAGTGCATCCTTGTAAAAATCACTAGCTAACCAGTGAAGAACTACATGTTAGCTAGTTACCTAGTGTTTCATTATGGTAACGGAAGAGTGCTGGGATTCAGAAGAAGTCCTCCTATTGGCTCTTAAGGAGTCTGGCCACCATTAGGGACCGGCGTCCATTACAACTAAAACCTGTTCGACCGGCTTTTATTGGAGACCAGCGTCTATTAGAGACCGGCCATTATTAGAAGATATACGGTATCTTATTTGTTCCTTAATATTTGTTCCTTTGTGTACATATCATTTATTACTCTCAAATATGTTATTATTATTATTAGCCTACACTGGATTTTTATATATGTTTTCTGTCAGACTCTAAAGGGTATGAGGTCATTGCCCTACTCTGTAATTAGAATGATAGTTCACAAATATGTCGTATAAAGCATTAGTACGATTATGAATTGAAGGTTTAGAAGTTTGCGTGTTAAGAACACTTACTGTAAAAACAATAACAATAAAGTGATATGTCTATGGATGAAAACAGACTCATTCTAACGTCAACATGGATTTTTGAATCTTTCAGACAGAATTTAGCAGAAAAAAGGACAGACATTTATGAGGTATCTAGTCCTTTAAATTGACATTTCATAGAATGTTACAGCAAGAAAATAACAGTGGTTAAATAGAGAATTATCAACACACTCTTTAATTTACATTGCTATCTCTCCTCAATCCAAGGTCGTTTGAAAACACATGAAGAATTATTTCCGGCATTCAGTAGAAATCCATTACATCCACCATTTTACCTGTAGCTGGGCGCCTCTCCTGTTTGTTAGCAACTTGTCTAAAAAAGATATGGACAAATGTACACAGCATTTAAAAACAATATTTGAAACAGGTGAAAGTACAATCGAGTACATTTTGTAAGTGATCCAATATCACTTTGCAGATCCAGGATTTTTTTGAAAGGATTTCTCCTCCTCTTTTTCTTTATGGCCACAATGACTATGTTATGTACAGGTTATTTTTATGATAATGCAATGTTCAAATATTTCACTTTACTCTGGAAAACAATTTATTTTTACTTGTTGATCATTACAGCCCTGTGGTTTTTATTATTCTTTCAACTAGTTTACTAGTGGGCTTTTTGCAGTGCACTTGTTAACTAGTGCAATTTTTCCGTCTTACAGGTTGACCTCACACACCAAACAGAAATGAATCTCATGCTAAAACACAATGCCATGAGTCCAGCTCTGAAAAATTGACAGAAGAGCAAAGAGAATGAAATTATTTGAATAGTTTTTGCTGAAAATCACAAATGTTCTTTTTATTTCCAATTTTTGTTTGTTCTGTTATGCAGCATGTTCATATTTTTTCATTTTTGACAGGATATTTTTTTTACGGAGAGCAAAATCTTTTACGATATTTAAAATTTTATTTGTGTTTTTTTAATAAAGACATAAGAGTAAAGAAATTTGAACATTTTTTTTATTTTTATTTTAACTTTATCGCTAACTTGTATAATTTTGACAGAATGTGTTTTTGTTATTTTGTAATTATTTAAGATTTATGTTGATTTGTTCTGGAAGAATAGTCTTGTCTGTTTTTTCCTATCTATACTAAAAACATTACTAAGATTTAAAAATGTAAGTTTAGTGTGTTTGATAAATGTTTATTCCTGTTCGACCCGGGACCCAAGATGTGATTTTGATTATTGCTCCCTGTGCAATTGAGTGTGACACCCCGCGTCTAAAAGAAGTAAAACCAAAAAGAAAGATGCAGCCGATATCATTAGAGACTTCTATAACAGTCCTCCTCCACAACTCCTCCATAATTAGTTAGTAACAGTGCTGTTATGTGAACTGAGTCTAGAGCTTAAAAACCCACTCAGATGAAAAATGTATTTTAACATGTTCTTATAGCATTTTTCTGATGATGTTTCTGATGTTTAAAGTCAGGCTGTGTGTGTGTGTGTGTGAGGGGGGGGGCACAGTATAGCTCTGGTGTGATTAGCTATGTTACATCCTGTCAGATATATATTGTAAGCCACCATTGTGAAGAGAAACTACAAAAACTACAGAAACTACAAACTTTAACTCGTTTTTTACAAAGATCAGGTCCCCCGCCCTGCAGTTTTGGTTCCAGCACAAGCAGCTGATGGAGGGTCACTGTAGGGCCAGGAAAACATGTTAGAGCAGAAGAACAGAGAATGATACACAAAAAGAAATACTTCTTTATAAAGACGATGGATTTACTTCCCACAGCGCCAACAGGCTGCTGCTGACCAAAGACTGTGTCTTCAAAACTAAACTTTCAGATGATTGGAAAACGTTATCGTGATGAAGGGTATGTCAGTGTCTCTGTATATGTACAAAAGACCAGCACATGCGTCCTGGTTAAGTCCAAAGTGAGCACAGGCCAGCGGGCAGTTGCGAGTGGAGAACAGTTGTTTTTTTTTTAACCCTAAATGCAGAAATAGATGTTTTTTTGTTTTCCATGTTGTCACAGGAGGTAAAACATCAGCTATTGGTGTTTGCACAAAGATCCTGTAAGTCCTCTGAGGTCTGTGCACTGCTCTTTGTCCTCCACAACACCTCTGCACTCTCTGGCTGCCTCTCCACTATATTTAGTGATGGTATTTAGGGTGACCGCTCCTATCCATTCGACTGTCCCCCACCCCCCGATGACCTCACTCTCATTTGGCATTTTGGCTCAATCCGTCTTTGTCAGGGACAGCTCACTGATCTGTCTGGGCGCAGACATCTCACGGTGAGGTCTAAATGTTCTGATAAGCTGTGAACAATGTTGTTACACGTTAATGATACTGACTGGAAATACAATGTTCCAACTTGTGAACACGTTCCCCACTCACACAAACTCACAAACACACTCGATTTCCACTGAATAAAGTCACCGCTATCCCACTTTTTACCTGCTTTTGCCAAAACATGGACACGATAGTTTTTAAATGGTTGCCAGTCGACGACTTGGGCAAATATGCAAATGAAAAATCCAATTTCATAATCTGAAACAAAAATAGCTGCTCTATTTACCTTTAATTTCTGCTTATTAAGCAGATGGGGAAACACAGGTGGTTAGAACATGGATGAACAATTGGTAATCAGGATTAATAAGGGAGAGAAGAGTTTCATTGATTTGTGAGGACAAAGTAAAGAAAAATAAAGTTTTAAGAGTCTGCATGGATGACCGCTCGAGAAACTGAACCTGAGCAGAAGGAAACAAACCTGCTTGCCTGGTAGCTCCAATACAGATTTGATTTACTCTGTAGGAACCAGGGCATTCATCAGTGTGTTCTTTCCAGTGTGATTGTCATTTGACCCAACACCAAACCCAGATGATCTTTGTAAATCTCATCTTACTGCTCATCTTACTTTACTTTGTTCCAGATACGTTGCCTCACCTGTCATTTTCTTGGGGTAATCCACCCTGGTAGCTGTTCTAAAACATTTAGCAAGAGTGATGAGCGCCCATTTATCATTTTCAACAACATTCTGGAAACTTAACATGAGGTGTTTTAAATTAACATGGCTCATGTGGTCTGACTGGCAAGCATGGAGTGCACATATGTTCACGTACTGCCCACTTTCACAAGCATACAAGTGTGTGTGTGTGATGTGTCCTGAATAAGCTTGAGCCTGTGTGAGTGTGTGAGTGTGTTTCTGCAGGCTGGCTTTGTTTGGCCAGCTGTTCGGAGGGAAAGCCTGATCTCAGGGTGTTTCTCCAGCTGCTCTTGGATCAGAACATTCAACACACTCAAGACTTTCAGAGAGGGGTCATATCCACTTTAATATATAATGTAGGGGTACTTTTGACATTTTAAAATGTAGAAAAACAAAAATAAAGTCTCATATCAAACTGAATAATGTCTTTTTATAAAGTCAGTCAGTTCCAGGTCAAATCAATACAATATTATACACTATTTAAAGCCTTCGTCACAACTGCCCTCATGCACTCATAAGGGTGCATAAACCTGAGTACAGGTTTTCTAAAGGCAAAAAATGGGAAAACCTGTGCGTGTTGTGTGGAGGCAGCCCGCACAAAATGCCAGTGTGGTAGACCACTCGGTAGGCCCATGGAGCAAGGCACATTGCTCATGCAAATTTTGTCTATAGGACTGCTGCAAATCATAGTGAAGACTTATGCAACATGCAAGGATAAGTAATGCTACATTTACACTGTGCTGAAAAAACGCACATTTGTGTGAACGCTTCCAATGAAGAGTCTATGTAAACCCTCGAATATGCACATTTCTGACTTTCATTCTCAAAAAATCTCAAATTCACACATTGCTATGCAAGATTTTAAGTCTGTTTTCAGGTTCTACGAACAAAATATGCAGCCATTGACACATGTTGAATGTTAACCCTGTTGAACTTTGACCATCAGGAGCTTGGATTTGGTAGTGACGAAAAGGTAGCATTCTTTTCAAAACACAGAGGTGCCAACCATTTTAAATTGATCATGAAGGAGAAATGAATCATTGCAGTTTGTGCCTGGATTAGGGTTATTTGATACCAAGTCTTTCATACATTAGAATGGATCTGTGAAGACAAGATTTGCACTCTTTCAACATTCACGCACTAAGCTTCTTCCAACTATGAGAACATGTGCTAGTATCGGGTTGTGACAGTCCAGTGTGAACACCATATGTTCAAAGCGCATTAAAAAACCCATATTAAGTGCATTCTTGCATCCGCCACACACACCCGGTGTGTACGTAGATGAAGTAGGTGAGACCCACCCCCCAAATTCTGCACACCGTGCAAGGATCCTGTTAGTACTGTTCACACGATTAGTGCACATCTGCAGCCTGAGTAGAAAGAAAATTAGATAATGGAAGTGGAATAAGCGCGGCACAACAACAACATCACATAAATATCACAACTGTTTGCAACTTACAACTTCTTTACAAAAACACACACACATGACAATAGTAACTGCCATTCTTGACGTCCCATGAGGTGGCTGTAAAAGCCTCAAGGGAACTGCAAGACACGCCTGCACTCCCACTATAATTAGACCAGTCTACCACCCTCCATGCACCTGGACAAAACCAAAACCTGCAGCACCTGTAGGCTACAGGTCAACCCCCTGCATGGGTGCATGTGAATAAGGCTTTATTAGCAAATAGTGAAAATGCTGCTTAAAAAAAGCCTTTGTTGTTTTTTAAGCATGATAAAAAAAACAACCATGTTTAAAAAAACATGTACTGATGGGTTTTTTAATGAGAAGGTAACATAAAAGCTCATGAATGAGGGACTGAGTAGCATTCAAGTA
The DNA here is from genome assembly GCA_016861445.1 of Oryzias woworae. Classification (NCBI taxonomy): domain Eukaryota; kingdom Metazoa; phylum Chordata; class Actinopteri; order Beloniformes; family Adrianichthyidae; genus Oryzias; species Oryzias woworae. The sequence continues at coordinate 2,684,480 of BOLG01000197.1, forward strand.
AGTCATTCAGTAAGTCAGTTACAGTTTGGTAATGTCTGCAGAATTTATTATCAGTCCAGTTTTAATAAAAAAGCTAAGTAAAAATGTATTACAGTATACATTTGGGAACATTTATTCAAAAAGTGCATCAACACATTATTGGGTGTTATGTATTTGTCTTTATGGGTTTAAAAACGATATTTATATGTTTCAGATGGTGGAACATTTGATGCCCAGTGGTTTTTTAATACACCGTGTCCTCAGTGCACAAGTTAAATGTTACACAAGTGCTCTCACTGGTATTTGGCACATACTGCTTTGCATAAGAGCTCAGTTCTTTTCTGGTCTCTTTCCAACTTGACTTCTACTTTAAATTAAAAATATAACACATGCAGTTTTAGATAAGTACTGACACTCTAAAAAAAACCATTAAAGATTGTTTTTTCTTTTGAGTATTTCACATTTTTTTAAGGAAAAACAATCAAAACAGTTTAAATAGACGAATATTATGAATTATAATCAATAAAATGGGACTGACTGTTTGCCCTAAAGACATTTATTGTAACTTCATCGTAGGCTTAATGAAATAAGTGATTGGGGAGTTAAAAGGGGTTTCCAATTCTCTGCAGGTGGCAGGACTTCAGGAACTAAAGAACAGAAACTTGATTATCCAAATGAGAGAATCAAGCCGAGACCGTGGATCAGCAAGGTGCTGAAACCTAACAGCTTCACACACACCGACCCACTCATCCACAGACACAGCACACACACAACCACACACACACACACAGAAGTTTCCGCGACACACTCTTTGAAGTTCAAGCACTACAGTTTCATGAAGCCTCTTCTGTTTAGTACAAACAAACATTTTTGGAACATTCACATCCATCTACATTGTGATAAGTTTAAATAATTTCTAGAGTTGTTCACTTTCAAAGTTTAATATTAAAGGGCATTTTCACAAACATCAGGGTGTGAGAACAACTGTAAGTGTAATTTAACTAGTGATCCAAACAAGACAGATTATCTTGCAAGATGATAAGTTAGTTCTGAAATAAACTCAAAGATTGATCCTTCATTGACCTGAGAAAGAATAGCTTTTTAAAAAATAATATATACGTATTTTTATAAAGCAGTTGCACTGCTCGGTTTTAATTTTCTGTGTGAAAATTATTGTACAAAACACTTCCTCATTTTGCCTTAAATATATAAGGACAATTTACATATCTATCCTTTACATTCATAAGGATATATATATATATATTATTCCTTCAAAATTGCTGTACTTGCAAGTTTTATTATATTTAGACGTCCATTTTTAATGAATGTAGAATAAAAATGTAATTTGTTTCTAAATTATTTCCCAAGTACTTTAAACCAAACTTCTATTTTTCCATTGTACCTGACCAACAAGCTAAACATGTTTGATTTAATTTTTAGTGTAAATAAAGTCAATAAAACAAAGGAAATGTGGAGGTAAAAAGAAGCAGTGGTGTATTTAAAAAAATATAATTTAATCCTGTCACAATTAAAAGTAAGCAAGTATTACTTATGAAATAAATGCAATTATCAATAGATTGAGTCATATGGCTTGTGCAGGGACAGACAGCTCGCCCTCAACATTTGCAGTAATCCCTCTTCTGTTCCCAGCTCTTGTTTACAGATGTCTTTCTCTTTGCTGCTTTAGGTTCAGCGATGTTTAAAAGTATCCAAATGGCCTTTACCCAGATTTCTGCTCAGCTGGTCCCACATGTCTGTCAGCACAGCTATTACCATCCTCTGCATGTGTGTGCATGTTGTGTATGGCTGTTTGGTTGAAAGTCCCAAGCCTGTGACCTTGAAACTAACGCTGAAGCTTACGCTCAACACCTTCCCACATGTACGCACATAAAAGTTGGCTAATGTTAGCTGCCTCGTTTGACATGACAAACGTGTTTGTTTTTTGGCTTTTTATTCCAGATGTAGATATTGCGTTTGAACAGATATTGACACCTCAATGTTTTGGTATTGTACAGCAAAGCTGCTTCTTTCTGTTGGACATTTAATATCAGCGATAATGTAATGCTGATGATTTAAATAAAGTGCTACACATTTTTTAAAGCAGCATACTTGATGTTTTGAGGTTGTTATTCCCAAGTTAAATTCTATCTTTCAGTTTAAAGAATTTTGGTGGAATGAAACTGTCTTTAACAATCAGAAGATGTTAAAAGATTTTGTATGTAAATGTGGTTCTCTTGGGACAAATAGTTAAGCTGAAGTGCTGTAGCGGTAAACTTAATGCTCAGTGGCTATGACAATGTGCTAATGCTACAATGGGACTTTAACGAGTGAGATCCAGTGATAATTTCCTGGTTTGACAAAAGGATTCTTTGATCTTTAGCTGCCAGTAGTAGCAGCTGTGAGTTTGTGTGTTTGTCCCATGAGGCAGACAAATGGCGTATAAAGACAAGTGGTCTAATACTGTATCTTTAGTTTCACTTTGTAAAATAAGTACATATAGGTAATAATAAAAGAAGGCATAGCAATAATAGGCTCATACAGAAAGTTTGCAGTATATGCATTATACAACAGTGTACCTAGACCACAGACAGAATTTGAAAGGTGATAAATTAGAAAACAAAAATGACAAAACCAAATACAGCCTAATAAGCTAGATATAAACACTTTAGTGAACATTTAGGTTAATGTAACCTTTGATAAAAAAAAAATATATATATATATAATAATAATAAACATATATGAAGAATAGAAACAGAGAAGAAAACTTTAGTAAGACATTGCTTTGTGGAAGTGTGTTCATGCTGTGAATGGTAGATTGTGTGCTACAAACTATGGACATAGTGTGCTTTGTCTAATATGGATGTAAAATAGTGGCATGGTATCAAGGCCAATTAAACAGGTGCACATAATCACTTTATTTTTCATTAAAAAAAATATTAAATCTAGTTTAATTTACACTTAATATAAAACAAAGTAATTATTTAGATCAAATCATCTGGTTTAATAGTAAACTGAATTTTAGCCCTTACATGTAACTTCAATAATAATGACAAAATTACATGTGGGAATTTACAATTTCTGTGGGAGGGGTTTTGCTGTTAAATCTTAACAAAGCTTAAAAAAATGTCATTAACTGCGATAATGCTAGTGTAAATGCTGTGTGCCAAATGTGGTTGCTAAATATGCTGAAAATGCTAGAGCTATTTGCATAATGCTAAAGTTGCTGAAGGGCTTAAAGTTGCAGCAATTGCGGACAGTGCACAAAGAATTTCTTCAAAAATAGCTGAATTTGCACACAATTTTTAAAATGTGTCAAAGGTATGAAAATCTAAAGTACAAGAATGAATGTCCTGAATATTTTGATACCAATATTGCATAGGTTTTTAAAGTATACAAAGAATTTGAAACATTTTGCGAAAATATTTTTTTGCAAAAAATGCGTAAAGTTTTTAAATGTGTATAAGGTATGAATACCTAAAGTACAAGTATACGCATGTGAATGAGTTTTAACTAGACTCCAAATAGCCCAAAAAACCTCAGTTGATGTTAAGTTAGCCAGACTGGCTAGCATATTGGTAAAATACTAGCTTAAATTAAAATTAGCCCAAAAAAACTTCAGTAGGTCCCAAATTAGCCAAAAAAGATAGCATATTATTAAAATTCAACAATTCAACAACCAAATTACCTTTACAAGCTAGCATGTCACTACAATATTAGCTTAGCTCAGAATTAGCCCAAAAAACTTCGATAAATGCTAAAAAAAATCTAACACGTTGCAAACATATTATCTTAAGTCAAAATTAGCTCAATAAACCTCAGTAGATGCCAAATTAGCCACAAAAGCTAGCACATTGCTTAAATACTAGCTTAACTCCAACTTAGCCCAAAAAAATTCAGCTGCCAAATTAGCCTAAAAAGCTGGCAAGTTGTTAACATGATAGGATGAATCAGAATTTGCCCAAAAATCTCAGTACATGCTAAATTAGCCCCCACAAAAAGCTAAAATGTTCCTAAAATGTTAGTTTAACTCAGAAAGAAATCTCAGTAGTTATCAAATTAGCCATAAAAGCTAACATGTTCCTAAAATGTTGGTTTAATTCAGAAAGAAATCTCAGTAGTTATCAAATTAGCCGAAAAAGCTAACACACTGCTAAAATACAAGCTTCACTGAGAATTAACCCAAAAAAACTCAGTAGATGCCAAATTAGTCAAAAACATTTGCATGCTAAAATAATCGCTTAAGTCCAAATTAAGTCATTTTCTATACCATTTGATCCCTTTTGAGGTCATGGGACTGCTGGAGCCTAACCCAAATGATAAGATGAACGATAAGTTATAGATATAAAGATTGTGCTGAAAAGATCTGAAGTTATGGCTATGCACCCAGTGTAACGGTAGAAAACATTCATCTATTTGCAGATTAAAAGTCACTTGGATAGTGTTGAGAGATCTGACACATATAGAAGAAAGAAGAGAAAGGAAGAAGGAAGGGGTGGGACATCTAAAAACTTTGTCCATGCCTTCAACTACTAGGATACATTTCCATGTAGGATTAGTTTCCCAGACCTTTCCAGGGGGGAGGACCAACATTTCCGTTTGACTGTACAAACTATACTTTCCTTACTTGGCTCCACATATCCATAAATTTACAAAGATCTAATCACCAGGGAGCAGCAAAGAAAACCAGTTGAACAAATAGGCTAAGGCAGTAAACACTACAAACTTAGAGGTTTTCATAAAGGTTTATTCTGAGTGCATTCTTCTTTATTTCATCTCTTCTTCTCATTGTTTCAACCACAGGTCACGTAAGCCACAATAAATAGTTTGTCGGTGGATTTATGTACATACGTTCAAAGTACTTTAGATCTGTTGGTACTAAGCAACAAGAAGCACACATGGCAGAAACCTTTGTAACTCATTCATACCAAAGATAAATTAAAAACGAACTCAGAAATGTGAGAACTTGCTGAGTTCTAAACATGTGGTGCTGGGCAGAGTCTAGTGTCACTTGTAACTCAATGTGTTCTTATTTTGATCGCGGTTTTATGTTGGGTTTGGCATATGCAGGAGAGACAAGATTACAAATTTGGCTTCTCCAGAGAAACTGATGAAAGCAGGCACTTCTTATCTCTTCAGAGCAATTGTAGCTTTGACAGAATCAAGTTCACCTTCCTCTCTTTTCTCAAAGTAGTACTTTCGGGCCTCTTCAGTATACTTTATGACTTTTTTATGCAGTTACATTTTCAGAAAGAGATTATTTTATTTTGTTTTTAGGAAAAAAAAATTTGCCAAAAAACATGGACGAAACCATCCATTACACACATTTTCTTATAGATTGATGTTCTTCAACCCCCCACCCTCACCCCCACACATACAGACACACACACACACACATACATACAGACACAGTATGTGTTTGTATGTCTGTATACATTTAAATGAATGCACTGTGACAATCCTGCACACACCTGGCGTGCATCAGATGCTGGCACATGCAACGTTGCAACCACTGTGATTTTTAGAGTTGGTTTTAAGGCTCTAATTCACATCAGACACAGCAATCATCATCAGAAGGGGAGAATCAAGGACGAGGATACTCAGCTCAGTACTAACGGCCACGCCTCTGTAGAGGAGATTTTGGAAACAGTGGCTTCAGATAAACAAGAAATATGGCTTTTTAAAGACATTTAGGTTGTGGGATTTTGGTTACAGACTTTAGGCATTTTCTAAAAATGTGAAACCATGAGTAGCAAATGCTTACCAAATTCACCTTAAAGAGATTAACATCTTCTCCAAAGAGCACAATCAAGGCCTTCAAGAGACACTTGGATTTAAATGTAAAATTTACCTCATGGCTCTGGAAATGCGAGAACAAATCAAATTTTGAAATCTAAATGTAAACAGTAAAAAAGCACACAAACAAACAAACAAAAAAACATCAAAACGGTTGTCAAACACACCAGAATAAGTCAGACTAGTAAATTAAATCATCAAACGGGTATGACACAACACATATAGGCATTATCTATTTTATCTGAAACAGTACTTAACGCCTTTTTAGTTCCCAACAATAACAAAACAATACGGGAAAGATGCTTTTTGCGTTGAAGCTCCCTATAACAATCTTCAGTTTTATATACATTCCATTTCATCTCCGTCATTGTTTAAGAAAGCTCTTTTAACTCATTTCAAACTCGTGTTTGTTTGTCAATCTGTAATATTTTGTCAAGCGCTCAATGTCTTTTCTTCAGCGTTCATTAAGTTTCTGTGGTTTTTGCTTTCTCAGCTCAGCTTTTTCACAAATATGTTTAATTTAACTTTCTGAAATGTCATGTTAGGTAGAGGGGAGCTATTTTGAGCCTGTATGTATGTTTGTGTGTGTGTGTTGTACCGTTTTGTGTTGTTTTCTACTCTGTCATTTGTGCTTGTGATTTTTTGAAATGCAGGACCCTCTTGAAAAAGATGCTTCATCTCTAGGGGCTTATCCTTTTTAGTTTAAATAATTAAAAAACAAATAAATTCACTGTGTCTGGTAGAACAAATAATTCTTTTGTCCAATTCATTAATCATGATTTATAATTAATTAATCTATTTACCTTTAATCACAATAATTTTTTAACCTAAAAATTGATGTGAAAAGTTTCATTCTGAGATATTTTTGTTGTGAAGCAGCTGCAAGGCAGGAGGATCAATGCACCAGACACAGGCAAAGACAAATTACGTTTGACTATTTTAGAGAAGTGTATGTGACGCTGAGCAAGACTTTGGCTGGGATGAGTAGTTATGGTTTGGGAACAGGACTGGTCTGGGAGTCAGGGAGCTGGAGCCAACAGTCCAGGATCAAGCCAGGTCCAACTGAGATGAAAACCAGACAATCAGGCAACAAGTGGATGGGGAAGCAGGGCCTAGATGCTGGAGTCTAAGCAGGAGATTGGAAGCATCTGAGCAATGGGCGAGGCAGGTGAGGCAACCAAAAGTCTCCACCCACTCAGCCAGATGGAGAGGAAAAGTGAGATCCCAACTATTTTATTCACATTTGTGACATTATGACACAGTAAAAGATCCAAATAAAACTAAAAAGGTGGCTTTATGAAGTTTTTTATTGTAAAAACTACTTTGAAACCACCCAGGGGTCGTTATTTTTTTCAACTTGAACAATTAACTGTATGAATTCTGTGGTTTGGCTTGTTTTTTTTTTTTTTTTTTTTTTTTTTTTTTGGTGTTCTTGGTCATGTTTTTGGTTTCCTCTTGTCAGTCACACCAGTTTCAGGTTCATGATCCACAACTGTCTTCAGTTCAGTTAAGTGCCTTCAAATGTTAAAAATGTTGTATAAACTGCTATTTTGCATTTGATCTTATGACATTTTTTCAAGAATGCAGGCCAAATGGTTGGCCCTCACACAGTTTTACCACATCAAATCTGGCCCCCTTTGCAAAAAGTTTGGACACCCCTGCTGTGGACTTTTACAACACAGATGCTAACTAATTTTTTTTTTTAAAATTCGATTGTTGAAAAAAACGTTGCCCCGAAACCATTGATGACTGTATCTTTTTAGAAAGACACGACGCTGCCAACCAGCTCTGTACTGAGTAAGAGGGTAGATATCCACAAGTTCATGAGCCTCAAAAAGCTACAGTTCTTTTGTAGAAGATACGAGCATGTTATCTGCTCGATAATGTTCCAGGTACCAGGCATCCAATAGTTTTACAATGAAAAGAAGAGTCTCTTGATGTACAATCATTTGAACAATTTCACAAAACACCAGAAGACCAGCGAGTGGCCCATGAGGTTGCACCATTCCAGTTCTACAGTTTTAACCATTGTAGGATTCATCTTTAGCATGGTTCACGTGATACAAATGTGAACATTTCTTTTTCTGTTTTGGTGCAAGACAGAGCAATTTTCTCATTTAAAACGTTAATAGAAAGTGTTGAAGAATCAGAAACCTCCAAACATGGCTTTGAAAATTCACACGCGCAGATACTTAGTCTACTGAAAACAGAACATTTATTAAACAATCTCCAGAAGAAACTGTGTTTAGATTCAAAGTGCATTGTCCACAGTGCTACGAGGAACCCAAACTGCTTTGTTAGCTTTGGATAATGCTCCAAGCAGTGTTGTTTGTAGAGAATTCTTTCATGGGAGAAAATGTCTTGAAATACTGCACAATGTTTATAATATCTTAAAGTCTAGATGGAAAATTGAGTCTTCATTATGATTTGGTGCAAGAAGTTCAACAATGTCCTTAAAATCACAAAGGCTTTCGAGCTGTAACCAAGAGAGGAAGATTACTAAATACACTAAGTACCAATTCTCATGTACATTTCCTCCAATTGTTCTTTTTGTAGAATAGTTGATGGGGACAGATCTGGGATGGTTTAACTTATCACTCTACTTGAATGGAAATGCTGTTATTTTTTTGTTCAAATTATCCAGTGTCAAATACTTTTTAGAAAGTAAAACATTTATAACACTGATCAATTCAATAGGTACAATTTCCTCAAAGAGATCATGTCTCAGGAAAAGCTCTCTGTTACACTGAAATAAGAAACTCTCTAAAAAACACATTTTGTTTTCGACACCAATAGGAATAGCAACTCAGTTTTCTTCAAGAGCCTCAAGATGAGAACTTTGATTGTCTTTGGTTCTTGCACCAAATTTCCCAAACTTGAAGCGTTTTCTGTGAATGCCTGTTTTCAGCTGTACAAAATCTGCAAAAATATTTACCTGAAAGGTTTGACAAAACATGCAAACTGTGGGCACCAAGATTATCAGACACCACACAATGAACAATGTCTTTAGAAGTTTTCCGCAACTTGGAAATAAAAACCCAGTGTTCAAGAATGTTAAGATCATCTTCTAAATACTTTAATTACATTCTCAAAACACAACACTATCAGTATGAAAATTTGCAGCTAAATATACTGGACAGTGAGGAGTGACAACTATCAGGCAAGTTTCCAACACACCCAGCCAAAAATGTTGTGTCTTTTTAGAGGTGCCAAGGGGGATTTTATATTGCAAATGTATCTATATAAAAAACTGAAATGGCACACCCCTTTGAAAACTGCACATTATCTTTAAAATCACTGCCATCATAATAGCAGTTATACTGAATTGAATTTTTATGTAATGATATGGAAATCTCAAGGTAACTGTTTTATTCAAAATACTGCTGGACAATACAGGGTAGGGAGTGGGCAGCCAACAATCTTTTAGGCCATGTTGATGAGCCGCTGGAGAGCTTTCCTCTGAGGCACTGTGCAGCTGCTGAACCAAGTGCATTTGCAGCATGTTATAACACTTTCTATAGTGGCACGGTAAAAGATCACCAGCAGTTCTTGGTTGATGTTGTTCTTCCTGAGTAACCTAAGGAATACAGTCTCTGCTGGGCCTTTTTCAGCAGCTCAGTGGTGTTCGTACTCCAGGTTAGGCTCTCCTCCATGTGGCCTCCCGGGAGGGAGAAGTGTGTCATCCTCTCCACACAGTCCCCACTGATGTATAGTGGCAGTATGTCCGTCTTCTTCTTCCTCCTGTGGTCTATTATCAGTTCTTTGGTCTTTGATATGTTGAGGAGGAGATTGTTGGTTGAACACCATGTTGACAGCCGCTCCACCTCATCTCTGTACGCAGTTTCATCAGAGATGAGCCCCCCACGGTGGTGTTGGTGTGGTGGGCTGGTGTGCAGTCATATGTGTGCAGGGAGTAGAGCAGAGGACCCATACGCAACCCTGGGGGGAGCCGATAATGAGGGTTGGTGTCATGAATGTGTGATGTCCGTCTCTGACTCTCTGTCTGCGACCGGACAGGAAGCTGCTGATCCACAGGCAGGTTGAACGGGCAGTCCCAGGTCCTTCAACTCGGGCACCAGCTTGTGTGGGAGGATGGTGTTGAAGGTCGAGTTGTAATCCAGAAAGAGCATCCCAACGTAGCTCCCCCGCTGCTCCAGATGGGAAAGAGGAGCATGCAGAGCTGTTGCTATGGCGTCCTCTGTGGATTGGTTCTCTCTGTGCGCAAACTGGTGGGGGTTTAGTCCTGGATGGAGGGCTGCAGTCATGTGACTACGAGCACGTTTTTCAAAGCACTTCATGGCTGTTGGCGTGAAAGCCACTGGTCTGTCATTGAAGCTGGAGATGTGAGGCTTCTTTTGCAGGGGAACTATGGTGGAGGACTTCAGGCAGACTGCGACCATTGACGGTGCCAGGGATTGGTTGAAGATCTTTGTGAAAACTGGAGTCAGCCAGTCTGCAACAACCTCCTAGCATCTTTAATTACCTAGAAAGATTCATGATGTAGCCTAAAAATTAGTCTACCGCTGTGTCCTTGCTAGAGACTTTAGCAAAAGTGGTTTTCCATTAGCATGGAGGGAGCGTCAGACCGGTGTAAAGCATGGGCGTGGACAAAAACAAAAGAGAGGTAAAGAAAAAAAAAACGACCTAATCCGGTCCCACTTCTTTTTCCCATATTTGGAACATCCGAGTTAGGCGGAGTTAACTCCAGTCAATATGGCGGTGCACATGAGCTGAGGATTTGGGCTTTAAGTAGGGAAGTTAGAAGTCAATGTATGACGTCAAAGATGATCACATACAGTCCACGTTTTGTTTGCTGATTTACCTAATTACTTTTCTTTCTGCCAACTGCATTTTACAAAAAAAAAGGTAAAAGTTAAATAAAAAAGTAAATTATGCAAAAAAAAAAACAACTTGTTTGAACAATTTCCACTCTTGACTTTTAACAACAAGGACTAAAAACAATAATAAAAAAAATCCCATTAATTGATTTTAGAGACAAAGAAAGCAAAGAGTATAATAACTGTGTCAAAAAATATGTGACTTTGCCTTTAACAGTCTACTTAAAACGATACAGCAAAATGATTCATATTTAATGAAGTCCATTTAACTTGTGGGTAATAGCTTGTAGTTTTTTTTGGTTTCAGTTATTTGGTAGTCATTGTGAAAGGTCTTAACATAGGACCATCCATAAGGACCATTTTCAGATATCTGTACTTTTAAAAACCTTTTTTAAAAATATTTTTTAGCAAGTCAGTGCAGTTTTGAAGCTCAAAAGATCCAGCACCAACACAAGCCAATGAACTGATGCGTCTCTTAAACTTTCCGCTGTAATATCCGATGTCTGGGTCTGATCCAGCAGCATTGAGTAGCGTCTGGTGTGGATTTGAGATTAGACCACAGCTGTCTAGGAGAACCTTATGGTGCTGGCGTACTCACGTTTCTAGCGGAACCAGATAACCTTCCCTTCTCATGGGGGTTGACACTTAAATATCAGGACCATCTGACTCAGATGAGGAATTTAGGGAACACGGTTGATTCCCTGCCATGCCAAGTTTTTTCTGGAGATGGAATTTTTTCTTTTTTTACTTTTTGCTCCATGGTTCCATGATGTGAAACCCTACACCAATATCACAAAATATCACACCTTAAAAGATATCGTTTTAAACGTGCATTACAATTAATCTGTTTATTACCACCGTTTTACATCCAAGTCTAAAATACAAAGGCATAAATACAAAGTGCTGTGTGGGTTTGGTGACACGTGGCAACAACAGCAGAGGGCACTAAAAAGGCTCCAATGATGAAAAACCTCCCAGCCGTTCCGGGAAGCCATCTTCTGTTTCACACGAGGGCCAAATTTATGAGCGTGGCACTCAGCATCTCTGCTCTCCTGCTGAGATGTGAAGACAGAGATACAAGAGCAGTGAGAGGGGGAGATTGAGATGTGGAGAGGCAGTAATTGGTGCAGAAAAAAAATAAATTGGGTGATAAGAGGAAAGAAATAAACAAGAGTGCAGGTGAGAGATGTAGGACAAGATTGGAATACAGAGGCCGTGTGTGGCATGTAGATTCACTCTCCTATTCAGACTTTAAATTAAACAAATGCTGTGCTTGTTTACCTTATTCACAAAGGTAAATCCCTTTTTCACTTTCCTGATTTATGCTTGAATTTTTTGTTCTGGACTGAAAAAGGAAACAGTCATGTAGTCGTTAAGGACTCATGCATGCAAAAGGTTGGCCTCCATGTAAAGTGAATCTGAACTGTGAACCTCAGCTGTTCAAACTTACAAACAAAATCAATTATTGAAAGTGGAGCACATCAAATTTTGATTTATATATGTTTTAGCTTTAATCTCATTCCCCTTCCCAAGTTGCACTCTCACTGTCTACTTTTATATGTTTTATATTGCTGTTACTCCTACCTGTCGTTTTGCTTCTGTCTATTGATCCTGGTAACAAAGACATCATTCAAATTTAACTTGAGGGCATTAAAAAGACAGTCATTTACTGTAAATGCTCAGTAGCAAAAGTATAAAGAATGACCAATGTGATTTGCTTTTTGTAAATTTGCAGATTGTGTAAACATATCACTTATATGTTTCTAAATTTAAATCTTGAGGCATACGGATTCAAAGTCACAGTTCTGAATAATTTAAAGACAAAAAATACATTTAAGGGAGAAGATTTAAAACCAATTTAATCAAAAAATGGGCTTTAATATATATCTTATTTCAAGCAACGTTTTTATTCTGTTCTTATTGTAAGTATTTCAGCAGTTTCAGTATTTCTTTACCACTTTAATACCAGAGCTGTTATCAGTGATGTTGAGTTGCACGCACGGACCAATTACTCAAAGTAATTCCAACAGATTCATGCTTTGTTCTCAACAGCTTTGTGCTGTTTTGCAACACTTTACATAAAGATACTTTGTCGAAAAAAACTTCATCATTTCTGTGACCAAAATGATTTAGTTTAAAAACGAGTATTTTAGATTTCTAGCTACTAGATTTTGTTTACACATGCTTCTGAAAAAATGGCTACATGTTCATGAAGCTAAGAGCCACACAAAAGAAATCTAGCAGCAGTTTTAAAACATAGATGGCAAAAAGTTTATCCACTCTAATACTTTCTTCCCAGTTCTACTTCACTTTTTGAGAAGACGAAGACAACTGTTTAATTTGACTGTTGCCGCTCCAGCTGTCACATTTTCAGTTTTACCTTCACCGCGTTTTTGACTTATCTTTTGTTAAATTATACAGTGCTACACTTTTCTGCCCAGTCATTAATTTTTAAATGTATGTTTTATATCAATTGTTCACAATTAAAATGACACATCAGGACACTGTTCTTTGCACCTCTGTGTCAGATTGGTGTCAACATCTTTCTTTAAAAGTAATTCCTTTCAGTAATCTGTAAAGACCTAATCCTCTGCAGTGGAAACAGAGTTTTGATACTTGTTAGTGAGTTTAGTGTTTACGTAAAGGTTGGCTGAAATCTGGACGATTGACATTTAGACCACTGACTTGCACCTCATGGAAACTCCTGATGATCCAGTTGCTGAGCTTACTCATACTGTGTTATCACCTCTGGTATGACACATGATGAGCATCTCATCAATCAACTCAAAGCAATCTCCTCTTGGTCCCTTACGTCAAAATAAAACAAAGTCCTGCAGAAGGAGCTTCAGGGGAAAATGCTCTTTTATATTTACTCAAACCCTAAATGTCAGCCAAGACCTTTGGTCAATACTTTGCATAGCATTGCCCGACAGAGCACAGATCAACAATGTGGAGATGATGTGGGAGTAAAGAAGGCAAAAATAACAAAGACAATGATCACTACCATAAATTAAACTGCAGACACATCAACCTGTCCACGCAGTCCTTAGACTGAGTGTCAGCTGGGTTGGGAATGAAAACACTTAACCCCAGGATGGCTTTAAAAGTCATGACTCACAGCTCTATGCTCTGACATGAGTTACGACCTCTCGTTGGAACTGGACATCCCTGTTGCTCACTTCCTGCTGCTCTTCAATGCCCTCGCACAAGATTCACTTACCCAACCAAGCAAATATTCTACAAAAACACAGTAGGAGGAAGTGAAAGGAGCTTATGGGTTGTATGCTTTGTGTGAAATGGTTTTCATCTGTTTCATTTATACGTGTTTTTGCACTTCAGCTTTAGCATGTTTTAGCTTTTTTTCAGGTCCTTTTTGGACGGTGGGAGGATGCCAGGTTAAAACCCACACATGCACGGGGAGAACATGCAAACTCCACACAGAAAGGTCCCCCATTGGTGACACTGTTTTCAAGTCCCCCAGCCAGGACTTAAACCGGTAACCAATGAGCTCCTCTCCTGCTGCTGTGTCTGATTGATTGGTCGCTTCTGCAGTGTTTCCATCTCTCTCTGACTGAGTTCAACTGCTTACTGTCCCGCATTAACATGAGAGGGCAAAAATAAAAGCAAGAATCAAATGAGGGGACCTTTTTTATTGTTGTCCCAATGAAAATAAGAAAAACATCATAAAGTTCAGGAGGCCTAACAGACTTCTTTCCCATCTTCATTCCCTAACTGAGCGCGCATAGAGCTCTCAGCGAGTTCTGACTATGCTCGCACAGCTCTGACTGCACGCTCGCTCAGTTTTTTTTTTTTTGCTCGCTCAGTTTCAGGGGGTGTTTTTGTCACTCAGGGGGCGGTAACCTTACTGTTTGATCTGATTGGCCGAAATTTCGGTCAAATCCGGCAAGCAGCGGTGCGGGACTTTCATTTTTTTATCTGTTTTAATAGAAAAAAAAGGGCAGATGAAATGTGGATTAAACTGTTAATGAACAACCAAGAACAAGATAAAAAAGTGCAGCTGGTTTTTTTGTGCTGGAAGTTTGACTCGTGCAAATCACTTTATTAGATAAATATACATGTAGACTTTAGTTACCATTGGTTGGGCGACATTACGGACTTAAGGAGAGCACCGCGCACAACTCCATGCTTTTTCTTCCACTCATCAGGAACCGGGTCGCGGGGGCAGCAGTCTAAGCGAACATACCCAGACTTCCCTCTCCCCGGCCACTTCCTTAAGCTCCTCGGGGGGCACTGAGGCTTTCCCGAGCCATTCGAGAGACGTAGTCTCTCCAGCATGTCCTGGGTCTTCCCCGGGGCCTCCGCCCAGTGGGACAAGTATCAAAGATTAAAAATGTGTGCAGATAATTTTTCATTTCAAAACAAATATTATATACATTTTCGGTAACCAAGTGAAGTGATATGATTGGAGATCAGTCATTTTAACAATCATCAATGACTTGTTGTGATTATGGTGATGCTGTGCGATAAAAAGGTCCAGATTATGTTTATTGTTTGTGGATTTAATTCCTTCCTCTGCAGCCATCCTTCTGGGTTTAAGAGAGTTTATACGTTTTTCTTCAGTGTCATATCTGCGAACATTGTTTGTCAGGGTCCTTGTCCTTCTGCAGCAAATACTGTAGCAAGCAGGTCAGAACTCTGCTGTAAATCAGGGTCACAGTTACATTTTGGAGATAGTGAAAGATCCTAGGCGCCATGATTTTCTTGAAATTGTTTGGTTATTCTATTACTCCATTTGTTTATTCAGACGTCTCTGATCAAGCACTTCCCAAGATCTCTCATATTGTTGACAACCAGAACCTTGGACCGGTCCAGATGACCAAGTGGTTTAACAAAGATCCTGCAGTTCGTCACGCACGTGTTGAGTATTTCCTTGCACCGTTTGAGCATCCTGGCATGTTTGGCGATTTTATTTTTGTTAAATGTCATTAATGTAGACAGTTGATCCATTCAAATTTCTCCTTTGCTTCGTCAGAGCTATCTTGTGCTTTTGATTCACAAACTTGATAAGAATCGCTGTTTGCTTTCGTCTTTTCCTCTGGGGAGCAGGTGGCAGATCTTACACCTCAGAAAGATTCAATTTGAAATTCCATGTTTTCTCCTGGTTCAGAAGCAGCACCGCCAGCATTGTAGCTAACGGTAGCTTCAGCGGGCCTCGCCTGGCCTTCTTTGTTGTTCCATATTATCCACTCTTTGCTCCAGGATGTCTATTTGATGTCAAATTTGCCATTTGTCACTTGGTTCTTCTTTGGGACCATGGAAGTAAAGGAATTACTACTTTTCTTTTGCAGTAAATCTGTGATCAATCAGGTTTTTATTCGCTTGTGGAGGATGATTGCTTGCAGATCTTGCGACATGTAAAAATCATTCTTTTTTCTTGTTTGTTTTCACCCTTTCAATTTACACTTGATTAACCTGCAAGAAATACATGACATCAGGAAAACTTCACCTGCACTGTTCAGTACCAAGTGTTTATCTCTGAGTCACACTGGTTGAAGTTTTAGCTGTGTTGGATCAATTTTAGGTCAGTGAATTGAATTATTAAAAATTAACCAACTTCCACTATGAAATGGATCAACAACAACCACAACTTATGATATGAATCAATTCATTGATAAACTAAATCATGAAACCCCCACTGAATTTTTAATAAGAATTCTAGATTCTGGTTTATATGTTTAAAACTGGTGATGAAATTCTTGATGAATAGGACTGAATGAATAGGAATACTTAAAAAAAAATGTAGGCATTACAACGCGGCATAAGTCAAATTCTAAATTCACACTTTGTAGCGCACATTCATTCATTTTCTAAACCGTTTTTATCCCTTTTATCCCTATGGTCACGGGGCTGCCGGAGCATAACCCGGCCACTCATGGGCGAAGGCAGGGGACACCCATGGACAGGTCGCCAGTCTGTCGCAGGGGCCACAATCACACACCCATGCACACTCACATCCACACCTAGGGACAATTTAGAGTATGATTGCACAATCCCGCTTATCACATGGTCACTTACAAAAGAATTAAGTATTCATTCGATTTTTAGTACTTTATTCTTTGATACTTTTTAGGTTTAGATTGCTTTTAACAAAAGTAATGCAACCTGTTGTCACCGTAACACAATGCGTTGCTAAACCGGCAGACCTTGACTGCAGCGGCAAAGGGAAGCGATTATATGTGCTGATCGTCACAGTAGGTTCAATAAAGCATCAGTTTAGAGAAGAGAGAAAGTTCCCCTTTCACCTTTCTCACCACTTAATAAATGTAAACATTTCAGAATTTCACAATAAAAATGAAAGCAAAGATTTTCTCTCCTGTCTTTTTTTAAAAGCTGCATATTGTTTGCAATGTAACTCAGAAAACATTGTGATTAATCACAACCCAAAAGTGAGATGAATATGATTACTTTTTGTAATCAATTGAATCATATACATTATTTGTACTTCTGAGCACACTAGTCTAGACTAAACTGATCAGCAGAAGTTCCAGTGATTGCTGTTCAGTAAATTACATAATGTTTAAAGTCAGCACTAAAAGCAATATTGGAAAATCCTCCTCCACCATCCAGTTTTGGGAGCTTTTAAAGAAAAAACTCAACCTGTTTGTCTTGGCAACAGCGATTGTAGCTTAGGCCAAAGGGGGGCTGAGATGAGAGACAGCAGGTGGGATAAAAGGAAAACAGAAAGTTGGAGCAGAGAATTCTCTGCTAGAAGGGCTGGGCAACGGGGGGAGGTCTGCATAATAGTTTTATTGAGTTATTCCTATGAGTGAAAGATTGGTGAAGGCCAGAGGCAACTCTGCAGCTGAGATTCCAGAATCTGATTATTAATATGCGATACTGGGTTTGGAACATCAGACCAGCCATGAAAGACAAGATGACTTCAATTAAGTTATTGCAGTGCAAAGTGAGGGGGGTCTTTTAACCTAATTAAACTCTAATGTGAAGCAGTCTGTCTTCACCCCATTTTCCAGATGCCTTTCATGTCTGCACTGTGTATTTTAAAGGGGGTGGGGGCTTTTTATGAGGACCTTTAGGAACTTAGCCCTCTCCCCCCATTGGTCTTCATTGCTGGTGATGTTTTAAGGTAAGGTTTTGTACATATTTATTTATACATCTGACTGTGTTTTATCAGCATTACTCTTGTAGGATCAGTCAGTGTGGGCCAGAAAGTGCCTGTGAAGTCAAACCCTGAACACTTTATAAAAAAGGAAATCAATATATTTTCCCAAAATTTATTATTTCTTTATTACATAATGTTTCATGTATGTGACTTTTTGGCACAAAAAGAAAAAATAAACAAAGTTAAATAAATGTAAACTACTAGGTTAATAAGGAAAATGCTTTCTCCTTTTTATTTTGAGATTAATTTACTGGCGTGCACTAAAACCCTGTTGCCCACCTCACACCTCTGGGGATGAACAGGAATGCCAGCCGTGCTGTACCTTCCAAAGAATTTGACTTCAAGGCACTTTTGGTTCCTGGAGTTCACTGTAGTCCTTGTTAAAATCTGAAAGCAGAGAAACGTATGTCAACTGAACATCACTAATAATGCCATAGGTGTCAGAAGATGCTCTCAGAGTCACTGAGACGTCTGTCTATCAAATAGAAATCATGCTGTATAGATTTAGAACTATCTAATATTACAGTTCTGTGGTATTACATCGTCTATTTTTTTTTTTTTGCATTGATTAAAAAAAATGACATTGTTTACATATACTGCATGTTGAAGTTTATTTATCCATTACTTTTAGTTCATTAAGGAAAATGTTAAATATATACAATTATATTTCACCTTGTTTACAGTTTTGTCTAATTAAAGGCTCAGGAAATATAAAAGAAATGAAGAATTTGATAAAGAACAAAAGTATAAAACAGTAAAGAAGTCTCCTCTTAGTTGTATTTCTATTCCTTATTTTTGATCACTTTTGGCCAGAGGATGTTGATGGAGAAATGAGTGATGAGGTTGTTTGTTTTGTTAACATTTTCAATTAAGGTTAAATGTTTCAAAATTAGAGTAAGCACTAGCGGCAATAGTATGATTATTAAAGACAAGAACTAAATGATATTCTGTCTGTTTCACAGAACCTTTAATAAATTAATAAATGAGTCTTTCTCTGCAGTCTGTGGAAGGAGTGGAGTTACCAGCTGCAGCAGCTGCTGATTGTCATAAAGAATAAAAATAAAATGTGCTTTACGTCAGAGTCTTCATAAATCATGGAAACTTCCCAAAAAGCTTAAATTATCTTCAATATAAATGATCAATATGGAAATGAACTTTTAACATATTGTAGCAGCAGGATGGCACGGTTGGCTGGGTGTAGGACTGGCATGCAGGATTCCTGGGTTTGCTTTCCAGGGTGAGCAATGACCTTGATCCAGTGTGGGTCCTTAGGCAAGATGCTTTAGGCTGCTGCCTAACTATGTCTGGATCTCTTTGTGGCTTAAAAATACAGGGCTGTTTCAAGGAGGGCATTCAGCATAACAATAACTGCCAAACCATCTGTGCAGGATAAGCCAAAGGTGAACAACAACAAACAATGACAGTTGGGTTTTTAACATGTCCTCGCAGCGTTTTTTTTATGATGGAGGGTATAAATAAAGAATAATAAGATTAAAACTGAATTTCAAAGTATTTCTTTACTCAAAAGTTTGTCAATCAGAAGCAGATGAAAAGGTGTTTTTCAAAAAAGCCTGTAGCAGTGACGTCGGTCCTACAGTCAGTGGGCAACAAGTTCCCTGCTCCTGCCATCCTGATGCATCCACTTGTAAAAATAAATCCATGAACGTCTCTGTTTTCCTCGTCCAAGTTGACATCTGGTTTAAAACTGTATTCCTGAATATCACTGATATTTCTCCCCAGTTTTGTTGTATCTGTAATGTTAGGTTGAAGCTGTGTTGCTACAGTCACAAATACAACTGCCACCCTGCAATGGGGAGGCACCAGCAGAATCTTCAAGATTAGACACCGCCGTTATTTATTTTTTTATTTTAAAAATCATTGGCATTCAATGAATGCAGACAGCGGCAGTAAGGAAGTCGTCAGTAAGACAGGCCTGACGTCATTACAAAGTTGGTTGACAGCTGAGCAGCCACAGGCCTTGGCAGCCAGATCCTCGGCCATCTGCATCTCTGATTGGACACATTTTAATCTTGCTAATTTTAAAATGTGCACATTTTTTTGGCAAGAAAGCACAATGTTCTGTCTTCTTTTTATTATTTTTAGCATCCATTTGTCAGGTTGCAGAGATGCTATCAAAGCCATGAGTTTTGTGCAGGATCAATGCCGTGTGGACCCACATGACTGGGGTCGCAAGATGCAGCCACAGACCGAAGTCAAATTTTCCGCTGTGATGGCACTTGGTTGTTTTTACTTTATAGTAAAATAGACCTACAAAATCTCAATTCAAAAGGTATTTTCTCAAATGTCGATTCAATTATCAATTGAACTCGAATTTAAACATCTTTTTTTAATGGTATGGGTTGATTTGATTCTGCCTCAGACAGACTGATCTGCTTGGATAGTAGGAATAGAATCATTAAATGATTCATCCATTTTGGGATATGTGTCTGTAGCAGTGACGTGCAGTCAGGGGAGGCAGGTGAGACTGTGCCTAATCTGCAAAATATAGCTTACAAAATACATACATTGAATAAGATGAAAATACTTTTATTATTAGAAATATAAATCAAATATTATTTTTAAATGTATATTCTATGATAACTTTTTTTCTGTGTGGGTTTTTTTTTTTTTTTTTTTGGTGCAAAAATGTACAAGTTCCCTGTTCAAAAGCACAAGAGAGTAGCAGGTGAGGCACCAGCCAGCCGTGCCAACCCTCAAACTGTGCTGCACACAATGACTGGAGCTGCAGTTCACGAATGCACTTTACTAATTCAGTCTTTCCATCATCATAAAAGACATTTTATCTTTAATGACTTCATTTTTCTATTTTCTCAACACCTTTCTGATCACATTGGTGCCAGTTTGTGAACCATTTAGTCTTTTAAAATGAGCATTAGAAATAAACTTATGCTTGCATCAAAGCACAAGGTGCTGAGGAGTCCAGAAAATTTGACACAGCAGCTAATGAACAATAGAATTTGCGGTCGCACATCAAGTAGAGCCGTTCAGTTATTCTTTTATATTGTTTAGCATCAATTTCTTAATGGAGGATTATGAACCTAAACTCAGGAATTTCTTTAGACACGTCACTGACTGATCTCCATTGAGACAAAGATACTTTTAAAACTGAAGCAAGAAAAGGAAGACTTCCACAAACAGGTTATCCGTGTTTCTTCAGAAGGAGCGACACATGAACTATATTTAGAAGTAAAAGTAAATGAAAAAACGTGCGCTTTCTACCTTCATTGAAGAACCAAAGTACTGTACAGTCACATTCATGCTCACTGGTGCCAAACTATAACCACCGGAGGCCATTTGCGATTCAGTGCCCAAGGACACTTTGACACATAGGCGGGAACTGAACCTGCAATCTTCCAATCAGAGGTCGACCACTCTTACACTTCACTACAGCTGCTCCAAGTAAATTATACCAATTTTGGTTAGTTTTTTTCTATGCCACTGTTTGTAAATGGACAAAAAATGTTGAAATGACATTTTAAGCAACACACTTGACCTGCTGCCAATCAAACGGTGAATAAGTTACTCTGCAGGGCTCGTGATTGTAAATCTGACTGATGACATCAATGCTTCACCAGCCGTGAACCTCGCCGCATGTCATTGGATCGTAGCCGAAGGTACCAGATGAGAATGTAAACAAAGGGATGATGGAAAATGAAGACAGACTTACTCTGCGCTAACGGGCCCGTCCAAAACTAAAGAGGTGAATTCCTAGTAAACTAGTAAATTCCTAGTAAAACTGATTTTACAAAAGATCAAAAGATAATTTGATTGGGACTTTAAATTACTGATCCTTCAAGCAAAACTTGCTCATAAAGGTTGTTTATTGTAAACCACGTGTAACATGTCATGCCACCTAAACCGATCTGTCTTTCTTTTTTTTTTCTCTTTCAGAATGAGTCGTTTTCCTCATCCAACATCTTAACCCTTGTATTGTGTTCAGGTGAAAATTGGCCCATTTTCCACACTAAAACAGGTCAATTTAGAACTGAACATAATATAAGGGTTAACTTCAGTGATATGTAACTGTGCATGACTTTGTCTGTCATGAGAAAGGAGTGGAGTTTGCATCAACATTTCCTAAATCTCCAAAGATTAGCCAGATGCCTTGAAGCTATGAGGTGGTCTGGACTCAGGCTGCAGGTTGTGTTTGGACTGATGTGAAAAGACTGTCTTGGTTTATTAGTTGGTCAGCGGTTGGTGTGTGTGTTACTGGCAGGAGGTCCGTTCACTGACAGAGGGATTACAACGAGCTCGAGTTCAAGCCTTTGTGCTGACAGACATCTTGCCCCTGAGAGCTTCTGCACACACGCTGTGGAGACACACTCTGTCTGCGGCCTCGCCTCACTCGAGTGTGTGTGGTTATCACTGTGACCATTAGGCACCATCTTTAATGAGAAACTTTTTTCTTTGATATACAGAAGAAAGAAAAAACACCTTTGTGGCGGTTACATCCCCATAACAGCAGGATTTTTGATTTCTGAATCGCCGTTTGTAAATAAAGGCTGTACATTAGTGTGAGTCAAATTGTGTAGATGAAAGATAGTTTACGATTTACATTTACTATTTGATGGGTTCAAAAGAATAATGAATAAAGCATCGATCAAGACAGAAAAAGCCAATGCAATGTTAAGCTTGTTAACAAAATGAGTGACAGCTCTCTGCTCTTTCTGGGTGGTCTGCTGGTAATGCTTCTGGTCATAAGGAAGTGACAGATTTTGTGTTCTTTTGTTTTTTTTTCATTCACGCAAATCTAAAAATAATTTTAGCATGAAACTGTCCAATCAAAACAATTCAGGTATTAAGCAAACTGTTAATTATCACTTTTACTATACTTTACTTTTTTTTTTTTACTTTCCTGCTGAGAAACAAATTTCAAGGCTTTATCATCAGAAGACAATTAAAATGCTAAAGTCATCAAAAACTAAATGACCTTACAATTTGTGGACTTATTCAATCAGCAAACAATATTTAACTCTGAACATGTGTTCAGCCATAAGAACATTTGGGGATCAAACTCTAAGCAATAATAAGCAACATCCCCATTGTTGGATCAATTAAGTTTTATGAATTACTGTCAAATTAATTTGCCTGAATTAATATTACCAAAGGTTAAAAACATTTGCTGCTAGCTCCTCCCACATGCGGCCAAGGCGGCGAGCATAGGGAACAGATTTTTGGCCATGCAGGGAACATAACTGAAGTGGCTGATATCAAGAAGTCCTACCAAAGGCTAGAGAGGACTGGCCTACAGGACAACACAGAAACACTGATCCTGACAGCACAGGAACAAGTCCTGAGCACCAGAGTGATAGAGGCTCAGATATACCACACCAGACAAGACCAAAGGTGTAGGCTGTGCAAAGAGACACCTGAAACAATCCAGTACATAACTGCAGATGCTGGCCGGGAAAGCATTCTTGGAGCGCCACAACCAAGCGGCTGGAATAGCATACAGGAACATGTGTGCAGAATATGGACTGGAAACCCCAAAGTCAAAATGGACAACACCTCAGAAAGTGGTAGAGAATGAGAGAGCAAAGATCCTGTGGGACTTCCAGATACAAACAGACAGGATGGTAATGGAACCAACCAGATATTGTAGTGGTGGATAAAGACCAGAGGAAAGATGTTGTGGTGGATGTGGCAGCACCAAGCAATGGTAACATCAAGAAGAAAGAAGATGAGAAACTGGAGAAAACCAGAGACTTAGAGAAAAACTGAAGAAAGTTTGGAAGGTGAAGGTGACAGTGCTCGTGGTCATTGGAGCACTCGGGGCTGTAACCTCCAAACTGGAGGAGTGGCTACAGCAGATCCCTGGAAAGACCTCAGACATCTCAGAACAGAAAAGCACAGTGCTAAGAACAGCTAAGATACTGCAGGACCCTAAAGCTTCCAGGAATCTGGTAGAGTATACCTGAGCTTGATGTGAGGTACCACACGCGGAGGGTGCGAGGGGCGTTTTTATAAATATAAATATGAAAGAGACATACAGCTTGGCTCTGGTGTAAGGAAACAGTATATCAAGAATCTCTTTTATCGCTTTCTGTTGTCCATGTTCAGTGTGGTACACACATTTTCACCAAACAGCAGAGTGACTACTTGTCTCCCTTTAAATAGGCAGACTGACTGATTATGAGTTTGGTAACACCTGTGATGTCAATTAAAGGACACACCTGAGTTAATCATGTCAGTCTGGTCAAATAGTTTTCAATCTTTTATAGAGGTACCATCATTTTTGTCCAGGCCTGTTTCATTAGTTTGTTTTTTTTAATAATTATGTTAATCAGCAATTCAAAAGTGATGGCTGATTTTGATTATTTAATTTTCAATAAATTTTTATTTATTGTTACTTTTGTAAGTTTCAAGTGATTTCAGTGAGAATTGTGGGTTTTTCCTTCTTTAACTGAGGGGTACCAACAATTTTGTCCATGTGTATATATATATATATATATATATATATAAGATTTTATTTAATTCACAAACATCAGGTCAAATAGCTTTTTAAAAACATATTTGGCATTAAATCAAAAAGTGCTTTCATAGCAATATTGCACAGGGAAAATGGTTGAAATATTATTGTACATTGTTATATACTGTATTTGACTGACAAAAACACTGCATTTGTGGTATTTCATACCATAGGATTTAATATGTTAGAACAAAATGCCATCATTTTTTTTAAGAACTTCATAACTATAAAAAAAAAAAAGACAAGGATATGCTTGTGGCTTATTCATCTTTTGTTACGTTATATGACGGGCCGGAGTAATTTAATGCAAGATAGTTCTGTGATGCTGCTTTTAGTGCATGTAAAATTAATTCTTTTTACTTTTTTGTTAGTTTGCTATCTATAGCAATATCACATTTCTACACTTGGACAGGGTCAGTCTTTTGTTTTTTTCTCACCGCCAGTAAATGCAGTGATGATCAGCTGTAGTTTTTATTTTGAAACTTGTTCACATTTCTTATTGACATTTTGGCAGAACAGAAAGAAAGTCTGGGTGTCATCGGGTTATTATTCAACAAACTGAAATCTATCAATCAATCCAGCTTTATTTACAAAAAGCGCTTTTCATGTGTTACATGAACTTTACAATTAAAAACAAAGAGCAAAATCCAAAAAGGACAAAAAACTAAAACCATACCACCGCGATCACCACATCAATAAACACCGACACAAAACATCCCCCTAGAGCATAACTTCATAAATATCAGAAACGCCTAAAACATGAACAAAAAATCCTGCTGTGCACTAATAAACGTGTCAAAAAACTCGGGAATCAGCTTTGCACAGTTTCAAAACACAGAGGAATGATTACGTTTTCATTTCACCGCAGCAAACTTAGATTTTATCATTCACATTTTTTGTGCACTTCTAAAACCTGTTTAGTATTGGTATCAAAACTTTATGCGCTTGTAATTTTGCAATTACAATTTTGTAATACTGGTACTGGTTTTTTTTAACATTTTAAATTTGTTGCTATTTTTTTCACACAAATATACAAATTCTTTGTGCACGTTTAGCAATCAAAGGAATTTGCTTCAGCTTCTTCAATGCCCACATTTAGCAAAATCATTATCACAGGTAATCCAACTTTTCTAGTAAAAGTTGTATTTTCTCATGTCTTCTTTTCATAAATCACGACTCAACAACAGTAACTTTTGAACATTTAAAAAGTCCCTGCCCTTCTGTTCCCCTATCATCTGGCAGGGACTTCAACTCAAGTCAGGACAATTTAAATCTCCCCATTTTTTTGTTTGCAAATATATAAACCAGAAGCAGCCTTCCATCACCTACAATGACCTGTGTTTATTAGAAAAGTAGCCTTGAACATACATTTGGTAAATTTTATTTAATTAGCAAACAGCTCCTTTTGAACCCTTTTCAAGCCATTAGCGTTGAACTGTATATGGAGTTCACACTGAGATATTTTATGTTTATTTTGTGTATTTAATTGGAAAAACGAACAGCATTCCATCCCAGGACCACAGTTTCATTATTGTTCACAAAGAATAAAAACGAAAGGTCCTGTGTGGACTATAAACTCCTGAATAAACAGTTCTCTCAAAGCTGGGTATTGAATGTCTGTTTATGACTTGTAATATGAAGTGCAGAACCCTAAAATCACTAATTGCATCAACTATGAGGATTTGTTGCAGGAGCTCTTAAAATGTTTTTTGACTGTGTGTGTGTGTATTTTTAGGTGCCTTGTATGAGCAATAAAGTCTTGTGTTTTTTCTCCCCTTATGGCCGCCTCATGTCTCAGCCAAAACATGCATCCATTTACTCAGCAGTAACGCTGCATATGTGCACACTTCAGGGGTTATGTGTTTGCCGTGTATGTTGTGCATATGTGCGTTAGGTGTGTGGGTGTGATTTTGCAGCTGCATACAGAGGGCTGACCTTGGTGGGAAAAAAATGGTTTCCTCTTCACTGATCTTTGCAGACGCTGGTTATTAAAACATGTTACTCTCTTCCGCTGAGATGGGTCAGGGTGAGCAGCTCAGCATGTTCTGGAAGGAACAACTCAGGCTCTTACTTTATTAAAACTCCATCCGAGGTACAAGTAATCTGTGGAGTCAATTGAATATTTTTTGTGCTTTCAATAAATTCTAAAAAGCTTCCATAAAGCCTGGCTGTTGCATCACCAACAAAAATAGGAAATATAAATAAAGTGTGAAAGTTTACATTCAATAGGAGCAAAGGAAAAGAAACATTTATACCAGCATGTGAGCAGCTCCGTTGCTGCACGCGCCATCACCTCATCACTCAGCAGCCTGCCTGCACGCCACCTCCCCGTGCCTGCTGTGACCACCACCACTGCTGAGACAACCACATCACAACTGCGTCTCATCAGAGCCAGCCACCACCTCATATCTCAACGCAGGTATGGGCTCATTCACGAGTGCTGGACACAGATTTAACATGAGGCCCGTCACTCAGATGAATGGTGGCCTGGCAGGCTGATGGATGGTCTGTCTGACAGCTGCTGCTGTTCTGCTGTCAGACTGAGGTCAAAACAGAGCGAAAGAGAAAAACAGATCATGGAAAATGTTACTGGAGAGTATTACATGAGATTAAATATTTAATTAAAAAAATACACAAGTAAGTTCTTGGGTTTATTTAACTGCAGATTTTGTTTTCAAAAAGCTCAATTATTTTACATAGGAAGTTTACCACCAAGTTAAAAAACACTGCGAATTTGGTTTGGAGGGGGAACAAAATGGGCTCAGTTCCTCAGTTCCCTCAATGTTTCCCAGAAGCAGAATTCAAAGGAAACGTTACTATAGAATCCCCTCCTGAACATAAATTAAATATTAAATTAAATTGACCAAACTGTTTTCAATTAAGTTTGTTTTCAAATGTACACAGTTTACTATTTAAAATTGTCAATCTCATATTGTATTAACATTTTTTTAAACCAATCTCAGTGATGCCTTAGTCACAAGTGCCCTTACGGGTGGAGCCGGGCAGTCTGTGGGGGAAAAATGAAAAATCTGCAGATGTCCAGCAAGAAATATCAGTTGTAGACCATTCAGTGATCACGTTAACATTAAAATGTTAATGGACATGTTTTTTTCTACTGGAATGCTGCAGACAACAGGTTGCAGTGAATTAAGCAACACATGCAAGGAGCGCATTAGTGTTGTTCAAGAGAATGGTGCTCCCCTTGCATGCAGCCTGACTGCTAGAAATAAGGAAATTAGACAATCAGAGTGTAGTTTGTGTGGGCGTCCAATGGGCACTTGCGTATCATGGGCACATGCTGTGCCTGCTGCATTTCCGTGCAGTCAGGAATGCCTTTGTCACAACTGCCCTTGTGGGTGGATCCAGGCTGTACAGTTTCAAAATCCCCAGGCCAACATTTAGGATTTCATGTCTAGAATTCTCAGTTTGCATAACCGGATCTCTTGATAAGGAACTTGGGCTGCTCTGTGGAAAGTGACACTTTAAGCAACGTGCAGCAACAATTGTTTATGCTTCATACATGCATTCCTAATGACAGAAATGGCATGCTCCCCTTGTAAACTATGGTATATAAGCTCGTAGGCACACTCCATCGTAAAAATGCTTGGAAACTGTCAGAGTTTTCTCTTTAACAAATTATCAAACTGTCAGACGTAAATATTTTCAAAGTTAGGGCATTGTAAAATGTACAAAAACCCTCAGTTGTTGTTGGTTTTTAAATAAGCTTTGAAAGCCTTGTTGCTGACTCAAAGGAGCAAAAACGTTTTCAATAAAAAAGCCACGACAATAAAAAAGTAGTTTTTAATGTGTTATTGTTTGAAGTTATCAGGATGAAAAATAATACTTAAAAAAGGCCAATATTTCCAAATGAAAAATCTTTTTGGATATGTTCTTTCTTCAGCGTTCATACAATCAGTGAGTTTCATGTATTAGGTAGTACATTTACAGGTTGTTGCATTGCTGCGCTCCCCCCCTCGCTGGAGTAGTTAAGATTTCCAGTGTGAATCCTGAGCAGAAAGCAGTGCTGCTGAAAGATGAGGCTCATTACTGCTGGCAGCATTTTTAACTCCAATCTTCTCTGCTTTTTATAGACCCGCTGGAGTAAGTCAGTATGTTAGAATCATCGTAATCCATGTGTGATGCAGACTCCCAAATCAACCAAGACCTGCACAGATTCAAACAGTAAAAAAAAAGATTCCCTGCCTGTAATGTATGTGCTGTACATGTAGATTCTAAAGGAGCTGAGTTTTTGCATTAAGTTATCTGATTTAGCGGAACCACCAACATCCCAGTGTCTGCTTCTTTCTCAGCCTCCAGGCAGCTGCTGTAAAGTGACCCGTGTCCTAAAGCCACTAAGCTTGAAGTGTTGATGTCAGCCCAGAGACAAGTCCTGTGCCGCTGAGTTGCACTGACTCTCGTGGTCAGTAACTGAGCTCAGCCTGACTTTCCAGACTGTCAGAGGACAGAGAATAGCAGAAGGTGGCAGGAGAAGTGAGATGGCTTGACACAGACAGAGCAAGACTTCCATCTAGTGGGCAAACAAGACATTCTGCTTTAGACTGTTCTGCTAAAGCAAAGCGAGCAGTATATGAACAGTATATGATGGGTTTGTCCTTTCCATAAAATGTTAAAGACTCAAATTACACACCTACAACTTTTTTGCAAAACGTACTTTAAATAAATTTGAATTTAAAGTCTGTCACTTTCAAATAATCATGAGATGTGAATCAGGATTCACAATAAAAATTACAGATATGGTTAGTTTTCGAAATATTTTAAAATAGAGTGCTTCTCTTTTTACATAACATATTTTAGCAATGATAGACTGATATTTCCAGATTTGCCATGAATCAAATATTCAAGCATTGATGAAATAATAAAGTTTCAGCATCAGGCATTTATTATTTGATGGTTGAAAATGACCTGTTTCAACATGGCACTCAATGGAAGAGGGCTCACTATAAGCACAAGTCTCTCTGGGCAGTTGGGGTACTGCAACGTGTTGTTACTTCCGGGTTGGCTTATCCTCCTGCCCGCCAGAGTTACCGCTTGTTTCTATGGATGGTTGCAACTTTAATGGCCAGTTCGTCAAGTCCGGCAATTGTTACCTCACAAGAGGCTACACAAGAAAATAATTTTAATATTGTGATCAACCGTGTCTGGAATGCCCTAAATATGACACGACAAGAGCTGGCTGTGCACAGGGATGACGACAATTTGATGAGAGCCACCCGCAATACTTTTCAGCGAAGAAGACGTAATTTGTCCGGTAAGTTGCTGCTATTGTCCCCAAAGCCAAAAGCTGCACTTTACCACAATGTATCAACAACAAATGTATTCAAAAATCAGATTTTTTAAAAAATTACATATAAGTATTTCTCTATAATACATCCACATTTGTAAAACAAGGGTTTTACAAAAACCTAATTATATTTTCTTTAAAATTACCATTGTAGTGCTGTTGCTACGTTTTTAACTTATTGCAGTTAGCCCAACACATTGTACGCCTTTAAACATTTGGTACATTCCATCAGTAACATTTTCTGTAGAGAGTGAGGTTAGTTAGGTCAAATGCAGGTCATGGCAAGATCAAAGGTAATTTGTTTCCTTTTTTTATTTTATTTCATTTTTTTCATTTAAATTAATGTTTGCAAAGTCATAGATGGTCAATATGAAATCTGATTCCTTTTATCTAAAGCTTTTCCAAGAAAATAAAATATATATTTTACAACTAAAATATCCATTTCAATCTCTCAAACGGGCTCCATGTACACTTGCTAGTAACATAAATGTAAAGTGGCTCAATTCACCACAGTTACTAATTTTATGCTAAAATATCATTGCTTTTACACTCAATGCTGTTACTCAAGAAGGGATTAACAGCAATGAGTGGATGGTTTCTCCCCTCTGATGCCTTTTAACAATAATTACAATATTAGGATTACATTACTGCAAACATATCATGAATTAATGAATATTAACTAGTATAAGCTAATATTAGTAGTCATAACTAATATTCATTAACTTAATATTAACACAAATGTCTGCCATGAATGCTTTCATGCAAAGCTTTTTAAATCTTCATGAGTTGACCGGTCAGCAGCCAGAAAAAGGTGGAGGACCACTGCTTAACAGCACAGTAGTGTAAAGATGTCATCTTCTCTTCTCCAGTACCTGAGCTAGGCATGCTAGCTGGGCCAAATTTGGGGTGTTTTGCACATTAGCACCTTGGCCGTTGTAACATCACAGTGGCTTATTAATTATTAATTAAGGACATAGTTGAGACCCTTTGATTGACAGCGATTGAAAGGGAGAAATACTCAGAAATGCTAAAATAATTCGATTTTTTATTGAATGTGTTCTCTTTTATAAGAAAAATGCTACACATACACGTTAAAAAGTACAAAAACATGATTTGCATTGGAGGGGGACTATAAAGAAACTAACTAATCTAAATCAAGATAGGCTGTTATAATTATCAGTGGGTACATTACTTAAGGTTTTTCATGTGTTTAACAACTCTAACTAATTAAAGGTATGAGTATGTGTTTAGGCCAGATGTTCATTTATCTCACTTAAATAAATAAAAAAAAAATTAGAATACAACAAAAAGCTTTTTCTGTAATTGACATGCTAAAAAGAAGTACGAAGAAAGAAAAAAAACAATTTATTGTAAATGAAATGTAATGCAAAATGCTTCTCTGACCAAATAATAATTTTAAAACACAGTTTACTTTATTTTATTGGTAATAAAGACTTATTAAAGTGTTAAAGTATATATCCATGTGCCTTTATTAATTATTGATTGATTTGTTTATTTCAAGCATAAGTTGGACAACTCACAAAAATAATCACACACAATTATCAAACTCATTATCAAGACAATGAAATGCATTGATTGAGAGGAGAGAAAGAAAAGGAAAAAACAAAAAGAAACCAATGAAAAATTAACTAACAAAAACAACGCACTTAAGTCACATTTGTAACATATGTTATGTATAGTGATTAACAACTGAAGTCTAGTAGAGCTTGATTAAGTCCTTAGTGAAGGAGTGGGAATAAGCGAATTTATGTAATCCCACCCCTACATAGTTACTTCATTTCATAGTCTTGCATCATTTTCATAATCCGGTTCCTATCAGAAACATTATTGATTAACACTTTAGGTAATTGTGGCAGATTGGCGCAAACCGGCTGTGCTAAAGTGACCACACCAAGTCTTTGGCTATGTCCGAATTCATTCACTACTCACTATATAGTGCGTTCGCCATTTTGTAGTGTTGTTCGAATCCAATATAAAAAAATCAAGTGCACTGGAAATATCCCAGAATCCTCTGTGGAAAACAAGTGTACACAGATGGTCACTACATTGGAAAAGATAGACCACAATGCATTGCGTTTGAATTCCTTTCAAGATGACAGAAGCAAGTCGCTCAAGGGAGATGACATTTAAAATGTAAGGATTTAAGTATCTGTAGTAGAATATAACATTGCTACATATGTAATATGATATACTTCGTATTAGGTAATTATTTTACCGACGATGTATATTATCCTGCAGCTTATCATTTTCGCTAACGCTACAGTTTTGCTAACGCTATCGTTTTGCTAATGCTAACGCTTTTTTTTTTTTTTGCATTGAAGGCGGGAATATTCCACGCAATAGGTAGTACATAAAAAGAGAGAGATTTCTACTTAGTCATATGTTGATTAGACATTTTTTGAATGTGTTTACACATGTAGGGACAGACGAGGACGTCCAAAATTTAATCCGCCTGAGGGTGGAAAAAGAGAGCCTGTTCTCAGGCAAACGGTTCGCAGCAGCTGCCGGATGGGAGTACATTCACAGCCAAAATGTTCATATATTTATCATTAAAGTGTTATTTTCATTGTGGTAAAGGTTTTTGTTTTTTAGAGCAGTGATGCAGGAAATGGGGCTGACCCACCTCATAAGTCCAGCCAGAGCAGCCAAGAAGTGGGAAAACTTAAAGAAAACATATAAGGTTTGGGAAATGAAGGCCTAGACAGGTCCTTGTAGTTTTATTCAGTTCTTTGTTCACTAGTCTTTTTTTATATTTGAAGGAACTTATAAGGTCTCCCACAGGCAGTGGCACAGAAGCAGGGGAACCATCTGCAGCTTCGTGGAAGTGGTTCTCCCTGATGAATGAGGCAATAGGCAGCAGGCCATCTGTGAGGCCTCCATACCTCATTGCCTCATCCGTTGTGGAGAGCCCTTCCACATCCGCTGCGCCACCCCCTGCCTCAGTGCCACAAAACCTGGAGCAGACAGGGGAAGAGGAGGAAGAGGAGGAGACAGAAATGGCTCCTTCTACCAAGAGGCCACGGCGTGGTGGCCTAATCACCCTGTTAGAGAAGGCAGAGATGAGAGAGGAGGAAAGGGCCAGGAGAGATGAGGAGCGAGAGAAGAGGCTCCTAAGTCTCCTTGAAAAAATTGTTGATAAAATTTGAAATTTATCAAATAAATGTATGTCCAAAAACTAATAATTTGCATATCTTATTGCAATCTGAACAATGTACAAACTATTTACATATAATGATGAACGATAACAATTAAATTTTTTCTTTAACATTTTTTTGACACATTAAGAATAATCATGGTCCTGAAGAGCCATTTGCCTCACAGTTGGAGCAGACAGGAAAGCAGAGATTTGTCCTCGCAGACGGACGCCACTTTGTTCATCCTGCTGGTTCCTGGTGTCCTCCTGCAGTGGCTCTACATCTGTGGGCTCCAAGCAGTCCCCTTCACTCATGCACAGATTGTGCAGGATGGTGCTGCAGGCAATTATTTTAACTGCAAAGACTGGCTTTACTTCCAACGCCCCCAAGAAAATTGCTCTCCATCTTGTCTTCATCATCCCAACGCTCTCCTCCACCACAGAGCGTGCCCTGGCGTGGTGTCTGTTGTAACGAGCCTCAACAGCATTCCTCACAGGTTCCCTGTAGGGTGTCAGCAGTGTGATGGGATGTGCAATGCAGGGATACCCACCATCACCCAAAATGATGTATCCTTCAGGTGGGTATGTTTTATTAATGAAAATGGGGCTGTTGCGCAGAACCTGTGAATCATGGACTGATCCTGGATATCCAACAAAAATATCTAAAAATTTACCAGCAGAGTCACATACGCATGTGAATGGAATAAAAAGCTTCCTGTTAAAATAACAAGCTGCATTTACATTTGGGGCCTTTATTCGAATGTGGCAGCCGTCAATGCTCCCCACAACCTTTTGGAAGGCAGCAGATCCAGCGAGCTGCTCAAATCCAGTGGCAACTAATGGCAGTTCATCCACTCCGGGGACCTGAATGATCCTGTACATCAGTTGAAGGATGTGGTCTGCTGTCCTGTGGACAATGTCACTCACAGTGGAGTGTGGCATGTCAAAGGCCCTGGCTACTACACGGTAAGATGTGCCACACGCCAGCCAGAAAAGGAACACCAGGACCTCAGTCTCCTGTTCCCACCCCAGAGTGTGAGGAACTCGAGTCTGCTCCACTAGACGCCGTATGGTCCTGCGGGTCAACCGAAAATCTGGTCTTGTGTCAGACTGACCGTCAGCGTAGAGGGCCAGGACAGGGACCTGAAGGTTGGCGAAGCAGTAAAGACGTGGACGACCCTGTAAAATGTAACATTAATCATTTTATTCATGTTTCATTTTGGAATGGGTATGTTTATTATGATGGCTTACATTTCATACATAATAATACATTAGTAATGCTGGTAAATCTCATGTTAGTTCTTTGTTTGACTGGGTTTTTGGATTTTCTATTCCTTTTTTAAAATAGTAAAATAATTTTTATGATATTAAATCAAGTGTGTTTAAAATATTTTTGTAAATGAACTGATGAAAAGCACTTTGTATGGAATGCTAATATGGTTTGACCAAAACACCACTACACTTTCCCTGAACTCAAGAGAGTGTTGCACTTATTTATAATATGTAAATATATAACTCATAATCCAGTCTTGGACAATAATGTTTATTATTTTGCCCAGCAGATGGTGTAACCCTGAGCATAATTATTGACAAATGCTAAGAATTAACTCACTAGTTGTCCGTTTCTGGCTAGGACAGCCAGAATAAATAAAGAGAAATACGTCTATAGTTAGTTTGCACGGTGGCGCAGTGGTTAGCGCTCTTGCCTCACAGCAAGAAGGTTCCCAGTTCAAGTCCTGGCTAGGGGACCTGAAACAGTGTCACCAATAGGAAGGTCCCCCTTTCTGTGTGGAGTTTGCATGTTCTGCCTGTGCATGCGTGGGTTTTCTCTGGGGACTCCAGCTTCCTCCCACCATCCAAAAACATGCTTCATAGGTTAATTGGTCACTCTAAATTGTCCCTAGGTGTGGATGTGAGTGTGTGATTGTGGCCCCTGCGACAGACTGGCAACCAGTGCAGGGGTGTCCCCTGCCTTCACCCATCAGTAGCCAGGTTAGGCACCGGCAGCACCTTGACCCTAAAAGGGATAAAAAAAACAAGTAGAGAATGAATGAATGAGTTTGTAAAAATGTTTGTCTCAGCTCTTATAAATAGGAATCACTTTTACAATTTTCATTTTGTAGTGATAAGTTACACATGTATGTTAGAAGCTTAGATATATTGTTAATAACCTTCTTCACCACCATCACAGCAATATTATCACAATTTGCTGGTTTTTACTCTTGAGTTTGTTAACAATTCATATCAGATCTCTTTTTGTTCACTTCAGATGATGGTGGAATATTTTCTTTGGTTTTGCACTTTGGAATTTCTGTTGCTAACTTTGGATCCACGTTTACAAAATAGTTGTTAAAACTGTTTGCTGCTTCAGTAATAGTATCGCTTTGACCCTTCTCATCAAAGGAACATCTCAGATTCTGTAGATAGTCCTTGATAGTCTCCAAAGTTAGCTGGAGCAGAAATGCTTCTGCTGTTAAAGTTAATGACAGTCTTCCTTCAGGGTTAACAGAGTTTTTAAAGGCATTTATGCTGTAATATTAGCAGTCCAGATTAACAGAGGAAAAGAACTGATCAGGTTCGATGTCATCTTGCAGGTTGTTATCATTATCACTGAATATATTAAGGTCAGGTTGCTCACAGTTCAGATCTTTCTGAAAGTTGTGGTGACAGTTGACTGTTGAATAAAATGTGTTGTTTTTAGAAGCCATGTTTGTAGAGTTTGACTCGTCAACTCGGAGAGTCCAGCATCTTCACTTCTCTCTCGTTTAGACTGTAGTGGGTAGAAACTTGTCCAGCTCCTCCAGGCTCCTGATAACGATGACCTTGGCTTGCTCAGGGAACCGTTAAGTTTAACGTAGATTCTGCAAACCAAACCCGTACCCAGGTGCTTTGAATCTTTCCTTGCCATTTCAGGAAGCATGCTCTTCGGGCGATGTCAGCATTACGCTTAATGAGATTCTGATTGTGGTAAGGAGGTCATGCTGCTGATTAGTAGGTTGTGCAAGGACACGCCTATTCAATTAGGAGGTGGTGCTTTAAAAGCTCTCCTTCTTTGCCTTTTGGAATGAGCCGTTTTGGTTGCCGTAGACGAGCCATCAGGAAGTGACTGTGGGTGCGCATGCAGGTAAGACAGGTCTGGTGCAGGCGCGGATTAACTGTGTATGGGGAAGTCACGAGTAAACTCGTTTACAGTTCCCTGTATATGGCCAGTCAGCTGGTTTCGGGCGTGCATTGGTGACATCAGTAGCTAACAGCGTGACGGACTGTTTCACCCTGACCCACTTCCTCAATGTGCCGGTGCATACTAAATGAAGCATCTCCTGCACGCTTGTGTTTTTAACAAAGCTCTGGCATTTTAATATTTTGGTTTTTTTTTTTCAGACTCTCTGCTGCACACTGTGCTTTCCTCCCCGCAAATGGGGGATTGAAGCTGCTGCTTTGCCTTACCTGTTTTTACTCTTGGAACACATACGGGTTTCCCCCTTCCTCCCGCCACATTGGGACAGAGTCGGACGGACACACCCCGCTGGATCCACCAACAGTAGTTGACACTAGGTACTTAATGGTTGTCAGAAAGTATATTGTTAACGGAGAACCATGTTCATAAAACTTGTGCAATAAACTGCAGCATTAGTTGATTTATCAAAATAGATATATAGAAGAGATTTGAGTGTGTTATGTCATTAAAGAAAATGTTTCTTTTAGATCTGTATGGATCCTTTCTTAGTTGATGACTCAGACGAAGGGAAGGAGGATGACATTGTGGCCCATGCACTTGCAGCAGATCATTTTTCAGTATGTTTTGTTTACTGTATTTGTAGTATCTTAGCAATCATATCCTTTAAAATATAATTGTTTATCATCAATCGCGAAGAAATGGACATCCTTACAATTCTGAAAATGTTTCGGCACAATCATTTAAAAAACAGGGAGGTATCCACAGTGATCTTAGGAGGAGGAAAACACTTGACAGTGCCCTTAAAGCCATGAAACTGGTAACGTTCCTTTGGACTCAAATTCCACACATTGAATTTGTTGGAGACGAAGCAGATAACATGGATGGGTCACAAAGACAGTTCCTCAGGACAGGAGTGTTACACTATGTCTTCTAGGGCCATGTAGGAACATCAGATGCAAATGTTTTTGTCAAGCAGTTAAACATAATCGTTTGTATGTTCTGTTTTATTATAGATTACTGATAAAAGAAGTACAGGCATCAATGGGCATTTTTGAGGGGAAGCCTGGACAGGTTTTTCTGACATATGACCAAGCATCTTTAGAAAATCAGAAATACTTCTTGGGTGGAAATCTTGTTTCTTGGTCGATTATTCATGGAGGCCCATCCATAAAATGTCTAGATCCTACCCTCTTTCAGCTGATGTGTGGCCAGGAGACGAGGCTGGAGGACTTTGACTGGCATGTGATCCCTGACGTGGAAGTCCATTCAAAACTTAAGATGGTAAGAGTATTAAAAGTTCTCATAGCCTGCACATAGGTCCTCCTATAAAATGAAACTGCAAAATAATTCCATTTTTGAATGAAACAACATATTAATACATTTTTGCTTGTAGATACAGGACTGTAAGACAGCTGCTGACTTGATTGCACTCCAGCAGAATCTGGGAAACTGGACCGCTGATTGTGGCATTCCGCAAATATATAATGCCAATGTCGAAGATGTGCCAAAAATCTATGGAAATGTTGTGAAGCACTACATCTTTCTGAGGGATAAACAACCACTTAAGTAAACAGAACATTGCAATTAACATCAACTTGTGCAGCATGAATACACTGTCAAATATAAAAATGAATATATGCACAATATTGTTTTTTTAAAATACAAAAGCAACAATTTCGAAATTACAAATGCCCCCCCCCTCAAAACTGCAGGGGCTGGATTTATGGGAGACAGCCTGTGCGGTTATCTGGAGCTGTGAGGCCACCCGGAAGTGCGCAAACAGGAAGCGGGCGGTTTCAGTGGGCAAACAATGCCATGGTGGCCAGTGGGGGCCTTGGCCCTTTTATAGCACCCCAAAAGGCCACTGCCCGCAATTATTTAATTCCACG
This sequence comes from Oryzias woworae, assembly GCA_016861445.1. Taxonomy (NCBI): domain Eukaryota; kingdom Metazoa; phylum Chordata; class Actinopteri; order Beloniformes; family Adrianichthyidae; genus Oryzias; species Oryzias woworae. Next base: position 2,722,244 of record BOLG01000197.1, read on the forward strand.
CACCTGAGCTAATTAGTCCTGCTACAATCCACCCCCACAAAATTTCATCGTCACCCCGACGATAGTGCATAGCAGACTATATCCATACTATATCCATAACACAACAGCAGGACTCACACTTACTGAGGAGCAGTTCTGCCCTTCCCCTGCGGCCCTAGGGAGCCGATGTACATTTGAATGATGGCCAGCAGTGGAACGCAACGTCCGGCGCACAGGTATGCTGCTTGTACCCGAGTCAACTGGTAAGGTGACCCCTGAAGTGGAAGGTACAGCAGCCTCAGGAGAGGCAGCCTCAATCTGCCCAAGCTGCTGTTTAGGTCCTGTGTTTTCCACTGCTTCACTCGAGTGTTCCCTCACCACAAACCAGTTCCCATTCTCCAATGGGTCTTCTTGTAATTCGGGGGACCTCTGGGGGGAATGTCTCTGGGGGTCTGCAGCAGACTCCTGAGCTTGTTCTCGGTGTAGCACAGCCTTCAACAGGACCGATGGACCTGCCGGTGCGTGCTGAGGTCATCCCTTGGGGCAACAGTGTACACTGAGCCCCCTTCTTTGGGTGCCCTCAACACTTTGTGCACCCTATGGTGCCACAAATCCCTGATTTTCTGTTGCCCTCTGAACCCAAGGTCTCCCTGCCCTTCTGCTAGAGGAAGGTCCCTTACCCCTTCATCATGGCCTCTCTTCCTGCAAATCAGCTTGATGTTCCTGAACCCAATCGTGAACAGTGCCCTGCCACTGGCTCCTGGACCCGACCCAATTGGAAGTCTACTGGAAGCCTTGGCTCCTGTCCAAACATAAGAAAGAACGGCGACTCACCCGTTGACTGGTGGGGAGTCGTGTTGTATGCATACAGGAGCTTGTGGCAGGCACATGTTCCAGTCTCGTTTCTGGGAGCCTGGTAGGGTCCTAAGCAGATCATGTAGGGTTCTGTTGAACCATTAGCACTGCCCGTTGCCCTCTGGGTGGTAAGGTGTAGTGTGCGATTTTTCTACAGCATAAAGGTCACATAACTTGTGAATTAGGGCACTCTCAAAGCTTCGCCCTTGATCGGAATGTATCCGAGCTGGGACGCCAAATTTTGAAAACCACTCTGTGACCAAGACTTGGGCCACTGTGGTAGCACGCTGATCTCTAGTGGCCACTGCCAGAGTGTACTTGCTAAAAACATCAGTCACCAAAACATTGTCAATACCACTTACGGTGTGCTCCAGAACTGAGAAGTCCATGGCCACGATCTCATTTGGCCTTGAGGCCAACAAATGACCCATAGGGGCACGGGCTGCAGGACGAGTGGCCTTGGCCACCTGGCACCGCTCACACTGGCTGGACCAGTCTGCCACCTCAGATGACATGCCAGGCCAATAGCAGCATTGACGCAGCAGGTCAAGGGTCCTGTCTATACCCTGATGACCATGCTGTTGATGAACTGTCAATACTTCCTCCTTCAGAGAGCCAGGAAGTAAAATCTGCAATACTGCTTCGCCCCCATCCTCCCGAAAGACTCTTCAGTAAAGGACCCCACCTTGCTCGACCAACCAGTTCCACTGTCGAAACTGTGGGTGGCAACAACTGCAACCGCTCCGCAGCGTTTGGACGAGTATGCTGTTCCCAGAAGGGCTAAAGCTCCTTCAAGACAGGGTCAGCCCCTTGGAGCGAAGCAATGACTGAGGGGCTATGATGGGGCAGAGTAGCCACCGTGGCTTGGGTTGCACCAACAGCCCCAGCCTGTTGCTTTTGTTGTACTGACCTGAGCAGTCTGCTACCTGGGAGGACAGCCTCCCAAGCCTGCATGTCAGGAACTTGCTGCTGTGACAAAGAGTCTGCGTTCCTGTTGCTGCGCCCTGAGCAATACCTTATCTCAAGGTCGAACGCAGCCAGCTGAGCTGCCCACCGTTGTTCCATGGCATGGGGGTTACTGTCTGTATAGACAATGCATTTCTGCCCCAGAAGATACTGCCTGAATTTCTCTGCAACCACCTATTTGAGTGCCAAAAACTCCAGTCTCATGGAGCTGTAGTTGATGGGGTTCCTCTCGGTGGGTTGCAAGCCTCGACTAACATAGGCTATAGGCCGCACCCCTACCATCTTATTCTTGTGAAAGGACTGCGCCGAGGCCCCCATTGCTGGCATCAACCTCCAAAATAAAAGGGCAAATCAGACGCTGAAGGGTGCTAGGGGCATTGCAGAGGCCGAAGGGCATGTGGTTCCACTCGAAAAGGCAGAACGGTGTACATAACGCAGTCTTGGGGCGATCTGCCTCTGCGACCTGATGATAACCGCTGGCCAAGTCCAGAATTGAGAACCAACGAGCCCCTGACAGAGCATCCAAGGCATTCCTCTATGCGAGGAAGCGGAAAAGCATCCTTCCTGGTCCTGCTTTTCAAATGTCGATAGTCCACACAGAGGCAAAGACCACCATCTTTTTTACGAATCAAAACAATAGGGGACGCAAAGGGGCTGCTGCTCTCACAAATCACCTGGGAATGAAGCAAGTTGTTAATATGCTCCTTTGCTGCCTCATAGTCCGACGGAGGAATACGCCTGTAGCGTTGCCGGACTGAAGCATCATCCACCAAAGGAATCTCGTAAGTGATTAAGCTGGTACACCCCAAGTCAGCCCTCATGCATCGAAAAGACAGTTGAATATTTTTCCAGAGGGCACGGACCTTTCCCTGTTCTTCCGTAGAAAGTGGCGAGAGGTCCACTGACTTGAGGTGTGCTGGAGGCAGGGTAAATGCTGCCTGAGCCGCCACCAGAGCTGCTCCTGACGGTACCTCAGTCACCCCCTTGGGTAAACTCACAACCCCAACTGGGGCCAGCGTGCCCACACGGGTACGTGGGTGGATTCTCACAGTGGTGGATCCAACATTGATGAAGGGAATGTAAGCTGTCCCCTGATCCACTCTCACCAATGATGAGGGTGCTAAAAGGCCTGCGGGGAGGCCTGAGCTACATGGCTCAAACAACACCACTGAGCCTGAGCACTGTTCCGCACAAGTTGCGGCAACGACCGTTAGGACACCACCAGGAATCCAGCAAGGGTTTTGTCCACGACGCGCTCAAAACTGCAGGGGCTGGATTTATGGGAGACAGCCTGTGCGGTTATCTGGAGCTGTGAGGCCACTCAGAAGTGCGCAAACAGGAAGCGGGCGGTTTCAGTGGGCAAACGATGCCATGGTGGCCAGTGGGGGCCTTGGCCCTTTTATAGCACCCCAAGAGGCCACTGCCCGCAATTATTTAATTCCACGCACCTGAGCTAATTAGTCCTGCTACACTAGCATCAATGCTTCTGATCCTGGTGAAAGCAATGGTAAGACTATTGCAATTTAAGTGGAAGCATTTTTCAAGCCTAAAGGGATTTCCCTGGATTTAAAATAGCAACGAGACCTGCCACCCTCTTCCTAAGAAAGGAGACGGATAAACCAGTGAAAAACAAAAAACACAAGCTCAAAAAACACAAGCTAACTCTGATGAAGCAAAGGTCAAATCTGAAAGAATCTGCTGTTTATCTGAATGACCATCTGACCAGAATGAATGCTGAAGCTGCCAAACATGCTAGAATTCTCAAGAATCTTAAGAAAACTCAAAACACTTTGGAAAAGTACTGCTGAATTATTGTTGAACCACTCTGTCCACGGGACTGGTTCAAGGTTCTAGTTGTCAGCTACATAAAAGACTTCAAGAAGAGTTTTATCATGGATGCATGGGCAAACAAATGCAGTAATAAATAGAAGAGAAATATAATTTCAGGAAAATCATGGTGTTGATTTTCATCAGAGTTCTGACCTGCAGACAACTTGATCTCGACTTATATAGCAGCATTGATAACAGCTGCAAAAGGACAACAATTACTGATAAAAGTTTGACTGTCAATCAGACAGCAGAAGGAGGAATACCAATCTTTGACAATGGACCGTATCTGGACCTTTTTAATTTTATGTAACTTGGTTCATCTGTGACAAGGACGATGATGTTGACCAAATGAAAAATAAATAAACCACAATAAATAAAATAAGGAAATAATAATAATAATTGTGTAATAATGTTCAAATTCCTAACTTGTTTCAAAAAAGAGGTCTAAAAGCCTTGAAAGTACAGTGGTCATTTGAGTGTTAGCCAGCGTGTGGTGCCTATGCTGATAATTCCTTGTCATTTCACCACTAGTCAAAGCCAAGGAGTCAACTCTGGTCCTCAAGAGCCTCAACTCTGCCTGATCTTCAGCTCTCCCTGGACTCATTAACGCTAACTACATAAACCAAGTGTGTTCAGTCCATCAGTATATGCAGTCACTTGAGTCAGCCGATCAGTAGAAAGGTGGTCAAGGAGAACTGGAAACCAGGCAGGATTGTGGCTCTTGAGGACCAAGGTTAGTCAGCCCTGTCTTAGTTCTAAAGCAATTCTGAGGAACAGGATAGAGTTGAGTGGCAAGAAGCCCAAACTTAAGACTCTGACATTCCAGCTGTCAAAAGGTATGTTGAGTCTACACCACAAGGGGCAGAAATCAAAGCTCTGAACCCCATGATGCAAAACCTGTTGCAATGGTAGCAAAAGCATCCCATCCCATTTTGAGTGTGATTGACAGAAGCTTGCTCCCACACCTAGGCCATTTCCGTCTTGTTCCACTAGACCACTTTCCATCGAGGTGCTGCTAATCCTGGCACCTTGTTTAGCCGGGCGATGTCTGAGTTTGACGTCTGAGTTTTACGTCTGAGCAAGACATCAGAGGCCGAAGCACCCTCAATGGATTATGCTAATTATGTTCATCCATGTTTTTGAAGTGTTTGCCTTCCCTCCCCACTTCGCTACCACAAACTTTCATCCCAGAGTTTGTTCAAATATTTAATCCTAACTTTATCAGATTTAATCCCCACATTTGCCGCAGAAGCTGGTGCATTCAGGGGCTGCATGGAAATTCTGCACTAATGCACTTTCATTAAGAGCTCACTATTGCTGCATTCAGGTGTGCTGGTAATTTCTAGAATTTGCTCACACTGATCTCAGCCTACACAAACTCCCACTCACTTATTGCTCCATGTCCATTGCTGCTTTTTGAAATGACTAAGATTCACAACTGCAGCACACTGATATGTAAGAATACACACAGTGAGGCAAAAAAGATGCACATATTTCAATGTATTCAAGTTTTTTCTCTGCATTAGAAAAAAAAATCAAAGTAATAATTTTATTGTTTATCACTCTTTTTAATCTTTATGGAAGCATCTTGTATTCAATTAAAAAGGGGTGGTCTTTTTTATTTAAATGCAATACGCTACAGTAAAAAAATATTTACAATAATTTGAAAAGAAATACTGTTGACCTCACCCACAAAGCGCCAGCAGGCCACCCACGGACTTTACTGTTTTGTGTCCAACATTGTCTTCGGGATTGACTCACAAACAAAAGTGAAAACAGTTCATCCTGATGAATATTTAATTGTTCTCCAACATTTTGCTGTGTAACATTTGTACAGTTGATGATTTAAAGATAAGTGTGTGTTCAGAGATCAGAAGTGTCTTTTGTTAACACCTGACATAAGACTACACTTTCAGTTATTTTAGTGCTTTGTTTTATGAGAGAATAATCATTAACTGAAACTTCATAAATGGGGAGAAAAACTGTTTTACTTTGAAATTCAGAAATTATTTTTCTTATAGCTGTTTATTGTGTTTGTGTGCGTGTGTGTGGGGTAATGTTGAGGACTGTGTATTAGTTCTTGATTTGGTTGGCTGTGAGATTCTTTGTGGAGCAGTCACACTTTCTTGTATTTAAGTTAATTCGTTCTGACCTTAAGAAGCTGTCCCTGAGTTTTGTGTTTTTTAATATTTTGTGTGATTCTTCTACAGCCTGATTGCAGCCCTCACACCAAGGATTTTCTAGTTTTGCCAATTAATTTTTTTTTGTCTTTTTTCTCTGGAGCTTTATTCCCCACCTGTGCGATTTGTTTCCTTACAACTGGGTTTTCTCTTGATGTTTACCTGTAACATTTAACATAAGTGTTTTTAATTTTCTTAGTGAAATCAAATGACGATTTTTATCTGTTTTAAATGTTTAAAAATCTCACGTGTCTTTTTCCCACGTAGAACAACATTTTGATGCTTTTTTGTTTTCGCTTATAAATGTTTCTAGTTTTTCTAAGAGTAAACATCATTGTCTTCCTTTCACACCATGTGCTCCTGTAACCATGACGTCACTGAAAAAAATCTGCTTGATATCACAATATCAACGTCAGCTTTACTGGAATAAAATTTAGTTTTTAAAGTATTGTAAATAGGATTGTAAAACCCAAAGAGACAAAGATTCAGTTAAGATTTGAAAATATTTAAAAATTCAGACGAATGAAAAACTAAAGTCTAGAACTTTTAAGGGAGACCTTCAGGATTCTCTGGACCAGCTGGAACAGCATGGAAACTCAATGGAATATTAAAAATTAGCAAGTGCCTGAATTATCAAAGCCTCTCACTATGGAGTAACAGCGATACTTGACATGTAGAGTTGTTAGTAGAGGGCAATAAAGGTTTTCACACATAAGTTGGAATAAGGAACGTTGGCAAAAAAAAGCATCACAAAATTACACTGGAGTCAATGATCACGACAATTACACTCTGGCACCAAAAAAACTAAAAGAAGGGGCTTTAGTAGAGACACATATGGGTGAGATGATATAAGAATTTTGGTGCAGAGAGAAAAGATAGAGCAGACAGCAGAAGTAGAGCAGCTCTAAAATGACATTAGTATTTTTAGGTGGGAATCCTAATTTGTATTGCATTTGTCTGCTTCAGAGTGCTAGTAATGCGGGACAGAATAAAACAGTTTTACTAAGATCTATTTTCTTACAAGAAAAAAAAACTTCAAGTCTAAAACAATTAACAGTTTTAAATAAAAGTTGTCATACAACTAAACTCAATACAATCAAAATAGCATTTCCAAAGACACTGGAATGATGGAAAATCATTCTAGTTTTGTAAGTGTAACACAGCTTCAAATATTTCTCTCAGGAAGATGGTTGGCCTGAAAACCTCGAAAAGATTCTCTGTTAGGTCTCAGGTGTTTCAAATTATAACTTGTGACTTTCTGTACAGATAAGCATTTTGATATGCTTGAAAATTTGTTTCATCTTCAGTCCATATATGATTGGGTTAAACAAGGGCTGATATATTATAATCTGTAGTATCACTGTTAAGTGCAAACTTTTTGGATATGCAGACCCAAAGAAACCTAGGATGACATCAAAAGAACCCAGACATGAAAAGTTTACTAAAACTAACACATGAGGTAAACAGGTCTGTGCAGCTTTACTTCTAATTTCTTTGGAACTCAGATATGAAATCATTAATATTCTTATGTATGTAAATAGAATGAAAATAAAAGGCAAGAGTGCAACATTGACAAGAATCATCATGTCCAGCACAGCGAGTTCTTCTAAGTTTTTGCACAGAAGTTTTTGAAGAGCGCTGTTACAAAAGATTCCGTCCAGAATGAAGCTGCAGGGCCTTTGATTGATGATAACTTTGCCTGACATTGCCACAGTGAGTTGAAAAAGAGGAAAAAGCCACGATAGCATCAACATAACAGTCACCCTTCTTTTGCTCATGAGGGTTTGATATTGCAGAGGTTTACATATAGACACATACCGGTCAAAGGACATGGCTGTCAACAGCAAAAATTCTGATGCACCCAAAGAGTAATACACAACATATTGCAGGAGACAACCATAATAAGTTATGACCTGTCTCTTAGATACAATGTCAACCAGAAGCTTTGGGTAGACAACAGTACTAAACATAACAGAGTTTGTTAACAGAGCTGCAATAAAAATGTACATGGGCTCATGAAGGCTTCTCTTAACTACAATAATATAAACAATTGTACAGTTACAGAAAAGTATTAAGATAAATACAGTAAGCACAATCAGAAAATACAAATACCTATATGTTTCTATTTCTATGAATCCATCAAGAGTTATTAGTGATCCATTGAATTCCAGCTCCATCAGGCTCTTCCCAGGTTATGCATTAAATACAAACTAGTTTTCTATAGAATATAGAAATAAATGTTGTTTTTGCAACACCTCACCAATCTAGGACTGGACACCAGAAGAGATCTTCTCTGTAGCACAGAGTGACAGGTTTAGGCTTATCTAAAACACATTTATCCTCTATGGAGTCCATTAGTCATCTTGTGAACCAATGAGAATTAGAAGGTGTGCACGCACACGAGCACACGCACACACACACACACACACACACACACACACACACACACACAAAGTGAATATTATTGAATATAATTGAAGCAAATTTTTGTAGTTTCAGCGATACATAAAGTTTTCATTATTATTTCATTATTTTTCAGCGAATAATGCCACTTTTTACTCCACTTTATCAGCCGCCTCCACAAGGATAGTTAACATCATCCACTGTGCAAATATGAAAAAAAGCAATCTGCTGCAAGTAAGCTAACATTAATTATTCATTTGCGCAAAGTAGATTTTTATATATCAATCAACAACAACAAATGGGTGATTCAAGCAAAAATTAGAAATAAAGCTTTACCACATTTTGTTCTGTTGTTGCCTGTTCTTCCTGTGACCTTGCACAGTTTCTGCCTTTTCATTTTGGTTGGAAAAAGCCAAGTTGAGTAATAACCAGTTACTAACCCCCCACCCCCCCTGCAGGACCGCCTACAGCAAGAATTAGTACTAAAATCTACAGTATTTAATCAGCCACCAATTGTGCAATTTCTTCCACTTAAAAAGAGGAGAGCCCTGTAGTTGTTGTAATTGTTTTCGGAAAATGTAATTGTCTGATTTTTAAAGAAATTATTTGCAAATCATGGTGGAAATAAAGAATTTGGTCACCTACAAACAAGCAAAATTTCTGTCTCTCACAGACCTGCAACTTCTTCTGTAAGAGGATCCTCCATCCTCCACTTGTTACCTGTGTTAACTACACGTGTTTGAACTCGCCATCTATATAAATGACGCCTGTCCACAACCTCGGTCACTCAAAACTCCACTATGGACAAAACCAAAGAGATATCTGAGGATACCGGAAACAAAATAGTTGACCTGCACCAGGCTGGGAAGACCAAATATGCAATAGGTAAGCAGTTTGGTATAAAGAAATCAACTGTGGGAGCAATTATTAGGAAATAGATGGTTTTTGTTTCAGGGACTCTAAACAAGACAAACTCAAGTGTGCAAGAAGCCAGATTTATTCATTCTTTAACTTGGAGGACTCCCAGACGCTGGAGACACAGCCAATGCACGAGTGCAATGGAGGCCGGAGATAGTTAATGATGGGGAAATGACTTGGAGCAGAAGGAAAACAGAAGGAAGAATGAATGAAACAGAGAAAGAATGCTGAGTTCCATCCAAAGAATACCGTACCTACTGTAAAGCATGGGAGTGGATATATCATGCTTTGGGGCTGTTTTTCAGTAAAAGGACAGGTAATTGAGGATAATTGATCCATGTAAAGGAAATAATGAATGAAGCCATGTCAGAGTTTGAGTGAAAACCTCCTTCCATCAGCAAGGGCATTGAAGATGAAACGTGGCTCAGTCTTTCAGCATGACAATGATCACGGACATACTGCCCTGGTCACGAAGGAGTGGCTTCATAAGAAGCATTTCAAAATCCTGGAGTGGCCTAGCCAGTCTCCTGATCTCAACCCCATAGAACATCTTGAAAGTCTGTATTGCCCAGCAACAGCCCCAAAACATCACTGCTCTAGAGGAGAGCTGCATGGAGGAATGGGCCAAAATACCAGCAACAGCTTGTGAAAACCTTAGAAAGACTTGTAGAAAACGTTTGACAGCTCTCATTGTCAACAAAGGGTATATAGCAAAGTATGGAGTTGAACCTTTAATTGCCCAAATACTTATTTTCCACCATAATTTACAAATAAATGTATTCATTTTTTTCAAATCAGACTGTGATTTTCTGGATGTTATGGTTTGGTTTCTTTTTTCTTTCCTTGTGGTTGTTTTGTGCTGATTTTGTCCTTTTGTTTTGTTTCTACAGAGTAGTGTGTGGCAGGGGGCGTGGCTACCTCTCATCCTGGGGCTGCCTCCTTGCAAACCTGCTCCTCATCATCAATGTTCCCTCTTTATAGGCATGTTCTTGGTTGCTTCTCCCTGCTGGATTATTGCTTATGATTTTGGTTTGAATAAACGGTTTCTCCTACTCCTCTGACTCTGCTCTGGGATCTGCTTTGGTACCCTGACAATGGATTTTACTGTCTCATTTTGTCTCTTATATTTGAGGTATATCTATGATGAAAATTGCAGAACTCACATATTTTTAAGTGGGAGAAGTTTCACAATTAGTGGCAGACTAATTACTTTTTTGCCTCACTGTATTTAAAATATTCAAATACTTTACCAGCACAAGTGACAGAAATTTAGTTGAGCCATAAGTATTATTTTTTATCAACTAACAAAGGTGGAGTGCTTTTTGAATATCATCAGAAGATATCACTACATTATTACAGAAATCCCGATAACACGTCAGACGTCAAGTACCAGTTACAAAAATGGAGTGCTACAGAATATCAGAAAAGATTATTGCATCGTTCAAAAAATCTTCACAAATCACTCATCCTGTAACAAAACAGAGTGGTTATTGATTATCATAAGGAAAGATTATTTTAATGCTGAAATTTATTTTACTCTTGTTAACTCTGTTCACATTAAGTTAAATGTCCTCTTGATCTTTCATCATTCTACTGTAATCAAGAACTTTTTCAACTTCTCCATATTGCTCACTACCACAGCCTTGGCCTACTCTGGTGTTCCCTTTAGTGTGGTCAATATTGTACTGTTTCTGTCCAATATATTGTGGTGTTTTGAATGTTCTTCTGCTTCTTCAGTAGTTTGAGGTTTTCTGGTAATTTCCACATTCCTTTAGGTCAGATGGTCATTCATGTACATGTCAGTCCTTTTTATTTTCTTTCCTTGCTTCAACAAAACTAGGTTGTTTTATTAAATCACACCCCTTTGGATGATCATTAGTTTATCACACTCCCTTCTACTGGGGGGATAGGGACGGGGGTGTAGGCCTTGAAAGAAGCTTCTATCTGGTGCTCCATGAAGCTCCTCTCCAGCTCACCGGCTTCCTCCTCGTTGTTGGAAGTCACTGCACTCACATTTGACCAGGATTTGACCTTTTGTCCAGAGATTTTCATGTTGTTAATTCTGGAATGTTGCTCCAGGTAGTCCAGTTGGTTCATGAGTTAGGCGTCTCACTATATTTCTGCTTGTTCGGGGTAGCCTCCTCCCTTCTTCCAGTAGCTAATCCAGTTGCTTCTGCTGGTTCTTGATGACTGACATATCCTCAGACAAGACATCAAGGGATTGTTTGATGTCTTTCCCTTCATCTATCACTGGGCATTTTCTCTTAAAATTTTCTGATATAGTTTGATTGGGTTGGAAATGGAAGCATTAGCCTTTAGGATAATTTTCTAAATGTAAAGAGATAAATAAAAAACTCTTAATTTAATAAAATTGTCCCCAATTGGAAATTAATGTGTTTACCTGCTTGAAGGGCTTGTGTGACTGAACGGAAACAGTTACACTCATAACTATTTTTTTACAAAATCATTCAAGTCTAATATTTAGAAGTTTAAAATAAAAAGTCATTAAACGGAATTCCCCAAAGACACAGGTATGCTGGAAAACACAATAGTTCAAGATGTATGAGTGTAGCAAAGCATAACAACTTTCACCTAACAAACCAACAGACTTTAAAACCTGGAAAACAAATCAAATCAAATCAAACTTGATTTGTATAGCACTTTTCCTATGAAGCATAACACAAAGTGCTTTACATTAAAATAAAACAGATTAAAAAACAAGCACAACCATAAAAATGTAGAAACATTCTACATTCACTGCCCACTCTGAGGAACTCACTTTTTTTCCACAGAGATACTCAAATAAATAGAGCATGCACAACTTATGTGACATTTGCATATGAAATAAGAAGGAGAAGCTTGTTTAAGCATTTGCATGAACAATATTCTGAACTCTCAGGAGAGAGGAAAATAGAACAGCTCCCAACAAAATGTAACTCTTTTCCCATCATTACATCTTAGCTGTACAACAGAATCACAAGATTACAACTCAAGCTTTTACCTACCCCAGATAAGCATTTTCACATGTCTGGAAATTTGTTTCATCTTCAGTCCATATATGATTGGGTTAAACAAGGGATGATATATTATAATCTGTAGCATCACTGTTAAGTGCAAACCTTTTGGATATGCAGACCCAAAGAAACCTAGGATGACATCAAAAGAACTTAAACATGAGAAGTTTATCAAAACTAACAAATGAGGTAAACAGGTCTGTGCAGCTTTACTTCTAATTTCTTTGGAACTCAGATATGAAATCATTAATATCCTTATGTATGTAAAAAGAATGAAAAACGAAGGAAAGAGTGCAACATTGACAAGAATCATCATGTCCAGCACAGCGAATTCTTCTAAGTTTTTGCACAGAAGTTGTTGAAGTGAACTGTCACAGTAGATTCCGTCCAGAATGAAGCTGCAGGGCCTTTGATTGATGATAACTTTGCCTGACATTGCCACAGTGAGTTGAAAAAGAGGAAAAAGCCACGATAGCATCAACATAACAGTCACCCTTCTTTTGCTCATGAGGGTTTGATATTGCAGAGGTTTACATATAGACACATACCGGTCAAAGGACATGGCTGTCAACAGCAAAAATTCTGATGCACCCAAAGAGTAATACACAACATATTGCAGGAGACAACCATAATAAGTTATGACCTGTCTCTTAGATACAATGTCAACCAGAAGCTTTGGGTAGACAACAGTACTAAACATAACAGAGTTTGTTAACAGAGCTGCAATAAAAATGTACATGGGCTCATGAAGGCTTCTCTTAACTACAATAATAAAAACAATTGTACAGTTACAGAAAAGTATTAAGATAAATACAGTAAGCACAATCAGAAAATACAAATACCTATATGTTTCTATTTCTATGAATCCATCAAGAGTTATTAGTGATCCATTGAATTCCAGCTCCATCAGGCTCTTCCCAGGTTATGCATTAAATACAAACTAGTTTTCTATAGAATATAGAAATGAATGTTGTTTTTGCAACACCTCACCAATCTAGGACTGGACACCAGAGGAGATCTTCTCTGTAGCATAGAGTGACAGGTTTAGGCTTATCTAAAACACATTTATCCTCTATGGAGTCCATTAGTCATCTTGTGAACCAATGAGAATTAGAAGGTGTGCACACACACACGCACGCACGCACGCACGCACGCACGCACGCACGCACGCACGCACACACACACACACACACACACACACACACACACACACACACACACACACACACACGCACACACACACACACACACACACACACACACACACACACACACACACACACACACACACAGAACACTGAAGACTTGACAAATCTGAGTGAACATTATTTGGCAGACAAGAACATCTCATGAAAAATAGTTCTTGTTGAAAATCATAGGATTTACTAGGTAAACATTATTTGTCGTTTCCAAAAGATCATTTATTAACTACCGGTAGTTTGAACAATGATTTTCGAAAATTAAAATTCATAATTTCTAAGAGCTCAAACTGTCCACTTATGACCCTGAAGAATGCCTAGATTGTCAAGTATGCCATTGATTATGCCCATGCATTACCGTACAGTTAAAATTGTAAAAGAACTTTATCTTACAATGTTACTTCAATCCAAATAAATGTTTTAGTTTTTTACTTTCTGACACCCTTGTATGTGCAAATACAGTCATGTTAAAATAACAATATTCACAAAAACAGAGAAACTTTGCAGAAAAAAATATGTTTTATTTTTTTTAAAACAGTATTGCTTGTTTACTTTTTTTAGTCCATTCATGTAACCCATGAATCAGATGTTTTGCAGTAATGGGCACATTAAGCTTTATGAAGCATTGAAGCCTTACATCCAGTGGGGTTATCTTTTACAATGTTTTTAAGGCTTCGTAAAGGCCCTTATTGCCAGGCCTCAGCCGTCCTCTGACCACCAGAGGGAGCCCTCTCCTGTGTACTGATCCTCCCCATCTCCAGCAGCTGTGTCTCATTACACTCATTATGTTCACCTTATATATAGGCCCTGTTTCGACTTTGCTCCTTGTGAAGTCTTGTTTTGCCCAGCATTCTACTGTTGATTGCCATCTAGTGGTTTGATCTTTGCCTGTTTTCCATGACGCCCTGACTCGCTCCTCTTTTCTGACCTTTGACTTCGTCCTGTATATGCCCTTGCCCGTTGTCTTTAATGAACCAACCTGCCTGCAAACAGATCTGAACGCCTCCACATCTTCGTCATACTTATACATCTGCTGGGTGCAAATAATACCAAGTATCATTGGTATGAATTTGAAGTGTGTGGCATTTTGCAAAAAAAAAAACAAAACAAAGTTGTTTGTTTAAATTAATAATGATTTACTTCTTTAGTTAGGTTTTGTATTTGTTGTTCCGTCCCATTGTGTCATTGGCCTGATCAGTCAGTATAAAATCTCCCTAAAGTTTCCTGTTGTTGGGCGAGTTTTGGTTTCAGCTTTTGTTCCCGATTCTCTTGGTTACATTTTGTTAAGTTGACCCCATTTTCATTAAGTCCCATGCACTTTCTGTGTTGGGTAAAATAAAAATTCTTTATCTAAAGATGTTTCTTGTCCTGAAACTCAATCCCTAGGGCTGAGCAGCCGATGACAAGTAGTTTCTGTTTTCTTTAACACAGCAGCACAACACAGCTAAAAAAAATCCCCCACCCCCCCGATACCCTCCACAAAGAGAGCTATGTCAGTCAAAACCTGTAGTCTCAACTACCTGAGATAATACAAATGGTCTTCTTAATTAAAAGGACAATAAAATTGAATAAAAGTTTCAAAAAGAAACTCTACGCAATAAATGGTATGAACACGTCTTTGACGTAATCTAACTAAACTCGAATAAAATGTGCTAAGAAAACGAGAACATATTTACTAGAGAGGGACAGATTGACGGAAAATTCCCTCTTTTCATTGTTCTGCTTCCATATACGTATGCAGTGGAGCAAAAAGTATTTATATAAAAGTATTCTGTCTTCTGTAAGAGGATCCTCTGTCCTCCACTCGTTACCTGTATTAATGACACCTATTTGAACTCCTTATCTATTGTCCACAACCTCAAACAGTCACTCCAAACTACACCATGGCCAAAACCAAAGAGCTGTCTAAAGACACCTAAAAGCAAAATTGTTGACCTGCACCAGCCTGGGAGGCCTGAATATGCAATAGGTAAGCAGTTTGTGTAAAGACATCAACTGTGGGAGCAATTATTAGGAATTATTAGGAAATGACCACTAATAATCTCACTTGATCTGGGGCTCTCCACAAGATGTCACCTTGTGAGGAAACTCATCTTTTTAAGTGGGAGAACTTGCACACATGGTGACTGACTTTGTACTTTTTTGCCCCACTGTATACTAAATAAACAATAATTAAAAACAGCCTGAGAACACAATGGTTCAGATTCTTGCCATTATGTCATTGACAACAATAAAAGCTGTCTGAGACATTACCAAGGTGAAGTGGGGAGGGGTATTTTTCAGCATGTCATCGGCTCTGTTGTGAGATGTTGCTAACAAAGTAGCATTCACTGCGGATTCATGTCTGTCATCATATTTACAAATTATTTTTTCATTAATTTCCTTGTAATTATTTCATTGTATTTATCTGCCACAAGTCCAGTCCGTGACAATATTGTCTGACATCAAACCAAAATATTACCAAAAGGAGGGCTGATAAACATGTTTTGCGTAAACGTTTACACATTCGTTATCTAACGTTTACTCACCCACCAACCACTTTTGCTTGTCATCAAAAAGTACATGGCAAATACCTCATTTGCAGATAGCAAACTTTTGCAGCCAGCAAGAGCAAATCCCCCGCCTATGAGGCCCCTACTAGTTGGTGTCCATCAAACACTTATATAGCATCCAGGGTAAAGTGTCCGAGAAGCCCCTCCATGAACCGCCACCTTAACGTGGTGGAGGGGTTTGAGTGCTCGAGGGATCCCAAGAGCTATGCTGTCTGGTGCTTCGGCTCCTGGTAGGGTCTCCCATGTCAGACAGGTCCTCAGTAACGAGCTAGACAAAGAGCGGTTCACAAACTCCTTCATGAGAAGACACATCACAGATCCAGTTACATCGCCCGGATTGGCGTTACCGGGGCCTCACCCTGGAGCCAGGCCTGGGGTTGGGGCTCGCAGGCGAGCGCCTGGTGGCCAGGGCTCCTCCCACGGCCCCCGGTTGGGTAAAACCCTAACGATCAACGTGGGATCACTCCCCAGTGGGCCTACCACCTGCAGGAGAGCTCAGAAGGGGCCGGTGCAATGTGGTTTAGGTGGCAGTCAAGGGCGAGTGCCTCGGTGGCCTAAACCCCGGTCACGTGTCATACAGATTTTATTTATTTATTTGTATTCACCCAAATCCTACGGCCTGTGCAAGGAGCCCATACATGCTGAATATGTAATAAGTGCGTGCTCCTTGCTTGCCCCATACAAGTTTGCCCATTTTACAACCCGCAAGTCTCAATCAGTTCTTTTTGGGCCAGATCTGATTAGGAGCCATTTAATTTTGAGGATCTGCAGATACCAAGTCCCAATCCAATACTTTTGTAAAACATTTAAAAATGTGCACATTTATCTAACAGATTCAGGTTGTCCCACATTTTCATATTGTTAACCTTATTTTATCACTTAACGCTTAAACGGGCATTTCTGTGAAATACCACAAAATTAAGTAAAAAATAGTGCAACTATTATCTAGAAATAAAATCCACTATTATCCAGTAAATATAGATATAAACTGGTCATGTGGGAAAGTTGAGTAAATTTAGCTTTAATATCTTTAAAACTATTGAACATTTTTAGCCAAATGTGACTCATAAATTCATTTAACATTTTTTAAAAATAATAACTGTTTTAGCCTGAATATGATGAGTATTCATGACTTAACTGTCAGCAGAGCCATGTCAGGTGATTACGTAAGAACCATTTTAATTCCATACATGTACTGCCTCCTGGGTTGCTTTGTAAGATTTGTTAACAGCTAGTAGTAAGCTTAAGCTGACAAATCATGTCGGAGTCTGATGGTGTCAGAAATGTTCAATCCAATAAGAAGGGTTAAATACAGTTTATTTCTGAAGTCAACAATCAAACATAAACCACTGTTGAGATTTTTTTTTGACCCACAGAAAGTTTATGCAAATAGCTAGACAAGTTGTGTTCTTGTCCTGAACTGAAAAGTTTTAAAAAAATATTTAACATTCATCCTGGAGTACAATGCAAACATTAAGAGAGCAAAAAATATGCAGGTCTTGTTGCATAAAGAGATAAAAAAAAAACAGAACTGAATCCTTGGAGGTAAGTTTTGGTTATAGAAACAAAACAGTACACAATTCCACTTTTATGAAACTGATGCATTTTTTAAAAAAATGGTTACATGTACAGGATAAAGCAGTTTTAGTCAGGAGTCAAAAACATTAAAAAATATTTTTAAAAAAGTAAAACTAGGAGGAACATTTTGTCCTAGAATAACATTTGTACATTTTGAAAAATTCTTTCTTAGATCGTATTCTCATGATAAATGAGCCTCTTCAAATATTTAGAAAATTCTTTCATCTTTAACCCATATATGTCAGGGTTGGCATGAGGACACAAACGCAGACAGCAATTTGCAAGGAATAGTCTTTCATTTATTTGCTTGAAGGACTAGAATAAACATTCCTAGAAGGAACAGAACCACCCGACAACCCATGCAAGGGAGACGAGGACTTATAACAGGAAGAGAAGATTAGGTAACTACACACAGGTGTGCCAAGAAGGAGGGAGGGAACACACACTAGGAGGGAAGTGTCAAGTGACCTAAAAGGCAATAGTGAACACAGGAAACACAACAAAATAAAACAGGAAGTGATAACAAAATAACAACGACTAGTGTCTTGGATCCAAAACCCCACAGTACCCCCCCCCCACCAGGCGCAGGGGGAAGCTTGTTCCGGTGCCGCCGATTGAAGTCCCTGATGAGTTCAGGATCCAGAATGCGTGAAGCAGGCTCCCAGGACCTCTCCTCAGGTCCGTACCCCTGCCAATCCACCAGATACTGAAGGCCACGACCCCGTCGCCGAACGTCCAACAGGCGACGGACAGTGTAGGCCGGTTGGCCATCAATGATGCGGGGAGGGGGGTGGCGGAGAGGATGGCTGCTGCAGAGAACTCGTGACATGCGGCTTTAGCTGAGAGACGTGGAAAACCGGATGGATGCACAAGGACCTGGGCAAGCGCAGCCTGACCGCCACAGGATTGATGACCTTCAGGATCTCGAAAGGTCTGATGAACTTGGGGGACAGCTTCTTGGATTCTGTCCGAAGCTTGACGTGTGAAGTGGACAGCATGACGAACTGGCCTGGTAGATAAGCTAGTGCTGGCGTGCGTCGGCGATCTGCCAGCCTCTTGTTGGTAGCCCCTGAACGCAACAGGGCCGCTCGAGCCTCCCACCATACACGCCGACAGCGGCGATACAGATGCTGAACCGATGGAACAGCCACCTCCGTCTCCTGCTCGGGAAACAGGGGGGGGCTGGTACCCCAGAGAGCACTCAAATGGGGACATACCAGAGGCAGACGAGGTGAGGGAGTTGTGTGCATATTCCACAAATGGAAACAAGTGACTCCAGGAGGTCTGGTGTCGGGAACAGATACACCGGAGAGCGGCCTCCAGGTCCTGGTTAGTCCGTTCCGCCTGACCATTAGTCTGTGGGTGAAAACCAGAAGACAGGCTGGCAGTAGTCCCGAAAGCCCCACAGAACGCTTTCCAGACCTGAGAGATGAATTGAGGACCACGATCCGACACCATGTCTGTGGGAATGCCATGCAGCCTGAAGACGTGCTTGATGACCAGTTTAGCAGTCTCTGCAGCGGAGGGAAGTTTGGTTAGGGACACAAAATGAGCGGCCTTAGAGAAACGGTCCACAATAGTCAGGATAACAGTCTTTCCGGCGGATGGAGGCAGGCCGGTCACAAAGTCCAAGGCAATGTGTGACCAAGGCCGACCCGGGATGGACAGTGGGTGTAATAATCCAGCAGGTGGGTGTGTACTGACCTTGTTCTGAGCACACACCAGACAACCTGAAACATAGTCCCGGACATCCTTGGTCATGCTGGGCCACCAGAACCGGCGCTGCAAAAAGGAGTCAGTCCTGCGGATACCTGGGTGACAGGTGAGTCGTGTGGCATGAGCCCACTGGAGCACCTGGGATCTGAGTGAGCTGGGGACGAACAGTTTATTAGGAGGACCTCCTCCCGGGTCTGGTTCCTGAGCCTGGGCAGCCTTAATGTATCTCTCCAGCTGCCAGGAGAGGGCACCCAGCACACAAGAGGGAGGAAGAATACAGGCTGGTTGGCCATCCTGAACAGCCGATTCCTGTTGACGGGAGAGGGCATCTGGCTTTACATTATTGGACCCTGGTCGATATGTCACAACAAAATTGAAACGGTTGAAAAATAAAGACCACCGTGCCTGCCTGGAGTTCAACCGTTTGGCGGTTCATAGATAGGACAGATTCTTATGATCTGTCCAAACCAAGAATGGCGTTGCTGACCCCTCCAACCAGTGCCTCCACTCCTCGAGAGCTAGCTTGATCGCTAGCAATTCCTTATCTCCCACATCATAGTTGTGCTCCGCCGGAGAAAGCCGGCGGGAGAAGAAAGCGCAAGGGCGCAGTTTACCGTCAGATACCCCTCGCTGAGATAGAACCGCACCCACCCCCGTATCAGAGGCATCCACCTCAACAATAAATTGTCTGGAAGGATCAGGTTGGGCCAGAATAGGTGCGGGAGGTGAATTGACGCTTAAGCCTATTAAAGGCTGCCTCTGCCGCCTCAGTCCAGACAAAAGGTGAAGAGGATGAGGTGAGAGCCGTGAGAGGCGCGGCCACCAAGCTGTAGCCACGGATGAAGCAACGGAGAAAGTTGGCAAACCCCAGAAACCGCTGTAATTGTTTCCTGTTAGTAGGGGTAGGCCACTCCACCACAGCTTTCACCTTAGCAGGATCGGGTTTCACCTCACCCTCGGCTATGACAAACCCCAAGAAAGAAACAGACGGAGAGTGAAACTCACACTTCTCCGCCTTTACAAACAGTTTATTTTCCAGTAGTCACTCGAACATGCCGCCGATGTTCACTGGCGTCCCTGGAAAAAATCAAAATATCATCCAGGTATACAAACACAAACCGATGAAGAAAGTCTCTTAACACGTCGTTGATCATGGCCTGGAAAACTGCAGGAGCATTACAGAGGCCAAACGGCATGACCAAGTACTCGAAATGTCCCAAAGGGGTGGTGAAGGCGGTCTTCCATTCGTCGCCAGCTCTAATTCGCACGACATGGTATGCGTTGCGAAGATCCAGCTTCGTATAAATCCTGGCCTCCTGCAAGGTCTCCAATGCTGAGTTCATTAGTGGCAGAGGGTAACTGTTTCTGACAGTGATTTCATTTAATCCTCGGTAATCTATACATGGTCGGAGTGACCCGTCCTTCTTACCGACAAAAAAAAATCCAGACCCCACAGGTGAAGAAGATGGTCTGATAATACCAGAGTTCAGAGACTCAGCGATATATTTCTCCATAACCTCCCTCTCGGGTTTAGACAGACTATACAACCTGCTTTTGGGTAAGGGAGACAAGTAGTCACTCTGCTGTTTGGTGAAAAGGTGTGTACCACACTGAACATGGACAACAGAAAGCGAAGGAGAGAATTGTCCCAGGACATCCAAAAAAAAATGATAGATAAACATCTTAAAGGTAAAGGCTATAAGACCATCTCTAAACAGCTTGAACTTCCTGTGACAACAGTGGCTCATATTATTCAGAAGTTCAAGACCCACGGGACAGTAGCCAACCTCTCTGGATGTGGCCGCAAGAGGAAAATTGATGACAAATTGAAGAGACGGATCGTTCGAATTGTATCCAAAGAGCCCAGAACAACCTCCAAAGAAATTAAAGGTGAACTCCAAGGCCAAGGTACATCAGTGTCAGATCGCACCATTCGTCGTTGTTTGAGCCAAAGTGGACTTCATGGGACTTCACTGCTGAAAAACAATCATAAAAAAGCCAGACTGGAATTTGCAAAAATGCATGTTGACAAGCCCCAAAGCTTCTGGGAGAATGTCCTTTGGACAGATGAGACCAAACTGGAGCTTTTTGGTAAGGCACATCAACTCTATGTTCATAGACTCAAAAACCAAGCATACGAAGAAAAGAACACTGTCCCTACGGTGAAACATGGAGGAGGCTCAGTCATGTTTTGGGGCTGCTTTGCTGCATCTGGCACAGGGTGTCTTGAATGTGTGCAAGGTACAATGAAATCTGTAGACTATCAAGGCATTCTGGAGAGAAATGTGCTGCCTTGTGTCAGAAAGCTTGGTCTCAGTCGCAGGTCATGGGTCTTCCAACAGGACAACGATTCAAAACACACAGCCAAAAACACCCAAGAATGGCTGAGAGAAAAGCTTTGGACTATTCTAAAATGGCCTTCCATGAGCCCAGATCTGAATCCCATTGAACATCTGTGGAAGGAGCTGAAACATGCCATTTGGAGAAGACACCCATCAAACCTGAGACAACTGGAGCAGTTTGCTCATGAGGAGTGGGCCAAAATACCTGTTGACAGCTGCAGGATGCTCATTGACAAATACAGAAATTGCTTCATTGCAGTGATTGTCTCAAAAGGTTGTGCAACAAAATATTAAGTTATGGGTACCATCATTTTTCTCCAGGCCTGTTTCATTAGTTTTTTTTTTTTAATAATTATGTTAATCAGCAATTCAAAAGTGATGGCTGATTTTGATTATTTAATTTTCAATACATTTTTATTTATTGTTACTTTTTGTAAGTTTCAAGTGATTTCAGTGAGAATTGTGGGTTTTTCCTTCTTTAACTGAGGGGTAACAACAATTTTGTCCACGTGTGTATATACCTGTCATAAGCCATGGCGGTCAACAGCAGGAATTCAGATGCATTTAAAAAGTAATATAAGAAACACTGAAGCAAACAGCATGAATAAGTCGTGGTCTGTTTCTCTGATAAAAAGTCGAGCAAAAGCTTCGGGTAGAGACTTGTGCTGTAAAGAATGGAGTTCCCTAACAAAGCTGCAATGAATATGTACATGGGTTCATGTAAGCTTTTATGAATCCAAATCAGGCAAATGATGGTTGAATTACTGCAGAGTATTAAAACAAATGACCAACAAGAAAAAAAAAAATAAAGAAATCTGAATTTGTGCAAATCAATGTGTCCACCCAGGGTTATTACAGTTGCATTGTACTCACTATCCATCAGAATTATTGCGAAAGGAAGTCAATCAAGCAAAAAACTGACTATGCAGACCATGAATTGGTTAAAAAAAATCAATTCCCAGGTAAACAAAGAGTTTAATCAAGAAATCTGTACCTCAAATTTTCATATAAAAAATTAGGAAACGGTTCAGTTCCCTCTGACAAACTGGATGACTGCCCCCAAACCTGATAGACAGACAGACCTGCTAAGAGGTGAACATTGTGACTAAGGTGACCTCAAATTATAAGCAAAAAGTCCTCTGGGAGAGAACGTTTGCCATGGCAGCATCAATGTTTTCCATCAACAAACCTGCTCTGTCAGAGCGCTGAGACATACTGATCCACAGCGCATTATTTCTGCAAACAAGACTCAAAGTTAAGTCAGTTGTGTATCACTGTGCTGTTCACCATTCCTAAACATTTTACATAAAAATATCAAAATAATAATACAAAGAAAAAACATTTTTATTTTCTTTTTCCTCATTACTGACTTTAGAGCTTATGAATTTCCTACTTTCAGCATACAGAAAAACAACTAATTATCCCTTTTTTCTGAAAAGTTGGAAGATAAAGAGTAATCCTTTTGAATAGAATGTACATTTTTGTCAACAATATATAGACCAAACAGTAATTTTGTCCACACCAAATGCGTACACACATATTTAAATTCCATTATATGACTGATTTATCTCTTTGAATGTAACAATGATGTTGGGCATTTGTATCCATATCCGAGGGACTTAGCCAATGCTAATTTGAATCAGAAATTTAAAAAATTCCAATCTTCTTAGATTTTTAAATTGTATTTTATAAAACAAAAAAGGTGAAGAAGGACCCTGGTGTCAACAGGTTCTTAACTTCTTCAGGTACATCCCGTCTTTGGTTGTAAATTTGTAAGGGACATGTACTGTACTGTATTATTAACTGTACAAAATTATTAATAAAACTCTCAGTCAATCAGCAAATACATAAATAAATGAAAAAATATTTAGGTTAATAAATCAATAATAAATGTCAGCTTTCTGTTTATTCAGTCTTTAAAACGTCCATATTAACACAATTCAATTAACACTGTTACATTTTAACTGTTACAGTTCTTTAACCTCCACCAGTGGGCTCTTCTTAACATGGTTTCTCTTGCCTACTTCTTACTGGACACTTGGCTAACTCCATGGCTGAGCCACATCTGGTTTGAGGGAGGATGATGGGAGCTTGGGTAGAGGTATCAATCGGCAGGCCTTGGAGAACCGATCGATCATGGTCAGGATGTTGGTGTTGTTATTAGACCTTGGGAGATCTGTCACAAAGTCCACAGCCATGTGGGACAAGGGTCGCTGTGGTATCAGCAGTGGTTGGAGGAGGCCCGCCGGACGCTGGCAAGGCACTTTCATACTCTGACAAGTGGAGCACCATGTGACAAACTGGGCCATGTCCACCTGCAATGTGGGCCACCAGAGAAGGTTGGTCATAAGATCTTGTGTGGCGGAGATACTTGGGTGTCCAGCTGTGGGTGTGGCGTGAACCAGATGCAGGACTTCCTGGTGATAAGAGGGAGGCACGTATGTCCGTTCGGCTGTGTATGATGGAGGAGGAGGATGCTGCGTGTTGAGGTCAGCGATCTCTGTCATGACGTCCCATTGGACAGGAGCCAGAACGAGTGTGGGTGGAACCATAGTTTCAGGCACCTTGAGGATGTCTGCTGGAGTGTCGTGGAGCCGGGAGAGAGCATCCGCCTTGCCGTTCTTGGAACAGTAGGTGATTTAGAAATGAATGCGGGAGAAGAACAGAGACCAGTGAGCATGACGGGGGTTAAGGTGCTTGGCAAAACGTATGTACTCTAGGTTGCGGTGATCTGTCAACAGAAGAAAGGGTTCAGCAGCACCCCTCCAGCCAGTGTCTCCACTCATCGAATGCTGCCTTCATGGCCAACAGCTCCCAATCTCCGATGTCATAATTGCTCTCAGCAGCGGTCAAGTTTCGGGAATAGAAAGCACAGGAGTCTTTTGAGGTTGGCTTTGGCATTGAGACAGCACCGCTCCTATCCCGGTGCTGAAAGCGTCGGCCTCCACGATGAACTGAGTCATTGGATCTGGATGACTTAGGATGGGAGCTTGTGAGATGCGGGCTTTAAGACCATTGAAGGTTTGAGTGGCCTCAGCCATCCAATGTAGCTGTTGAGGACCGCCCCTGAGTAGTGACGTGAGCGGTGCTGCCACAGTGCTGATGCGTCGAATGAACCGCCTGTAGAAATTAGCGAAGCCCAGAGACCGCTCAAGCTTCCAAACAGTAGTGGGCTGGGGCCGCTGAAGCACCGCCTCCACTTTCTTTTGGCCCATGGCCACCCCCTGAACACTGATGATGTAGCCGAGGATTGACACACGGGTTTGATAAAGCCAAACCAGCAAACCTGGCTGGGTTAGAGGGGCTAGGGATTCCCACTGCTGGATCCATGTCTGGCGAAACATTCTGTAAAAATGAGTCAGAGGCAGTTGGATCCATCTGCAGTGTTTTATCGTAGAACACAGGGCCGTGTTAATCAGGAGGCGGCAGGGACAGACAAGGGACAGACAAAGGGTCAAGGCAGGCCGTAGACAGGCAGGTGTGGGTTCAGAGCCGAGGTAGAGACCAAAGCAACAAGAGGATGAATGCTCAGGATTGCCATTTAATGAACAATGCTTTGCACCGAGCAGAGCTGAGGTGCTGACAAAATACAGTGGTGGTTGATGAATGATGAGAAACAGCTGAGGGACTTCTGGGAGTGGCTGCAGGGGTTGCTGGGTGGTGTAGTGAACTGGGAGCAGTCAGTACTCTGGAGACTGAGTGCGCAGGCCACCAGAGGGGGAGACAGAGGCCCACCGCCTGACAATAGACTTTATCATCTTGTCCACACATGCCAAATGAAGCTATAATTGAGATTTTACAAAGAATTTAAACTCAGGGTGTATTCAGACTGACAACATTGTTTGGTTTGGTCCGAGTACACAAATTTGTTTCAGACAGATTGAGTTTGGTCTGTATTCAGACTGGTGTCTACGGGAGATTTCTGTTTTTAACTAAAGCTTGTAAGCAAAACCATGAGACTAAAGATCTCTTCAGTCATAGTCGTAGAAGTACGAGGCGAATCAAAACAACAAGAGAAAGTCAGAGGTGCAGTCCTCGTCAGGATGGTTAACTTATTAAAACTTTATATTTTGATTACTAGTTTTTACATGTTACTTTGGTACGTTGGAGGAATGCTGCAAGACGGTTACTGGCAAGAACTATGCCGTTTGTGCTTTAACTCAGAGGATGTTAGCAACTGCAGTACTGAGGAGATGTTGGCTATAAATGTAGGATGATAAGTGTTTATGATAAATAGATTGTCGGGGAAACAGTGAGAAACAATGTGCATCATGTTAAAATTTGTATTAACCTGCCCGCATTCACCCCACAGCATTTCAATGAGTTGCTGTGTCTCACTCTTGCACTACAAGCTAGTTTTTAGGATGAGGTCACAGGGGTCACGTGACGTAACGATGTGACGTAGTGTAATTTTACTCTATTGAAAATAATTTTATGTCCACAGTTGATGTATGACTACATTTATTTATAGACTTGACCTGATCTCCCTCTTTCTTATTTCATATTATGACACATAGAAAAAAAATGATGTTTTTTTTCAAGATTCTCTGCAGTTTATGTTTCGACTACCATAAAAGAGAGTACCACCACTTCCTGTTGGCCACTTAAAGCACTGAATGTTACACTGCCGACAAAAACATACCCGACAACAAATTTTTATAAAAAGTAACTGGATAGCAGTTCTATGTATTAAAGAGCATACAAATTACAAAATCTTTGAAAAAAGCATCAGCTGACTGATCAAGACTGTTCAGAGGCCAGAGCAAGACCATAGAGGGCAGCAAATGTAGGAGTCACAACAGAGCAGCTTCTTTCAAAGAAAGCCAAGAAAACAGATTTTAAATGTGCAGGCTGGTAAGCAGAAAACAAATATATTTGTGTTAGCCCAAATCTAAAGCTGAATTGGCATTTGCATTTGTTGCTTGTACTGATAAAGGTGGGTTAAATATTATTGCCTTCTTCTGCTGCTCCAGTGCTGTGTACATGTTTTGTTTATGTTTTACTTTATTAAGTTGTCTTTTTGTTACCTTTATTATTTGTATGTTTTACAAATTAAGTATTATTATTTTTTATTTAACTATTTTTTTTATGTCATGTTATACTTTTGCTCTTCTGCTTTTATTCATCTAGGATTTTTTTTTTGTTGCAAATTATTATTTTTCCTTTTATTCCTTATTTACAACTAAACAGCTAAATGAATACTATTGTGATACCAATTGCAATATTCAAAAGAGTGCAAAGAATTTTTTTATACCTCATATATTTGTTTTTTCAGCCATTCAATAAAATTGCTTTAAAGTTGAATCCATTACAGTGTTAAAGTTGTTAGTACATATGATTTTATATGGACATGGAGTTATCACAGCTCAAAATTCCAAGAATTTAATTATTTTTGAGGAAATTAAAGCAACTTTAATGTCAGTGGAAAGAAAAAGAAAAGAAAAAAAAAAACATTCATCAGAAAATTACCTAACTTCTCAGTTTTTTTCCATCAACCCACATTTTGATATATTTATATATGGCCTTCATTTTCAGTCCATATATGACTGGATTAAGAAGCGGATGACACATTATTATATGTACTGTCAGTATAAAATTGATTATATCTGGTAAACCAGATGCCACTCTGACAACAACTGCATGATAAGCAATAAGTAGAGAAAAGTTCATTAAAACCAGCAAATGAGGCAAACAGGTTTGTGCAGCCTTTTTCTTGACTTTTCCACAACTCTTGCAAGAAACTATGAGTATCCTTGTGTATGAAAAAAGTATAAAAAACAGTGGACAGATCCCAATGTTCGTTATAGTCATCGCACCATAGATATAAAGCATTTTTGGAATTGCGCAATACAAAGAAGTAAAAGCGTTGTTGCAAAAAAATGCTTTCACTGTTAATCTGCAGAGTTTTAAGTTCACATTTACTGCAATCTGTACTGCAAAATGGCAGGCAGGCATCAGCCAAGCTAAAGACATTAAAGTACTTACAGTTGCTTGCCTCATGATTGTTGGATAACGGAGGGGCTTACATATGGCCACATACCTGTCAAAAGCCATGACCGCCAGCAGTAAAACCTCTGAAAAACTTAACGAGTAAAATATATACATCTGCAAAAGACAAAATTGATAAGATATGGTCTGTTTTTCAGATAAGAAGTCAATCAAAAGCTTTGGGTATACATTAGTGCTGAAAAAAACAGAGTTGACTAACAAAGCGGCTATTAAAATGTACATGGGTTTGTAAAGCTCTTTATGCAAAACAATAATGCACACAATTGATAAATTGCAAAAAATAATTAATACATACGCTGATAACAGAACCATGAAATAAAGCCACTTATATTGATGTATTTCCACATAGCCATCTAAAGTTATGTAAGTTGCATTTGTATCAGTATTCATATTAAAAGGAATACAAACATTTTTAAAGCTTAAAAAAAAAGATTCCCATCTCTTCCGCTTCCCGACAGTAACTTTCCTAAACCCTTTATGGCTGTTTGTCAAAGCCGTTGAAAAGATCAACAGGTTCACTTATCGCCCACATGGATTTTTATAAGAATCTGCTTTGCACATCAGCAGTAATTCTGTCCAATCCTTGTTCTCCAAGCAAATTGATGTAAGAGAGAGAGAGTACCTAGTCTAAAACAGAGCAAGAATATTTCGCTATTTTTTGGGCTCCAGAGATATAGAATTTATACCCAGAATAGGGTCAATTCACTTGAATTTATTTGGCTCTTTAGAACTCAGAAATAAAAAACTAAGATTGATTTATAAGGCCTTATACCTGGAGGATTTTACTTTTACAGTAAAAAAAAAAGGAAAGAATGACACCGTAGAGTTCCTGTGCAACTCTTGCTTGTGCCACTCTGCTACATTGAAAAAGGAACACATAAAAAATCTTCAAGTCAAAGATTGAAATGCATGCCATTTTTTGTGACAAATTTAAAGTTATTTTGGAAATAATAAAATGGACCAGAATTAAAATTAGGATTTAAAATGTGTCATGGTTTCACTGTGGAGAAACACAAGACGCAGGGGGGCTGTAAATAAAAATTAGAATTAGACACCATAGATATATTAGCAAATTATGTCTTGAAGGGACATCTGAACACTTCCAGAAGGTACTTTATACAGCATTGTTTAAAAAAAAAAGTAAATACATTACTGAAAGCAAAAAATAATATTTAATGAAGAGAAGAAAACATGATATATGACAAAGAAATAAAGAAAAACCTCTTTGCATAAAGTAGCACAAAAAGACTTTAAAGTCTTGCTTTACTAGCGCAAAGCCGTTTTTCTCAGCAGATCAGAAAATTCAAGTTGATCGCTTAAGAAGTTGACATGAGAACAAGCGTAATAGGTTTTGACAAAGATGCCTCAACCCTTGTTAAAAGTTAAGCGTTAAAATGCAAAAAAAAAAAAAAAAACGTAACTAGTTTAGGTTATGTTATGTTATTATATTTTTCGATCAAAAACGAGTATTTTAGACCGAAATATGCAACGCTTGCGGGGGGGCGAGGGGTGTTCTAGCTGCCATCTTGTCTGCAACCAGATTCCCGTTGTCCTAAATAAACAGAGAAGGTATCTGCCTTTTGAAGGAAGCAATTTCTTATTCACTCACATTTATAATGTTTAATCTTACACCAAATATATGAACCGAAAATTTGACTCCTATTTGACGTCTGCACGGTGGCACAGTGGTTAGCGCTTTCACAACAGTTCAAATCCAAGGTACGTTTGAATGAGATAAACAAAACTCTCATTTAATTTTGTTTCCCAATTGCCAATTACTGAAATCATGAGTCCAATAGAAAAAACATACAAATCTCCCCCACCACAGCAGGATATGTAGTGACCCAAAGTTTACTCTAATGGAACATGAGAGTTTTTATTCGAAAAAAACAAAAAGTTATGTACCTTCTGTAGAAGCTCTTGCCTGAACAACATTTAGGATTAAAATAAAACAAAAATTAAAAAAAAAGTTTTGAGGCTGAGTTAGACTCCAACAGCCCCATGACCCTGAAAGGGACAACACAGGTCTAGAAAATACATGGATGGATGGAAGGAAAATTCATTTTTATGCAGAAATCTTCACTAGAGGTTTAGTTTACAACTACTAAATTACTAAAAAGTGCTAAAATCAAAGCCAGGAGAAAGCATCAGGTATCCCCTAAGGGCGTCAGTTGTTGAGGATATTGACTGAAATCCCCACCTTTACCCCACTGAAGAAGCTAAAGTATGACGTCTCAGCTGTCCAGTGAACCACTGGAATGGTTAGCGGCGGTCTGGTACGATGGTTCATTCCTAAGAGGCCATCACTTGGTTGCTTCATGATGTGTTCCATCACTCTGTCGATGGCAAGGACTCCAGGGATCAGCTGATGGACGTCAAATAGGGCAGGGAGATGGCTGCTGCCTACTCCCTGAGGATCTGGATCCTGGAAGTGAAGAAAGACTGGTCTCCAAGCAGTCTCAAAACAGTGTTCCTTCGAAGTCTTACTATGGTGCTTTGGGCTCCAAAGTATTAATTCATTTCTTAATAATGTAAGTCTAACCAGGTTTAATGAGGATTAAAGCTCAAACTCAGACTCACCGCTTTCATTGTCTGAACTTCATGAAGCTTTGTTGCTGATGCCCAACAACAAAGCTCCAGGGCATGATGGCTTTCCTTATGAATTTTACAAAGAATTCTGAGAACAGCTGGTACAAATTTTTTATAAAATGGTCACATTTATCAAGGAAAGCCAATCACTGCCACCTCACATGAATTCAGCCAACATAATCCTCCTTCTCAAACCATCAAAATGATCCCACAATTCCTTCAAGCTATCGCCCCATTTCTCTAATCAACACAGACTTTAAAATTATTTTCAAAGTACTAGCACAGAGAATAGAAAGAAGTCACTCCTCATATAATGTCCCATGATCAAACTGGATTCATCAAAGGTAGACACTCAAGTTGTAATATCTGCAGACTTGTTAACATAATAGATTTTGCCACTATTAAAAACCAAGAAACAACCATACTCTCATTGGATGCTAAAAAGCATTTGACAGAGTAAACTGGAAGTTTCTCATTGCAGCCCTCCATCAATGTGGGTTTGGGGAATCCCAAATTATATCACATATTATATATATCACAATATTATATCACAACCCAAATGGATCAGTCGGAACTAAAAGACTCCTGACAGGCTTTTCTTTGAAAAGGGACCAGACAGGACTGTGTACTCATCCCCTCTCTTTTTGCTATATTTATTGAACCTCTCACTCCACCCACCCAGAGAGGGCAACCTACCTTTCTCCAGTCTAGAACCATGGCCTCAGACTTAGCGGTCCTGACCCTCATCCAAGCCGCTTCACACTCGGCTGCAAATTCCAATGCATGCTGGAGGTTCTTGTTCGATGAAGCCAACAGGACAACATCATCTGCAAAGAGCAGAGAGGAAATCCTGTGGTTCACAAAACACACCCCTATTAGCCCATGGCTGCTCAAAGATATTTTGTCCATAAAGACTATGAACATGCACCGGGAACAGGTCTGACTTACTGCCGGCTATGCAGACCAAGCTCCTGCTCTGGTCATACAGAAACTGGACAGCCCTGAGTAACGCTCCTCGGACCCGATACTCTCAAAGCATCCTCCACAGGACACCACGGTGGATGCGGTCGAACGCCTTCTCCAAATCTACAAAACACAACTCCCACGAACCCTCCAGTACCCTACTGTATATAGGGTGTAGAGCTGATCCACAGTTCCATGGCCAGGACGGAAACCGAACTGTTATTCTTGAATCTGAGGTTCGACTATCAGCCGCACTCTCTTCTCCAGTACCCTGGCATAGACTTTCCCAGGGAGACTGAGGAGTGTGATTTCCTGGTAGTTGGAATACACACACCGGTCCCCCTTCTTGAAAAGGGGAACCACCACCCCTGTTTGCCAGTCGAGTGGTACAGTTCCCAACTGCCACGCGTCGCGACGTGTCAGCCAAGACACTCCCACAGGATCCCAAGACTTGAGGTTCTCGGCGCGGACCTCGTCCACTCCCGGTGCCTTGTCACCGAGGAGCTCATTGACTACCTCTGTGACTTCAGCTTGGGTAATGGACAACTCCACCCCAAGGCTCCCGGCCTCTGCTTCCTCCATAGAAGGCGTGTCAGCAGGATTGAGGAGATCCTCCAAGTATTCCTATCACCGCCCAGTCCCACAATGTCCCCAGTCGAAGTCAACGGCTCCCCACCTGCACTGAAAAAGGTGCCTGCAGAGAATTGCTTACCACACCTGAGGGGCCGGATGGTTTGCCAGAACCTCTTCGAGGCCAATCGATAGTCCTTCTCCATGACCTCACTGAAGTCCTCCCAGGACAGAGTTTTTGCCTCCACTACTGCCCGGGCCACAGCTTGCTTAGACTGCCAATACCTGTCAGCTGCCTCTGGAGCCCCACAAGTCAGCCAGACCTAATAGGACTCCTTCTTCAGACATCATCGCTTAGATTCGGTGTCCACCACCGGAGGGTCTCGCTGCATTGGCAGTTAAAGGGAGAAAGTTTATCCTGGATGTAACGTGTGCGTTGATGAACCAAGTAAGTTTCTGTTAAGGTATGATCATATTTTCTCAAATAGGGGTGGGGGCGCTCGGGCCCCGGACCCCAGACACACCTTTTCTGGTCCCGGGTGGGGCAACTTTCTTGGGGCCCGTGGTTGTTTATTCCCTCCCACGTTGGGGGTTGGGGGGGAAATTGGAGTTTTGTTGGGTTGCGATCTCCACTGAAGCTATCACTGTGGGCCCAACGGTGCCTGACCAGAGATCTTACAGGGTCAGCGCTTGGGGGTGTGGGCCAGGGCTTGCCCCTGGGAATGGTTCCCTCTTGGCTTCTCTCTCCTTGTGTGGCGTCGGGGTGTCTTTTTATGCAATGGGGCCCTTGCGCGTAAGAGACTTGGCCCCAATGCTGGAAGTGGGTGGGGTCACCAATCAGGGATCAGTTTGGCAGCTGTCCAGCTCCTACCCTCCTTCCTCATACAACCACTTTTTGGAGGGGAGAGAGGGGGTCGGCTTGCTATGCTTCTGGCTGGGCTGGGGCTTGCACTCTGTGCTTTTGTGCCTCACTGCTGTCGGGCGTTGGGGCCTGGTAGTCCAGCAGGCCCTGGGTGCTTTGCTCGACTGTCGGGCGGGTGGATCTCCTCCATCGGCCCTACTGTACGGGTGTGGGGGAGCCCTAGTCACTGCTACTGCTTTGGCAGGGGTCTTGGTGGATGGCCAGAAATTCCCCTCTCCTTTTTAAATTTTTTACATATCACCCACGTGATAAATATTAATATAAAGATTCACCTGAGTGCAGGTGTCATCTCACCTTTGCACAATTAGTTTATGGGACATAATTAAATGCTTTACATGTGTTGGTTTGTATGCATAAGTGTGCATGTGAACTGTAGTTGCATTGTGTTTATGTTGACAAGTTTGCATGTAAAGATGCTTGGAGCCAACAGGTATGTTTGTAACATCTGAGTGGACAGGCCTTGCCCATTTTAGACTAACATTCACACCTGACTGAAATGATTATAAACTTTCAACATCTTATTGTGTGTTGTTTTATGATTCAATGCCCGCTCACCTGTAATCATCCAACAATTTCTTTAACCCACCCTTTTTCCTCTGTCTTTTCTTCCATTAACCCCCTCCCTCGCTCTAACATCACTCTCTCTTCTTCTTCCTTCTTCTTTTCTGTCTGGTCCAACGAAAATGATACAAACATAATCAATATAAATAAAGTTCTCTTTAAATTACAAAAGGGGTTTATACAAATATACACCTTGTGTGTCCAAAAATTTATAACCCCAGATTCTAACAGTAAAATATGTCTAACACAAAAGGCTCTCAGCTCATATCTGTTTGCTATGCTGTTGGTCAGCTTGCACAGGCATTTGTAAAACAAAATAAAAATAAATAAAAGTTGTCCTGATAATGGGTGACTGGCCTGTTGAGACATGCCAGCTCAGACTCCAGCGCAGCAGGCAATTTCATCAACTTGGTATTTGCTCATGCTCACCATGTCTTCCTGCTTACCTGCGAGTTGCGGGTAGGAATCTCTGCCCTAGACGGCCATCAACTTGGGTCGAGCTGGATCTAGTTCCTTACCCAGGATGTCCAACTCACCACTATGACTGGCCACCAAGAAACCATCAGGCTCTTCACCATTGACTCCCTCCGGTGTGCGGTCGTCTTGGGTCTCCCCTGGCTTGAGATATGTGATGCCACCATCACCTGGTCATCGCAAAATCTTACATTTACCTCTGCCAACGTGTCCCTGGGGCACACAAAATGCCAGCAGATAGCCTAGACCAGTATCTCCATGGCCGATCTGGCCTCTGGGAAAGAGTCTCTGCCCACGCAATATTGGAACCTGCAGGAAGCATTTAACAAACAGCATGCCACTCGGCTTCTACTCACAAGCCCGTTGACTGCGGGTTCAACCTGCTGCCTGGGGCCACTCCTGCCAAGGTAAGGGTGTTTCTTTTGTCACAGCCAGTGACAGAAGCCATGCAGGCCTACATTCAGGAAGAATTGCAGAAGGTGTTCATCCAGTCATCCAGATCTCCAGCCTCCACAGGCTTCTTCTTCATCAAGAAGGAGGATGGTGGTCTCCGGCCCTTCATTAACTTCTGGAACCTTGGACATCACTGTGAGCAATCAATATGTCCTCTCAGTGATGCCAATTTTAACTGCACCTTCATATTCTACCTCAGCCTTGGTGGTCTGAGACGGTTTATCTGAGCCAATGAGGTCAAAGTGAAATACTGGTACATGTTGCAACTGATTGCCATGGACCTGTGCAGTACATACAACCTGAATCAGGCCTCTGCCTTCTCCTCTGACAGCCATCGGTAACCTTCCCCAAAATACTGACCACCTGGCTCCCGCTCTCATTGCACTTCATCTCCCATCAACCACTGCTCGATTGCCTGTATATCCAACAGCTGTTTCCCATTCTGCAAACAACCTGCCTTATTTAATTAGGGCACTGAGCTCTGCTTGTTGTGAAGTCTTGTTTGTGCTCGTGCCAACAGTCTGAGCATCTTCATCTGATGTATTCCCTGTGTCTGACCCTTGCCTGTCTGACCCTCTATTCTGTCTGACCCTTGCCCTGAGATTTGATTCTTCATGAGTGCTGAAAGGCTCATTTGTTACATGTCTGCAGCTGCTTGCTCTGTGTACATGTATTAAATCTTGTTGGACATGGATGCAAACGCCTCGGCCTCTAAGTCAAACATTCACAGAATACTTAAATGTAGTGGGCAGCAAAATGTATCACCAATAACACCTGCAATAACATGCTGTCCCCCTGGACTATGTAATCATTAGAGGCGAAGAAGGCAACCTGCAAAGAGAAATCTATAGGAAACCCTCCCCCAACTGATTGTTAACTTTTGTTTGATTGACACCCCTCCAAACTGGGAGTAATAAAAACTTTGAACAACAGGGCAAAACAAATCCCCAGCACAACATATGCTTAGAGTAAGGAAGAGGTTGATTTTAAATGGGCTCTGAAAAACTGTGGATGTCCCAAATAGGCTTTCAAAGGGCAACCTCTCACCCCAGAGGGAATACAGAGGAAGGCTGTCCTTACAAAAACATTGTCCTTCCGTATGTCACCAGTGTCTTGAACAAATGTAAGAGAATTTTTGATAACCAACACAAACTCAGTTCAAATATAGCAATACACTGAGGCAAAAGCTGGCTATAGAGAAATTAAATAGCCAAGAGGATTTATCTGCGTAGATAGAACAACCCCCCAGGACCATTTTCTGCTGTTTATTCTATTTTAAAAGACAACAGACATTTAAAAGACATTTGAAGACAACAATGTGCAACTTATTGACAAACAAGATTTATAGTTCAAAAGAAGCGTCAGAAAACGAACACATGAACAAGTTAATAACTCTTCCCTTAACAGCGAGGAAGACCTCAGGCAAAATTAGTCTCTTGTTTACCATGTTGCCCTTTCACTCCTTTGTAGAAAAAAACAAACTCCAACGATTATGATTGGGACAAAGGGAATTACAAGATGCAACTCTTTGTTTCCCTTTAAAGAGCCATCTACATGTAGGATTGTGGCTGCCCTACTCAGAAGATTCAAATGTGGATTGAACCCTGCACTCAGACTAATGAAGCCGCTTGGATAAAAAGTAAAACATTTCCAAGAAGACATTTCAAATCCAGTTAATATGACTCAACTGCAAGACAGATACCATGTTATTTATATGATAAAAAATGTGAAGCTGTCTTTCTTTGGTCTATCACAAAACATGTATTATTTTATGTGATTTTTACAGAATCAGATAAAAGAAAAAAATAATCTGTTACTGTTGATAAAAACATTTAAGAAAACAGAAACACGTGCAAAAAATCAAAATGCTATATGTACATATGATGCAATGGCTATAAATGAGAAAAAAGCTGACACATTTCACTGACAATAATATAAAAAACCTCTTTACTTAAAAAAAGGAGTAAGTGCTGAACAACAATGATAAAAAATGTAAATGCATGTATTTCAACTTCCTGACGTTTCAGAAAATGGTACCATAAAGAAAATACTAGTTTACTATCAAACATTTATTTCGAAGCACATCCTGATGTAATGAAAAATTCTCAATAGTCTCGAAAATCCAACTACACAACTGCTAATCAAAAATCTTTTTTAAAGCACAAATTGATGTCTTCTAACAAAAGTCTCTTCAGGAGTTCAGAGATCTTTTTCACCTTTACACCATAGATAATTGGGTTAAAGAGAGGATGGTACAGCACCACTTGTAAAGTCATAATAAAACGTGCAGTTTTGTGCAAATCAATTTCCAGTCGAGCGATCACGATGTCATAAGAACACAAACAGGAGAAACTGATCAGGACCAGCAGGTGAGGCGAGCACGTCTGTGCGGCTTTTCTCCTGATGTTCATGCTGCTTCGATAAGACACAAGAAATATTTTAGAATACGTAAACAATATAAAAATCATAGGAATTAATATTGTAGTAAGGATAATAAATACACCATAAACAACATACATTGTTGCTGAGTTCATGCAGTAAAGTTTAGAAATCCCATTATTACAAAAAATTCCTTTTAAAGAAAAGTGACAAATTTTTAAGTTACTTATCATAAAAAGTGACGGAACGAGCTGACAAGCAGGCAAAAGCCAAGCTAGAACCAGCAGAACAGATACTGTGGATTTTTTCATAATGCTTGCATATTGCAGAGGTTTGCATATTGACACATACCTGTCATAAGCCATTGCAGACAACAATAAGAATTCTGCACCACACAGGGTGTAATGAATAAAGCTCTGCAAGTGGCACAAAAAAAGAGAAATGATCTGTCGGTCAGATAAGAAGTCAGTTAGAAGTTTGGGGTAAATATTTGTGCTGAAAAAAAGAGAATTCAGCAACAGGGCAGCAATGAAAATGTACATGGGCTCATGGAGACTTTTATGAATACAAATGAGACAGAATATGGTCAAATTAGCAAAAATGATTAAAACATATACAATAAGCATGATGACAAAATACAGAAATCTGTAACTTTGTAAGTCCACATGCCCTGCAAAAGTTATGTATGTTATGTTTGCGTCATCCATCATAAAAATGCAATGCTTTCTTAT
The DNA here is from genome assembly GCA_016861445.1 of Oryzias woworae. NCBI lineage: Eukaryota > Metazoa > Chordata > Actinopteri > Beloniformes > Adrianichthyidae > Oryzias > Oryzias woworae. The sequence goes on from BOLG01000197.1 coordinate 2,759,427, forward strand.
GCTCAACAAGGAGTTTGTGTTTCTTCACCTCAAAGCAGAAAGCTTCAGCAGGTGAATGAGTTTTATCTGATCCTTTCTTTCTCTATGGATCTCATTAGCTTGTTGACAAAAATGACAACAGATTAATTATGTCATGGAGACTGAACACCAGATATCATGTTGTTTTACATCTGCAGAGTAAAGTACATTAATTATAATTCATTTTATCCCAAACAAAAAATACATGTAAAGGAAGAGCACAGCAGAAGAAAGAATGCTATGAATAGCTGTATTTTAGTGGTTACTTTTATTGTTTTTTAGTTAAAGGACTAAAAACTTGCAAAACAATTGCTGATTTTATTTTTTTGTTTCAAAAAATCCTTGCTGTTTTACATTATGTTAAGCCTGGCTTGAGGAATTGGGGAATCCACGTGTCACAAGTATTAGCATTTCTGACAGATTTAAAGAATTCTAGGCAAAGCAGGGACAGGAAGCTATTTTGGTCTCTGGTGACAGGTGTTCTTTCTGGGATCAACTTGTGTGTGGTAGCATTCAGTCTCCCAGGTTTAACACCATGGCAGTGTTAAAGAGAAGAAATAGACTTGGGATGCATGTGGGAAAAAAAAAAGTCCTTAAAATCCCTCTCTAATCATTTTGCTAGCTTACAGTCCCTCACAACCCCAACCTAACATTAGCGGTGCAACAAAAATGTTGAGCAGTATTGGAAATATCCAGACATTTTAACCCAGATTCCAGCTGAAATGAAAGATAACAAAGACATACATGGATCTCTGTGTCTGCAAAGAGATGCTTCAGAATGGAGCAGAAAAGGGAGCTTTTAATTGTAGCTTCATCACAAGATTTTTCAAAAGGCTTTATGTTGTCTGCTCCGGATTCATCACAATTTGAATAAAGGAATACTCAGAAACACAGTTTTCCTTTTGACTCATGAAACTCATAAAAAATGCTACAAGAATATGTTGAAAACACCAAAAACATATTTTTATTTATCAGGTCAGCAGATGACACTGTCAATCTGGTCCTCCACTTCATCCTCCAGCTTCTGGACTCTGCAGGAACCTAAGCCAGGAACCTGTTTGTGGATTTCAGCTCTGCCTTCAATAATATCATTCCGACTTCGCTAAAGGAGCAACTCTCCCAGCTGAGTGTGCCTGACTCCACCTGCAGGGGGTTCGCAGACTTCCTGTTTGACAGGAAAGTGTATGAAGTGTATGAAGCTATGAAAACACATCTCCGACTCGCGGACCATTAGCGCTGGATCCCCCAGTGCTGCGTTCTTTCTCTTTTGTTCTTCTCCCTGTAAACCAACAGCTGCACATTCCAGTCACCACTCCGTCAAGCTCATGAAGTTTGCGGATGATACCACCCTCATCGGACTCATCTCTGATGGTGAAGAGTCCACCTACAGGTGGGAGGTTGGCCGCCTGTTGCAACCAGAGCTTGAGCTTAATGCTTTAAAGACAGTGGAGTTGGTTGTGGACTACAGGAAGAACTCAGCTCCATCTGTCCCCATCACCCTCTGTGACTCCACTATTGACACTGTGGAGTCCTTACGCTTCCTGGAAACTATCATCTCCCAGGACCTCAAGTGGGAGCAGAACATCAGCTCCCTCATCAAGAAAGCACAGCAGAGGATGTTCTTCCTGAGGTAGCTGCGGAAATTCAGTCTGCCAAAGACAATGATGGTGCACTTCTACACAGCCATCATTGAGTATTTGAATTTTCTCTAAATATTGATTTTAAAATGTGCTGCATGTACGGAGAACATGATAAAGCAACAAGAAAGACCAAGGACATGCAACATAATACAATAGTTCAGCATCACCACACAAATTTTCCGCTTCCGCCTAATGATGAGTTTGGGAGCAGTCTCGTGCAGTGGATGGGTGTGTGTGTGTGTGTGTGGTAAGCAGGTTATGCTGCTGATTGGTAGGTTGTGCTTTAAACTCTGAGTAGTTTAAAGGCATTTTTACCAACTGAGAAGAAAACAATAAAAACAAAGCCACAGATAACAAGTTGACCATAGGTTATTTTGCTATTGTGTTACTGGTCCGGCCCACTTGAGATCAGACAGGTTTAATGTGGTCCCTGAACCAAAATGAGTTTGAAACCCCTGGTAAACAACTTTTGAGTGGCTGGTATACCCTGTATTTATTCTGCATTGACCCAACACTTCCACCGTAAAAAAAAAAATTAAAATTAAAATATTCGCAATGGTGAAGGAAGAGGAAAGAAAATTCCAAATGAAAGAAAAAAGGAGCGAGATGAGGATTAGCGGATGGTGGGATAATAGAAGGAGGTTGAGAAAAAGTGGAGTGATAGAGGGAAAGCAAGTGAGAGAAGAAAAGATGAAAAAGGAGGAGGAAAAGAAAATGGAAATAAAAGAAAGGAAACGGCAAGTAAAAGACAGATAAAAGCAAGTGAAAAAAGAAAAGAGACAAGTGGATAAACAAAAACCAGTGATGAAGTCTTTAGGGAAGAGACAGATCAGATGAGAGGTACCGTAAATACAGGAGCATGACCTTTCCTAAAAGTTACAAATGGTGGAAATCAGTTCATGTTTATCCTTTTTTGCAGATGTGCAACAGGACTAGTAGTGGAGAGAAACAGCAGCAGTGGAAGGAAAGCACAGCATAAAACTAGATGATATGTATCTGCAGACACAGAAGGCTGCCTTGCAACCTAACAAAGAAATAGTATTTGTGATTGTAAAGAAAAAAAATTGTCTCTAATATCAAATTTGAAAATGTCTTCCTTAAGATCATTACTGATTTGAAATGTTGTTTACATTATCATGTTTAAGTTTGAAAATAAATACATTTTAAAGTATACATGCACTGCATGTTGCAGTATTTGTCCATAAATAAGGTACCACAAAGCTCAAGAAACTTTAACTAGAAAGCTTTATTAAAATTCTGTAAAAACACGTCTATCAGCCCCCAATGTTACCAAGCCCAAGAAACACCCCTGTTGAAAACCCTGTGATTTAGCAAGTTCTCCCAGTCATGGAGGAGTCTGACACTTTCGTCTTAGGTGCATGTCCACTGTGAGAGACATAATCTAAAAATAAATCTGGAAATCACATTGTACTATTTAAAAATGAAAAAATGTATTTGTTTGCCACTGCTGCAAATACACATTTGAACACCTGAGAAAGTTAATGCTAATATTTGGTTCAGTGATCTTGATTTGGGATTTCACAGGTCAAACATTTCCTGTAGTTTTCATCAGGATTCACCAGGTCAATTTCAGACTCCTCCTTGATTTCTTAGTGGGAGAACTTGCAAAATTACAGGGTGTTCATCCTGTCTAACCCTCTGACCACCCTTGCCTGTATTTTCTATTTGGAGCACCCTCTCTGCATTTCACTCTCTTAAAATGCATCTTACAAGCTCATCTTTGACTTGGATGGACAGCATTTTTTCCATGCTAGAGAACAAGAAAGCTGACTCTTCCTGACTAGATGGTATCTTAGCGGCTAAATACACCAACAAAATCATAGATCACCAAAAAATCATGGAGCAAGTCTCATGGAGTCGACTCTCTGTGGAATTTGCATGTTGTCCTCCATGCGTGAGTTTAATCCAGGCACTTTGGTTTCCTCCCACAATCCAAAAACAGTTTTTTAGGTTATTTGGTGACTGAAAATTGACCTTCAGTGTGAATGTGAGTCTGTGCAGCACCATGTTCAGAGTGAACTCTGACTTTGCCCAACAGTAGTTAGGGTAGGACCCAGCAACCCTGTGACCATGAAAGGGATCCATCAGATTATAAAAACAGATGGAACTAATCATTTTATTTCATGAATGTGACTAAGTTAATATTTAAAAGAAAAAAAAAAACAAATACGTTTTCTTAAAATCCTGCTTGATGATTACACTTTACAAGAAATGCAAACATGACACAGAGTTGGAAAAGTACTGACAGATATATAATATTTTATAAGTAAAAATAATGTCCAGTGAGACTGGGACTATCTGGAAACTATTGCTGTTCAGTTTATTCCCGAAACCTGGATTAGATGGTAAGAACTCATTTGAAAATCCAACTACACAACTGCTAATCAAATATCTATTTTAAAGCACAAATTGATGTCTTGCAACAAAAGTCTCTTCAGGAGTTCAGAGATCTTTTTCACCTTTACACCATAGATAATTGGGTTAAAGAGAGGATGGTACAGCACCACTTGTAAAGTCATAATAAAACGTGCAGTTTTGTGCAAATCAATTTCCAGTCGAGCGATCACGATGTCATAAGAACACAAACAGGAGAAACTGATCAGGACCAGCAGGTGAGGCGAGCACGTCTGTGCGGCTTTTCTCCTGATGATCATGCTGCTTCGATAAGACACTAAAAGTATTTTTGTGTAGCTGAAGATGATAAAAATCAAAGGTAAAAATATGCTATTAAGAAGCAGAAACACTCCATAAATGACATAAGCTGAGGATGAACCCATGCAGTAAAGTTTGGAGATCACATTATTACAGAAAATGCCTTTTAAATTAAAATTGCAGACCTTTATACTACTGATCAAAAAAAGTGATGGAACGAGCTGACAAGCAGGCAAAAGCCAAGCTAGAACCAGCAGAACAGAGACTGTGGATTTTTTCATAATGCTTGCATATTGCAGAGGTTTGCATATTGACACATACCTGTCATAAGCCATTGCAGACAACAATAAGAATTCTGCACCACTCAGGGTGTAATAAATGAATCCCTGCAAGTGGCACAAAGAAAGAGAAATGATCTGTCGCTCAGATAAGAAGTCAGTTAGAAGTTTGGGGTAAATATTTGTGCTGAAAAGAAGAGAATTCAGCAACAGAGCAGCAATGAAAATGTACATGGGCTCATGGAGACTTTTGTGAATACAAATGAGACAGAATATGGTCAAATTACCAAAAATGATTAAAACATATACAATAAACATGATGACAAAATACAGAAATCTGTAACTTTGTAAATCTACATAACCAGTAAAAGTGAGAAACGAGACATTAGAATTATCCATCATTTGATTCTTAACAAGTTGAGAGAAAAGTCTGGTTGTTTCTTATGCTCACAGAAAGGACTTAGTTTCTTCACCTCAAAGCAGAAAGCTTCAGCAGGTGAACGAGCTTTATCTGATCCTTTCTTTCTCTATGGATCTCATTAGCTTGTTGACAAAAAAACATATCAACAGTTAATTAGGAGATCTGAGATTTGTCAAGAAACTTTGTCAAGATTTATGGAAATTAAAACACTGGAAGTTTAGAAGGTATAAATTGCCAAAGACTTAACTATTAAAGATGATCAAGAATTTTTCATTTGTATTGTTCAAAGCAGATGAGGACTAGAGACCTGATGCACATTACTTTTTTTTTTTTAGCTATTCTAGTAAAAACAGTTGCACTTTAAGGTATATTAGGTAGGGTTGTGGATTGTTACATGGGTGGCAATCAGAATCAGTCCATAAATCAATATCCACAATTTACAGATCTATCCTTGATTCTTTCTATTTAATAACTTATGTTTGAATAGTTGCTTTATGTATGCCGTAAGGGATGTGTGAAAATTCAAGTAAAACATATTTAATCACATTTACCTTTAATTAGCAGCTGGATGACTCAGTTGACTGGGTGCAGGACTGGCACGTGGGAAACCAGTGTTTGATTCCCAGGATTCACAATGAGCCTAATCCAGTGTGGGGCCTGAGGCAAGACCCTTCAGGCTACTGCTTAACTGTGTAGCCACAGTCTGGGTCTTTCTGTGCCGGTCCCCAGGTTTGTGTCAGTAAGGGCATAAAAATCTCTGCCAAACCACCTTCACGAACAACGGAAAGGTGCTTTGCTGTGGCGACCCCTTGCAGGATGCACTGAAAGGTGAGCAAAGAACAATAGTTTCACGCTAAGACCACTACAGATGCAATATGTGCTTTGAGGAAGTTGATAGAGAAGTACTGTCGACTCAGTGGGTCCAATGACAACCAGGAAACCTAGTTCAAGTGCAGCAAGGAGGGAATGTCACAAAGCAGAGTCCAAGTGGAAGAAGGGCAGGCAGCAATTTCTTTCCAGATCTTGGAACAGTTAGATCAAGGTTCTTTTCATTAAACTCTGGACCCTTTCTGCTCCAAACGTACCTTTGCTCATTAGACCCAAAAAGTTCCATCTGAACCTGGTCGACCCACAGAACTTGTTTCTAAAATGCATCAGACTTGTTTCTATGTTCATTTGTGAACTTCAAATGTTGAGATTTTCTTCTGATGATTCTTCCATGAAGACCATATTTGTACAAATATCTCTTGACAGTAGAACAGTGTAGAACAACTCCAGAGTCTGCAGGTCTTTCTGGAGGGATGCTGCAGTCAAACGTGGGTTTTAACTTGTTTTTCTCACAATCCGGACAGCTGCTCTGTCTGAGATTTTTCTTGGTCTTCCAGATCTTGCTTTAACTTCCACTGTTCCTGTTGACTGACATCTCTAATGACATTCTGAACAGAGAATATTGGCATCTGTAAACACTTTGCTATCTTCTTCTAGCCTTCTCCTGCTTTATGAGCATCAATTCTTTTCAGTTTCATTGTTCAGGGACAACTGCTGGAAGAACCCATGATGCTGATTTGTTGGGTTAAGGTCAGATGGCTCAGATTATTTACAATCTTTGAGATTGAAATCACCTGGTCTTTGCAAACCAGAAATGTGAACAATCCGTTACGCTGTCAGATTTCAGCTTTTCCAAATGGGAAGGTGCATACAATGAATTCTGCAGGGTGCCCAAACTTTTGCACATGTCATTAGTTTGTTTTCTGTTATTTTAAAAGGGTAAATGATGTATATAAAACCACATTTTTTGACACATTAAAATAATGTCTCATATGTAAACTAATGCCTTTAGGAGATTTTTCAGTCTTTCTTTGGGTTCTTTATGCACAATAACATAACATTTTACTTGGAGGGCCCAAACTTTCGATCCCTACTATATAACTATTTTATCCTAGTTTGTGGACTCAAAACCCAGGAAAGAAAAAGGAAGCCTACAGAATAGTCCAGGATATTCCATCCAACTTCAGTGATGATGACTGTTGTGAGAACTGTGGTGATGACTTGCTAACTGAGAATAACAGAGATATAGGAGCTGAAGATGACAAAGATACAGGTGGTAAAGATGCAGAAAGTGAAGATGATGAGAATGCAGAAGATGGTCGGCATGATCAGGGAGCTATGGAAGATGAGCACATAGCATTTTACCATATAACTCTAAAGAAAGCTTCTATGACAAAAGCACTGATGAATACCGGCACTCTACAGTAAAGCAAAACTGGAAAACACAATGGAATCCAACTCGTGAAATAAAGAGCAGCCACTAAAGTAGCCTGTAAGGTGAGCTTTGGCACAGGACATCCCTGGCTCTAACTTATTAAGGTGAGAAATGCCAAAAGATGCCATGATGCTGCATGCAAACAGATGATCAAATACATCTGAATGTTGTGCAGTGTGCCACTTGTGTCAGGCTCTTTCAGTATTGAATGATTGCTAGGAAAGGCAAGCAGTGGTCATCAAGGGTGGCTGTTGATTATCCATCTTGAATTCAAAGTAAACTTGTGACTTGCAGTTACACCAACTGACCACTAAATTAAACTCAATAAAAAAATGTAAAAGGCTTTTACTTGTTTGCGCTTTTCTACCTTCTTTGAAGGCCTGAAGCGCTTTACAGTCACAGTCCCATTAACACACTGATGGTGGTTCTTCTGCCAAACACTGATGCCAACCTTCCACCAGAGGCAATGTGAGGTTCAGTGTCTTGCCCAAGGACACTTTGACACGTGGGTGAGCAAGGTAGGAATTGAACCTGCAATCTTCTGATCAGAGGACATCTGCCCTACCACAACACCATCGTTTAAGGGATAAACCTGTAATAAATCTGTTTATTTGTTCTGACAAATGCGTTTTGACCATTGACTGTATGAGAGAACTGGACATAGTGATCCCTCTCCCTTAACATTACAAATAGGAAGTCCCAAAATTCTGAACCCCCATTGACCTCTACAGAGAAAAAAACAGCTATTACTTAGTCATTCTATTTGTCAGAATAACAAGTCTTACTCTGATATCTGCTTTTTAATATGTTCTTTTTTTTCACAATATTTGTTTTTCTGTAGAGCAAGTTATTCAAGTTATAAACTGACTAATCAGATATCTCAAAAAAGTATGCAGTCTCTCACCACATGTTCTTGGTATTTGACAGACAGATTCTCCCAAGCCCACTTTCAGTGGGAGCAGTGTAGTCTTCTAATATGCTCACTCCTGATTGGGGAGAGTGGTTGTCAGAGAAATGTAGACTCAGACCGACTCGGACCAGTTACTGCTCATTGATGATTTTAGGCTCCAACATGGCGGAGGCCGTATCACCAAAAATTGGCAACTGAACTGACTTCATTTCTTTGGATACATAAGCAAGTCATTTTTTACTCAATCCAGTTCTCTTATACAGTCAATGGTTCTAACAAATTGAATGACAAATCCCTAAACAGTATCTGAATGGCAATAAGCAGATCTTTCTTATCATGTTACCACGTCTATTTTTAATACATTTTGTCTGATCATCTATGTAACTTTTATTAATTTTTTCAAGGGCTTTGAGTATAGTTTTTAGTCTTTGGTTTAAGGCCAGCAGTTGATTTCAACCCACAATCTTTCATTCTGACAAACTACCCACACGCCAGACTCTCATCAGGACGGGGCCTTCCACCTTCCTAAATATACTGAATCCCGTCTCCACTTCCCTTAGTCGACCAATTAAAACAGAAAAAAACACTCAACAAATTATTTAAAACTATGTGGCGTTGAGGGTGAGACAAACAATTCTCCATCTGATAAAGAATAAGCTTCTTTGTTTATGACTATGACTGAATTTGTTGCAGCTCTTAAAGACAATTTTTGGAGCACAACTTTAGGGCTGCTGTGTCCTTTAACACAGTGGTCCCCAACCTCCGGTTAGTACCGGTCTTGTGGATTACTTGGTACGTAATCACTGACAGAAAAAAGAAATATAAATGTATATAAATATAAATGCATCACTACATTCTATGGTGAAGATTTACACTCAGTCCTCAAGATCTGCAGTAGGAAGTAGAGACGGGATTTAGCAAATCAGTGTAAGTTTATGGTTTTTATTCAAGCTCAAAAGATTTAGGGCTCATTCACATTTTGACATTTGGTCTTACTTTAAATTACCCCAGTCTGCAGTGACAGCAGTTGCACTTTTTATTTTTTTGACATTTTTTTCAGCATGTAACCCCACATAGCCTTGTTACGTGGTGCTGAGATGACTCTTCAACTGGCATGATGTGTTTAAAATCCAATCAACAAACCCAGAGACTGACGATTCATGAGGTATTCTCCTCCTAAAGTCACAACTCCTGTTCATTTTCTCATTTCAGTGGATTATATTTACAAACCATAAAATTACTTTTGCTTAATGTTCTATATATGTATTTGTTTTGTTTGTAAATGTTTTGTTTGCAACTAGAAACATCCATAAACCATGTAAACAAAGACCCAGATGATCACTCATCTGGTTCCTAACCAAAAACATGATCAACGATTTGAAGCTTGTTGCTACCTTCCAAAGTGTTTAATGTGTTCTATTTCACAAAATGTGAACACCGAAGTGAATTTAACACAAAGGACATCAAACTCACCCAAATACTACAAAACCTGCTAAATAGGCATTATTTTCATTCTTTATAGATATTAGGCATTCTCTGTGTGTTTGATTCGACACAGCAACTTCTTTAAATATTTCGATATTTCTTTCATTTTAAACCCATATATAAATGGATTGAATAATGGGTGATAAAGTATCATCTGTAATGTCATAATAAAACGTAAAGTTTCTGGAATTTCAGAATTCACTCGAGCTACTAATGACATCATACAACACCAAACAGGAGAAACTGAATAAAACCAGCAGATGAGGGAAACAGGTCTCAGCAGCTTTTCTCCTGAACTCTTTACAGCTTTGATAGGAAATTATAAATATCTTTGCATATGTAAAAACTGTAAAGAGCATAGGAAGAATCACTAGATCTACTAAAGCTACTATACCAAATATGGTCAAAAACTTTGAGCTCAAACAATGAAGTTTGTACATTGTGTTGTTACAAAATATTCCATTTAGATCAAATTTGCAAATTTTAGCCTTGGCACTGAGAATTGTCAAAATTGAAACATGAAGAGGAGGTGCAAGGCATGCAAGAATAATCAAAACAATAATGTTTTTTTTCTTCATGATTGCTGCATATCTCAGAGGTTTACATATAGACACATATCTGTCATAGGCCATGGCTGCAAGCAGTAAAAACTCTGAACCAGAGCCACAATAAAACATGAAAAACTGAAAGAGGCAGGCAGAATAAGAAATCATTTGCTCCTCAGACAGAAAGTCTATCAAAAGCTTTGGGTAAACAGTGGTGCTGAAAACAGAGCAGTTCAGTAACAGCGCTGCAATAAAGATGTACATGGGCTTATGGAGGTCTTTATGAACACAGATCAGATATACAATTGTTAGGTTACTGCACATTATCAAAGAATAAATTACAAACATTATACAAAAGAAAAAGTATCTGAATTTGTCGAGTTCTACATATCCACTCACGGTAATGTGGGTGAGATTATACTCGTAATCCATAAAGGCGTTTAAAAGGTGAATCTAAAGACTGAGACTCTCAGTCTATGAATGATTACACATTCACTCCAATATCTAACCTGGACTGATAGGAGGAAGGACAGAGTTCTTCAGATTATGACTCACATCTTCAACCTAAATTTGTGAAAAGTTGCTTTTATTTAGACTCCCTCCCTCTCGTAGGGTTTCATCTCTGGAGTACTGCTTCTGTTTTTGCTCAGTTCAGCATGACGCAACATTCTCCACCTAGGAGAATTTTGTCCCTCAAGTTTGACATTTTTCATGGTTATTAAAAACAATAAATTGCCATTCAGAAGAAAAAAAGGTCATCACAGAATCTAATTTTGGGGACACTAGATTATAGCAAGTATTGCTGCATGAGTGATTGGTGAATTTCTAAAAGTAGCGCTGCATTCATTTAGAAAAATCAAGTTCTTTATGTCGTTTCTGTGCATTTACCTCTGACCTGTAGTCACACTGTCTTCCACTTGACATGCTCTTCTCCAGGGATGAAAACCAGATTTGGAAATCTGCAAAATTCAGTTTGCATGCAGTTTCTTTTTTTCTTGAGGTACTGAGGCCACAAGATTAAACCAAAGGACTTTCATTTGGTCCTGCTCAGCTAGTTTACATGACAGAAGGTATAGGAGCTGTTGATGTACTGTCAAATAACTAGGATGAAGAGACAAAACAAACTGACACTGGCACAATTGCAATAAGGTCTTAGTCGCAACTGTCCTTACAGGTGAATCCAAAAGCCTGCAGAACCATGTGGGTCAACCCCTGCACGGGTGCAAGTGACTAAGACTTAAGAAGGATCTACTTCATTTGCAATTTTTTTAGGGTGTTCTGTCACTCTACATGCCATTATCAATTTGGTTTTTCTACATTTTCTTTACTTCTTAGCCAACCACAATCACATTTTTTCTTTGAAATTTGTGTCTGTTTTTTTTCTCAGAATTCGAGATGGCTCACTGGAAACCCTACATCTTGTTGTTGTCTGCTTACAATCGTCCCACTTGGGTATCTCTCTGGTCATGGGTTCCCCATTGCAGTCTCAGGTTCCTAACCCAGCTTCTTTAATCACAGCAATGTCTCTGCAGAACCAAATAATCATCATTTATTTGCAGTAACTGTTGATATTGCCCATCCTTAGTTATATTTGGTGCTTCTCTGGCTCTGATCGGTGCCCCCAATCCAAGTCTGATGGGGTTTTGTCCTGTGTCTATCTTAGTTCTTTTCCAACAGGCTGCTTTATGTCACAGCTACAGCTGTAGTTGAACTGGTTGATCCTGGTCACTATTTTGTGCTCCTCCTGTGATACTGATGGGCATAATCCCTCTCTTTACCCTTAGTTCCTTTCCCATCTCATTTTGTTTGTCCTGTACCAATTACTACCTGTTGCTGTTGCTGGTATTTGCCAAGAGTGAACTGGCATCCAATCTGCAACAGCTTTAACTATGACATTTGGTTTTTCTCCAACTTTGCTTATCTCTGTTTGTGTAGCAGTTGCCACAAAGCTGGCTTCTGGTCTATCTCCAGTAATAGTGAAACCTTCCAAGAATCCAACCTGTCATTGCGCATGCACTGCTGGTGTCCTGTCTTTTTACTTTGACTCTGCTTTCATGGATCACCTCTTCACTGATTTATCTTTAGGTGTCGTGTTGTTTGCTGAAATTTGCATTCTGCCATTTCAGCCTTGGTAGCAATGTTTGCTCTCCTAGCTGTCAGGTGTAAGGAGGGTTATGAAAAGGGTCATGTAAAAAGGGGTCTTTTCCATATCAACATTCTGAGTGTTGCCACCTGAAAGGGCCTGGAGTTTGACACCCCTGCGTTGATGGAACATGAAAATCCAGAGATTGAAGGTGGGAGAAGTATTTCTTTGAATCTTCCATTTACAAAGTCTGAATTCAACAGGGGTTTGTTCAATATTAGAGACACGGCCCTGGGTAAGGACTGTAATTGCTATAAGATGTTAAAAAATTTGAGTGAGCCATTTAAGGATTTGATTTTAGTTTTGTATAGCAAAATACGGGTAGAGGGGCAGTTGCCAGCTATGTGGAAAGAGGCCATAATTGTGCCTTTTCATAAACTGGGTAATTACCCGGTAATCTGGGTAATTACAGACCAATAGCCTTTAAGTCTAATTTGTGTAAAGTAATGGAAAAAATGGTAAAGGAAAGATTATCATTATTTGGAAAATAGGGGTTGTGTATCTTGGCGGCAAAGTGCTTTCAGGAAAGCCAGGTCTCCTTTGGAACTAATTTTAGGTTTGGAACAGGACATCAGGAGGGCTCAGATTAACAGAGTAGTATGTAGTTGAGACGCCCCTGGCTGCAGTGTGCAGACCTGGGGCGTGGCTTAACGTGGGCGGGGTGAAACGTATGTGTTTCTTCTTCATCGCTGCAACTGCCGTCTTGTTCTTCACATTTCACAAGTGTCCTTGTGCAATATTGCCACCTACCGGATTCAAGAGATGCTTTAATTTATGTCATTTAATTTATTTTAGACTCGACTCAGAAATATTTTATAATTTGGATGAAAGTTAGTTATTTTGATTTCAGAATAGAAAGCGACTATTCGCCTGTAATTCTCTAAATATGTGTAGCCAGTGCTGAAGGTTTTTCTTGGTCGCACGGACCCAGAAGAAGAATTAGGGTTCCTGAGCGCGGCTACCTGCAGCTCACCGCAGCTCACCGCTCCTCCAGGGGATAGACCAAATGCAGAGAACAAATGTCACACACCTAGGTGCTTGACAGCTAATGGGACGTTAACTTCATGTGCAACCAACAATATCCAGCCTTAGACACACTTAAATTATGTGCACGCAATGCAACAATGTGCATCTGGGCTACACGTATTACGTGTCACCAACATATATTTCCGTCACTTTTTGTGCTGATAGGGCTTAAATATGTGTGAATAACATTATCCTTTGTGAAATGTACACTCTTGCTTTAAGAATGTTTTTTTAATCTTCTTTTTATAAATGGCTACAGGACCGAGAAAGGCAGACCGAACTAAACTGACTGTATCATTAGTTGTTTCTTGGAAATAAAGTGCAACTTATCAATTATACCTGTCATTTATTGATCAATACTTTACTGGTATTATATATTAAATTATGACACAAGATAAAATCGATATCACACCAGGTTCCACCAAGATATTGTGTATGTACTCATTGCTATGGCCTTCAAACTGGATCTCAGTTCAGTTCACACTTAACTCAATGAGTACATCATCTCAGGTCAGTTAAAAGTGGCACGTGATACCCCTTACCCCATGCTAGACATCTAACCATGGTCCCGCAGGCACAATTTAAAGGCTCAGATCACCTCAAACACTCAGTGTATTTAAATCCAGGTTAAAGACCCACCTGTTCTCAGCTGCATTTGATTAGTTTTTATTCAAAGATTTGCTTCCGCACTTCTTATCTATACTTGTTTTAAATTCAATTCTTTTTAACTTTCTTTAAATCTTATTTTAATGATCACACCTTTACTATTTCTTTCGATTGTTTCTTTTAATGTTTTATGGAAAGCACTTTGACTTGTCTTTGCACATAAAATGTGCTACACAAACTTGTTTTGCCCAAAGGCTAAGAGAATAACTTTTTAAAAAGTAATGGTGTTTACACATAAAAAAAAAAAAAATCATACATTATATATACATAACATTAATTTGAAATTATGCAATCATGATCTTGAACAAGTGAGGCATCATAAATATTTGGGTTTAATGCTTGATGAAAAATTGACATGGACATCACATATTAAACAGGTAATGTGCAAGAAGATGTTAAACTTGGTAAGATGCTTGGTGGAACTGGGGTGCTGATAAAATCTTTTCGAAAAGACTTTATATAGGACCGATTAAGAGTACGTTGGATTATGGAAGTTTGATTTATGGTTCGGCAGCAGCCGTCGCCCTGATGAAACTCGACAGAATTCAATATAAGGCATTACAGATTATGACAAGAGCTCTCAAAACACCTACAGCGGCACTCCAGGCTGAGACGGCAGAAATGCCTCTGAATCTGAGACTTCGGCTGGGATCAAATTACTGACTGACTTTGAAAGGACACCGTCCAACTCATCCAACTAAAAGGATTTAAGGGACATATGGGAAAAGCAGATGGTTTGAATAAATAGTTTTAATAATTGGGCAGAATTCAGAATGCTATTTGATCTGACAATGTTTGGGTCAGTCCAACTGTCCCACTGACAACAATTCCTTTCTATTGAAGACTATCACAGTTATGTGAAACTTCACAAGGATGCTTCAGTTCAAAAGGAAATTGACAATAAGTTGTCGGTGTAAACGGTGGAAATTGTGGCAATACTGTAAGCTCTGCAGTGGATGGAGGAAGTCTGACCGAGTCAGAGCTTAATTTGCTCTGATCAGCATAAAAGTCGTTCAGGAAGCAGACCTGACATGATGTCTTATTACAGATCCAACAAACCATCTGTCACTTTCTCAGGTGAATAAACTGGACTGCAGTTTGCTGCAACTGATTACTTTATTCCTCCATTCTTTGTCCACAAAGTCACGAAGTCACCGTCAAACTAACACACAAATAACCAACCTAAATACAAGATTCGACATAAATTTCATGAACAAATGAAAACACGTAGCTCGCTGGCCGCATTCACTAACAAAAAGAAAGCAAGAAACTTCTTTACAGGGTCTTAACTGTTTATCTGTCCTTCCCAGTCTTTTCTTCCATGTGCTTCTTAACCTTTCACTTTCTCTTCTTCATGATCTTTGCCGCCACATGGAACTCCTTGAGTGGTGTTGCAACAAAAAAGTTTCTCGGTGCAACACAGTCCTGAACTGAGGTTCCACCCCTCAGAAATACACAAAATAAAATACATAAATATGTAAAATGAAAATATTACAAAACAGATCAAATAAATTAATAACAAATGCTGACACTTTGTTGTGGCAGTTAAACCATCTATAGACTATAATCGATGGGAGTTATAGCATTTTTCTCATGGAACCAGCTCATAATGGTATAAGAGGAAACATGTTGGCAGATATAACTGCTACATTAACAGCCACTAAAGAAAGTTTGAATTTATTCATAGATTTTAAAGAGGTGGTCTTTTCTAGGTTACAATTTAGACACACAAGACATTTTAGACATTCATCTTTTGCCTTATTTATTTTATTTGTATATACTACAAGTAATTGCCATATTCTCTCTTTCATTCAATAAAATCTCAATCACAGATTAGGATGCCTGAGGGCGTCTGTCTATTCCAAAGGGTTAAGTACTGGCCTTCTATAGCCTTTGTAAAGCTTTATAGGTTTCCTAAGAAGTGGAAAGTTTACCCACCTCTCTTCTTTAAATCCAAAGTTTGACATTTTTTTCTCATTTACTCTTTCACTTAGTTTTATAATTATTATTTAAAACATACATAAAACAAAGGAGGGTGTTGTTAATTCATAAGAAGTAATTTCCTGCTTTATCTGTATACTGCCACGCTATATTCTTCTTTTTTTCCCTTGGACTTTTTCCTTCAGGGGTCACCACATCATATCCACTTCCTCCATCTAACACTTATGCTGCATCCTCTACTCTACAGCCAGCTACCTTCTTCTAACTTCGTTCACTGCATCCTCCGCATCCTCTTTGGCCTTCCTCTAGACCTCTTACCTGGCTGCTCTAGAATAAACATTCTTCTACCAGTTTATTTATTGCTGATGTTTTTATTTATTTTTCTTTGTCCTATCCAACAGCTGAGCAAACAGATCAGAGCTGAAGGATTCTTGTGTTGGACAGACTTGACAAATCTGTGGGGTTGTGAATCTTTTGACATTCAAGGTGTAGATTTGTATAAACCCCTTTGTTTTGAGGCTAAACTTCATTTAAACTGCTTTCATACTTTTTTGATTTTGTTGTACCAAACGGAAAAAAGGAAGAGAGAAGAAGAGAAGGGTGATGTTAGAGACAGGGGGAAATGGGTACAAAAAGAAAGGGTAGGGTTAAGGTAGTTGAAAGATGATCATAAGCAACAGGTTGCTGGAGGATTATCATCATCACTTCCAGGTGGAGATGTCACTCAAAATATTTCTGAGTCAACACGCACTCAAATGTTACAAACATACCTGTGGGCTCCTAAACTCTTCACATACCAACATGTTAACACGTACACAATGCAACTACAGCTCACACGCACATACTTATGCATACAAACAACACATGTAAAACATTGTAGTTCCGTCACACATACTTTTTGTGTACAGGTAGTAATTAAATTAAAAGGGAGTTTGATTTAAACTTATTGAACCTATTATTTTTTTCTGATTGTTTGCATTTTTCTTCAAAGCCAAAGTGCCATAATAGAGGGATGAAAGGTCTGCATGTGGCTCCAGAGCCTCAGATTGCAGGCGCCCGATCTTGATAAACCAGATTTGGGGCCTGGATAGATAAGATGAGGCAAAGCAAAATATGTTGAGGGAAATCAGGACAAAAGCCATTGAGGCCTTTAAATCCCTGCCTTAGATTATTAACATGTTTTTATATCAGAACACCAGAATTCATTAGCTCAGAAGTCTTGTTGAATTCTTTTCACCTTGAGATTTTACCATTTTAGTTGATGTATCTTAGTCATTTGTTTGTTGGATTGTTGATAAACAAATGTTCCAAGTGTGCCATTGAACAACTACAGTTTGTTTGTTTATGCTCTAGATCCACACATAGTTTACAAATATGGGAAACAAAAAAAAAACAATTTTTAGTAAATAATGTGAATGATGCTTAAAAAACTACTTATGTTCTAAAAAAGGTTTCTTGCTTTAATTTCAGTGTACTCGGCTTTTACCTCCTTTTTTCTTCTTCCTCTATGCAGCTTCAGGCCCAGTTTCCCACGAGCATTCACATGTTCACTGTATTGCTGGTATAAATGTCCCATTTAATTTAGGAGTTTTAAAAAACCAGAAGCCAAATCTGTTTACAATGATGTTTTGCAATGAGACAGTAATGTGTGCATTAAAATGTTTAGATAAAGATTTTCTTTTGAATTATTTACAATACAATAGTTTGATTAAAACTGCAACAGAAATGGAAATTGCACACATAACACAAAACATCTAGCTCAACGTAGATACCTTTTTATGTGTTTAGATATTTCTTTCATTTTGAGTCCATAAATGAATGGATTCAATAATGGATGATAAATTAATGCCTGCAATGTCATAATTATTCTTGCAATTTTTGGAATCTCTGATTCCACTCGAGCTATAATAACATCATAAAACACCAAACAGGAGAAACTGAATAAAACCAGCAGATGAGGGAAACAGGTCTCAGCAGCTTTTCTCCTGAACTCTTTACAGCTTTGATAGGAAATTATAAATATCTTTGCATATGTAAAAACTGTAAAGAGCATAGGAAGAATCACTAGATCTACTAAAGCTACTATACCAAATATGGTCAAAAACTTTGAGCTCAAACAATGAAGTTTGTACATTGTGTTGTTACAAAATATTCCATTTAGATCAAATTTGCAGATTTTAGCTTCAGCATTTAGTATTGTCAAAACAGAAATATGAAGAGGAGGTACAGTCCATGCTAAAATGAGCAAAGCTGTCACTATTTTTTTTGTCATGATAGCTGCATATCTCAGAGGTTTACATATAGACACATATCTGTCATAGGCCATGGCTGCAAGCAGTAAAAACTCTGAACCACCAACAGAGTAAAACATGAAAAACTGAAGGAGGCAAGCCGAATAGGAAATGATTTGTTCTTCAGACAGGAAGTCTATCAGAAGTTTGGGATAAACAGTGGTGCTATAAGTGAAACAGTTCAATAACAGTGCAGCAATGAAAACATACATGGGTTTATGAAGGTCTTTGTGACTACAGATGATGTAAATGATTGCAGAATTGCCGCACATTATCAAAAAATAAACTGTGAACATTATGAAAAAGCAAAGATATCTGTATTTGCCGAGTTCCACATACCCGTTCAAAGTAAAATGGGTAATATTCAACCTGTTATCCATGAAAACCTTTTCAAATTCAGCAAACAGAAGCTCTAAAGCTGTTAATCCCTCAGTCTCACAGACGTCCGGTAGACTCTATCATTACTGTAACATCACCTTGCACCACTTTCTCATCTACAGCTACAGACTGACTAAGCTGAATCTGCGGAAAGCATTTTTATCTAGTCTAACTCACACACATAGGAATTTAGTCTCTGGAGTGCTGCCCCGTTTTTCAATATGTTTTAAATGTACAGAATAGTTTTATGTGCCATTCTAGTTGTGATCTGTAACGTGCCTGTAAGACTAACGCTCCAAAATTCTCTATGATATGCGATTTGTTCATTTGTGTACATGTTTTTTTTTTGTTTTGTTTATTAAGAGCAACTATGTAAAAGATGCAAAAGATATGTGCATGCACGATAGATGTAATGCATGATAAACTATGAGGGTGCGTTGCCATTTAGAGGGGCAATCAGATGACCCCATCATTAAAGGATATTTGAATGTGCTAAAGGCCTATTGTCACAATAGTTTGAAGTGTCTGAATGGACAAACTGGAAAAGGCAGACTGACTGAAAAATGATTTGCTCTTCAGACATGAAGGCTGCCAAAATCTCTATGTGAACAGCGGTTCTGAAAACAGAGCAGTGAGTAGCATTACATTGAAGATCTGATTGAAGATGAACACAGACCAGGTACACAATTGTAGAGTTATAGCACATTATAAAAGAATAAATTGTATACATTACAGAAAGGAAAGGTTTTGAATGTACGGAATTCCACACATAGTTCACACATAGTTGTAATCCTTAAACCTTTTAAGTGGTGAATCTGAAAACTAAGAAATCCTGAGTCTCTGACAGATTCCACAGTCTATGAGAGTATCCATCAAAATTCCAGATGCAGGAAGGTCAGAGTCCAAAACGATGTTTTAATACTCCAACATAGGTAAGAATAATACACAGGAAACAACCAAAAAATCTTAAAACTAGTGACAATTAGAAGACTACTTAAATACCTCAGAAACAATAACTGACAAAAAACAGCTGCACTGATCAGGAATGAATGAACATCCACAGACACCAAACCCGTGACATTAACCCCAACCACCCCTCTGTGATCAGTTTCCAAACAGATCGGTAAATCAAGGAGCAGTCAAACTTGTGTGGTGAGCTGGAACCAACTGGCAATCCGCAAGACCATAACCCTCTCAGTCCACCACATACTGAAGTCTTTGTTTAACCCTGGGGAAAACCAAAATCTGACCGACAGTGACAGTGTAAACCGGTCCCCCTGCACAAAACAAAAAAATACAGAACTGAAAGGGACTCACACAAGGCAGACATCTCCCAATGATGAAAAAGGAGAGGCTGATACCTGTAGGATGCTTGGAAAGGAGAAAACCCATTAGAATTAACCAAGAACTTGTGAACATATTCTGTCCAAGGAAGGAGTTTTGACTACGGTGGGGATCAAAAATGTGTGTACTCCAGGTAAAATATTGTATTATTGTGCATAAAGAACCTGGATCTGACCACACTTTCTCAACGTAACCATGACTAGTGGTGTACCATTGGTAAGCTAATAAGAAGCTTTCTGCTGACAGGCTACTGACCAACTCTGAATGGATGGCCTGGCTTGCCATGCAACAGAAGACAACTCCCCATATCTAAATCCTAAATCTTTTCTTGACATCATCCTTCACCAGGTAGGGGCCAAACAGCTCAATGCTGGTAAATTGAAATGGTACAACAGGTTTTGTTTTCTTAGTTGGTAAGTCTCCATCTATTCATCTAATTCACAGGAGGCATTGGGCAGCGACTCCTTCACGACCTTCATAGTTTTGCCATGCAAGCGGGAAAGTCCCAATCCAAGTATGAGCTGGTAACGAAGGTACAGCAGCATGATCTTTTTAATACTGAATCTGCCCACCACATACCATAGAAACAGTCCACTTGCTTGGAATATGAAGACAATGAGTTAATCAGTTGTAGTATTTTGAAAGCTCACTTGTTACTGGACAACCAAGCACAGGTGAAGGAAGGTATCTTCCCTTTCACTTAACGTGATTGCTCCAGATGAGGGAATTAGCTCCCACTTTTGTCTCCTTGCAGCTTTATCAGGAAAAACAATTTTTGCCATTTGCCAAACCAAGCCCACCAACTTTACTAAGTGTTTCAGGCTACTAAACCATTCTGAGTTTATCAGATTTTTGATACAGCAGATCCTAAAGATGGTCTTTGAAGGAAAAACTGGATCTGAACTCTGACTCAACCATCAAAGTTGTTATTTTAATTGCAGTCACAACAGCTTTTTTCTGAAGACGAACTTTTTTTTTTCTTGCTTCTAAGGAAATATCTTTAGCAGACTTCACAAGTCACACATTTTCTGAGTGGTACAAGAACTTTTCTGCCACTCTTAGTTTTTTGTCAAATATTCAGGACCAGCACCTCTTGTGACAATATTGGATATATTCAAAGAAACAGGGATTCAAAGCTAGTCTTGGACTTCTGTGATCCCATGTATCTCCCCAATTCAATTGGCAAAGAAGGTCTGGCCCCTGTAACCATTCCTTTGAATTTTTCCAAAGACATCTACAAGTTAATGAATCAAGAGTCTGGACTCTGACGTTTTCTTTTGAAAGGTTTATCACCAACTTCATTTTCTTTTTCTTGACCCAATGCTTGGTTGCTCTTTTGTGTAAGTTCATTTTGTAAGACCATAGTGCCCAGATCAAGTCTTTCTTGAGATTAACATCTGCTTTGCTAACACTGACTTAAGTACACCCACTCCTTCAAGTGAAACACTCCTGCTTTAAGTGCAGAGTGCAATGCAACTCGGGTGGGGGGGTTCCGAGTTGATATGGCCCAAAACTACCTCCTCCAGTTCCCTCCTCCTTAGCCTACTCAAAAAGAGAGGTTCAAAACTAAATGCACCATAACAGAACTACATGTATTAACTTTTTTTGTTTTAAATGGGTTTTAAAAGAGAAAAACACGTTGGTGCAGCGGTTAGCGCTCTTGCCTCACAGCAAGTGGGCCCCCGGTTCAAGCTACAGCTGGGGGACTTGAAATAGTGTCACCAATGGGGGAGTTTGCATGTTCTTCACATACATGCGTGGGTTTTCTCCTTCCACCATCCAAAAACATGCTTCATAGACTGGCCACTCAACATTGTCCCAGTTGTGTATGCGAGTGTGCATGAGTGTGTGATTGTTGCCCCTGCGACAGACTGGCAACCTGTCCAAGGGTGTCCCCTGCCTTCACCCATGAGTGGCCAGGTTAGACTCCGGCAGTCCCTTGACCCTGAAAAGGAAAAAAACAGGTATTGAAAATTAATAAAAAATTGAACTTGAATCATAAAAAAATTGTTTTTTCTTGTTTTTACATGATTTTAAGTTCATTAAAAAGACATGAAAAATGTTTTTTTTTTAATAGGTTACTAAAGTGAGTAAATGATATTTAAAACTTCATGCCACAAATACTCAAAATACATATCTGGAAATGTAAAATCAAAATAGATAAACTCTTGCTGATGCTTAACTCGATAAGGATGCAAGACTGACTCAGTCGTGGATTGCACGCATGCGTCCACATCCGCATAAACAAAGAATACTGCTAATTTGAAATGCCAACTGACAACTACCTCTGCAGGCCTAACTTCTGGATTACACAAATGTTTCTTCAGCCTCAACAGATGCATTAAAAAATCAACAGGAAAAACTGCAGTAACTTTCAGCGTGAGAAATAGAGATGTGGTGTGAGAGAGTGAGAAACTAATTCAATCAGATAAATCAAACAAATCCATGAGTCTCACAACCAATGTGTGAGAATTGGCAGCCCTGTACCATTTATGTACCATCAATAGTACTACTATTTATACTATAACAAATAGTATAATAAATAGTATATAATAAATACTGTAGTATTTATTATTTTAACAGTATATTTTCACTATGGGTTGTACCTGAGACAATGGCAAATAAAGATCTCTCTCTGTGTCTATGGAAAGAGACTCAGCAAACCAGTGTTTCTGTAGAGACCGATCCATAAGACAGTCACTTTACTTCAAGCTGACTAGAATAACTTTCACATCACATTCACGTAAGAAATCACAAGTGATTCAGTGGTCGTGCAGCTGCCGTGAAAGGCAACAATAATGTGTTTTTGTTAATAAAACCATTTGAGTTAAAAAGAGTAATTCATAGAAAAAGTGTTTTCTAATCATTTGAGATGAAAAAGTAAAATTTTACAATCAATTATCAATAATAGTTTGGTGTTAATCAATTAAAAAATTGGTCAAAAAAGAGGGACCTTATCTTCTGTTGTCTTGTAATTTTTTGTTGCCATGGGTGATGTTTTACAAGTTACCACTCCTGAACTGTCTCTCGAGATCCTGCACAGATATGATATCCGTCCCTCTGTCTAAATGAACACAGTGACCACACCCACATAGAAACACATACATGCTGGCTCACACATAGACGTATCTTATCACACATCTATGTTTTCTGTAGTGTGTTGTATTCTTCTGACACTACTAAATGGTTGTATATGTGTCCACACATGTAGTCATCTGGCCCCAGTTAAGTAGAATTACCTACTGTGGTAATATAGCCCAAACTGTGTTGTCCACATGTGTGTACACCAAGTCTTAAGAGATTTTATCATTTTGACAAAACAGACAGCTGTTTCTAATTTAAATTGTTTGCTTTTGTTTCTTTAATTTTCTTGGTATAGTTTAAGTGAATTCATTTTAGATGAAATAAATGTGAATGTAAATGTGAAATTAATGGAAGAACCTCGGTGAAATGGATTGTAAAACTAAGTATTTCTGAGATTAAATGTTTTTGAGTAAAAGACGGGAGTGGCCATAAGAGGCATATATGGAGGTACCTTACTCACACAAAGGCAGTGAGTGAGTGGATAGAGAAACAGGCAGAAGAAGTGCCAGTCTGAAGCTAAAACACAAAGGAGGTAATTAGAAAAAACCTGTTGGATTTTTGTGTGTGTGTCACTTTGTCTCATGCTTTATTTTTTGTATGCCCCAAAGACTCAAAGAAATAAACTTATTAAATCTTGCCTAGCTTGCCTACAAGTCGTTGATGTTTTTCCTGGACTTCCTGAAAGAACCCCGAGACAGACATGACCCTCTCATCCACCAGAGTGAACTCCAACACTTGGCGGCTGAGCTGGGGCTCATGAGTAAGCGCATTCCGGCTCGCAGCTTCTCACCAAGAGCAACTCCTGAAAGGTGGAGTCCAACCCTTCTCAAGGGACTCAGTTTCAGGGCCTGAGATGTGCGTGGAGGTTTCCACAACAATGTGTAGCCAGTACCTCTCAACCTGACCAGGACTTGTGGGAAGAACCTTGGCCGACAGTTCTGGCTCCAGAGTTTGAATCCAGCCAATGCTGCTGCTCTCTCATTCCCGCTAACAGACAGGACTTGCTGTGTCATGTGGGGGTCGGGTTCTCCATCCTGACCTCAGTCATCTCCAGCTGTGTGGCTGGTTGCTCTGGAGACCAACATAGACCAGAAAAAGGAAACAAGCAGTTGTCTGGTCGTGGAAAATCTTATCAAGCACTAATTAGAGCAGAAAGATAAGTTCCTTCAATACTTTGAGAGTCCTGCAGGTGTGATCTCGTCTCCTCAAACCAGTAGAGGGCATCTGCTACAATGGGCTGGAGAGGAAAGGTAGACATGTCCAGGTGAGTAGAAGTGAGGATAAATCGGAAGGACCATATAAGTCCAACAGTCTGTAATGTGAAGTATAAAGCCTGCAAAACAGGAAAGAAAAAGATCACCTCAGTGGAACATTTTCCATAATGACTTTCTGAACCGCTCTTAGTCCGGCTTGTCACCAAACCCCTCCACCACGGTAAGGTGGTGGCTATCGGAGGGCTTTTTTTTTTTTTTTTTTTTCTTAATCCGTTATTCTTTTTTTTTTTTTTTTTTTTTTGCCGGACACTTAGGGACACTGACATTACTCAAAGTGCTTAACATAAAAACATTTTCCAATTATACAAACCAAAAGTAAGACCAAAAAATTACAAAAACACATTTAGCCACCATTTGTTTTTATTATCTTCTAATTCCTACTGAAGTCTTCGAATGAGTGACTAAGGATGTGAAGCTTTGGCCCAAACAAAAGAATTAACAAAACCTACAAAACTAACCTTAAATACATCAATAGATCAAAGAAATAGCTAAACCTACAGAACTCTAAAATTAACCTTAAATAAATAAATAAAAAAAAGAAATAGTTAAACCTACAGAACTCTAAACTTAACCTTAAATAAATAAATACATAAAAGAAATAGCTAAACCTACAGAACTCTAAACTTAACCTTAAATAAATAAATACATAAAAAAATAGCTAAATATACAGAACCCTAGCCCTAATTCTAACTCTAAGCCTAAATAAATAAATAGATTTATTTAGGTTTTTTTTTTTTTTTCTTTGACACAATGAAGTGTAATTTGTAGCATTGTGTGTCCCAGCAAACCAAGGGCGGTATGTTACGTTTCTCTTAGTTTCTCTGACGTCTGTGGCGTGGCGTGAAAAAGTTTTTAATGCGCTTCCACAGTGACCGTTTCTTTGGTTTAGTCTGATGTCCTGACTCAACTGCTGGAACACGGTCCGATGGTGGGTTGACTTCTTTCTCAGAAGGACAGTCAATGATGGTGGTGTCTGTTTCCTCAGCCTCCACCTGTTCTGAGACCACATGTAGTTCCAATGCTGCATTTAGTGGCTCTTCATTTTCAGTCTGAGGGGGTATGATGGTGTCCGTTTCCTCAGCCTCCACCTGGTCACTCACTTCTGGATCTGCCACGGAGTTTGGTGTTTCAACTGTAGAAACAAGTGGAAAAGCATCTTTCACCTGAGACATTTTTCCGAACAGCATGCCATTGTTGGCTGATGTTTCCTTTGGTTTTTCCAAACTAAAGTCCACAGTTTGTGTTGCAACGGTTTCTTTTTCAACACTAATTTGAACTTTGTTTGCAGTCTCCAATGAGCTTTTGATCTTTTCCATCTTTGGAATAATATTCTCTTCTGCTTCCTCTTCAATTTTAAGCTTTTTTGTCAGTTCCAGATTGCGACGAGTTTTTTCCTGCAGCTCTTTCTTCTGCAAAGCCAGTTTGAAAAATGCCAGCTTGTTTGGTGTCTGCTCCAGTTCTGCCTGCTTTTCTTTAACAGCTTGACTTAGTTTGTCCAGTTTTTCTTGAAGAGCGACAATGGCACATTTACACTCTTTCCTGTATCTGGACTCTTTCTCCAAGGTTTCGTATTTTTGATAGAGCTCTATCTCTTTTTCGTTGCAAATCGTGATGACTTGGCGTCTTTTCTCTTGCAGTTCAGAAAGATATGCTTGTTTCTTATTTGGCGTTTTCTTCAAGACAGCTACCTCTTTTCTTACATCTTGCACATTTTTGCTTGATGTCTTGTCCTCACTGGAAGCCAAATCTGCTTGATCATTCTGGTTTTCATGATCAAGATTGAGGTTCCTGTAAGGAGAGGGAGCCGGTGGGCATGGGGGGTTGTTCCTTTGGGGTGGGGGAACAGGGTTGAAGGGCACATGGTGATCTCGGTGTCCCCAGTTTGTGTTCATGTGGTGTGGGGGAGGTGGTGGGTACGGGAGGTTCCTCCACTGGGGTGGGGGAACAGGATAGAAGGGGACGTGGTGATCTTGGTGTCCCCAGTTTGGGTTTCTGTAAGGGGGATAGAATGGTGGATGTGGGGGGTTCATTCCAGGGGGTGGAAATGCAGGGTTAAATGGAACACGGCGGTTTATTTGTTCCAGATTGGGACCTCCATGGTGCAGGTGGAATCCCTGGTTCGGGTGGGATGCGTGGTATCCGTGATTTCCAAACATTTTCTTTTAGTTAACCTTTCAATGCTTGTCTTGGTCTTGGTTAAGTCATAATATTTCATTCTTTCTAATATTGGAAAGTTACTCTTCACAGCCTCACAATTACTCTCCAAAAGCTGTTGATACTTGTTTGACTGTCTGTTATGACCATTGACTGTATAAGGGAGAACTGGACTAGTGAGTGTTAAGATAACCATGGAGAATGCCTTCCTTCTGGCTCCAACCAAACAAAGTAAATTAATTCGCCATTTTTCGGGGATACAGACTTGTTGCAACCAGACAGCATTAATAAGCAGTGACTGGTCCGAGTCGATCTGCATCAACATTTCTTTGGCAACGACTCTCACCAATCTTGAGTAAGCCTGTACGAAGGCCACACCCCCTTCACTGGAAGTGCGCTTGGGAGAATCTGTCAATCTGTTTTAACAATTGACAACAGACCACTTATTTTTAATGAGGCATCTGATTGGTCAGTTTCTAAGTTGAATGACGGACTACAGAAAAACATGAAAAAAAGGTCCCCACACGACGCAGTTGAATGTCTTCTCCAAATCCACACATAAGGACAGTCACAGGATGAGCAAACTCCCACGAACCCTCCAGCACTCTGAAGAGGGCGTAGAGCTGGTCCACAGTTCCATGACCTGGATGGAAACCGCACTGTTGTTCCTGGATCTGATGTTTTACATTTTAATTGTTTATTATCTTTATTTTTTTTAACTGTTATAATGACTGCATTGTATTTGTTAAGCACTTTGGCCATCATGATCTTTGGTGAAAGGGTCTTACCCTTGTAAGTTAAGTTAAGTACAGCTGACCTGCTATCAATGGGTCACCCACTTGGTGCGCCCTTCTCAAGGAACCACAACCAGATCTCAGATTTGCAAATGCATTGCCGTTTTTTTTTTAATCAAGACAAAATAGAAACACTGAAGACAAAAGATCAAACCAAAAGGCTAAAATGTCTGTTCTGCAGAGCTAGTTTGTAAATGCCCCCAGTTATCTGACTTTTGTTAGCATGAAAACGGGACCACTGTAACTAGAACCTTGGGCTTTATGGTGGGGTAATGGTTAGTGCACTTGCCCCACAGTGAGAAGCTCCTGGTTCAAATCCTGGTTGACACTTTTTGTGTGGAGTTTGCATGTTCTCCTTGTGCATGGATGGGTTTTTCTAGGTACTCTGGCTTCCTCCCACAATCCAAAGACATGCTTCATAGTTCATTGGTGTCTTTACATTGCCTCTAGGTGTGTACATGAGTGTGTGGCCCTGCAACACACTTGTGACCTGTCCAGAGTGTATTACGCCTTTGCCAAACAGTTGCTGGGCTGAGGTCAGCAGCCCCTGGACCCCGTGAGAGATTCAGCAGGTTCTGAAAATGGATGATAGATTGAACTAAAACCATCTTTATTTTTTGCAACTGTAACTATCTTTGTTGTCTAACTATAAAACATCCTTACTATCTGTAATTGAACCATCTTTAACATTTTAGCACTAATCCTAACAACAAGCTTTCAGTTTAGCTCAGTTAAACAAATATTATATAACCGTTAAAATTACATTATTTAAGTTACCCTTTTAAAAGTGGAACCTTTGTTTGTATTCCATGCTTATTAAACCCTTTTTTAACTCATCAAACAAGTGGAACCTTTTTCGCACCAGTTTCTGTTTTAAGTAACTTCCTGGTCATTTATTTCAGGAAACTGATGATCAAACAAAGAGTTTTGGTGCTGGATTTTTAAGTTTAGCCCTGATAGCACTGGTTTTCCTCTGACAAAAAGCCTGGTCCCTCTTGGAGACTTTCCTTTTCCCCTTCTGTTGGCTACATGATTTTTCTTTTTTATTTTTCTGAAAAACATCTAGTTTGTCATTTTGTATATGAGGCTGGCACTTAATTCGTACTTCAATGCTTACGCCCTGATTCAACTAAAAGGTCTAAAACCAACATTTTTGAGTGGTTAGTCAATCTGAATTAGAAAGAGTTTTTGATGTTGTGAAAAAACTGCAATTTCTCCAAAGAGCATATATTTTACAAAAACGTTGAAAAACCCACACATTAACATCTAAAGTAAACAAGTTTAAGGATGCTTGTAGGAACAACTTAGAAACTACAATGTATAAAATGAGAGAATAAATATAAGAACACTTCAATATTAGTTTTTCAGATACAAAAAACCCGAAATCTCTTTAGGGAGTTTATGCATTGAAGGATGGTAATTAATTTGTACATTAAAAAGTTTCAGTAACATTTTTTTTCCATTGAAATATTTACAAAGGAAAAGTTTGATTAAAACTCCAACAGATATGGAAATTACACGTCACACAAACCATAGCTCAACCTTTTAAAATATTTTGATATTTCTTTCATTTTAAGCCCATAAATAAATGGGTTAAATAATGGATGATAAAGGATTATTTGCAATGTCATAATTAATCTTGCAATTTTTGGAATCTCTGATTCCACTCGAGCTATAATAACATCATAAAACACCAAACAGGAGAAACTGAATAAAACCAGCAGATGAGGGAAACAGGTCTCAGCAGCTTTTCTCCTGAACTCTTTACAGCTTTGATAGGAAATTATAAATATCTTTGCATATGTAAAAACTGTAAAGAGCATAGGAAGAATCACTAGATCTACTAAAGCTACTATACCAATAACAGTCACAGATCTCGAGCTCAAGCAGTAAATTTTGTACATTGTGTTGTTACAAAATATTCCATTTAGATCAAATTTGCAGATTTTAGCTTCAGCATTTAGTATTGTCAAAACAGAAATATGAAGAGGAGGTACAGTCCATGCTAAAATGAGCAAAGCTGTCACTATTTTTTTTGTCATGATAGCTGCATATCTCAGAGGTTTACATATAGACACATATCTGTCATAGGCCATGGCTGCAAGCAGTAAAAACTCTGAACCACCAACAGAGTAAAACATGAAAAACTGAAGGAGGCAAGCCGAATAGGAAATGATTTGTTCTTCAGACAGGAAGTCTATCAGAAGTTTGGGATAAACAGTGGTGCTATAAGTGATACAGTTCAATAACAGTGCAGCAATGAAAACATACATGGGTTTATGAAGGTCTTTGTGACTACAGATGATGTAAATGATTGCAGAATTGCCGCACATTATCAAAAAATAAACTGTGAACATAACCAAAAAATAAAGATATCTGTATTTGCTAATTTCCACATATCCACTCAGCGTAATGTGGGTAATATTCAACCTGTTATCCATGAAAACTTTTTCAAATTCAGCAAACAGAAGCTGTAAAGCTGTGAATAATTTCACAGTCACACAGACGTCCACGAGACGCTTTTTCATTACCGTAGCAGCACCTTGCAGCACTGGGGGATTCTCGTCTACAGCTACAGGCTAAGTCTGCGGAAATCATTTTTATTAAGCATGGCTAACCCTCATGGGACCTAATCTCTCGAGTGCTTCCTCACTCTTCGCTACCTTTAAGCAAAGTTTCTTTATGTAGTAGTTATATTTGGGCAGCATGTGTAAAATAATTCAGAATAATTCCAGCTGCCATTAATTAATTTTTAAATGTAAAGCAGATGGCTCTGGTAACCCTGTGACCTGTTACCCTAATAGGGATTAAAGTTTGTAAAATAGATGGATGAATGGTGGACGTGATTACGGAAACTAACAGAAGAAAACAGATACAGTAGTTCATGTTTTATCTGCTGTATAACCTGTGATGCTGTTTTCTCACATGTGTATGTTTTTAGCAAAAGTTTGCTAATTTTCTGTAATTTGATCATTGTTAAAAGGCAACCACAATACAAAATTAAAATTAAAATGCGCAAAACCAGGTAAAAAAAAAAAAATTGTATTCACAATAAAGGTTTGCATTTAGAAATCCAGTTTTGAAGAAGTTCTCAGGTGTCTGTACAGGTTGGTTGTGGAGCCTATTTTAGATTAAATGACTTCCCGGCAGACTTTACACTCTTCCTTTGTCTTATCAATAAAATGAAATGCTTCTTGATTCTGATTCTTTTCCTGCTGTCACTCAATTTTTTTATGTTTTGGTGTCAATGTAGTTTGTAGTTGTTGCACCTTGATCATACGTGTTCATGTGCTGCTGTGCGTGTAATCCACCACCAGGCGCACGCCTCTGCTGAGCGCAACATTATTGACCTCTTTTGCTTTTTTGTTTGTTTTTTTTTTATATGAGCTGAGAGCCTCTTGTGTTAAGATATATTTTACTGTTACAATCGGGGGTTATAATTCATGACCCCTTTACCCCTTTTGCCTGCCACTGAGTAAACACTATCCCACTCATGCAAACCGTAGGAAAAAGCACATATGTATTGATGTATCAAGTGCAGCTTGAAGAGAGAAAAAAGCAAGAGGGTGAATTCCTTTCTTTATTGGTCATAGGAAGGAGCCACGGTTGTTGTTCACTCTGAAGAGACACCCTTAAAACCGTTTCAATTGGTTGGCTCCCACTCCCGTCCAACTCGTAAAAGAGTTCTCCCTTCCCAGTCCCGTGATCAATGGCAGAGATGACTCCCATCCCACGGGAATCGTGTGACCAGCGGAAATCCCAAAAAAATGTAATCCTTTACTGCAATGAGGCGACTGCGCCAGGTCTCAGTGTCATGCAGCAGAGGGCGCTGTTTGACATTTAAA
The DNA here is from genome assembly GCA_016861445.1 of Oryzias woworae. NCBI lineage: Eukaryota > Metazoa > Chordata > Actinopteri > Beloniformes > Adrianichthyidae > Oryzias > Oryzias woworae. The sequence continues at coordinate 2,790,600 of BOLG01000197.1, forward strand.
TTCACCTACAGATAAGGAGAATGAGCGAGCTCCGCTTTTTATGTTAAAGAAACGACCTTGTTCGTGCTGCCCCCTGGAAAATGTCGCCCAAATGGAATATTTTTAGTGCCAGTTTCTTTTTTAAATAACTACTTGGTCATATGTTTATGAAAGTTGATGAGACAAAAAGCTTTGGTGCTGTATTTGAAAGCCCAGCCCTGGTGGCACCGAAAGATATCATCTGACAAAATATGTAGTTCCCGTTACAAAATTCCCTTCTTTTTTACATGGTTTTTCACTTATGGTTGGAAAACATCTATTCTGTTTATATGCTTCTTATGTCAAGCTCCTTGTGTTCAACAACATGTTGATGAAAAATGCTTTACAAATAAAGGGGTTGATTTAACCGACTTGGGACGTTGCATCTGCCACTAAATGACGAAGCTTCACATCAGTTGAGTTTACTGTTGTCCTATTTTTGTTCAGACTTAAAATTATGAAGTCATTTTGGCTCCAGAATTAATTTTCACAGAAATCGTAGTTGAAAAATGTAATCGAGATTTCTTTAGTTGTACTTGATTTTTTTTTTTTTTTTTGGTCATATTTTTGTTCTTATTGTTGGATTTCTAAGATTAATACTTTCTAATATTGGCTTAAAACAAGCATTTTAAAGTTTTTAGTCAATCAAAATTAGAAAGTGTTTCTGGTGCATTGAACCATGGTAATGTCCTCAAAACACGTATAATTCACAAATATTGTTTAAAAACACATTAACATCTTTAGTAAACAATTTGAAGGATTCTTAAAGAACTACTAATGATGTAAAAAAAATGTTTCTTGCTTTGATTTTAGTTTGCTCAGTTTTTACCTCCTCTTTTCTCCTATGAAACTTCAGGTGATCCTCACCATCTGATAACATCTACATGTTCACTGTATGAAATGCTTGAATAAATTTAAGATTTTTTTTATTTTAAATTTTTACTCTGGAGTGTTTAAACTCCAAATCTCTATATCATACAATGATTCAATGCAATGAAAGATGGCAATGTGCTCATAAAAATTTTGAAAAGTACTACAGTACAATACAAAGGTTCAATTGAAACTGCAACAGAAATAAAAATTACACGTCACACAAACCATTTAGCTCAACGTAGATACCTTTTTATGTGTTTAGATATTTCTTTCATTTTGAGTCCATAAATGAATGGATTCAATAATGGATGATAAATTAATGCCTGCAATGTCATAATTAATCTTGCAATTTTTGGAATCTCTGATTCCACTCGAGCTATAATAACATCATAAAACACCAAACAGGAGAAACTGAATAAAACCAGCAGATGAGGGAAACAGGTCTCAGCAGCTTTTCTCCTGAACTCTTTACAGCTTTGATAGGAAATTATAAATATCTTTGCATATGTAAAAACTGTAAAGAGCATAGGAAGAATCACAAGATCTACTAAAGCAACTACACCAATTACAGTCACCAATTTTGAGCTCAAGCAGTAAATTTTGTACATTGTGTTGTTACAAAATATTCCATTTAGATCAAATTTGCAGATTTTAGCTTCAGCATTTAGTATTGTCAAAATTGAAAAGTGAAGAGGAGGTACAGTCCATGCTAAAATGAGCAAAGCTGTCACTATTTTTTTTGTCATGATAGCTGCATATCTCAGAGGTTTACATATAGACACATATCTGTCATAGGCCATGGCTGCAAGCAGTAAAAACTCTGAACCACCAACAGAGTAAAACATGAAAAACTGAAGGAGGCAAGCCGAATAGGAAATGATTTGTTCTTCAGACAGGAAGTCTATCAGAAGTTTGGGATAAACAGTGGTGCTATAAGTGAAACAGTTCAATAACAGTGCAGCAATGAAAACATACATGGGTTTATGAAGGTCTTTGTGACTACAGATGATGTAAATGATTGCAGAATTGCCGCACATTATCAAAAAATAAACTGTGAACATTATGAAAAAGCAAAGATATCTGTATTTGCTGAGTTCCACATACCCGTTCAAAGTAAAATGGGTAATATTCAACCTGTTATCCATGAAAACCTTTTCAAATTCAGCAAACAGAAGCTCTAAAGCTGTTAATCCCTCAGTCTCACAGACGTCCGGTAGACTCTATCATTACTGTAACATCACCTTGCACCACTTTCTCATCTACAGCTACAGACTGACTAAGCTGAATCTGCGGAAAGCATTTTTATCTAGTCTGACTCACACACATAGGAATTTAGTCTCTGGAGTGCTGCCCCGATCTTCAATATGTTTTAAATGTACAGAATAGTTTTATGTGCCATTCTATCTTGTGTATTTTGTGTGAAATCATAATTGTGATCTGTAACAGGCCGGTGAGATGAATATCTTACTTTACGTACTCTTTTTGTATGGCTTATGAACAACAACTAATGTGCTTTGCACTTAGTTTGAACTTTTTGGAAAAATGACATTTATTACCATTATTATCTAAATGTAATCTAATACCAACTTTTGCTTTTGAGATCTAAGTTGTATTTACTCCATAATAGGTTTGGTGAAACGTATTAGTGAAGCTTTGGCGCAATTCCTTTTCGGAAGATCTACTTCACCACAGGCATGCTGGATGCTTTTTCATCACTCCTAATGTCATGAGTTGGTCTCCACTCTGAGCCAATAGCTGAAGTACTTACTTTCTTCATAGCCAATCACAATCAAATTCCTGTCTTTAAATTTAATAAAGTTTGTTTATCCCCATTCCAGACATTGCTCCGGCTGTGTTTCGCTTCATCTGCTTCCGACAGTAATTCCATCTTTGATCCCGACTTTCATTATGTGGCCTCCGATTCTCCGCCAGCTCCTTCCTCTTCCCTGCAATCCATTGATTGCCGCCTTCACCTCCTGGAAGGTTCTGCCTTTCCTGTATCTCCGGCGGCGGCATGCGGTGGACCAGATGCCTCTGCTGGTCCAAGTTCCTATTCTTTTCCCCCTGCATCTGCGGTTCCTGCTCTGACTGTGGCCCACTCGTACGTCTCTCAGTTTGCTAACATTTTTCTTCGGCTGCGCTAACAGATTCTTCATGGTAAAGACATTAACTTAGTTTCTCTGCTGTTGCCCTCGCGCAAATGGGATCAAATGTGTCGACTGGCCCCTCCTTCACAGCTGTGCTCAAATATGCTGACCCTTACCTCTCCTGGAATCTGTCCATTGGTGAATTCCTGGTTACTTTTGGTATTTTTCGGGATGTTCTTTGCACTATTTACCACAACCAGATGTCGTTTGCTCCAGGGAAAGCCTACCATGGTGTTTAGTGTCCCTTTAATGCACTGCTTTTGCACATTTAAGAGAACAAAATTAGAAAAGCTTTATTTTAAATAGTTTTCCACTAGTCAAATTTAATTTTCTGGAGGGATGCTGCAGTCAAACGTGGGCTTTAACTTGCTTTTCACACAATCCTGTGAGCTGCTCTGACAGAGATTTTTTTCTTGGTCAATCAGATCTTGCTTTAACTTCCATTGGTCCTGTTGACTGACATTTCTTAATGTGATGATAAAGATTTTTTTAATTCTTTGATATTGAAATTATCTGGTCTTTGCAAACAATGATTGTGAACAATCCGAGACTCTGTCGGGTCTCAGCTTTTCCATAAGGAGCAGTTTATACTATAAGTCCTGCAAGGTGCACAAACTGCTGCACACGCCATTATTTTTTCTGTTATTTTTAAGGGTAAATGATGGAAATAGAGCCTATTTTTGATATTAAATAATGTCTCATCTGTAAACTGATGCCTTTAGGAGATTTTTCAGTCTTTCCTTGGGTTCTTTATGCACAATAATATAACTTTTTACCTGGGGGGCCCAAACCTTCCATCTCCACTGTAGACTTGACAGTCACATTGAGGATTGAATGTCATCCAACCAACTTGTTAATTTGCTTTTTAGTTAAAGCAGGTTTTACTTAAATGTTGATTTAAGTTTGAATTGATGAATCACCGGAGAAATTATTTAATTGTTAAAGAATTGATTATTTCAGGAAGTAGTTACGTAAAGGATAATTTGTGCAATATTGGAACCCTTTTTTAAAATTTCTTTTTTAAATTTTTGCAAATTTATGGAAAGACAATTTCGGTGCTTACCACATCTCCTTTAAAGAAAGAACACATTTTACAAATATTAAAATATAAAAGGTGAAACCCCATGTCGGTGCGTATGTCACTTTAAGGAAAGCCACATGAACGACACAGTTCCTGTATCGTTTGGTTTTGCTGTGCCAAATTGTATTTCTAAAAGAAGAAAATGTGTCGATACATTAGTCGGTCTTGTTGGATGGAGTTACTTTGTGTTATTTGTTTCACATAGGTTTTTGGCTTGTCTTTGGATACCATGGATCAACCACGGAAGAGGAAGTTTTCTCCCATGTGGGATCATTTTGATCTGAGAATAAGGTAAATGATCTTTCAAGAACTGATCATATGTCTTTCGGGTTAAGACAGTTAAATTACTTTCTGAAGGATACTTCAATGAGTTTTATATGGATTATCTTTTCACTCCACTGTAGGTGAAATGTAGGATTTGCTCCAATGCAGGAGCTTGTCTTACTTGAAAATGGGGCACTTCTATGATGCTGAAGCATTACCGTGCCCGGCATGAAAAGGAAGAACCTGTTGACAGCCCCGTGATCAACACTGGTGTGATTGATGAAGCTATCATCTATCGTGAACATGATTATTAAAGACTCTCAGCCGCTTCTCCTTGCGGAAGACGAGGGGTTCTGAGAGCTGCTCCAGCCTTCATATGTTCTCCTGTGCTGAAAGGTACGTCAAACCAACTAATGTACTTGGAATTCTTTGCCAATGACTTTTGCTCTTTAGTTCTTCACTCCATTTCCCATCAGTCATCTCCACAAACCTCTTCCTGCTCAGCTATTGCTCATTGTCATCATTATCATTTGGCATTTATCCCACCTCCAGCCTGCTCACCAGTGCGAAGTCCAGTCTGAGCATTTATTTCCTAGTTGGCTTTCCTGATGCCTTGACCCTTTGCCCGTTTGTTGTTCTCCTGCCTTGTCATTGTGTTTTTGACCTTCACCTGACCTCTGACTTTGGTTATATGTGGTTTGCGAACATCTACTGGATTTATCATTTTTTTCCAGATCTAGCTTTAATAAATTTACTTTACACTATCTTGGTGGAATATTTATTTTTATCATTTGAATTCTACCTGCTAGTGAAAGTGACAGGTAATTCCATCTTTGTAGATCAAATATGACTGTTTTTGTTCATCCTTTAAATTAACAAAAATGTTTTATAATCAATGATTCAAAACTGTTAAAAGTCATTATTTTATTTTAATTATTTAAAAAAATTTTGGATAAGTACCGGTAATATACCCCCCCCCCCTCCCCTCCTGCCCACAGATGTCCCCTCCCCTGGCCCGCTCCCCCCAGACCCCACCATGGTAAGCTTTTCCTGGAGCAAACGATGGGCCCCAAGAGGGTTGCCCCACCCCGCCCCAAGGCCGGAGAAGGAGTGACCCCAGCCCCCGGGTGCAGCCGGGCCGCCCATCCAGCGCGGGCAGACCCCCCAGGGCCAGGGCCCCGCGCAAGCCCCCCCAGCACAAATATGACACAAATGACACAAATATATTTTAATTCACAGACAATGATACGAAACATAGCAAGGTAGTAAATACTGGCAAAAATAAAAACAGTTATGGTAACAGGGTTAGGTGCATGTTATGGGACACATGTTTCATGAATAATAATTTTTTTAAATGTTTGTATATTAAAACAAATGTTCCCACAGTTAGATGCTTCAATAAAACAAAATCCAAAACATAATTTTAAGGTTTGGATGATGATATTCGCACATATCCATGTGCGATCAGCACAAAAAGTGATGAAAATTGACATTTTGGCCACACCTAAAACGTGCAGCAAAGATGCACATTACTGCATTGCCCGCACGTATATTAAGTGTGTCCATGGCTGGATTCTGTTGTTCGCTGCACTGATTTAAAATCAAAGTCCTGTTAGCCGTCATGCTCCACTGTGGTGAAGTTAGCTTTATGTTGGATGTTTGACAGACATTCAGCCCGGATGTCTATCAGCATCTCTTTGGGACCGTCAACAAATTAACGAGTGCATGATATGGTGATGTTTTTATAAAAAACATCGAACGAAATCACTAGATTCTTAAGCAGAAATGTTTTGCAAGAAGAAATGGATTAAAACTAAACATTTCCTAATGATGAATCAGGGATCACTTCACATCTGAATCTGGGGGTGTCTGTGTCCCTGTGGTGCTTGTTCCAGTCCATCCCCTTGAACACTGGGCCTCTCCAAACTCCAGCTTGGTCGGCACATGTTTACAAGGCTTTTTGATCCCCCCCACTTCTCTTGGGCGTCTTCCTTCTGGGTGGAGTTGGGAGGCCCTACCTTGCTCTCTCCATGACCTCCTGCCGGGTGGGCGGGTGGTTGCCAGAAGCGTGGGGTGGGTCTCCCTAGGGGGGGGTCCTGGCTCGTGCCTGAGGGTGGGACACCCAGAACTCCCAAGTGGTGGTGTGATGATCGTCTGGGGAAGCTTTCCAGGGGGTGGGGCTCCCCTTGTTTGGCAGGGGCCTAATTTTTCGGCTAGGCTGGAGTTTGCCTTCTACATGCTGCATGCTTCCCTGCTCTTGGGCGTTGGGGGCCCGGCAGTCTTTCTGCCTCTTGTATGGGTGGCTGATGGGATTGTCAGACAAGCGGACATTCTGGCTACCCTGGCAACCTCTGTTGGTCCCTCATTTTAATTTCATTATACACCTCAACAGAACAAACACTTGCCTGAGCACAGGTGCCAGCCGACCTTTGCACAGTGTGCATGACAGAACAAAATGCTTTACATGCTTTGGTATGTATGAATGGGTTTGCATGTGTGAGATGCAGTTGTATTGTAACAAGTATGCTTGCAACATTTGAGTGTGAGTGTGGACAGGCCCCGCCCTTTAGACTAATATTTAAACCTGACAGCAATGATGATGATAAACCTCCAGCAACTTGTTGCTTTATGATTCTAACAGCCCCACACTCCCCCTCCTGACACACTTCTGTAATCATCCTCCAACTTTTTTCTCCCTTTTTTTTGTACCCTTGCCCTCCATCTCTAACATCCCACTCTCTTCTTTTTTTCCATGAGGTACAACAACAAAAAAAGTATTCACACGCAATCATTAAAAATAAAGTTTAGCCTCAAATACAAAAAGTGAATATAAATGTTAGCGCTGTTAACATTAATGCGTTAACGCCCTGGATTAATTAAAAAAATTAGGGCATGGATATTTAATAACATTAATTAATTTTTTATACTCTGAGAAGTAAATGTCCTCTATTGGTTCTGCGGTGTGCATAATTTTCTGACAAAAATGCACACTTCGTCAGGCACTATCCCACTTATACCATGGTCACTTACAAAAAATAAATTTTTAACCTTTTTTTTTAGTACTTTCTTCTTGTTATTTTTTTTCAAGTTTAGATAGCTTTTTCACAAAAGGCGGACACTTTGATACCGTTGTCAAGATAACAGGACATTGCGCCGCAGATCCAGTGGCGACTTGAATTGCAGTGGCAAAGGAAAGTAATATACAGTGGAAACAGAAAGTATTCAGACCCCTTTAAATGTTCACTCTGTGTTGTATTGCAGCCATTTGCATTTTTCCCTCATTAATGTGCACACAGCACCCAATATTCACAAAAAACAGAGTTTTTGCAGTTTTATTTAAAAAGAAAAACTGAAATATCACATATGTTAAATCATAAATAATCTGCAAAAATGTCAAATGTCATCTTCAAACTTTATTTATTTGTTCAGCGCCTTTCCTTCATTTGAAAACCCAAGGCCCTTTACATAAAAAATATAATGATAATATATATAAAAATAATAATAAAAATAAAATAATAATTAAAAAAAATACAATTACAATTACAACCACCTTTCCCTCCCCAGCTCCTCCCTCCATCCACCCAGCCCCCACAATAAATGACACCCCCCACAGGAAATCTGAACAAAGACTAAAAACTACAGCTCTAAGGAAAAAGCTCAGTACTGCTGTGGAGAAACAATATTAGGGGGATCCGTTTATTCGAAGGTCCAGTCCAACCACAGGGGTCATCACCGCAGTGCCCACCCAACACAGGGCAGACCAGGGCCCACTCTACATGGATGTACCCCAGCCGCCCCAATGAGAATGACAGGAGGACCCCGGAACAGCGGAAATCTTACGTTAAATCACCTTGGAAAATGATTTTGGCAAATGGCTGCAATATAACAAAGAGTGAAAAACGTAAGGGGGTCTGAATACTTTCTGTACCCACTGTATATGCTGATCATCACGATAGGTTACATAAAGTATCAGTTCAGAGAAAAAGTTCACCTCTTACTGCTTGTTTTTGTCCAGATCAGGAAGGAATGCTTTTTTTTTTTTTAAAGAAGCCTGCACATGTTGAACATTTTGATTGGTACTTCTTTTTTAGGCACGTATCCACACCCAGCAGCCAATCAGAATAGAGTATTCACCCAGGCCATTTAAAGTGCAGAGACACAATGTTTCTTATGGTTGTATATGACTGCAGACATTTCAGTCTTTACAGTTCTGCTTATCTTACTGTTGATGTGTTTTGTGCAGAAAAATTTAACTTCTGAGTTAACACTTTATAAATGTAAACATTTGAGACAAAATTAATGAGGGAAAACATTTTTTCTCTAGCCTTTTTTCATCCAAAAGCTGCATTTTGTGTAAAATTTAGCTCGTATCTGAATATTTGTTTTAATCGATTGACAGCTCTAATAAATATACACATTGTGTCAGAAAAACATAACACCCTGTTGTAAGAGGAAAATCTGTCCAAGAAGCCTTCAGCTCATATCTGTTTGTTTAGCTGTTGGACAGGACAAGCTAAAAAAAACAAACATTTGATATAAGATTAGAAAAAAAAAATGCCTGAGTACCGTCACAAGCCCCATTGACTCATGCAAACACAAACTGATGGTAGACTCCATGCAAGATGCAAAATGAACGGAAGCAATGTGTGGTTCACTCTTTTGCCCTCGGACACTTTGAAACAGTCCCCAATCTGTAACCTTCAAATCAGGAATCGTCCTTTCCCACGCTGTGCCACAGTTGCACCACAGTTTAACTTCTCTTAACATGTCCATAAATAAGAGAAGTACTAGAGAAAAACATTGTTTGAATTATTTTTATGTTTTCTTACCACAGTAAATACAAACACTTTTGCACATTTCTTAACAAGCCATTTGGTAGTTGGTCAGTTAATAGAGCATCAAATGATAAATTGACATCAAGTTCAGTTAAACCCTGGAAACCGCTATGGTGAACAGTAATATCTGAAAAAATGGAACAACTTCTTCAAGTGTTTATAAATTTCTGTCATTTTGAGTCCATAAATGATTGGATTGCAGAGAGGATTATACATGATCATCTGCAGAGTCATTATAAAGCGAGCAGTCTTTGAAAAATTTGACTCCAGCCTGATTATGAGCATATCATAAGTCACCAAACAGGAATAGTTGATCAAAACCAGCAGATGAGGAAAACAAGTCTGAGCAGCTTTTCTTCTGACTTCTCTGCAGCTTTTATAAGCCACTATGAGGATCTTTGCATATGTGAAAATTATGAACAACATGGGAAGAATAGCAATGTTTAACAAAGTAACTAACCCAAATGTTAACAAGGCTTTAGAACCTGCACAGAAAAGATAATTAAGAGAGTTGTTGCAAAAAATACCTTTTAATGTAAAGCTGCAAAGTTCTAAATTTGAATTTCCAACAATAATTATAACAATATGACTAATGGGTACAATCCAGGCCAACCCCAGTAAAATCACAACTATCATTTTTTTCATAAGGATTGCATATTGCAGAGGTTTGCATATGGACACATATCTGTCATAAGACATGGCTGCCAGCAGTAAGAATTCTGAACCGCTTAACGAGTAAAACACAAAAATCTGAAAGAGACAGGCTTGATATGAGATCATCTGTTTCTTAGATAGAAAGTCTGCCAAGAGTTTGGGATAGATATTTGTGCTGAAAAGAACAGAGTTGATCAGCAGTGCTGCAATAAAAATGTACATAGGCTCATGAAGGTTCTTGTGAATCACAATCAGAGAAACTATCGTACAATTGCTGCAGACAATCAACATATAAACAGTTAACATCATAAAGAAATAAAAATACCTGTACTTTTCTATCTCCTCAAAACCATCCAGACTTATGTATGTTACATTCATATCAGTGTTTAAAATGATTATCAAAAAATTATCAGCATTAACTTAATCAGGTTATCAAATGGACATACATAGGAAAATAGGCTTTAAGTTTCGCAAAGAATTGCCCTCTGTGTTGCTCCTCAAACTGTTTATAAAAAGACCCACTTTATATCAGGGTATATCTTCCCCCCTAAGGATCTCATTAACTCAGTAACTAAGTATTACAATGAAAATAACTTAATTGAACAAACAGGTGAAATGCCTGGTTCCATTTGTGGACAAATATCTTTAATGTTGTTTAGCAACTGTTGGTAGCAGTTAGAAGAACTGCAGTAAAATAAAAAAAAAATGTAAGGAATATTACTATGTATAAAAAAAGAGATCTAAGACATCTAAACTAGTCCTGGCACCCAGGCTTATCACCTTTACCGCAAGGGAGCATCCAGCTTTCCTGCTGAAGAAAACTCAGTTAGGCTGCTGAAATCCAGGAAGTTGTCCTTTCAGTCATGGTCCAACGTTTATGAACATAGGGGCCAGTACAAAAGTAGATCAACCCGTAAATTAAGAGCTTTGGCCTGATGCTCATCTCCCTCTTGTACACAACAAACCAGTTCAATGAATACTTTACTGCGGACACTGCGGTCAGCAGTCTATACGTCTAAAGCACTACCTGCCCCTCGCATGTTAAGAGGAACCAAAGGTACTTCAACTGAAACACTTCTGTAGAAATTTTTGGCCTACCTCTCTTTACTAATGTGTTGAAGACACACGGCCTAGGTCTGACAAACCAACAGAAAACTGAAGGATTAACCTTCTGCTTAGGGTTCACTAAGGATATATATATGCTTAACCAAACTAGGCCATCAGAAACTGCGACGCAGAAAAGAGCTAGTCCTGTGGATTCCTGGGTGGCAGGTCAGTTGCATTGCATGAGCCCACTAGAGAACCTGGGACCTGAGTGAGGTGGGGACGAAAAGTTTGTTAGGGGGACCCCCTCCTGGGTCCAGCTACTGAACCTGGGCAGCCTTGACGTCCCTCTCCAGCTGCCAGGAGAGGGCGCCCAGCACTCAGGAGGAAGGAAGTATGGTGGCTGGTTGGCCGTCTTGCACAGCCGGTTCCTGCTGTCGGGAAAGGGCATCCGGTTTCACATTTTTTGACCCAGGATGATGGGACACCACAAATTTGAACCGGTTGAGAAACAGACACCACCGTGCCTGCCTGGGGTTCAGTCATTTGCCAGTAGAAAGACAGATTTTTATGATCAGTCCAGACCAAGAATGGTGTTGCTGACCCCTCCAACCAGTGCCTCCACTCTTCGAGAGCTAGCTTAATGGCTAGCAGTTCCTTAGCTCCCCGTTTCCTACATCGTGGTTATGCTCGGGGGCTGACAGTTTCCGGGAGAAGAAGGCACATGGGTGGAGTTTCCCATCCTCTGTGCGTTGTGAAAAGATGGCTCCCAGCCCGGTATCAGATGCGTCCACTTCCACCACGAACTGACTTAAGGTACTCTGGTCCCTTCAATTGGTCACCTACATTCACCATTTTGCTGCTGTGATTTGTTCTCTTGCCGGCAAAGTGACTGCAAGAAGGGTAGTCATCTGCTACTTTTAGGTTTTGTTTATTCAGGTTTTTTAGATGTGATAAATATACTTTCAATATGTGGATATGCAAGGAGTGCAATGCATCTTTTCCCAGTAGATATGATCTCCTTAAACATTTTAGACTACAGCACTGTCCAAGGCAGCGTTACACGTGCCCACATTCTAACTGTCCTTGCAGTTTCAAAACACTAAATGGTTTGCACATTCACTTGAGTAGAGTTCATCCTTCACAAACCTGTCATGAAAATGTGGAACTGAAATCTTTAAGTTGTCCTTTGTGTAGTTGCAATGAATTGTCTACAGAAAAGGATTGTTTTTATCCATTTAAAGAATCACGAAACTGTTAATTGTATGTTTTTAGATTGCAGTTTTCAGACAAATGTTTATGGAACATTTCAATCACACAAAAACAGGAAACACAGTTCCCATACATTGCATGGCTTCAAACCAGGTATTGTACCAACTACCAGACCAGAAATTTTGAGAGGGATAATGTGTTGGAAGCTGCACCTCACCAAGATGAATGTGCGGTGGATTTAGACAGTCCAACTACAAGTAACATGACGAGCAAGACCCTACCTGACATAATTGAACATAATTTAGCTGCAGCATTGCTCAAACTAGAACATTTTGCACATGTTCCTGGCATAAAACTGGATGAATTTTTATTCCAGTATTTTTTATGCTCCGCATCAATTCCTCTCTCTACAAACATTATCGAAACTTTACTTCAGAAACATGATTCCTCAGCTGATGAATCAGTTATAACAAAAGTTGCCACATCCCTCTTTTAGCTGCCACCCTTTACAAAAAGCTTTTGCGAAGGGTGGAGCTTTGAGCACATCATATCTGCGTAACAAGTTTTACAGAGAAAACTTTAATGTCATTGAGCCCATAGAGTACTTCCTAAATCAAAAAGAAAAAAAAAGCTTTCAGTATGTACCTCTACTGATAAGCTTACAACAAGTTTTCAATGGGAAAGATGTTATAAATACATTTGTTGAAAGCCACAGAGCTAGTCAAAGTCAAGGAGTAACTGAAAAACACGTAATTTGCCTCCAGGCTCACATTCAAAACTTTCTTCAATCTATCTGGCCCTCTTGTGTAAATCTGATGACCTGAAAATGTATGGCTACGACAGTGTTTTGAGACCTCTTCTTCAAGATCTCAAAATCCTGGAGCAGGAGGGAATTGTTCCAGCTTAGTACATGTGTGAAAGGCACAATTCTAGTTGTTTCGGCAGATAACCTGAGTGCTCACAGCATAGCAGGTTTTAATGAGAGCTTTGCTGGTGGAAACATTTGTCGAGTCTGCACAGCAACATGAACAGAAATCCAAATAAGGGATGTAAGATCAAACTCATTTGAAATGAGGACTAAAAAACTACATGATTCTCATGTAATGGCAGCTCAGCAAACCAGTTCAAGTTGTTTTGGGGTGAAAAGACAGTGTGTTCTCACAAAAAACCTTGACCACTTCAGTGTTCAGACAGGTTATCCCCCCAGATATAATGCATTATGTGTTTGAGGGTGTTGTGCCTGTGGAACTTGCTCATTGTTTGTCAGTGCTGATAACCAAAAACTATTTTAGTCTTGAGCTTCTTAACCAGTGTATTCGTAGTTTTCCTTTCAAATGGTCAGACAAGACCAACAGGCCTCACATGATCCCAAATAAATTCTCAAAAACAATTGGGGGGAATGCACATGAGAATTGGGCATGAATTAGATTTCTCCCATTGATTGTTGGCCAGAAGATGAAAAGGCATGGCAAATTCTTATGGTTTTAAAAGACATAGTAGAGCTGGTGGTTTGTCCTACACACACAGATGACTCCACCCCCAAAGATTCCACAAAATTTTTCCTAGTGTGCAGCTTTTACCAAACACCATTACTTGGACCACTATCCTGAACTCAGCAGGAAGTTTGGTCCTCTCATTGGTCACTGGACGATGCGATTCGATGCTAAGCATGGCCTCTTCAAGCTGGTCATTCGACACTCAAACTGCTTCAAAAACGTGCCCTTATTGCTAGCTTTGAAGCACCAGTTTGTCATCGCTTATCACATGAGAGCATCTATTTTTGAAAAATCAGTTTTTGAGATGACAAATGTTTCTACACTTCCTGTAAATATTTTAAAAGAAGACATTGCTGAGAGTATTAAACACAAGTCTCCAGGTGTAAGAGAGGTGTGTCAACCAAAGGAGTATGTTTCAAAAAGGGCATGATTGTTGCTCATGGGTCTACCAGTAGCCTTCCTGATTTTGGCCAGATTTTTCATTTTGTTTTTAATTCAAAAGAGATTATTTTCTGTAGTTAAGAAACTTTCAGGGTGGTATTATGATCATTGTAGCAGCTTTAAGCTCACTACATGTTCTACCAAAAATACAGATCTTGTTGAGCTAAATGATTTAGCAGATGACTACCCTTTGACTGAATCCTTTGTAGGACCTATCAGAATGGTGACCTTGAAAAGATACATAAACTCATAAGGTATGATCTCATGCAAACTTAAAATAATATAATTAGCTGCGGGGGTTTCTGTTCAATTTGGTTGTACTACACAGTCCCGTGTGTGTGTGTTTGTAAAGTTGTTAAAGTGATTTGGTTTGATTTTGTACAGTAGCTGTTCTTACAAGGTTAAAAAATTACTAAATTAAATGTAATAACAGAGACCTGGATAAACCTGGATAAGATCAACTCTCCAACATTTTTTGTAAGGGAGCAATGGATTCCTTGTGCCCATCTTGTGCTAGCATCATTTAAATCATTTGTCCATTTAATGCAATTCACTCATCAAGATTGCGTATACCGTCAAAGTTGCTGCTTGAGTTTTGTGATCAGTTGCATGTGTTGGGTAAATAGATTCACCCCCATTTGTGTGTGCGTAATTCGTGATTTGCAACTCATGCAATGCATTTTGTGCAAAATTTTCTGTACTTGCAATTGTGCATTCACTTGTTCAAAAATTACAAAGTTAAAAAAATACGATTGCACAACTTAAAATTACAACAGTTTGAAACTAACTACATAAACAAATCTGTAAAAATTACACAGGAAACGCTTGTTACGCAAACACAAAAGCACATTTACTTACTGATTTGAAACTCCAAGATTCGTGTGTAAGTGATGTCTTTAAATGCTTCTACAATACTGGGTCATCAGAGTTTTCTTATAGCCGCTTTGAACTTATATTTTGAATAATTGGTGAAAACTTGATATTTTCCCACTGTCTTAAACAGATATGCCCTGCTAATTAAGACAAAAAACAAAAAAACAAAAAAAAGTCTAAATATGCAGTTTTAAAAAACGCAACACTAATGTTGCTCTATCATTGCTCCATCGCGGCTACACCTTCCCTGCAGCACCTTTGCCAAAGTCGAACAGTTCAACCTCAGTTTCCCTGCAGAGCTGCGATACACATTTGAAGCATTTCAAAAAAATCATCTTGGAACTCGGTGGAAACAGGCTGTCCAAAAAAATTGAGTGTCTCAAAACAAAACTTTAAAAATTAAGAGACCCATAACAGAGTTGCCATTTAGTATTGTGGTTGGTTGATAGGGTTATCAATCTGTTCAATGTTAATTAAAGCAGCAGTGTCAATGCTTTCACTTTAGTTTTTCAAACTACTTCTGTATTGTTCTGAATTCGTAGCTCCAAGAAAGTCGTTTTTTGTTTTTTTCAAATTATTGTTGGACATCTATAAACAAAACATGTTATTTATTGTTTTGGCTTGTCTTAGTATAATTGAGTTTGATAACCAGAGCTGGTTGGTTACCATGGTTGCCACATGACTGTTACAATGATCAACCGGCGTGCTGCAAGCTTTTCAATAAATTCTGTTGAAAATTAGCCACAATGCTTCAGTTTCTTTAGTGACTTCCATGAAAGGGGTTAGAAGAAAAATAATGTTCTAAAATGACTAAAAAAATAATGCTAATAAAGAAAAATGTAAATATCTCAGGACTGGTGATTCTCTCAACGTGGGATCTAATCATTTCAAGACCTGTGGTCCTGCCCTTCCCAACATTCTGATCACAGGACTTAAAAAAAAAAAAATGGTAATCACACTCAAGTTGACTTAGTGTTGTTTAAGCCTGGTTTCTATTTTCTCTTAGTCAACAGATGGAGTCGAACTGGATTTATGTTGAAATTACTGAATGTCAATAAGTGATTCATGTTTTTCACATTAAAAACCGTTTATTTTTAAATCAATTTGGTTTTGCAGGGTTACCATTAATTGTTTTAACTTTAATTTTGAGAAGTACACTATAAAATTAAGTTACACCTAACATTAACTTTCAAGTATGTCAGATTATATCTAGCCTTGTTACCTTAACCAATACAAATCTAGTTAAATTACAACTTGATGATCTTGTTACAGCAACATTAATAAAAAATGTTGCACCAACATAATTAAATTCGGCCCTCCCAACACAAATGTTTATTGCTGTATAAACACAATTGATTTAGATGGAAATACTTTCCAAAACTTTATTATGTTCGTCCAACAAATTATTTTTATGTTGAGATAACTTAGCAAGATTATGTCAGATTGTGTAGCTTTGTTACCACAATTTAAACAAATCATGTTAAACTGCACCTTAATTATCATTTTACAGCAGCATTAATACATTATGTTGCACCAACATAATTGCATTCAGATCACCCGACACAAATGTTTATTGCTGTATGAACACATTTGATTTAGAAGGAATTACTTTTTAATTTTATTATGTTCGCCCAACAAATGATTGTATATAATGAGTGTATAGTGCACTATATAGTGCGGTCACCATTTTCTAGTGTTGTCCGAATTCAAAATAAAAAAAAAAAAATCGAGTGCACTAGAAATGTCCCAGAATCCTCTGCAAAAAATAAGTGTACATCGATGGTCACTACATTGGAGATAGACCACAATGCATTGCGTTTGAATGCCTTTCAAGATGGCAGAAGCAAGTCGCTCAAGGAAGATGACATATAAATGTAAGGATTTAAGTATCTGTAGTAGAATATAACATTGCTACATATATAATATGATATATGATTAGGTAACTATTTTACTGACGATGTATATTATCCTGCAGCTTATCATTTTCGCTAATGCTACAGTTTTGCTAACGCTAACGCTTTTGTTTTGCATTGAAGGTGGGAATATTCCACGCAGTAGGTAGTACATAAAAAGGGAGTGATTTCTACTTCGTCATATGTTGATTAGACATTTTTTAAATGTGTTTACACATGTAGGGACAGACGAGGACGTCCAAAATTTAATTCGCCTGAGGGTGGAAAAAGAGAGCCTGTTCTCAGGCAAACGGTTCGCAGCAGCTGCCGGATGGGAGTACGTTCACAGCCAAAATGTTCATGTACTTATCATTAAAGCGTTATTTTCTTTGTGGTATAGGTTTTTGTTTTTACTTTCTATTTAGAGCAGTGATACAGGAAATGGGGCTGACCCACCTCAAAAGTCCAGCCAGAGCAGCCAAGAAGTGAGAAAACTTAAATAAAATATTTAAGGTTTGCTAAATGAAGGCCTAGATAGTTCCTCATAGTTTTATTCAGTTCTCCCACAGGCAGTAGCACAGAAGCAGGGGAACCATCTGCAGCTTCATGGAAGGGGTTCTCCCTGATGAATGAGGCCATAGGCAGCAGGGCGTCTGTGAGGCCTCCATACCTTATTGCCTCATCTGTTGTGGAGAGCCCTTCCACATCCGCTGCATTCAGAAATAGGATGTGTTTTTCTTGTGTTCCCTTTATTCTTTTGAGCAGTTAATTGTTACTGGTAGAGTCCAAAAACCCAGAAGCAGAGGAGGCTTGGACACAGATTCAGAGTTCAAAGCTTGTTTTAATGACACAAACAGATCGCCTAAGGACACAAAACGCTCCAACACAGAGAACTGAAACACACAGACTTAAATAGACAAACACGCAATCAACTAAACATGATGCAGCTGTGAACATCTCCAGCAGGAGACACAGGTGAGTGGGAGGAGAAAGAAGCCACAACAGACCTGCACAGAACAGGCAGAGAAAAAAACAAAATCACAACAAGCAGAACTTGTCATTAACAGAAATTTATTTTGGCAAACACATTTATAAACAATATAAATGCATCTACAATTATATATCTGTATATACGTTATTAGCAATTCATTTTAAATATACTTTACACCACTAGCATTTTTCCAGACCTTAAAACACAGAGTCTCAAAAGAAAGTTAATACATCATCAGTAGTCCTTTAGAGGTTTGCTTTTCTGTACACAGTCTTCCAGTGCAAAACCCACAATGAGCTCCTCTGCTCAATTTGAAACCTCAGTCCTTTTTAGCTTCATGGAAACTGCTTAGTGTCTACTAGGACCAAAATTGCAGTGTTCATAATGCAGTCGCTGAATTGACATGGCAGATATGATAACACATTGAAATGACTATAAAATTAAATATCATTTTCTTGGCTATTATTTCAGATTAACCCAATTAGTTCAATTTGACATAAAATTATAAATATGAAATGCCCCAATGGGTCTTTTATAAACCCATTGAAACTACTTTTTTTTCACAAAGGTAAATGATTCAAAAGTGAGCACCTACCATCCCTCATCATTCACAACCAAGTTCATCATCTCACTTGTGTCTCCTTGCATATATACTCCTCCACTTTTGTCCCTCAATTCTAGTAGTTTGTTAACTTGTTCTGGCAATTTTCAAGTTCATCTTTCTGACCCAGCTTTGTCCCCAACTACATCTCTGCCTTGTTCTTGGTTACTCCTGTCTTTGATCAAGTTATTGTGAGTCTTCAAGTTGCCGACAAATTTCCCATCCTTGACCAAGCGTCTGTGAATGCCCCTGTATATCCATCCACTTCACGAATTGAGTCTTCCAGAGTTCCCGTGCTATCCAGCCGACATATTCATGGCCCCCTGTTCCAACCTTGCAGCTTATACCTATTTTCACTAAAAACTTGGCTGCAGGGAACCACAAGTTAAAATGATGTCCTATTTCCTCCTGGCTTTAAGAACCTCAACTCAGTACTTTCATGCCTTCCTCCACTGCCACCTTTAGAAAAACAAAGGTTCTACTTCCACGGACACATTTCAGGAATACATCTTCAGTAGGTCTGACAGTGGGTTGTGAATTTTCCCAGCATTCAGGTGCAACAATCTGGTTGTTTAATTGTACAAAATGCAAATATATTGACTGATAAACAGGAATAAATCCAAAACATGTATTAGCATGCATAGTCACTGACAGTAACCTTTCAAAAAATGGGGAAATTAGCAGTCATGTCTGACTTTATAGAATAACTTTTTTACGTGTTTATAAATTTCTGTCACTTTGAGTCCATAAATGATTGGATTGCAGAGAGGATTATACATGATCATCTGAAGCGTGGTTATAAAGCGAGCAGTCTTTAAAAAATTTGACTCCAGCCTGATTATGAGGACATCATAAGTAAGCGAACAGGAATAGTTGATTAAAACCAGCAGATGAGGAAAACAGGTCTGAGCAGCTTTTCTTCTGACTTCTCTGCAGCTTTTATAAGCCACTATGAGGATCTTTGCATATGTGAAAATTATGAACAACAAGGGAAGAACAGCAATGTTGAACAAAATAACTAACCCAAATGTTAACAAGGCTTTAGAACCTGCACAGAAAAGATAATTTAGAGAATTGTTGCAGAAAATACCTTTTAATGTTAAGCTGCAAAGTTCTGATTTTGCATTTCCAACAACAGTGACAACAAGGTGACAAACAGGTACAATCCAGGCCAATCCCAGTAAACTAAAGACAGTGTTTTTTTTCATAAGGATTGCATATTGCAGAGGTTTACAAATGGACACATATCTGTCATAAGACATGGCTGCCAGCAGTACGAATTCTGAACCGCTTAACGAGTAAAAAACCAGAATCTGAAAGAGACAGGCTTGATATGAGATCATCTGTTTCTTAGATAGAAAGTCTGCCAAGAGTTTGGGGTAGATATTTGTGCTGAAAAGAACAGAGTTGATCAGCAGTGCTGCAATAAAAATGTACATAGGCTCATGAAGGTTCTTGTGAATCACAATCAGAGAAACTATCGTATAATTGCTGCAGACAATCAAAATATAAACAGTTAACATCATAAAGAAATAAAAATACCTGTACTTTTCTATCTCCACAAAACCATCCAGACTTATGTATGTTACATTCATATCAGTGTTTAAAATGATTATCAAAACAATAATACTTCTATAAATAATCAGCGCTCTAGAAAAAAGCCTAAGGTTTTATAGAAAGCTGTTCTTGATCTGTTGTTCCTCCAACTCAAATCAGTTTATGTCAGAGCGACTATATAACAGATCTAATTTACCCTCTAAGGGTCTCATTTACTCTTTCATGAAAAAAACACTACCATGTAAACAAAATCATCAGAAAGACCAAACTGAAACAAGGTTAAAAAAATGCTAATCCTCTATTGCACTGAATGCTCAGTACAGCTTCAAGTCAGCCCATCTGCAAATAAAGCATACATGTCTGAAGAAAAGCTGCACTGACCAAAGCAACAACATGGAACAAAAAACAATCCTGCGCGGGTCATGACAGCAACAGAACTTGAATCTAGAACTTTATTTACACAAGTATTCTTTAAAAATTAATTGCAAAGGGTTTTCAAAGGCCTATAGATCCTTAACGTTGTGGCTCATAAGTGTTTGACAAAGTAAAAGTGAAAATCTCCTGGGAACCACTATCCAGGATTAACATCCAAGATCCACAAATACATGTATTCTTTTTTTGTCCAGAGCATTTTAATTTCCTCCACAGCATCAATCCACACCCCCTAGGAGAACTGAAGGAATGAAACAATTAAAGAGACGATAAAGATCAGCTGAAAGACGTTGGAGAAAACAGAAACTTGAAATTAACTACCAATTATACCAAAATCTACTTAAACTCTATAATCAATGAGTGAAACAAACCAGGAATGCATACTTTGCAAAGATCATCTTTGAGAATAAAAACAATCCCAGAGTCCTCTTCTCCACAATTGAATCTTTGATCAACCCCGACTTAAATACAAACACAATGCCAGCAACCGCATCATTGTGTAAGGAGTTTGTTGATTACTTCAGGAGCAAAATTGATTCTGTCAGATCCAGTATCTTAAATGAACAAAAAAGCCTTATTGAAGATGTTGGCTTGATCTTATCCGGGGAAGCACTGGACAGTTTCGACCTGGTTGAAGCTGCAACACTTGGTCGAGTTTTCTCCCAAGTTAACCCAACAACCTGCTTTCCAGATCCCATCCCCACATCCCTTTTTAAAACATTTTATGGGTCTTTTGAGAGTGAGATTTTAGATATAATGAACTACTCTCTTCAGACGGATATTTTCCCTGCTGCCTTTAAAACTGCCGTTGTAAAACCACTACTTAAGAAAACTACCTTGGACCTCTCAGTTTTTAATACCTACAGACCAGTGTCTAACTTGCCATTTTTAAGCAAGCTTTTAGAAAAACATTTTTATTCAACTGAATGAGTTTCTCTTACAAAACAACATTTTAAACTGCTCTCTTCAGACGGGTGTCTTCCCCACTGCTTGTAAGACGGCGGTGGTGAGGCCCCTTCTGAAGAACAACAATTTGGATCCAAATATTATGGATAATTATAGACCTGAATCCAATTTACCATTTTTAGGAAAAATTATTGAAAAAATAGTTTTTACTCAGTTGCATGATTTTCTAAATAAACATAATATTTTAGAAAAATGTCAATCTGGTTTTAGGACAAATCACAGTACTGAGACGGCCCTTTTAAAGATTTTAACTGACCTCAGAAATAATTCAGACATGCAGAAACTTTCTATTCTGGTGCTGCTGGATCTTAGTGCCGCCTTCGATACAGTAGATCACCAGATTTTATTAAACAGACTTAGGAGTCGGGTTGGCCTCTCAGGAACTGTTCTTAACTGGTTCCGTTCTTATCTAACAGATCGACATTTTTATGTAAGTATGGATACATGCTCCTTTAGAATCCACAAAATAAGTTGTGGGGTTCCCCAAGGGTCGATTTTAAGACCTATACTTTTTAATTTATACATGTTGCCTCTTGGGGATGTCATCAGGAGACACGGGGTTAACTTTCACAGCTATGCTGATGATACACAGCTTTACATCGCCGTGTCTCCTGATGACCTTGAACCTATAAACACTTTTAAATTGTATTTTAGATATAAAGTCGTGGATGGCAGAAAACTCCTTACAGCTCAACCAGGACAAAACAGAAGTTTTAATTATTGGTCCTGAAGACAAGAGAGAGATTATTTTACCCAAACTCACAAACTTTAAACCTTCTTACTGTGTGAGAAACCTGGGCGTACTTTTTGACTCTGAGCTGAATTTTATCCCGCATATCAGAAATGTTATGAAGACAGGATTTTATCACCCTAAAAATATTGCCAGAGTCCGTCCATTCCTCTCTCTTGCCAGCACAGAGGTGCTGATGTATGCTTTTATTTTTAGTCGTTTAGATTACTGTAATGCCCTGCTCTCTGGGTTACCCAAAAAGTCTCTTTCAAATTTACAATTATTACAGAACTCAGCGGCACGAGTTCTGACGAGGACCAGGGGGCGGGAACACATTACACCCATTTGGAAATCTCTGCATTGGCTCCCTGTGCGTTTCAGGATTGATTTTAAAGTTCTTTTAATGGTTTACAAATGTTTTAATGGTCTTGGGCCTTCTTATTTAAGTGACCTGCTTTTAAGATATGAACCCTCGCGTACCTTGAGGTCCTCTGGCACCGGCCTCTTAGTTGTCCCTAAGGTGAGGACCAAAACCTATGGGGAGAACTCATTCCACCATTATGGTCCTTGCCTCTGGAACAGCCTGCCGGAGAGCCTCAGGGCCGCAGAGACCATAGAGGTTTTTAAGAAGAGGCTCAAGACCTACCTTTTTAATTTAGCTTTTTTATGATTTTTATAATTATTTAATTTGATCTTTTCCTCTATTAAAAAAAATGTAATTATTAACTTTTATTTGAATAATTTGATAGTTAATTTATGTACACAATTTTTGTTTTGATATACTAACCATATTTATTTATTATTATTATTATTATTATTATTATTATCATTTTTTTTTTAAAATGCTTGTTATTCATTTATTCTTTAACTCCAGTGTTTCCCCACGGGAATCCGCTGTTCCGGGGCCCTCCTGCCTATGAGTGAGCTGGTGCTGCAGTGCTCATTCTCATTGGGGGGTACCTCCATGTAGAGTGGGCTCTGGTCTGCCCTGTGTTGGGTGGGGCACTTCGGTGATGACCCCTGTGGTTGGGCTGGACCTCGGAATAAACAGATCCCCATAATATTGTTTCTCCACAGCAGTACTGAGCCAGACTTTTTCCTTAGAGCTGCAGTTTTTAATCTTTGTTCAGTTTTCCTGTGGGGGGTGTCATGTATTGTGGGGGATGGGTGAATGGGGGAGGAGCTGGGGAGGGAAGGGTGATTGGAATTGTATTTTTTTGTTATTATTACATTTTTAATATTATTTTTATCTTATTATATTTTTATTTTTATGTATTTATTTTTATGTAAAGCGTCTTGGGTTTTCACAAGAAGGAAAGGCGCTGTACAAATAAATAAAGTTTGAATTTTGAAATGTTTGATGCTGTATGAACACATTTGATTTAGAAGGAAATACTTTTTAATTTTATTATGTTCGCCCAACAAATGATTGTATATAATGAGTTTATAGTGCACTATATAGTGCGGTCACCATTTTCTAGTGTTGTCCGAATTCATAATAAAAAACAAAAAAAATCGAGTGCACTAGAAATGTCCCAGAATCCTCTGCAAAAAATAAGTGTACATCGATGGTCACTACATTGGAGATAGACCACAATGCATTGCGTTTGAATGCCTTTCAAGATGGCAGAAGCAAGTCGCTCAAGAGAGATGACATATAAATGTAAGGATTTAAGTATCTGTAGTAGAATATAACATTGCTACATATATAATATGATATATGTCGCATTAGGTAGCTATTTTACTGACGATGTATATTATCCTGCAGCTTATCATTTTCACTAATGCTACAGTTTTGCTAACGCTAACGCTTTTGTTTTGCATTGAAGGCGGGAATATTCCACGCAATAGGTAGTACATAAAAGGGAGTGATTTCTACTTATTCATATGTTGATTAGACATTTTTTTAAATGTGTTTACACATGTAGGGGCAGACGAGGACGTCCAAAATTTAATTCGCCTGAGGGTGGAAAAAGAGAGCCTGTCCGGCAGCTGCCGGATGGGAGTACGTTCACAGCCAAAATGTTCATATACTTATCATTAAAGCGTTATTTTCTTTGTGGTATAGGTTTTTGTTTTTACTTTCTATTAGAGCAGTGATACAGGAAATGGGGCTGACCCACCTCAAAAGTCCAGCCAGAGCAGCCAAGAAGTGAGAAAACTTAAATAAAAATTTAAGGTTTGCTAAATGAAGGCCTAGATAGTTCCTCATAGTTTTATTCAGTTCTCCCACAGGCAGTAGCACAGAAGCAGGGGAACCATCTGCAGCTTCATGGAAGGGGTTCTCCCTGATGAATGAGGCCATAGGCAGCAGGGCGTCTGTGAGGCCTCCATACCTCATTGCCTCATCTGTTGTGGAGAGCCCTTCCACATCCGCTGCACTGCATTCAGGTATAGGATGTGTTTTTCTTGTGTTCCCTTTATTCTTTTGAGCAGTTAATTGTTACTGGTAGAGTCCAAAAACCCAGAAGCAGAGGAGGCTTGGACACAGATTCAGAGTTCAAAGCTTGTTTTAATGACACAAACAGATCGCCTAAGGACACAAAACGCTCCAACACAGGGAACTGAAACACACAGACTTAAATAGACAAACACGCAATCAACTAAACATGATGCAGCTGTGAACATCTCCAGCAGGAGACACAGGTGAGTGGGAGGAGAAAGAAGCCACAACAGACCTGCACAGAACAGGCAGAGAAAAAAACAAAATCACAACAAGCAGAACTCGTCATTAATAGAAATTTATTTTGGCAAACACATTTATATACAATATAAATGCATCTACAATTATATATCTGTACATAAGGTATTAGCAATTCATTTTAAATATACTTTACACCACTAGCATTTTTCCAGACCTTAAAACACAGAGTCTCAAAAGAAAGTTAATACATCATCAGTAGTCCTTTAGAGGTTTGCTTTTCTGTACACAGTCTTCCAGTGCAAAACCCACAATGAGCTCCTCTGCTCAATTTGAAACCTCAGTCCTTTTTAGCTTCATGGAAACTGCTTAGTGTCTACTAGGACCAAAATTGCAGTGTTCATAATGCAGTCGCTGAATTGACATGGCAAATATGATAACACATAGAAATGACTATAAAATTAAATATCATTTTCTTGGCTATTATTTCAGATTAACCCAATTAGTTCAATTTGACATAAAATTATAAATATGAAATGCCCCAATGGGTCTTTTATAAACCCATTGAAACTACTTTTTTTTCTCAAAGGTAAATGATTCAAAAGTGAGCACCTACCATCCCTCATCATTCACAACCAAGTTCATCATCTCACTTGTGTCTCCTTGCATATATACTCCTCCACTTTTGTCCCTCAATTCTAGTAGTTTGTTAACTTGTTCTGGCAATTTTCAAGTTCATCTTTCTGACCCATCTTTGTCCCCAACTACATCTCTGCCTTGTTCTTGGTTACTCCTGTCTTTGATCAAGTTATTGTGAGTCTTCAAGTTGCCGACAAATTTCCCGTCCTTGACCAAGCGTCTGTGAATGCCCCTGTTTATCTATCCACTTCACGAATTGAATCAAGTCTTCCAGAGTTCCCGTGCTATCCAGCCGACATATTCATGGCCCCCTGTTCCAACCTTGCAGCTTATACCTATTTTCACTAAAAACTTGGCTGCAGGGAACCACAAGTTAAAATGATGTCCTATTTCCTCCTGGCTTTAAGAACCTCAACTCAGTACTTTCATGCCTTCCTCCACTGCCACCTTTAGAAAAACAAAGGTTCTACTTCCACGGACACATTTTTGGAATACATCTTCAGTAGGTCTGACAGTGGGTTGTGAATTTTCCCAGCATTCAGGTGCAACAATCTGGTTGTTTAATTGTACAAAATGCAAATATATTGACTGATAAACAGGAATAAATCCAAAACATGTATTAGCATGCATAGTCACTGACAGTAACCTTTCAAAAAATTGGGAAATTAGCAGTCATGTCTGACTTTATAGAATAACTTTTTTACGTGTTTATAAATTTCTGTCACTTTGAGTCCATAAATGATTGGATTGCAGAGAGGATTATACATGATCATCTGAAGCGTCGTTATAAAGCGAGCAGTCTTTGAAAAATTTGACTCCAGCCTGATTATGAGGACATCATAAGTAAGCAAACAGGAATAGTTGATTAAAACCAGCAGATGAGGAAAACAGGTCTGAGCAGCTTTTCTTCTGACTTCTCTGCAACTTTTATAAGCCACTATGAGGATCTTTGCATATGTGAAAATTATGAACAACAAGGGAAGAATAGCAATGTTGAACAGAATAACTAACCCAAATGTTAACAAGGCTTTAGAACCTGCACAGAAAAGATAATTAAAAGAATTGTTGCAGAAAATACCTTTTAATGTAAAGCTGCAAAGTTCTAAATTTAAATTTCCAACAACAGGGACAACAAGGTGACAAACAGGTACAATCCAGGCCAATCCCAGTAAACTAAAGACAGTGTTTTTTTTCATAAGGATTGCATATTGCAGAGGTTTACAAATGGACACATATCTGTCATAAGACATAGCTGCCAGCAGTAAGAATTCTGAACAACTAGAAGAGTAAAAAAACAGAATCTGAAAGACACAGGCTTGATATGAGATCATCTGTTTCTTAGATAGAAAGTCTGCCAAGAGTTTGGGGTAGATATTTGTGCTGAAAAGAACAGAGTTGATCAGCAGTGCTGCAATAAAAATGTACATAGGCTCATGAAGGTTCTTGTGAATCACAATCAGAGAAACTATCGTATAATTGCTGCAGACAATCAAAATATAAACAGTTAACATCATAAAGAAATAAAAATACCTGTACTTTTCCATCTCCACAAAACCATCCAGACTTATGTATGTTACATTCATATCAGTGTTTAAAATGATTATCAAAACAATAATACTTCTATAAATAATCAGCGCTCTGGAAAAAAGCCTAAGGTTTTATAGAAAGCTGTTCTTGATCTGTTGTTCCTCCAACTCAAATCAGTTTATGTCAGAGCGACTATATAACAGATCTAATTTACCCTCTAAGGGTCTCATTTACTCTTTCATGAAAAAAACACTACCATGTAAACAAAATCATCAGAAAGACCAAACTGAAACAAGGTTAAAAAAATGCTAATCCTCTATTGCACTGAATGCTCAGTACAGCTTCAAGTCAGCCCATCTGCAAATAAAGCATACATGTCTGAAGAAAAGCTGCACTGACCAAAGCAACAACATGGAACAAAAAACAATCCTGCGCGGGTCATGACAGCAACAGAACTTGAATCTAGAACTTTATTTACACAAGTATTCTTTAAAAATTAATTGCAAAGGGTTTTCAAAGGCCTATAGATCCTTAACGTTGTGGCTCATAAGTGTTTGACAAAGTAAAAGTGAAAATCTCCTGGGAACCACTATCCAGGATTAACATCCAAGATCCACAAATACATGTATTCTTTTTTTGTCCAGAGCATTTTAATGTCCTCCACAGCATCAATCCACACCCCCTAGGAGAACTGAAGGAATGAAACAATTAAAGAGACGATAAAGATCAGCTGAAAGACGTTGGAGAAAACAGAAACTTGAAATTAACTACCAATTATACCAAAATCAACTAAAACTCTATAATCAATGAGTGAAACAAACCAGGAATGCATACTTTGCAAGGATAATCTTTGAGAATAAAAACAATCCCAGAGTCCTTATCTCCACAATTGAATCTTTGATCAACCCCGACTTAAATACAAACACAATGCCAGCAACCGCATCATTGTGTAAGGAGTTTGTTGATTACTTCAGGAGCAAAATTGATTCTGTCAGATCCAGTATCTTAAATGAACAAAAAGCCTTATTGAAGATGTTGGCTTGATCTTATCCGGGGAAGCACTGGACAGTTTCGACCTGGTTGAAGCTGCAACACTTGGTCGAGTTTTCTCCCAAGTTAACCCAACAACCTGCTTTCCAGATCCCATCCCCACATCCCTTTTTAAAACATTTTATGGGTCTTTTGAGAGTGAGATTTTAGATATAATGAACTACTCTCTTCAGACGGATATTTTCCCTGCTGCCTTTAAAACTGCCGTTGTAAAACCACTACTTAAGAAAACTACCTTGGACCTCTCAGTTTTTAATACCTACAGACCAGTGTCTAACTTGCCATTTTTAAGCAAGCTTTTAGAAAAACATTTTTATTCAACTGAATGAGTTTCTCTTACAAAACAACATTTTAAACTGCTCTCTTCAGACGGGTGTCTTCCCCACTGCTTGTAAGACGGCGGTGGTGAGGCCCCTTCTGAAGAACAACAATTTGGATCCAAATATTATGGATAATTATAGACCTGAATCCAATTTACCATTTTTAGGAAAAATTATTGAAAAAATAGTTTTTACTCAGTTGCATGATTTTCTAAATAAACATAATATTTTAGAAAAATGTCAATCTGGTTTTAGGACAAATCACAGTACTGAGACGGCCCTTTTAAAGATTTTAACTGACCTCAGAAATAATTCAGACATGCAGAAACTTTCTATTCTGGTGCTGCTGGATCTTAGTGCCGCCTTCGATACAGTAGATCACCAGATTTTATTAAACAGACTTAGGAGTCGGGTTGGCCTCTCAGGAACTGTTCTTAACTGGTTCCGTTCTTATCTAACAGATCGACATTTTTATGTAAGTATGGATACATGCTCCTTTAGAATCCACAAAATAAGTTGTGGGGTTCCCCAAGGGTCGATTTTAAGACCTATACTTTTTAATTTATACATGTTGCCTCTTGGGGATGTCATCAGGAGACACGGGGTTAACTTTCACAGCTATGCTGATGATACACAGCTTTACATCGCCGTGTCTCCTGATGACCTTGAACCTATAAACACTTTTAAATTGTATTTTAGATATAAAGTCGTGGATGGCAGAAAACTCCTTACAGCTCAACCAGGACAAAACAGAAGTTTTAATTATTGGTCCTGAAGACAAGAGAGAGATTATTTTACCCAAACTCACAAACTTTAAACCTTCTTACTGTGTGAGAAACCTGGGCGTACTTTTTGACTCTGAGCTGAATTTTATCTCGCATATCAGAAATGTTATGAAGACAGGATTTTATCACCCTAAAAATATTGCCAGAGTCCGTCCATTCCTCTCTCTTGCCAGCACAGAGGTGCTGATGTATGCTTTTATTTTTAGTCGTTTAGATTACTGTAATGCCCTGCTCTCTGGGTTACCCAAAAAGTCTCTTTCAAATTTACAATTATTACAGAACTCAACGGCAGGAGTTCTGACGAGGACCAGGGGGCGGGAACACATTACACCCATTTTAAAATCGCTGCATTGGCTCCCTGTGCGTTTCAGGATTGATTTTAAAGTTCTTTTAATGGTTTATAAATGTTTTAATGGTCTTGGGCCTTCTTATTTAAGTGACCTGCTTTTAAGATATGAACCCTCGCGGACCTTGAGGTCCTCTGGCACCGGCCTCTGGAACAGCCTGCCGGAGAGCCTCAGGGCCGCAGAGACCATAGAGGTTTTTAAGAAGAGGCTCAAGACCCACCTTTTTAATTTAGCTTTTTTATGATTTTTAGAATTATTTAATTTGATCTTTTCCTCTATTAAAAAAAATGTAATTATTAACTTTTATTTGAATAATTTTATAGTTAATTTATGTACACAATTTTTGTTTTGATATACTAACCATATTTATTTATTTATTATTATTATTATTATTATTATTATTATTATCATCATCATTTTTTTTAAATGCTTGTTATTCATTTATTCTTTAACTCCAGTGTTTCCCCACGGGAATCCGCTGTTCCGGGGCCCTCCTGCCTATGAGTGAGCTGGTGCTGCAGTGCTCATTCTCATTGGGGGGTACCTCCATGTAGAGTGGGCTCTGGTCTCCCCTTTGTTGGGTGGGGCACTTCGGTGATGACCCCTGTGGTTGGGCTGGACCTCGGAATAAACAGATCCCCGTAATATCGTTTCTCCACAGCAGTACTGAGCCAGACTTTTTCCTTAGAGCTGCAGTTTTTAATCTTTGTTCAGTTTTCCTGTGGGGGGTGTCATGTATTGTGGGGGATGGGTGGATGGGGGAGGGAAGGGTGATTGTAATTGGAATTGTATTTTTTTGTTATTATTACATTAATATTATTTTTATCTTATTATATTTTTATTTTTATGTATTTAGTTTTATGTAAAGCGCCTTGGGTTTTCACAAGAAGGAAAGGCGCTGTACAAATAAATAAAGTTTGAATTTTGAAATGTTTGATGCTGTATGAACACATTTGATTTAGAAGGAAATACTTTTTAATTTTATTATGTTCGCCCAACAAATGATTGTATATAATGAGTTTATAGTGCACTATATAGTGCGGTCACCATTTTCTAGTGTTGTCCGAATTCAAAATAAAAAAAAAAAAATCGAGTGCACTAGAAATGTCCCAGAATCCTCTGCAAAAAATAAGTGTACATCGATGGTCACTACATTGGAGATAGACCACAATGCATTGCGTTTGAATGCCTTTCAAGATGGCAGAAGCAAGTCGCTAAAGAGAGATGACATATAAATGTAAGGATTTAAGTATCTGTAGTAGAATATAACATTGCTACATATATAATATGATATATGTCGCATTAGGTAGCTATTTTACTGAAGATGTATATTATCCTGCAGCTTATCATTTTCACTAATGCTACAGTTTTGCTAACGCTAACGCTTTTGTTTTGCATTGAAGGCGGGAATATTCCACGCAATAGGTAGTACATAAAAAGGGAGTGATTTCTACTTAGTCATATGTTGATTAGACATTTTTTTAAATGTGTTTACACATGTAGGGGCAGACGAGGACGTCCAAAATTTAATTCGCCTGAGGGTGGAAAAAGAGAGCCTGTCCGGCAGCTGCCGGATGGGAGTACGTTCACAGCCAAAATGTTCATATACTTATCATTAAAGCGTTATTTTCTTTGTGGTATAGGTTTTTGTTTTTACTTTCTATTTAGAGCAGTGATACAGGAAATGGGGCTGACCCACCTCAAAAGTCCAGCCAGAGCAGCCAAGAAGTGAGAAAACTTAAATAAAAAATTTAAGGTTTGCTAAATGAAGGCCTAGATAGTTCCTCATAGTTTTATTCAGTTCTCCCACAGGCAGTAGCACAGAAGCAGGGGAACCATCTGCAGCTTCATGGAAGGGGTTCTCCCTGATGAATGAGGCCATAGGCAGCAGGGCGTCTGTGAGGCCTCCATACCTCATTGCCTCATCTGTTGTGGAGAGCCCTTCCACATCCGCTGCACTGCATTCAGGTATAGGATGTGTTTTTCTTGTGTTCCCTTTATTCTTTTGAGCAGTTAATTGTTACTGGTAGAGTCCAAAAACCCAGAAGCAGAGGAGGCTTGGACACAGATTCAGAGTTCAAAGCTTGTTTTAATGACACAAACAGATCGCCTAAGGACACAAAACGCTCCAACACAGGGAACTGAACTACACAGACTTAAATAGACAAACACGCAATCAACTAAACATGATGCAGCTGTGAACATCTCCAGCAGGAGACACAGGTGAGTGGGAGGAGAAAGAAGCCACAACAGACCTGCACAGAACAGGCAGAGAAAAAAACAAAATCACAACAAGCAGGAAACTTGCCATTAATAGAAATTTATTTTGGCAAACACATTTATAAACAATATAAATGCATCTACAATTATATATCTGTATATACGCTATTAGCAATTCATTTTAAATATACATTACACCACTAGCATTTTTCCAGACCTTAAAACACAGAGTCTCAAAAGAAAGTTAATACATCATCAGTAGTCCTTTAGAGGTTTGCTTTTCTGTACACAGTCTTCCAGTGCAAAACCCACAATGAGCTCCTCTGCTCAATTTGAAACCTCAGTCCTTTTTAGCTTCATGGAAACAGCTTAGTGTCTACTAGGATCAAATTGCAGTGTTCATAATGCAGTCGCTGAATTGACATGGCAGATATGATAACACATTGAAATGACTATAAAATTAAATATCATTTTCTTGGCTATTATTTCAGATTAACCCAATTAGTTCAATTTGACATAAAATTATAAATATGAAATGCCCCCAATGGGTCTTTTATAAACCCATTGAAACTACTTTTTTTTCTCAAAGGTAAATGATTCAAAAGTGAGCACCTACCATCCCTCATCATTCACAACCAAGTTCATCATCTCACTTGTGTCTCCTTGCATATATACTCCTCCACTTTTGTCCCTCAATTCTAGTAGTTTGTTAACTTGTTCTGGCAATTTTCAAGTTCATCTTTCTGACCCATCTTTGTCCCCAACTACATCTCTGCCTTGTTCTTGGTTACTCCTGTCTTTGATCAAGTTATTGTGAGTCTTCAAGTTGCCGACAAATTTCCCATCCTTGACCAAGCGTCTGTGAATGCCCCTGTTTATCCATCCACTTCACAAATTGAGTCTTCCAGAGTTCCCGTGCTTTCCATCCAACATATTCATGGCCCCCTGTTCCAACCTTGCAGCTTATACCTATTTTGACTAAAAACTTGGCTGCAGGGAACCACAAGTTAAAATGATGTCCTATTTCCTCCTGGCTTTAAGACCCTCAACTCAGTACTTTCATGCCTTCCTCCACTGCCACCTTTAGAAAAACAAAGGTTCTACTTCCACGGACACATTTTTGGAATACATCTTCAGTAGGTCTGACAGTGGGTTGTGAATTTTCCCAGCATTCAGGTGCAACAATCTGGTTGTTTAAATTGTACAAAATGCAAATATATTGACTGATAAACAGGAATAAATCCAAAACATGTATTAGCATGCATAGTCACTGACAGTAACCTTTCAAAAAATTGGGAAATTAGCAGTCATGTCTGACTTTATAGAATAACTTTTTTACGTGTTTATAAATTTCTGTCACTTTGAGTCCATAAATGATTGGATTGCAGAGAGGATTACACATGATCATCTGAAGCGTCATTATAAAGCGAGCAGTCTTTGAAAAATTTGACTCCAGCCTGATTATGAGGACATCATAAGTAAGCAAACAGGAATAGTTGATTAAAACCAGCAGATGAGGAAAACAGGTCTGAGCAGCTTTTCTTCTGACTTCTCTGCAGCTTTTATAAGACACTATGAGGATCTTTGCATATGTGAAAATTATGAACAACAAGGGAAGAATAGCAATGTTGAACAGAATAACTAACCCAAATGTTAACAAGGCTTTAGAACCTGCACAGAAAAGATAATTAAAAGAATTGTTGCAGAAAATACCTTTTAATGTAAAGCTGCAAAGTTCTAAATTTAAATTTCCCACAACAGGGACAACAAGGTGACAAACAGGTACAATCCAGGCCAATCCCAGTAACCTAAGGACAGTGTTTTTTTTCATAAGGATTGCATATTGCAGAGGTTTACAAATGGACACATATCTGTCATAAGACATGGCTGCCAGCAGTAAGAATTCTGAACAACTAGAAGAATAAAAAACCAGAATCTGAAAGAGACAGGCTTGATATGAGATCATCTGTTTCTTAGATAGACAGTCTGCCAAGAGTTTGGGGTAGATATTTGTGCTGAAAAGAACAGAGTTGATCAGCAGTGCTGCAATAAAAATGTACATAGGCTCATGAAGGTTCTTGTGAATCACAATCAGAGAAACGATCGTACAATTGCTGCAGACAATCAACATATAAACAGTTAACATCATAAAGAAATAAAAATACCTGTACTTTTCCATCTCCACAAAACCATCCAGACTTATGTATGTTACATTCATATCAGTGTTTAAAATGATTATCAAAACAATAATACTTCTATAAATAATCAGCGCTCTGGAAAAAAGCCTAAGGTTTTATAGAAAGCTGTTCTTGATCTGTTGTTCCTCCAACTCAAATCAGTTTATGTCAGAGCGACTATATAACAGATCTAATTTACCCT
Source organism: Oryzias woworae (assembly GCA_016861445.1). Taxonomy (NCBI): domain Eukaryota; kingdom Metazoa; phylum Chordata; class Actinopteri; order Beloniformes; family Adrianichthyidae; genus Oryzias; species Oryzias woworae. Next base: position 2,824,615 of record BOLG01000197.1, read on the forward strand.
CTAAGGGTCTCATTTACTCTTTCATGAAAAAAACACTACCATGTAAACAAAATCATCAGAAAGACCAAACTGAAACAAGGTTAAAAAAATGCTAATCCTCTATTGCACTGAATGCTCAGTACAGCTTCAAGTCAGCCCATCTGCAAATAAAGCATACATGTCTGAAGAAAAGCTGCACTGACCAAAGCAACAACATGGAACAAAAAACAATCCTGCGCGGGTCATGACAGCAACAGAACTTGAATCTAGAACTTTATTTACACAAGTATTCTTTAAAAATTAATTGCAAAGGGTTTTCAAAGGCCTATAGATCCTTAACGTTGTGGCTCATAAGTGTTTGACAAAGTAAAAGTGAAAATCTCCTGGGAACCACTATCCAGGATTAACATCCAAGATCCACAAATACATGTATTCTTTTTTTGTCCAGAGCATTTTAATGTCCTCCACAGCATCAATCCACACCCCCTAGGAGAACTGAAGGAATGAAACAATTAAAGAGACGATAAAGATCAGCTGAAAGACGTTGGAGAAAACAGAAACTTGAAATTAACTACCAATTATACCAAAATCAACTAAAACTCTATAATCAATGAGTGAAACAAACCAGGAATGCATACTTTGCAAGGATCATCTTTGAGAATAAAAACAATCCCAGAGTCCTTATCTCCACAATTGAATCTTTGATCAACCCCGACTTAAATACAAACACAATGCCAGCAACCGCATCATTGTGTGAGGAGTTTGTTGATTACTTCAGGAGCAAAATTGATTCTGTCAGATCCAGTATCATAAATATTTATCTGTATTGTTTTGAATTTGTGGCTCGAAGAAAGTCGTTTTTTGTTTTTTTCAAATTATTGGTTGGACATCTATAAAAAAAACATGTTATTTATTGTTTTGGCTTGTCTTAGTATAATTGAGTTTGATAACCAGAGCTGGTTGGTTACCATGGTTGCTACATGACTGTTACAATGATCAGCCTGCGTGCTGCAAGCTTTCAATAAATTCTGTTGAAAATTAGCCACAATGCTTCAGTTTCTTTAGTGACTTCCATGAAAGGGGTTAGAAGAAAATAATGTTCTAAAATGACAAAAAAAAAATAATGCTAATAAAGAAAAATGTAAACATCTCAGGACTGGTGATTCTCTCAACGTGGGATCTAATCATTTCAAGACCTGTGGTCCTGCCCTTTCCCAACATTCTGATCACAGGACTTAAAAAAAAAATGGTAATCACACTCAAGTTGACTTAGTGTTGTTTAAGCCTGGTTTCTATTTTCTCTTAGTCAACAGATGGAGTCGAACTGGATTTATGTTGAAATTACTGAATGTCAATAAGTGATTCATGTTTTCACATTAAAAACCGGTTATTTTTAAATCAATTTGGTTTTGCAGGGTTACCATTAACTGTTTTAACTTTAATTTTGAGAAGTACACTATAAAATTAAGTTACACCTAACATTAACTTTCAAGTATGTCAGTTACAACAGTGTCAATTACAACTTGATGATCTTGTTACAGCAACATTAATAAAAAATGTTGCACCAACATAATTAAATTCGGCCCTCCCAACACAAATGTTTATTGCTGTATAAACACAATTGATTTAGATGGAAATACTTTCCAAAATGTTATTATGTTCGTCCAACAAATTATTTTTATGTTGAGATAACTTAGCAAGATTATGTCAGATTGTGTAGCTTTGTTACCACAATTTAAACAAATCATGTTAAACTGCACCTTCATTATCATGTTACAGCAGCATTAATACATTATGTTGCACCAACATAATTGCATTCAGATCACCCAACACAAATGTTTATTGCTGTATGAGCTCACCTGTTCCCGGAGCTGCGGCGCCGTCTCCACCTCCTGACGCCGCTTTCCCTCCTGTCTCCACCACGAGAATGAAGCGCTGCCAGCTGCTCCGTGAAGCAGTAACCCGACGCGCAGGCGAGCCTTCCGGGGGTTTGGAGAACATCTTGCCCGATGCTCTGGGGGTCCCACCTGCGAAGCTTCACCCGGGATCGCTGTCTGTCCGCCGGCATCATTCTGGTGCCTCAGAAGCCCCAGCTTTCTGTGCTGGGAGCCCTAAACTGACCTCTGGCTCGGCGCACAACCCAGTCCTCATCCTGGGAGACTCCATTGTCCGGCATGCCAACATCAAGAGGTGCTACACTCACTCCATCTCTGGAGCATCAGTTAAGGACATTCATAACTATGCCCACCAGCTCACCACTAAACACCCCTCAGCTTCATCTGTTATAATACACGCAGGTACCAATGACATTAAGTTCCAGCAGTCTGAGTCTTTGAAAACGGACTTCATCCGCCTCATTCGCCACATCCAACAGTCGAACTTGCAATGCATCATATCTGGCCCACAACCTGCACCACGCTACAGTGACATAAAATTCTCTCGAATCCGTCAGCTCTATATCTGGTTAAAAAGGTACTGCCACTCCATAAACATACACTACATTAACAACTTCACCACATTCTACAATAGACCAAACCTTGTCAAACCAGATGGCTTACATCCAAACCATACAGGCTCTCATCTCCTCAGGATGAACCTTGAACTCACTCTCCAATCCTGCACTGTTCCTTCCAGCTGACGGTTCGACCGCAACACACACACTTCCTCCATATCAACATATTTTATTCCAGTAGACATCACCAGCAGGCATCCGAAATATCCAAATTCAAAGTCACACATTCCTACTGTCAGATGTCTCCACCACATACAAACAACACCAAATACGGAAAGGAAATTAAATACAAAATCATCTTTGGATTCACCTGCTACACTGAACATGGCTCTTTTAAACATCAGGTCTCAAACAAGTCTTTTATAATGAATGATCTGATTGTTGACCATAATTTGAACTGTCTGTTTTTAACTGAAACCTGGCTTGATACTGATGCTCCAGTTATTCTCACTGAGGCTTCTCCACCTCATTTTAACTTTTTATTTTAAATCATGGGAGGTAAGAGAGGTGGTGGAACAGCATCAATTGCTCAACAAGGTTTGAAAACTGAAGTTTTTGCCTCAACTGTGTATTCTTCATTTGAGCATCATTCATTCTTGTTCTGCAACCCACCTATTTTAGCAGTAACTGTTTACAGACCACCAAATCCTCCCTCCAGTTTCCTACAAGAAGTTTTTATCCATCATTCTCTTAAGGCATAATAGGATTTTAATTACTGGGGATTTTAATCTTCATGTTGACAACTTGACAGATCCTTTTGGCTTTGAGTTTCTAAATCTTTTAAATTGTATGGATTTTACCCAGCATGTGGCACAGCCTACTCACAACCGAGGACACACCCTGGACTTGGTCATTACCTACAGCCTGTCTGCTGGTGTGTCTTCTGTTGTTGACTTGGCTGTGTCAGACCATTACTGTGTGTTTTTTAAGGTGACTGGTTTTATCCAGCAGGAGGCCTCAGTGAGAACTGTGACGAAACGATATATAAATCCTGAAGTGACTGCAAATTTTATTGACATTTTAAAACAAACTACTGCTCAGATTTTACCTCAATCCTGCGATTCCTTAACTGACAACTTTAACGACAGACTGAAGACTGCCATTGATCTAGTTGCCCCACTGAAAACAAAAATCCTGAATCAGAATCCAAAGACACTTTGGAGAAATGGGGCTACTCTAACTCTTAAGAGAATTTGCAGGCGAGCAGAGAGAAAGTTTAGAAAAACGAATTTAACAGTCGCCTATGACTTTTTTAAAGATCAACTGAAAATTTACAACCACGCTGTCAAACAGGCAAGGACACTTTATTTTTCCAATCTCATCACAGACAATAAACACAATCCCCAGGTTTCTTTTTAAACAATTGATTTTTTATAAAAAAAAATTTTAATAAATTTATAATGCCTCACTCACAGACTGCATGTGAGGACTTTGCAGACCACTTCAGGACTAAAGTCACTGCTATCAGATCTAACCTTCAACCGTTCATAGCACTAATTGTAATAGATCCGTGGCGTTGGCTTTACCTGAGGAAACACTGGAGAGTTTTGTTCTGGTTGATGAGATGATGCTTGGTCGAGTTTTTTCCCAAGCAAACACTACAACCTGCCTTTTAGACCCAATTCCCACTTCTCTTTAAAAAACCTGTTATGGATTCTTCGAGCCGGAACTTTTAGCCATAGTAAACTGCTCTCTTCAGACGGGTGTCTTCCCCACTGCTTGTAAGACGGCGGTGGTGAGGCCCCTTCTGAAGAACAACAATTTGGATCCAAATATTATGGATAATTATAGACCTGAATCCAACTTACCATTTTTAGGAAAAATTATTGAAAAAAATAGTTTTTACTCAGTTGCATGATTTTCTAAATAAACATAATATTTTAGAAAAATGTCAATCTGGTTTTAGGACAAATCACAGTACTGAGACGGCCCTTTTAAAGATTTTAACTGACCTCAGAAATAATTCAGACATGCAGAAACTTTCTATTCTGGTGCTGCTGGATCTTAGTGCCGCCTTCGATACAGTAGATCACCAGATTTTATTAAACAGACTTAGGAGTCGGGTTGGCCTCTCAGGAACTGTTCTTAACTGGTTCCGTTCTTATCTAACAGATCGACATTTTTATGTAAGTATGGATACATGCTCCTTTAGAATCCACAAAATAAGCTGTGGGGTTCAAGGGTCGATTTTAGGACCTATACTTTTTAATTTATACATGTTGCCTCTTGGGGATGTCATCAGGAGACACGGGGTTAACTTTCACAGCTATGCTGATGATACACAGCTTTACATCGCCGTGTCTCCTGATGACCTTGAACCTCTCTTTTAAATTGTATTTTAGATATAAAGTCGTGGATGGCAGAAAACTCCTTACAGCTCAACCAGGACAAAACAGAAGTTTTAATTATTGGTCCTGAAGACAAGAGAGAGATTATTTTACCCAAACTCACAAACTTTAAACCTTCTTACTGTGTGAGAAACCTGGGCGTACTTTTTGACTCTGAGCTGAATTTTATCCCGCATATCAGAAATGTTATGAAGACAGGATTTTATCACCCTAAAAAATATTGCCAGAGTCCGTTCATTCCTCTCTCTTGCCGGCACAGAGGTGCTGATGTATGCTTTTATTTTTAGTCGTTTAGATTACTGTAATGCCCTGCTCTCTGGGTTACCCAAAAAGTCTCTTTCAAATGTACAATTATTACAGAACTCAGCGGCACGAGTTCTGACGAGGACCAGGGGGCGGGAACACATTACACCCATTTTAAAATCGCTGCATTGGCTCCCTGTGCGTTTCAGGATTGATTTTAAAGTTCTTTTAATGGTTTATAAATGTTTTAATGGTCTTGGGCCTTCTTATTTAAGTGACCTGCTTTTAAGATATGAACCCTCGCGGACCTTGAGGTCCTCTGGCACCGGCCTCTTAGTTGTCCCTAAGGTGAGGACCAAAACCTATGGGGAGAACTCATTCCACCATTATGGTCCTCGCCTCTGGAACAGCCTGCCGGAGAGCCTCAGGGCCGCAGAGACCATAGAGGTTTTTAAGAAGAGGCTCAAGACCCACCTTTTTAATTTAGCTTTTTTATGATTTTTAGAATTATTTAATTTGATCTTTTCCTCTATTAAAAAAAATGTAATTATTAACTTTTATTTGAATAATTTGATAGTTAATTTATGTACACAATTTTTGTTTTAATATACTAACCATATGTATTTATTTTTATTATTATTATTATTATTATCATTATTATTATTTTTTTTTTATTATTATCATTTTTTTTTAAAATGCTTGTTATTCATTTATTCTTTAACTCCAGTGTTTCCCCACGGGAATCCGCTGTTCCGGGGCCCTCCTGCCTATGAGTGAGCTGGTGCTGCGGTGCTCATTCTCATTGGGGGGTACCTCCACGTAGAGTGGGCTCTGGTCTGCCCTGTGTTGGGTAGGGCGCTTCGGTGATGACCCCTGTGGTTGGGCTGGACCTTGAAATAAACGGATCCCTGTAATATCGTTTCTCCACAGCAGTACTGAGCCAGACTTTTTCCTTAGAGCTGCAGTTTTTAATCTTTGTTCAGTTTTCCTGTGGAGGGTGTCATGTATTGTGGGGGATGGGGGAGGAGCTGGGGAGGGAAGGGTGATTGTAATTGGAATTGTATTTTTTGTTATTATTACATTTTTAATATTATTTTTATCTTATTATATTTTTATTTTTATGTATTTAGTTTTATGTAAAGCGCCTTGGGTTTTCACAAGAAGGAAAGGCGCTGTACAAATAAATAAAGTTAGAATTTTGAAATGTTTATTGCTGTATGAACACATTTGATTTAGAAGGAAATACTTTTTAATTTTATTATGTTCGCCCAACAAATGATTGTATATAATGAGTTTATAGTGCACTATATAGTGCGGTCACCATTTTCTAGTGTTGTCCGAATTCAAAATAAAAAAACAAAAAAAAAAAATCGAGTGCACTAGAAATGTCCCAGAATCCTCTGCAAAAAATAAGTGTACATCGATGGTCACTACATTGGAGATAGACCACAATGCATTGCGTTTGAATGCCTTTCAAGATGGCAGAAGCAAGTCGCTCAAGAGAGATGACATATAAATGTAAGGATTTAAGTATCTGTAGTAGAATATAACATTGCTACATATATAATATGATATATGTCGCATTAGGTAACTATTTTACTGACGATGTATATTATCCTGCAGCTTATCATTTTCACTAATGCTACAGTTTTGCTAACGCTAACGCTTTTGTTTTGCATTGAAGGCGGGAATATTCCACGCAATAGGTAGTACATAAAAAGGGAGTGATTTCTACTTAGTCATATGTTGATTAGACATTTTTTTAAATGTGTTTACACATGTAGGGGCAGACGAGGACGTCCAAAATTTAATTCGCCTGAGGGTGGAAAAAGAGAGCCTGTCCGGCAGCTGCCGGATGGGAGTACGTTCACAGCCAAAATGTTCATATACTTATCATTAAAGCGTTATTTTCTTTGTGGTATAGGTTTTTGTTTTTACTTTCTATTTAGAGCAGTGATACAGGAAATGGGGCTGACCCACCTCAAAAGTCCAGCCAGAGCAGCAAAGAAGTGAGAAAACTTAAATAAAATATTTAAGGTTTGCTAAATGAAGTCCTAGATAGTTCCTCAGTTTTATTCAGTTCTCCCACAGGCAGCATCACAGAAGCAGGGGAACCATCTGCAGCTTCATGGAAGGGGTTCTCCCTGATGAATGAGGCCATAGGCAGCAGGGCGTCTGTGAGGCCTCCATACCTCATTGCCTCATCTGTTGTGGAGAGCCCTTCCACATCCGCTGCACTGCATTCAGGTATAGGATGTGTTTTTCTTGTGTTCCCTTTATTCTTTTGAGCAGTTAATTGTTACTGGTAGAGTCCAAAAACCCAGAAGCAGAGGAGGCTTGGACACAGATTCAGAGTTCAAAGCTTGTTTTAATGACACAAACAGATCGCCTAAGGACACAAAACGCTCCAACACAGGGAACTGAAACACACAGACTTAAATAGACAAACACGCAATCAACTAAACATGATGCAGCTGTGAACATCTCCAGCAGGAGACACAGGTGAGTGGGAGGAGAAAGAAGCCACAACAGACCTGCACAGAACAGGCAGAGAAAAAAACAAAATCACAACAAGCAGAACTTGCCATTAATAGAAATTTATTTTGGCAAACACATTTATAAACAATATAAATGCATCTACAATTATATATCTGTACATACGGTATTAGCAATTCATTTTAAATATACTTTACACCACTAGCATTTTTCCAGACCTTAAAACACAGAGTCTCAAAAGAAAGTTAATACATCATTAGTAGTCCTTTAGAGGTTTGCTTTTCTGTACACAGTCTTCCAGTGCAAAACCCACAATAAGCTCCTCTGCTCAATTTGAAACCTCAGTCCTTTTTAGCTTCATGGAAACCGCTTAGTGTCTACTAGGACCAAAATTGCAGTGTTCATAATGCAGTCGCTGAATTGACATGGCAAATATGATAACACATAGAAATGACTATAAAATTAAATATCATTTTCTTGGCTATTATTTCAGATTAACCCAATTAGTTCAATTTGACATAAAATTATAAATATGAAATGCCCCAATGGGTCTTTTATAAACCCATTGAAACTACTTTTTTTTCACAAAGCTTTTGATCAAGTTATTGTGAGTCTTCAAGTTGCCGACAAATTTCCCGTCTTTGACCAAGCGTCTGTGAATGCCCCTGTTTATCTATCCACTTCACAAATTTAATCAAGTCTTCCAGAGTTCCCGTGCTATCCATCCGACATATTCATGGCCCCCTGTTCCAACCTTGCAGCTTATACCTATTTTGACTAAAAACTTGGCTGCAGGGAACCACAAGTTAAAATGATGTCCTATTTCCTCCTGGCTTTAAGAACCTCAACTCAGTACTTTCATGCCTTCCTCCACTGCCACCTTTAGAAAAACAAAGGTTCTACTTCCACGGACACATTTCAGGAATACATCTTCAGTAGGTCTGACAGTGGGTTGTGAATTTTCCCAGCATTCAGGTGCAACAATCTGGTTGTTTAATTGTACAAAATGCAAATATATTGACTGATAAACAGGAATAAATCCAAAACATGTATTAGCATGCATAGTCACTGACAGTAACCTTTCAAAAAATGGGAAATTAGCAGTCATGTCTGACTTTATAGAATAACTTTTTTACGTGTTTATAAATTTCTGTCACTTTGAGTCCATAAATGATTGGATTGCAGAGAGGATTATATATGATCATCTGAAGCGTCATTATAAAGCGAGCAGTCTTTGAAAAATTTGACTCCAGCCTGATTATGAGGACATCAAAAGTCACCAAACAGGAATAGTTGATTAAAACCAGCAGATGAGGAAAACAGGTCTGAGCAGCTTTTCTTCTGACTTCTCTGCAACTTTTATAAGCCACTTTGATGATCTTTGCATATGTGAAAATTATGAACAACAAGGGAAGAACAGCAATGTTGAACAGAATAACTAACCCAAATGTTAACAAGGCTTTAGAACCTGCACAGAAAAGATAATTAAAAGAATTGTCGCAGAAAACACCTTTTAATGTAAAGCTGCAAAGTTCTAAATTTAAATTTCCAATAACTGGAACAACAAGGTGACAAACAGGTACAATCCAGGCCAATCCCAGTAAAATAAAGACAGTGTTTTTTTTCATAAGGATTGCATATTGCAGAGGTTTACAAATGGACACATATCTGTCATAAGACATGGCTGCCAGCAGTAAGAATTCTGAACCGCCAAATGAGTAAAAAAACAGAATCTGAAAGACACAGGCTTGATATGAGATCATCTGTTTCTTAGATAGAAAGTCTGCCAAGAGTTTGGGGTAGATATTTGTGCTGAAAAGAACAGAGTTGATCAGCAGTGCTGCAATAAAAATGTACATAGGCTCATGAAGGTTCTTGTGAATCACAATCAGAGAAACGATCGTACAATTGCTGCAGACAATCAACATATAAACAGTTAACATCATAAAAAAATAAAAATACCTGTACTTTTCTATCTCCACAAAACCATCCAGACTTATGTATGTAACATTCATATCAGTGTTTAAAATGATTATCAAAACAATAATACTTCTATAAATAATCAGCGCTCTAGAAAAAAGCCTAAGGTTTTATAGAAAGCTGTTCTTGATCTGTTGTTCCTCCAACTCAAATCAGTTTATGTCAGAGCGACTATATAACAGATCTAATTTACCCTCTAAGGGTCTCATTTACTCTTTCATGACAAAAACACTACCTTGTAAACAAACTCATCAGAACAATCAAACTAAAACAAGGTTAAAAAAATGCTAATCCTCTATTGCACTGAATGCTCAGTACAGCTTCAAGTCAGCCCATCTGCAAATAAAGCATACATGTCTGAAGAAAAGCTGCACTGACCAAAGCAACAACATGGAACAAAAAACAATCCTGTGCGGGTCATAACAGCAACAGAACTTGAATCTAGAACTTTATTTACACAAGTATTCTTTAAAAATTAATTGCAAAGGGTTTTCAAAGGCCTATAGATCCTTAACGTTGTGGCTCATAAGTGTTTGACAAAGTAAAAGTGAAAATCTCCTGGGAACCACTATCCAGGATTAACATCCAAGATCCACAAATACATGTATTCTTTTTGTCCAGAGCATTTTAATTTCCTCCACAGCATCAATCCACACCCCCTAGGAGAACTGAAGGAATGAAACAATTAAAGAGACGATAAAGATCAGCTGAAAGACGTTGGAGAAAACAGAAACTTGAAATTAACTACCAATTATACCAAAATCAACTAAAACTCTATAATCAATGAGTGAAACAAACCAGGAATGCATACTTTGCAAAGATCATCTTTGAGAATAAAAACAGTCCCAAAGTCCTCTTCTCCACAATTGAATCTTTGATCAACCCCGACTTAAATACAAACACAATGCCAGCAACCGCGTCATTGTGTGAGGAGTTTGTTGATTACTTCAGGAGCAAAATTGATTCTGTCAGATCCAGTATCTTAAATGAACAAAGAAGCCTTTTTATTGAAAATGTTGGCTTGATCTTCCCCTGGGAAGCACTGGACAGTTTTGACCTGGTTGAAGCTGCAACACTTGGTTGAGTTTTCTCCCAAGTTAACCCAACAACCTGCTTTCCAGATCCCATCCCCACATCCCTTTTTAAAACATTTTATGGGTCTTTTGAGAGTGAGATTTTAAATATAATGAACTACTCTTTTAAGACGGATATTTTCCCTGCTGCCTTTAAAACTGCAGTTGTAAAACCACTACTTAAGAAAACTACCTTCGACCTCTCAGTTTTTAATACCTACAGACCAGTGTCTAACTTGCCATTTTTAAGCAAGCTTTTAGAAAAACATTTTTATTCAACTGAATGAGTTTCTCTTACAAAACAACATTTTTGCGACAAACCAGTCTGGATTTAGAACAAACCACAGTACTGAGACAGCCCTGTTAAAGATAGTTAATGATATCCGGTGTGCCTTGGATTCAGGTCAGATCACAGTATTAGTCCTACTGGATCTAAGTGCTGGTTTTGATACTGTTGATCACCTGATCCTGTTGAACAGACTTAAAAGTCTTGGCATATCAGGGACGGTTCTCAAGTGGTTCAAATCCTATCTCATGGAGAGATACTTTATGGTAAACATGGATACATACTTTTCTAGGGTCCACGAAATTAAATGTGGTGTGCCTCAAGGCTCCATACTTGGCCACTTTATTTTTAACATCTATGTACTTCCTCTAGGGAATGTCATCAGGAGGCACAACATCAGCTTTCATAGCTATGCTGACGATACCCAGCTATACATAGCTATGTCTCCTGATGACACAGGGCCAATAGAAGCCCTTTTTAACTGTATTTTAGAGGTGAAATCATGGATAGCAAATAATTTTCTGTAGCTCAACCAGGAGAAAACAGAAATTTTAATTATTGGTCTGAAGCTAAGAGAGAGAAACAGTTTTTGAAGTTAAAAGAACTTTCATTAGATTATTCAGAAACGATAAGAAACCTTGGCGTTATTTTTGACTCAAAGCTAACTTTCATCCCACATATTAAACATGTGGTTAAAACGTGTTTTTATCATCTTTGAAACTTGGCTAGAGTCCGCCCACTACTCTCTCTATATAATATGGAGATGCTGATGCATGCTTTTATCACAAGTAGAATTGATTATTGTAATGCCCTGCTTGCTGCTCTTCCAAAAACTAACCTTAAGAATCTTCAGCTTCTCCAAAATTCTGCTGCAAGGATTCTTACCAAGACCAGGCGACAGGCCCATATCACCCTAATATTAAAATCCCTGCATTGACTCCCCATAAGCTTCAGGATTGATTTTAAGATACTTTTAATGGTTTTTAAATGTCTTAACAGTCTTGCACCTTCTTCTATGTCTGACCTTTTAGTTAAATATGAACCCTCGCGGACCCTGAGATCCTCTGTCACTGGTCTTCTAACCATTCCAGCTGTAAAAACCAATACTTACGGAAAGACATCGTTTCAGTGTTATGGCCGTCGTTTGTGGAACGGTCTGCCAGAGGAAGGGGCTGCAGAGAGCATAGATGTTTTTAAGAAAAGGCTCAAGACCAACCTTTTTAACCTGGCTTTCATATAATTTTTACTTTGTATCTTTTTACCTATTTATCTATTATCTATTTTATAATGTTTTATCAATTGACAATAAATTATTAATTTATTTTAAATTCCTCATTATAATGTTTTATTGTTGGTTTTTTGCTTTTATCATTATAATTACTTTTTAATTTAATTTAATTTTAATTTTGTTTCCGGTGCTTCCTCAGTTGGGTTCTCTCTCTCTGGGTCGCTGCCGTTCAGCCGCTGCAACTCTGGATGGGGAACTGCATCGCTCCCCAGCTGTGGTGAGGCGGGTCCCTGCTTGTGTCGCTGCAGTTGGTTGGCTGTGCCGCTATTCACAGAGAGAGAGGTCCCAACTAATTACGCCTGTTTCTCATTGCCAATCTCCATCAGTTAGGGGGTGGGAAGTCTGAAGGGGGGGGGTTGTGTACGGATCTGGGGGAGGGGACTTTATGTTAATTTATGCTTAGTTTTATATTATTATATTTTTTTATTTGCTTATTTAGTATCATTATTTTTTTGTTTTCATTATTTTTATTTTGTGTAAAGCACTTTGTGTTATGTTTTATATGAAAAGTGCTATATAAATAAAGATTGATCGATTGATGATAGCCAATTTTAACTGGAAATTCAGTGTAGTACCTACATGACACGTAGATATATTCACTAGAAAAGGTCCAGAATTTGTGTATAGCCACTGAGAAGAAGGTGATTTGCTTATACAACATTTGTTATTCTGATAGACAAAACATTTGATTAAATAATGTTTTTTATTTGATTATGAACTTTTCCTAGAATCTCTTTAATGTCTGCCTGAGGCTGTAATGGAGATTTTCATTTTTCATGCGTAGCCTGCAGTTTGTATTTTTTCATGTAGAGATTCATTTACATGACAAAAGTATAAGATTGGGCTATTTGTGTAACAAAGGCACCGAGGTGTGTGGATCCACATGCAACCTCTTTATTTTACACGGACAAGACATGGCGTAGTCAAAAGGCAGGCAAGGGTCATAAGAAAGGAGCAAGGCGGAAGACGAGGAAACAGGCAAGAGTCAAACACTGGCAGGCAACAAGGAAACACCGCTTAGACTGAACCTCAAAGAGAGAACAAGACTACGCGAGGATGTAGACACAGAGCAGAGCTTATAACTGGTGGAGGTGACAACGGAATGAGGATCAGCTGCGAGGACGGGAACAGGATGTAGTGCATGCAGGGAGATGAAGTGAGGAAGCAGACGGCGATCAGAACTTTGGTGAAGGATCCCTCAGGTGGTCGGAGGATGAAGCAACTGGGTGAACCCTGACTATTTGATGAGATTTGCAACATTTGACTTGATCATTTGGTTTCCTTTAGATGCTCACTACCACATCATTGATAGATTTACTCAGGGGAATAGAACTTTGCTTTTCTTGCATTTTACAATCATCATGTACAAAAGAGTTTGCATGAATCCATAAAGTCCAAATATGCAGATAGAAGATAGTAAATACTGTTTAACATTTTGGCCTCATCTATTCTATTTCATCATTAAAACTGTAATATTTAGAAACTTTCTCATTACTTGGTAGTTGAATACTAATCATTCTGCAAAGACCAGTTTTCTGTTATGTTCACCTTTAGTTCACGTCTATTATGATAAAGTAAATTTGATGTTATACTTTATCTACATATGACCTAAACAGGACAGAGAATAACAAGGAGAGAGCTCCAGACAGCAAGCCGGAGACCGATGGAGGAGGCTAACATGAGTTCAATGAGGAACACAACGACAGGGAGCATCCCAGTCACCCATGTCCACCTTTGACCACCAGAGGGAGCCCTCGCCCGAGTTTTTACTGCTCACCCTCTATTTTCCTCATCTCCCTGCGTGCACTGCATCTGCTTCCTGCCTGCCCAGCTGATCCTCATTTCTCGTAATCAACCATGCTATTCAAGCCAGTTCAACTCTCTCTTCTGTGCTTAGCCTGCCTTTACTTCTGCTATACAGTCTAAGCGGTTTTCTCCTTGTCCTGGTTTTGACTTTTTCCTGTTTATTTGCCTCCCGCCTCACTCCTGTGTTTTTGACCCTGGCCTGTTTTCTGACTTCGTCTTTGTCCTGCACTTTGCTTATTAAAATTGTTGCAAATGGATCCACACGCCTCAGCGCCTTCATTACATTGAGAAGACCTACACTTCATCTAGTCTAGGTCGTCTCAATTCAATTAATGTTTTCCAACACAGGAAGCAGGGGCCCTGCAGTCGTTGAAAGGCTTGGACAAGACCATTGGTGTTGCTTAGACATTGTTTCAACACTGCAGGACGTTTGGGTAATTAATTTATAAAGTACACATTTGTTCACCACACTGCATTTTTTTGGTGTGTAGCTATTTTTTGCAAGATGCAAACTGCACAAATACACAGGGTCCCCAAAGTCACCATAGAATCCCAACTTTATCCAAACAGAATTTTTGGGTTGTTCTGTGATGAAGCCAAGAGGGTTGAAGAAATCAGGGAGAATAAAAAAAAAACAACCCATTAATTAATTATCAAGATGCAGTAGTCTTCAGAGGTTCCAACAGGTTGGACATTTATTGTGACTAAAACAGATTTCAGATAACAGGGCACAGCATACAGCACGATACCCTCATCTCTTTCACAAATGAACACTACCCCAGCATTTTATTTCCTGGCCTCAGCCGACTACTTTTAGTGGGAGAGAATATAGGACTACTCCAAGATTAAGCTTAATGTGCAAAACTAAAACAGAACTAAACATTATCCCAAAAAAAGTACAGAATGACCATGGTCTTGACATAAACAAAACACCATGTCACCTACAAAAATGACATAACAGAAATTCATTGCAGTAATTTGACAATATTGGTTCATGATTGCACATACACAACATTTTGATATTTGAATTTCATTTAGCAAACACAATACAATGATGGCCACACAAAAAATTATGTACTTTATTGATTCAGAGACTCTCATTTCAGGGTAACTAGTGATTTTGACATAAAATTATAAACATACTGTAATTAGGCATAAAGGAAACATGACATTATTAAACTGTATAATTCACTTTTTTCACAAAACTACATGCTTACTTGTTAACTATGAACAATCTGTACATGTATAAATTAACAGTTATAACTCCAACACCTGAGTTTTAAATTGTCCAAATTTATGAGCATGCATAGTCATTCACACTAACCTTACAAAAAATGGGAAATTAGCAGTCATGTCTGACTTTATAGAATAACTTTTTTACGTGTTTATAAATTTCTGGCTTTAAGAACCTCAACTCAGTACTTGCAAGCCTTCCTCCACTGCCACCTTTAGAAAAACAAAGATTCTACTTCCACGGACAAATTTCAGGAATACATCTTCAGTAGGTCTGACAGTGGGTTGTGAATTTTCTCAGCATTTAGGTGCAACAATCTGGTTGTTTAATTGTACAAAATGCAAATATATTGACTGATAAACAGTAATAAATCCAAAACATGTATAAGCATGCATAGTCACTGACAGTAACCTTTCAAAAAATGGGAAATTAGCAGTCATGTCTGACTTTATAGAATAACTTTTTTACGTGTTTATAAATTTCTGTCACTTTGAGTCCATAAATGATTGGATTGCAGAGAGGATTACATATGATCATCTGAAGCGTCATTATAAAGCGAGCAGTCTTTGAAAAATTTGACTCCAGCCTGATTATGAGCATATCATAAGTAAGCAAACAGGAGTAATTGACTAAAACCAGCAGATGAGGAAAACAGGTCTGAGCAGCTTTTCTTCTGACTTCTCTGCAACTTTTATAAGCCACTATGAGGATCATTGCATATGTGAAAATTATGAACAACAAGGGAAGAATAGCAATGTTGAAGAGAGTAACTAACCCAAATGTTAACAAGGCTTTAGAACCTGCACAGAAAAGATAATTAAGAGAATTGTTGCAGAAAATACCTTTTAATGTAAAGCTGCAAAGTTCTGATTTTGCATTTCCAATAACAGGAACAACAAGGTGACAAACAGGTACAATCCAGGCCAATCCCAGTAACATAGAGAGAGTGTTATTTTTCATAAGGATTGCATATTGCAAAGGTTTACAAATGGACACATATCTGTCATAAGACATGGCTGCCAGCAGTAAGAATTCTGAACCGCCAAATGAGTAAAAAAACAGAATCTGAAAGACACAGGCTTGATATGAGATCATCTGTTTCTTAGATAGAAAGTCTGCCAAGAGTTTGGGGTAAATATTTGTGCTGAAAAGAACAGAGTTGATCAGCAGTGCTGCAATAAAAATGTACATAGGCTCATGAAGGTTCTTGTGAATCACAATCAGAGAAACGATCGTACAATTGCTGCAGACAATCAACATATAAACAGTTAACATCATAAAAAAATAAAAATACCTGTACTTTTCTATCTCCACAAAACCATCCAGACTTATGTATGTAACATTCATATCAGTGTTTAAAATGATTATCAAAACAATAATACTTCTATAAATAATCAGCGCTCTAGAAAAAAGCCTAAGGTTTTATAGAAAGCTGTTCTTGATCTGTTGTTCCTCCAACTCAAATCAGTTTATGTCAGAGCGACTATATAACAGATCTAATTTACCCTCTAAGGGTCTCATTTACTCTTTCATGAAAAAATACTACCTTGTAAACAAACTCATCAGAACAATCAAACTGAAACAAGGTTAAAAAAATGCTAATCCTCTATTGCACTGAATGCTCAGTACAGCTTCAAGTCAGGCCATCTGCACATAATGTATGCATGTTTGAAGAAAAGCTGCACTGACCAGAGCATAAAAGTAGGCCTGTAGAACATAAACGTTGTGGCTCATAAGTGTTTGACAAAGTAAAAGTAAAAATCTCCATGATGGAGGTTTATAGAAGACGAATGCTGCATTTGGCTCTGCTTGTGCACAAACCAAACTTTAAAACATGGCTGATGTTATTCACCAGCACAAAAATGTACTTTGGCCACTGATAATATGTGCAGCCGAAATGTACATTGCTGCATCGGCCACAGTTAAGGTAAGTGCGTCCAAGGCAAAAAGTTGTTGTCTGCCACATATATTTTTTAATAGAATTTTTTCTAAATATGTGTTGCTAGTATTGAACTTCTTTTTTTCGCCACACAGACCAGAGGAAGCCAAGATAGAATATACAGCTCTCACTTTCTGCCTAGTGACATAAAACAAACACTGAAGAATATTTAAAAAACATTGAATGTTCTAAATTATTATTAATTATTATTATTAACTTTTTTTTCATTACAGTAGATTTTTACAGGTTGTTATTACATAACTGTATTTGTATGTCTGTTTTTTTGCTTTATTCAACACTTTGAGGTGTTTTAATAGAAAAATGGCTGTCAGTTAACTTAACTTTGTAAAGTTTATTAACCATTCATGCCATTGAACTTTATCAATTTCTCTCCTTTCTGGGCTTGGGTGACAAGCATTTGCGTGTTCAGTTATATAGATTCTAGTGTCGAGGCAAAGTAAAAAAAATCTGATATTTAGAAGCTGTTAATTTGACAAAAATGCATTACCTGTAACACTAGCAGGTGCAGTTCTTTCACTTTTTATAGATTAATCTTTAGAGATAATAAATATTTATGATACCACAAGATCAATTTTCTTCCAAGTTTCAATCCAAGCCATGTTTTATTAAAATGAGTTAGGAAATGAAGGAGCTAGCCCGACTTTTGTGATTGATGCCTGCTCCCCTCACTGGAACAGCAGCGTTCTGTTGATGTGACTCAATGCATAGCAATGGTGCACTTTTGTTTTAGTGACGTCAGTCACGTGACAACTTGCCCTGTGTCCCTGTGTATAGCAGCAAGTAGGCAAAGGCCAATCCAGTCATAAATATCAATGTTTTAATCCTTGTGGAAGCATATTGCATTAAATGAAAAAAAATAAAGGGTGTTGGTTTTTAATAGAATGCAATATGATTCCACAATAAAATTAAATAAAAAATCATTACAAAATATCTTAATAAATCAGACTGTAAGCAATAAAGTGGACCACGCCCACAATGTGAGCGCCCAGCAGGTCACCCACAAACTTTACTGCTT
This sequence comes from Oryzias woworae, assembly GCA_016861445.1. NCBI lineage: Eukaryota > Metazoa > Chordata > Actinopteri > Beloniformes > Adrianichthyidae > Oryzias > Oryzias woworae. The sequence goes on from BOLG01000197.1 coordinate 2,842,835, forward strand.
TATGTCCAATATTGTTGTCGGGATTGACTCACAAAAAGAAGGAACAGTTCACATTGGTCAATATGAAATACTTCCCCAATGTTTTGCTGTGTAATGTTTGCAGCTAAAGTCAATGCTTTAAAGAAAGGTTTGTGTTCACAAAAAAGATCAAAGATCAAAAGTGTATTTTATTAAAATAACATTACATTTCTGTACTGTTATAAACCTGACATAAGACTACACTTTCAATTATTATTAGAGCTTTATTTTTGCAAGATAATAATCATTAGCTGAAACTTTACAAATAAAGGAAATAACTGTTTTACTTTGAAATACAAAAATGCTTGGCTGGTAGAGTCCATATTTGACTGGGAGACTGGATGTTCCTGGCCACCCCAGCTAGTAACCAAAAAAGTTCATTTTGATCCCTGATCATATTAGCTAAATAACCATTCTATTTAAACATTTATGAAGCTGTTCTTCTTTAACAATAGTGGACATTCCCTTTGTCAAATGTATTTTTCTGAAATTCTGAACAGAGTCAAGTGCATCAGCAGAAACAGCAGTTACAACATCAGTCTGTCAGCCTCCAACTAATCCTGAACCAGCCTCAGAGCTCCTCCCACACCAGGAAGGAGGTGAGCAACTGTGTGTGGTCACAAAATAATTATGATAATACATTTTACCACAATTTAAAAAAAAAAACAAAAGTGAACCTGTCATAAGAATGATTAATTAAAGTTAATAAAATTCTATTTATTGGTTTGAAAAAATAAGCCTTTTTATAAAAATGAAAAATAAAATGTGCATAACAACAACAGAGAAAATCATGTCAGTTGTCATTTTATTTTGTCACAAAGAGGATAATAATAGTGAAAAAATAGCATCATAATGCCCAATTGTATGTAAAACAGCATCAAAAAATGTTGCCGCTTTTAAGGGTCAGGAGTTTGCCCTCTGTCTTCCCCTCTGGTCACCGGCAGAAACCATCTCTAGAGTACTGACTGCATTGAATCTCCCATCAACCCCAGCACACAGTGTCTGGACTGACCCAAATCATCTGCTTATCAGCAGCAGGACAGTAAAGCACTGCTCTGAGCCACGCTCAGTGTGAAGTATTGTCTGTGCCTTTCAGCCTGCATAACAAGCATTATGGCATCATGGGATTTGATCTTTGGTGTACTTGACCCGTTTTGAGAAGATAATGTCCAGATGTTTTGATTTTGTCATTTTGTTACTATCTGGGTTACTTTATTTTTTTTTTGTTGCTAAACGAGTATTGAAAAACATAAAGGATCTGTGGGCTGCGTTGCTTCTTATTAGTCTGATAAACATATCCTGACCATGACCTGTATGAACTGTGGATGTAAATGTAGAGTCTGCTGAAGAATTTAAACATGCTAAAAAAACACTGAAATGCTGTATATACATACATACATAAACAAACAAAACAATTACAAGATAAATGCATTAACTTAGAACTTGTGTTAGCTTTTGAAATTCGTGACTTCTGCTTTTTTTTAATTTATTATTTATTGAGCCTAGGCGTTTGGCTGGTCTGATATTACTGGTATATATGGTCTCTTCTATTTTCTTCAGTAAAATTTATGGTCAAAAAAAAGACCAATATTTTGTTTAAATTTTAGATCAATGTCTTCAATAAAGAAAAAAAATTGATAGAAGGTTTTTATTTGCCATTAATCGAAGGGCGCGTATTTTATAACTGAGCACGCAAAGCTCTCCACCGCGGGCGCTCAGGTTTTTTTCGCCCTAACTGAGCGCGTGCGCAGAGCTCTAGCCGCGCCCGCTCAGTATTTTTTTGTCGCCCTAACTGAGCAGCCGAGCAGAATTCTCACTGAGCGCGCTCAGTTTATATTTGCGCCCGCTCAGTTTCAGGGGGCGTTTTGGTCACTCAGGGGCGGTAACCTTTCTGGTTGATCTGATTGGCCGAAATTTCTGGTCGAATCCGCGAAGCAACGGGGCGGGGCTTTCATTTTTTTAAAATCTGGTTAATAGAGAAAAGATGGCGGATGAAACGCTGATCTAGCCGCCGGAATGCCGATCTAGGCCGCTGGAACGACGGGTCCAGCCGCCCGAACGACGATCTGGCCGCCCGGAACGCCGATCTAGCCGCCGGAACGACGATCTGGCCGCTGGAACGATGGGTCTAGCCGCCCGAACGACGATCTAGCCGTTGGAACGCCGATTTGGCCGCCGGGACGCCGGTCTGGCCGCCGGGTCTAGCCACCCGAACGACGGGTCTAGCCACCCGAACGCCGATCTGGCCGCTGGAACGACGGGTCTGGCCACCGGAACGCCGGTCTGGCCGCCGGGTCTAGCCACCCGAACGACGGGTCTAGCCACCCGAACGCCGATCTGGCCGCTGGACGACGGGTCTGGCCACCGGAACGCCGGTCTGGCCGTCGGGTCTAGCCGCTCCCGAACGACGATCTGGCCGCCGGAACGCCGATCTAGCCGCTGGAACGCCGATCTAGCCGGATCTGGCCGCCGGAACGACGGGTCTGGCGCCGGTGAGGAAGGAGACCGCTATGAAAAAACAACGGGTTAACCATGATCTTAAAAAACCTGACACACCATCTCCCGAGGTGCTCAAGGAGGAATGCCCATAAGCGGCAGTTAATCATTTCAGAGAATAATAGATTATGGTGAACTTGTCATATCTTATCCAGGGGTGTCAGACGTATTTTTGACGTTCATTAAGATCATGCTTTCACCCGTTTTTTCATAGTGCTCTCCTTCCTCATTTTTTTATGTAAAGCACGGTGCTCTCCTTAAGTCCGTAATGTCGCCCAACCGACGGTTACTAAAATCTACATGTATATTTACCTAATAAAGTGATTTACACATGAGTCAACTTAAAGCACAAAAAACCTGCTACACTTTTTTATCTTGCTCTTGGTCCTTCCTTTAATCCACGTTTCATCCGCCCCTTAATGAAAGCCCCTCCCCGTTGCCTCACGGATTCGACCAGAAATTTCGGCCAATCAGATCAACCCAGAAAGGTTACCGCCCCCTAAGTGACCAAAACGCCCCCTGAAACTGAGTTCGCTCAGTTTTTTTTTTCGCCCTAACTGAGTGCACGCGGTGAGATCTCTGCGCGCTCAGTTATAAAATTCGCGCCCTTCGATTAAAGGCAAAGATGTGACGCCATAGATTTTGTACTGCATGAATGTAGCAGAGACAATTAACCCGAGATCTTTTCATTCAACAGGAACTGTGGATATTATAACTGAAACTGAAACCTTACATTTTTGAGCTCCTTCCTGACTTCCACACAATGACGGCTGTGTTTGGCAACAGAAACCTTCTACATGGTTGCTCATGGCTAAGCACATGTACAAAATGCACCACGAGTGAAATGCTAGTTTTTCAAATACACCAACATTTTTTTGAGGCGACTCATGTGAGTAAATTTGTTATAATGGTTCAACATCCTAATTATTTTGTAAGTTGGATAACCATATGGTTTTAACAGGTTCAGGTTTAACAGCAACAGCCACCTGCTAAACATGTTAGTGTTCTGTCTCTGGCTTTGCCAGTTTTATTTCCTGTTAGTATCTTTCCAACTGGGAAGTCTTGTTAGAAATAATAACTAGAGAAGCAATCCTAGCCTAAGCAGGGGAAAAGTGGACTCCAAGGTGTTTATTCGTATAAACGCCTTTTGTAATTTAAACGAAACTTTATTTATATTAATTATGTTTGTATCCTTCTTTTAGTTGTACCGAATGGAAAATAAAAAGGGGGAAGAAGAGGGAGATGTTGGAGAGAGGGGTAATGACACAAAACACAGGGGAAAAAGGGTGGGTTTCAGTTTGGTGGACGATAACCATGGGGCGGGGCTTTAGAATCATAAAACAACAGGCAAAGAGATGCTGGAAGTTTTAAATCATTACAGTCGAGTGAGAATAGTGTCCAAAATGGGTGTGGCCTGACGACACAGTCTGTTGTTACAAACATATCTGTTGGCTCAAAGAGTCTTCACAAAGTTGTCAACATACAGTACACCTATGCAAACCAACAAATGCAAAGCACCTTATTCCATCAAGCTAACCCACTGTGCAAAAGTGAGCCGACAACTGTGCTCAGTACAATACCGATGTTTTGCTGAGGTGGATGAAAAAAAAAAAGAAAAGAAGGTACAGCTTCTGGCCATTCACAAACCAAGAACCCCGCCAAGGCAGCAGCAATGACCAGGGCCCCCCCACACCCCTACTGTGGGGCCAACAGAGAAGATCCGCCTGCCCGGCCAAGCACCCAGACCGGGATGCCAAAACCCGAGATCAGTGAGGTACGGCAGCACAGAGTGCAAGCCCCAGCCCAACCAAAAGAGCAGCCCTCCCCCCAGCGCCAGGGCCCCCCAAGGGAGACCCACCCCCAAGCTCCAGGCAACCGCAATAGATCTAGGAGAGAGCAAGGCAGGGGGCGGCCACCCCCACTTAGAGGAGTGACGCCCTAGAGAAGTGGGGGTCCCTGAAAATTGTAGAGAACATAGCCCGACCAGGATCTCCCAATGATGGGATTTAGAAGGGGCTCAGCACCTGGGGCAAGGAGCAGAACCCGCACATGCACATGCATTTCTTACTAGTTTGTGTTTTTTTTCTAGTGTTCAACTAGACTTTTATGAATCTGAGATAAAAAATTATCCATAATTTTTGTATCCTAGCGGTGTTCAGCCCACATGGAAACAGAAACAAAGAAGTATTACTTTTTCTATTGATGGAGTCCCTTTAGGAAAAGTCATTAAATTTCTAGTCGGAAAGGGATAGGTTCACTTTTGTTTTGTTTTTTTTACAACAAAATATTGTAGTGGGTCACTTTTTACGCTCAAGGCAACACTGGGGTTAAGATATATACTATTGATATTTGCATCTGCAGTTACTCACATTTTTTTTAATGTGGTCACAGAAATTACAAACATCTAACTAGCAGCAACATCCACTAACAGCCATTAATCTACATATGTGCTAAAACACACAGGCTAACTGTTCTACTTTACTTTCTGCTGTTACCACACTTTCTGTCCAATTTTACACACATAGACACACAGAGATGCACACACTAGGGATAAAAATATGTTTCCTCTAATTTTAAATATATTTTTGAAAAATGAATTACTAAAATGAGTTTATTCCACCTTTGGCTAAGTGTTGCTGCTGTAGCTCCAGCAACCTCGTGACTCCGAACAAGAATTCAGCAAATTTCAAAAACAGATGGCAAGACCTACGCGATAGATGATAAAGCTGAGCAATTTATGGTCTCTTTTAATTTTTTTTTCAGGTAGAAGATGTACAATGAATAGCTATTCGAAAGCTTTTTATAATCTTTTTGTTTTTATTTTAAAAAGATTGCCTGGAACTGCCATGTGCTTTGAGTCCCAGTTCCAGGATCGGGTCACAGAAGTCCTTGGCTGTAAAAAAGGAAGCCACATCACAAGTGTAAATCACTGGTGGTTTGCTGTGATGACCCCAAAACAGAGAACATGACAGGACAAGGAAAAGAGTTTTAAAATCACGATGAACAGAGGCATCTGTAATTACAGAATAGTTTCCTCAACTGTTTATAAATTTCTGTCATTTTCAGTCCATAAATGATTGGATTGAAAAGAGGATTATACATGATTAATTGAAGTGTCATTATAAAGCGAGCAGTCTTTGGAAAATTTGACTCTAGTCGAACTATAATAACGTCATAAATGGCTAAACATGAATAGTTGATTAAAACCAGAAGGTGAGGAAAACAAGTCTGAGCAGCTTTTCTTCTAACTTTTCTGCAACTTTTATAAGCCACTATGAGGATCATTGAATATGTGAAAACTATGAACAACATGGGAAGAATAGCAATGTTGAACAGAATAACTAACCCAAATGTTAACAAGACTTTAGAACCTGCACAGAAAAGATAATTAATAGAAGTATTGCAGAAAATGCCTTTTAATGTAAAGCTGCAAAGTTCTAAATTTGAAAATCCAATAACAGAAACAACAAGGTGACAAACAGGTACAATCCAGGCAAATCCCAGTAAAATAGAGAGAGTGTTATTTTTCATAAGGATTGCATATTGCAGAGGTTTACAAATGGACACATATCTGTCATAAGACATGGCTGCCAGCAGTAAGAATTCTGAACCGCCAAATGAGTAAAAAACCAGAATCTGAAAGAGACAGGCTTGATATGAGATCATCTGTTTCTTAGATAGAAAGTCTGCCAAGAGTTTGGGGTAGATATTTGTGCTGAAAAGAACAGAGTTGATCAGCAGTGCTGCAATAAAAATGTACATAGGCTCATGAAGGTTCTTGTGAATCACAATCAGAGAAACGATCGTACAATTGCTGCAGACAATCAACATATAAACAGTTAACATCATAAAGAAATAAAAATACCTGTACTTTTCTATCTCCACAAAACCATCCAGACTTATGTATGTTACATTCATATCAGTGTTTAAAATGATTATCAAAGAAGAGACAGTTAAGAATGAAGCAACATGTAAAAAAATCAAACCTTAAGCTTCACAAAGAGCTACCTGTTGACTTTGTGGCCTCCTAAAATTCCATTTGTTTATTTCAGAGCAGCTATATAACAATTTTTGTTACACTCTAAGGATCTCATTAACCCTTCTGTGATTCCAATGTCCCAACGTAAACAACTTCAGAATACCAGGACGACATGGAGAAAAAAAAGCTGTACTTTAACAAATATGTTGGTGATCGTTTACACCAGTGGTTGTCAACCTTTTTGAGACCATGGACCAGTTTAACGTCAGGCTGGGTGTCCAAACTTCCAGTTTCCCCTCAACTTTTGAGGGGTAGACTTCAGCATCATCCTCTAGTTGTGCACTAGATTTCATATAGGAACCATTAAAATGTGATGTAGATTCTTCCTGTTTCTTTTTCTTATATGTATATACCTGAAAGAGATATTTTTTTAAACATAATGATAAATGTTAATCCAACATTTGAGCAACTTAATCAGCAGCAGTTATAATGGTTCAACATCCTAATTATTTTGTAAGTTGGATAACCATATGGTTTTAACAGGTTCAGGTTTAACAGCAACAGCCACCTGCTAAACATGTTAGTGTTCTGTCTCTGGCTTTGCCAGTTTTATTTCCTGTTAGTATCTTTCCAACTGGGAAGTCTTGTTAGAAATAATAACTAGAGAAGCAATCCTAGCCTAAGCAGGGGAAAAGTGGACTCCAAGGTGTTTATTCGTATAAACCCCTTTTGTAATTTAAACGAAACTTTATTTATATTAATTATGTTTGTATCCTTCTTTTAGTTGTACCGAATGGAAAATAAAAAGGGGGAAGAAGAGAGAGATGTTGGAGAGAGGGGTAATGACACAAAACACAGGGGAAAAAGGGTGGGTTTCAGTTTGGTGGACGATAACCATGGGGCGGGGCTTTAGAATCATAAAACAACAGGCAACAAGATGATAGAAGTTTTAAATCATTACAGTCGAGTGAGAATAGTGTCCAAAATGGGCGTGGCCTGACGACACAGTCTGTTGTTACAAACATATCTGTTGGCTCAAAGAGTCTTCACAAAGTTGTCAACATACAGTACACCTATGCAAACCAACAAATGCAAAGCACCTCATTCCATCAAGCTAACCCACTGTGCAAAAGTGAGCCGACACCTGTGTTCAGTAGAATACCGATGTTTTGATGAGGTGGATGATGAAATGAAAAAAAAAAAAAGAAAAGAAGGTACAGCTTCTGGCCATTCACAAACCAAGAACCCCGCCAAGGCAGTAGCAATGACCAGGCCCCCCCCCACACCTGTACTGTGGGGCCAACAGAGAAGATCCACCTGCCCGGCCAAGCACCCAGACCGGGACCCCAAAACCCGAGATCAGTGAGGTACGGCAGCACAGAGTGCAAGCCCCAGCCCAGCCAGAAGAGCAGCCCTACCCCCTGCTCCAGGGCCCCCCAAGGGAGACCCGCCCCCAAGCTCCAGGCAACCGCAAAAGATCTAGGAGAGTGCACGGCAGGGGGCGGCCACCCCCACTTAGAGGAGTGACGCCCTAGAGAAGTGGGGTCCCTGAAAATTGTAGAGAACATAGCCCGACCAGGATCTCCCAATGATGGGATTTAGAAGGGGCTCAGCACCTGGGGCAAGGAGCAGAACCCGCACATGCACATGCATTTCTTACTAGTTTGTGTTTTTTTTTCTAGTGTTCAACTAGACTTTTATAAATCTGAGATAAAAAATTATACATAATTTTTGTATCCTAGCGGTTTTCAGCCCACATGGAAACAGAAACAAAGAAGTATTACTTTTTCTATTGATGGAGTCCCTTTAGGAAAAGTCATTAAATTTCTAGTCGGAAAGGGATAGGTTCACTTTTGTTTTGTTTTTTTTACAACAAAATATTGTAGTGGGTCACTTTTTACGCTCAAGGCAACACTGGGGTTAAGATATATACTATTGATATTTGCATCTGCAGTTACTCACATTTTTTTTAATGTGGTCACAGAAATTACAAACATCTAACTAGCAGCAACATCCACTAACAGCCATTAATCTACATATGTGCTAAAACACACAGGCTAACTGTTCTACTTTACTTTCTGCTGTTACCACACTTTCTGTCCAATTTTACACACATAGACACACAGAGATGCACACACTAGGGATAAAAATATGTTTCCTCTAATTTTAAATATATTTTTGAAAAATGAATTACTAAAATGAGTTTATTCCACCTTTGGCTAAGTGTTGCTGCTGTAGCTCCAGCAACCCCGTAACTCCAAACAAGAATTAAGCAAATTTCGAAAACAGATGGCAAGACCTACGCGATAGATGATAAAGCTGAGCAATTTATGGTCTCTTTTAATTTTTTTTTCAGGTAGAAGATGTACAATGAATAGCTATTCGAAAGTTTTTTATAATCTTTTTGTTTTTATTTTAAAAAGATTGCCTGGAACTGCCATGTGCTTTGAGTCCCAGTTCCAGGATCGGGTCACAGAAGCCCTTGCTGTAAAAAAGGAAGCCACATCACAAGTGTAAATCACTGGTGGTTTGCTGTGATGACCCCAAAACAGAGAACATGACAGGACAAGGAAAAGAGTTTTAAAATCACGATGAACAGAGGCATCTGTAATTACAGAATAGTTTCCTCAACTGTTTATAAATTTCTGTCATTTTCAGTCCATAAATGATTGGATTGAAAAGAGGATTATACATGATTAATTGAAGTGTCATTATAAAGCGAGCAGTCTTTGGAAAATTTGACTCTAGTCGAACTATAATAACGTCATAAATGGCTAAACATGAATAGTTGATTAAAACCAGAAGGTGAGGAAAACAAGTCTGAGCAGCTTTTCTTCTAACTTTTCTGCAACTTTTATAAGCCACTATGAGGATCTTTGAATATGTGAAAACTATGAACAACATGGGAAGAATAACAATGTTGAACAGATTAACTAACCCAAATGTTAACAAGACTTTAGAACCTGCACAGAAAAGATAATTTAGAGAATTGTTGCAGAAAATACCTTTTAATGTAAAGCTGCAAAGTTCTGATTTTGTCAGGGTTGACGTGCGGACACAGAAGCAGACAGAACTCAAGAATACAAAGTCTCTCATTTATTGAAACACTCACTCGAAATATCTTCCACAAGTCCAAGAAGCAACAAAAACCACCCGACAACTAGTGCAGGGGAGACGAAGACTTATAACTAGGAGGAAGGGATGAGGTAAGTGGAAACAGGTGTGCCAATCAAGGAAGGAGAGAACACACACTAAGGAGAGCACACAGGAAGTACAACCAACAACAAAATAAAACAGGAAGTGGAAACCAAAACACAACTCCAACAATTAAGCAAAGTCCAAAACCCCACAGTACCCCCCCCTCAAGGCGCGCCGCCTGGCGCAGAGGGAAGCCTGTCCCGGTGCCGCCGATTGAAGTCCCTGATGAGCCCAGGATCCAGAATCCGCGATGCAGGCTCCCAGGACCTCTCCTCAGGCCCGTACCCCTGCCAGTCCACCAGATACTGGAGACCACGTCCCCGTCGCCGAACGTCCAGCAGGCGACGGACAGTGTAGGCCGGCTGGCCATCAATGATGCGGGGAGGGGGTGGCGGAGAGGAAGGCCGCTGCAGGGGACTCGTAACATGCGGCTTCAGCTGAGAGACGTGGAAGACCGGATGGATGCGCAAGGACCTGGGCAAGCGCAGCCTGACCGCCACAGGGTTGATGATCTTCAGGATCTCGAAAGGACCGATGTACTTGGGGGACAGCTTCTTGGATTCCGTCCGAAGCTTGATGTGGGAAGTAGACAGCATGACGAATTGGCCCGGTAGGTAAGGAGGTGCTGGAGTGCGTCGACGATCCGCCAGCCTCTTGTTGGTAGACCCTGAACGCAACAGGGCCGCCCGAGCCTCCCGCCAAACACGCCGACAGCGGCGGTATAGGTGCTGAACCGACGGAACGGCCACCTCCGTCTCCTGCTCGGGAAACAGGGGGGGCTGGTACCCCAGAGAGCACTCAAACGGGGACATGCCAGAAGCAGATGAGGTGAGGGAGTTGTGCGCATACTCCACCCATGGCAACACGGAGCTCCAGGAGGTCTGGCGTCGAGAACAGATGCACCGGAGAGCGGCCTCCAAGTCCTGGTTAGTCCGCTCCGCCTGACCATTAGTCTGTGGATGAAAACCAGAAGACAGGCTGGCAGTAGTCCCGAAAGCACCACAGAACGCCTTCCAGACTTGAGAGATGAATTGAGGACCACGATCCGACACCATGTCTGTGGGAATTCCATGCAGCCTGAAGACATGTTTAATGACCAGTCTTGCAGTCTCTGCAGCAGAGGGGAGTTTGGTCAGAGCCACAAAATGAGCGGCCTTAGAAAACCGGTCCACAATAGTCAGAATCACGGTCCTCCCGGCAGAAGGAGGTAGGCCAGTCACAAAGTCCAGGGCAATGTGTGACCAAGGCCGACCCGGGATGGGCAGTGGGTGTAATAGTCCAGCAGGCGGGTGCGTACTGACCTTATTCTGAGCACAAACCAGACAACCTGAAACATAGTCCCGGACGTCCTTGGTCATACTAGGCCACCAGAAGCGGCGACGCAGAAAGAAGCCAGTCCTGCGGATTCCTGGGTGGCAGGTGAGTCGCGTGGCATGAACCCACTGGAGGACCTGGGACCTGAGTGAGCTAGGGACGAACAGTCTATTAGGAGGACCTCCTCCAGGGTCCGGCTCCTGAACCTGGGCAGCCTTAATGTCTCTCTCCAGCTGCCAGGAGAGGGCGCCCAGCACACAGGAGGGAGGAAGAACAGTGGCTGGTTGGCTGTCTTGGACAGCCGATTCCTGTTGTCGGGAGAGGGCATCAGGCTTAACATTCTTAGACCCAGGACGATAAGACACCATAAAGTTAAACCGGTTGAAAAACAGAGACCACCGGGCCTGCCTGGAGTTCAGTCGTTTGGCTGTACGAAGATATGACAAGTTTTTATGATCAGTCCAGACTATGAACGGCATAGCTGACCCCTCCAACCAATGCCTCCACTCCTCGAGGGCTAGCTTAATTGCCAGCAATTCTTTGTCTCCCACATCATAATTGTGCTCCGCCGGAGAAAGCCGGCGGGAGAAAAAAGCGCAAGGGCGCAATTTACTGTCAGATTCCCCCCGCTGAGACAATACCGCACCCACCCCTGTATCTGAGGCATCCACCTCAACAATAAATTGCCTGGAAGGGTCAGGTTGGACCAGAACAGGTGCAGAGGTAAACAGACGTTTAAGCCGGCTAAAGGCGGCCTCCGCCGCCTCCGTCCAGGCGAACGGAGCGGAGGTAGAGGTGAGAGCCGTGAGAGGCGCGGCCACCGAACTGTAGCCACGGATGAAACGGCGGAGGAAGTTGGCAAACCCCAGAAACCGCTGTAATAGTTTCCTGTTAGTTGGGGTAGGCCACTCCACCACCGCTTTAACCTTAGCGGGATCGGGTCTCACCTCACCCTCTGCTATAACAAACCCCAAAAACGAAACAGACGGAGAGTGGAACTCACACTTCTCCGCCTTCACAAATAATTTGTTCTCCAGCAACCGCTGGAGCACCAGACGAACATGCCGCCGATGTTCGCTGACGTCCCTGGAAAAAACCAAAATATCGTCCAGGTAAACAAAAACAAACCGATGAAGAAAGTCCCGTAAAACATCATTAATCATAGCCTGGAATACAGCAGGAGCATTACAGAGACCAAAAGGCATAACCAGATACTCGAAATGTCCCAGGGGAGTGGTGAAGGCGGTCTTTCCATTCATCACCGGCTCTGATACGCACGAGGTGATAAGCGTTGCGAAGGTCCAGCTTGGTGTAGATCCTGGCCTCCTGCAATGCTTCAAATGCTGAGTTCATTAAAGGCAAGGGGTAACTGTTCTTTACAGTGATCTCATTTAGCCCCCGATAATCAATACATGGTCGGAGGGACCCGTCCTTCTTCCCAACGAAAAAAAATCCAGACCCCACTGGTGATGACGACGGTCTAATAATACCAGAATTTAGAGACTCAGCAATATATTGTTCCATTACCTCCCTCTCAGGCTTGGACAGACTATATAACCTGCTTTTAGGCAAGGTGGCGCCAGGTTGGAGGTCGATAGCGCAGTCATATGGTCTGTGAGGCGGTAAGGAGAGGGCTCGTGATTTTGAGAACACCTCAGCGAGGTCGTGGTATTCCGGCGGTACCCCGGATAGGTCAGGTGAGGGCGGCCGCCCTACTGGGACAGCGGGGTCTTCCCCAGGAGGCCGAGCTGAGCGTAAACAGGTGGTGTGACATTTCTCACTCCAGCCAGAAACCCGACTGGAGGGCCAGTCGATGACTGGGTTGTGCGCCATAAGCCAGGGATACCCTAGAACCAGTGGGTTCTGGGCGGAGGAAAAAAACGAAAAAAACGGGTACATTCATGGTGATTACCAGAAACAATAAGATGAATGGGTTTCGGTTATATGTGAGATAGTAGCCACCTCTTGACCATTAAGGGAGACCACTTGTAACGGGCGGGGCAATAGCTCACACTTAAGACCGACCTGTCTAGCTAGCTCGGCATCCATAAGGTTCTGCTCTGCTCCAGAATCTACCAAAGCCTTAACCGAAACCCCCCTACCATGGAACATTACCTGAATTTTCAATAAGCAGGCAGCAGGTTTGGGACTAGTGAGCGCTTTATCACCGCTCGTCAGCGCGCCCACTCTTACTGACGAGCGGAGATGTTTGGGCACTCCTTGCAGAAATGACCCCGCCTACCACAGTAAAGGCACTCACCTGCCGCCATCCGTCGCCGTTTCTCGGAAACAGACAGTTTGCCCCAACCGAGCTGCATGGGTTCCTCCTGAGCTAGCAACGGGGGTTCTGCGGGAGAAACAACACGGTCAGGTGAATTGGTGGACCGACGATGAGGGCGGGGTACTACCCTGCCATGCTCCTCCTTATGGTCCTGTAACCGGTTATCTATTCGGATAACCAGGGCGATGAGGGGGTCCAAAGTCAATGGTAAGTCGAGTGCAATTAGTCTGTCCTTTAATTCCTCGGACAGACCCTCCACGAAAGCGTCCATGAGCGCAGTAGTGTCCCAACCACTAGTGGAGGCCAAGGTCCGGAACTCTATGGCGTAGTCTGCTGCCCTTCTGTCGCGCTGTCTCAATTTCATAAGCGCACGAGCTGCCTCTCGGCCTGGCTTGGTGTGATGAAAATCTGCTGGAAAGCCTCCAAGAAAGCCGAGAGAGAGGCGCAGGTTGAGGCTCCACGCTGCCACTCGGCGGTAGCCCATGCTCCAGCTCTGCCGGTGAGGTGGGAAATAATGAAGGCCACCTTGGCTTGTTCTGTAGGATAATGAGGCGCCTGCAACTGGAAGTGGAGCTCACACTGGGTAATGAAGGCCCGGCAGTCCCCGGAGTCTCCGGAAAACCTTTCTGGGCGGGCCAGCTGTGCAGTCGGGGCGGCAGGGACTCCATCCAAGGTCCCCTGGACCGGCGTGGGAAGCGATGGGCGTGGCGAAGGAACAGACGGTGGATGTTGGAGCCGCTCTGCCAGTTGCTCAAAACGCTCTCCCAACGCGGCAACTTGTCGCTCGTGACGGCTTGACATCTCCAGTAACCCTTGGCGAAGACAAGACATCTGCTCCTCCTGCTGACGGAGTAGTGCCCGTAACGCCTCCGTGTCTGCTGTGTCCATGTTACTGGTCGGGTGGTAATGTCAGGGTTGACGTGCGGACACAGAAGCAGACAGAACTCAAGAATACAAAGTCTCTCATTTATTGAAACACTCACTCGAAATATCTTCCACAAGTCCAAGAAGCAACAAAAACCACCCGACAACTAGTGCAGGGGAGACGAAGACTTATAACTAGGAGGAAGGGATGAGGTAAGTGGAAACAGGTGTGCCAATCAAGGAAGGAGAGAACACACACTAAGGAGAGCACACAGGAAGTACAACCAACAACAAAATAAAACAGGAAGTGGAAACCAAAACACAACTCCAACAATTAAGCAAAGTCCAAAACCCCACAGATTTTGCATTTCCAATAACGGGAACAACAATGTGACAAACAGGTACAATCCAGGCCAATCCCAGTAAAATAGAGAGAGTGTTATTTTTCATAAGGATTGCATATTGCAGAGGTTTACAAATGGACACATATCTGTCATAAGACATGGCTGCCAGCAGTAAGAATTCTGAACTGCCAAATGAGTAAAAAACCAGAATCTGAAAGAGACAGGCTTGATATGAGATCATCTGTTTCTTAGATAGAAAGTCTGCCAAGAGTTTGGGATAGATATTTGTGCTGAAAAGAACAGAGTTGATCAGCAGTGCTGCAATAAAAATGTACATAGGCTCATGAAGGTTCTTGTGAATCACAATCAGAGAAACGATCGTACAATTGCTGCAGACAATCAACATATAAACAGTTAACATCATAAAGAAATAAAAATACCTGTACTTTTCTATCTCCACAAAACCATCCAGACTTATGTATGTTACATTCATATCAGTGTTTAAAATGATTATCAAAGAAGAGACAGTTAAGAATGAAGCAACATGTAAAAAAATCAAACCTTAAGCTTCACAAAGAGCTACCTGTTGACTTTGTGGCCTCCTAAAATTCCATTTGTTTATTTCAGAGCAGCTATATAACAATTTTTGTTACACTCTAAGGATCTCATTAACCCTTCTGTGATTCCAATGTCCCAACGTAAACAACTTCAGAATACCAGGACGACATGGAGAAAAAAAAGCTGTACTTTAACAAATATGTTGGTGATCGTTTACACCAGTGGTCGTCAACCTTTTTGAGACCATGGACCAGTTTAACGTCAGGCTGGGTGTCCAAACTTCCAGTTTCCCTCAACTTTTGAGGGGTAGACTTCAGCATCATCCTCTAGTTGTGCACTAGATTTCATATAGGAACCGTTAAAATGTGATGTAGATTCTTCCTGTTTCTTTTTCCTATATGTATATACCTGAAAGAGATATTTTTTAAACATAATGATAAATGTTAATCCACCATTTGAGCAACTTAATCAGCAGCATCCATGTAACATGTATCCATGTTATGGTTCAGGGAAACGATTATTGAAATTAAACCATATTTTAGGTAAACATTCCTGGTTTTTGTCGGTTAAATGCAGATTTCTTTTTTTTTTTTACCAAAGACCTGACATCCCACCCATCCCAGGATAAGGAGAGGCTGTAGAAACAAAAGCTCCAGGAGAGGAGATGGAGGTACAGACCATACACTCACTGACCACTTTATTAAGTATACCATGTCCAACTGCTCGTTAAAGCAAATTTGACTCAAGCAAATTTTCACACAGCCAATCACATGGCAAACATGTAGACATGATCAAGATGATCCGCTGCAGTACAAACAGAATATTAGAATGGGGAAGAAAGGTGACTGAAGTAAATTTGAACATGGTTGGCATGGTTATTGGTGTCAGACAAGCTGGCCTTAGTGTTTCAGAAACTGTTTCAAAAACACATAGACATAAGAGTAACAAATGTCACATTGTTACATTCCTCCCCACCTCCAACAAGGTCACAACATATCAGTCCTCAGCAGTCCTGGACTAACAATCTGCAACAACATTATAATGACCTGGTTTGTAATGTACTATAAAGTCATAGGGTTGCAATGAAAGGTACGATCCTGCAATGCATGTGTGAGCATCTCTCATGTGGTTCTACCATTGCAGGGTACGATGATCTGTCTCCAGGATGAAGCGGCGTCCAAGCAGATAATATCAGAGAGAGTCAATAGCCCACTTCATCACTAGACATTCTCTCTCCACAGTGGAATATTTCAGTTCTCTGTCCAACAACTTACGGCTCAAGAACGTAAGTACCAAGAGTAAAAAGGGAAAGATGATCTTTCCTCCACCTCTTGAAGAAGAACTGCTCCAAGGCTAACTCCTAAGGCATCGGTGTGTAAAACGAATGATTTGCCAAAGTCTGGTGTATAAAGCACTGGCTGTGTGCAAACAGCTTCCTTGAGGTCGCAGAAGGCTTCATTGCAGACATTTGTCCAACACACTTTGTTTGAGGTTGATTTCTTAATTAGATTATGCAACACCACTGACCTTTCTGAGATGTGGGGGATGAACTTCCGGTACCAGCCCACCAAGCCAATGAAGCTTCTCATCTTTCTCTTTGTGGTGGGAATTGGGAAGGAACGAATGGCGTCCAATGACAAAAACAAAGACAAAAACCTATAAGAAACAGAATAATGACCTGGGGAGGGAGACAAAAACACAACAGACACAAGAGTAACATATGTCACTTTGTGACATGCAGAAACACAATGTTTGTTTCTTATGGCTCTGTATCAGTATCAGTATTGTTTTCTTGGAGTAAAACTGCAGAAATAAAAGTCTTTAGTTCTAGAGTTCTTTAGAGTTCTGCTTATCTTACTGTTGTGTTTTGAACAGAAATTACACTGAGTTAAAATTTTATGAATTTAAACATTTCAGACAATTTCAGGGATTTTTTTTTTCTTGCCTGTTTTTGTTCAAAGCTGCATATTGTCGGATAAAATTTACCTTGTAAAGCATTGTGATCAATCGTGATTAATCATAATCCAAAGGTTTGATTAATCTGAATGAGTGTTACAATCAATTAGCAGCACAAAAAAAGTAGTTTCCTTAAACATGGAGGTTAGCCAGTAGCCTGCAGTTTATGTGCCCCACGTCATTCATTGTTTCTCATAGTGAAGATATTCATCTTGAATGCTTTTATGATTCAGTAACAAAGCGCCACTCTGGCACAGACCAGAAAATCTGCTCCTGTAAATCTGTTGTTTCAATGTCTAAAACATTCACTGATGAATGGTGTATACTTACAGTATCGAGTTTTTTTCAAGTTAAAGGCCCAAAGCACTTTTCAGTCACAGTCCCACGCACACATACACATACTGATGGCAGCTCCACTGGTGAACACTGGCGCCATCTACAACCAACAATGTGGGGTTAAGTATCTTGACCAAGGAGACTGCAGGACATGGCTGGGGAGGCCGCGAACAGGAACCTGTCATCCTTCAGTTAGAGGTTGACCTTTTTACCTGGACAGCCTGGCCACCATTATGCCCTGGGCATAGGCAACATAGGCGGCTACCTAGGGTGCCATCTGCTAGAGGAAGTGTCAAATTACAATTACAATTTCTTTTTTTTGTTTTATGATTTTGTATTCTATTTTATTATTTTTTTTATTCTATTTTTTAATTGTTTGAAACACCACTCATTTCATGTAAAAAGTAATGATGAAAAAACATAAATACAATTGGTCACGTTTTTAATGTAGTACCTTACCTGAAGCTCACTAAGCTAGGCAGGGAAGGGGCACATATATATATATATATATATATATATATATATATATATATATATATATATATATATATATATATATATTCTATAGAACATATATATTTGTTCTTCCTGTGGATGTGTGGGTTTTCTCTGGCTTCTTCCCACCATCCAAAAACATGCCTCATAGGTTAATTGGATATAATTATAATGACATTGCAGCCATTTGTTAAAATCATTTAAGTTCATTTTTTTTCCTCATTAATGTACACACAGCACCCCATATTGACAAAAAACACAGAATTTGGGACATTTTTGCAGATTTATTAAAAAAAGAAAAACTGAAATATCACATTCCTAAGTATTCAGACCCTTTGCTCAGTATTTATAGCAGCATCCTTTTGATATAATACAGACATGACTCTTTTGGGGAAAAATGTAACAAGTTTTTCACTCCTGGATTTGGGGATCCTCTGTCATTCCTCCTTGCTCTCTCCAGTTCTGTCAGGTTGGATGGTAAACATTGGTGAACAGCCATTTTCAGGTCTCTCCAGAGATGTTTCATTGGGTTTAGGTCAGGGCTCTGGCTGGGCCATTCAAGAACAGTCACAGAGTTGTTGTGAAGCCACTCCTTTGTTATTTTAACTGTGTGCTTTGGGTCATTGTCTTGCTGGAAGGCGAACTTTCGGCCCAGTCTGAGGTCCTGAGGTCCTGGAGAAGGTTTTGGTCCAGGATATCCCTGTACTTTGCCGCATTCATCTTTCCTTCCATTGCAACCAGTCGTTCTGTCTCTACAGCTGAAAAACACAGCATGATGCTGCCACCACCATGCTTCACTGTTGGGACTGTATTGGACAGATGATGAGCTGTGCCTGGTTTTCTCCACACATACAGCTTAGAATTAAGGCCAAAAAGTTCTATCTTGGTCTCATCAGACCAGAGAATTTTATTTCTCACCATCTTGGAGTCCTTCAGGTGTTTTTTAGCAAACTCCGTTGGGACTTTCATGTGTCTTGCACTCAGGAGAGGCTTCCATCGGGCCACTCTGCCCTAAAAGCTGCAGTGATTGTTGACTTTCAACAACTTTTCGCTGCTCTACCACTTCTGGGCTGTAGTCTTCATAAATCTGAAAAGGCTCATCCAGATACTTCACATAAGTTTGTCTTCTCATTTCCCGGATCTGCAGCTCTGTGTTTTTCTCTGTTGTTTTAGCGGATTTAGGTGGCTTGACTGGGCTTAATGGAAACATGGAAGTTAGAACAGGTTGTGCGAACACTTCACAACATGTTTCCCAAAGGGAGCACTTAAGTGGGTTTAAAAGGTACATGTAGCATACAACAAAAAAACACATGGCCACTCCATGCTCATCCAAACCAGAAGTCTGGTTTTGTTAATGGGCAATGTGTTCTAACGTAAAAATGTCCATAAGACCACACTTGTATCAAGCATCATGACCTGCTTGCCTCCAGTGACCAGCAACCCCAAAGTTACGTACACACTGGGCATGTGTGGCACGTTGAGGACTGCACTAAAGGCAGGTTCTGAAATGTGGCTTTAGCGTAAGTGTTGCAAATCTTGCTCCATGGTTTTTTTTTCACAGCTCTGTTGAAAAATAAATAAATGAAAGACTTGGTGTCATAGAATTCTTTTGTCATCATGAATTCTTTGTAAAATATTTTCAAATGGTTGTCACCTCCATGTTTTAAAAAGGACACTACTCATGTGTCACCATCAAATCTAGTCAAAGTTTAACTGGTGTAACTCAACTGCATTAAGTGGCCGTGCATATTGACGCAGAGCATGAAAACAGACCTAAAAATGCGTGAACACGAGGATTTTGAATGCAGAAGCCCAAAATGTGCTTATACATGAGTTTACATAGACTTTTCATTGGAAGTAGTCTTTTTAATGCACGTTTTCGAGCCTGGTGTGAAAACATAAACCTAAAACTGTAATATAATGTATCAAATATTGCAAGTAGGTTTAACATGACAAGATTCATTCATAGCAAAAAAATGTCATTAAAGATCCTCATAAAGATACTGTTCTTTGCATAATTTAAAAAGAATGACAAAAAAAAAGTGCAGAAACAGAAAGGATTCACACATGAAAACAATCTCTTCTTAGACACATTATATATATTTTTTATTGTACTTTTAACACATAATCAATTTTATGTCCTTTAATTTTGCTTTAATGAACTCATAGATTACAAACATAAATTACAAGATGAACCTTAACGGTAAAAGTCAGCCTGCTTGACAGAAAGTTGACTTCAATATTTTCTCTGGAGATGAATTGTTATGAAAGACTTTATCATTCAAAGCGACTGCTCTGAGCTGATGAAACAACACTGTAACTTCATCTGTTTTTCTGCTGTGGCCACCTGAGCGTGGTAAACAAGAGATCAGGTCCCAGAGGAGCGGCCTGGCTACAGCCAGCCTTCCAGAAGATTCTGTAATTATGGCCCTGTGGCCACCCTGAAGTGAACTCCTGGGAACATCTTTATCTGTCAGCTATCATGATGGAACATAACAAACTGGCACCAGAAAATCTTGAATGTCCTTTTACAAGTTTGGCTGTTTGTATAGTTTCCAAACCATGTTTTAACTTTTTTGGAACCCTCAAAAAATGCAAATTATGTTTTTATGTTTCTTTAAAACATGTAATGATGGACTTTTGCCCTATCACACCTTTTAATCAGAGCTACGCTGGCGTTGAAAGGGAAAACAAAGAAGATTTGGATTTATGAGTAAATCAATGCCCCTACCTCATAAGTTTATATGTGTGTTTATATGTTCTCTTTTTATTTTTTTTTTCAAACAAAAATCTTTCCCTTTTTACTCTTGGTACTTACATAATACTGTAGTGTTATGTAAGGTGGTGCATGGGCCCAACATGGACAAGGAAATGATAGTAGTATTTACTCTAAAAATGACTCTGAAAACCCGTTACTAAACAGCTCAAATAGTTTAAAGACATAACACCCACAAATCAAAACGCTGAAAACATTTTTCTCAATTGACTGAGTCAGGTAAAGACTCATGAAAATTATGTTTTGGGTGTTTTTAAAATGTTCTTGTGACTTTTTTGTAACTTTTATGAAGGAAATGAAGTTAAAAAAAATTATCAGCAGTTTGGCAGTGCAACAACACAGCAAAAAAATCGGACTCATTGTGAATGTTTGGCTGCGCCAAACGCATTTAGGTATCTTTGGTGTAAAATTCACATCACATCAACATCACATCATGGAGTCAGCTTTGGGCCATGACATGTTGGTCAGCAGGTCGGTTTCAAAAACCAGCATGGACGAGAATCTAATCGTTCTCCTCTTAAACTCTGCATTTTTATTTAGTGTAAGCTCAATAGCTTTGAATGTCAAAGCGCCACAAAGGTTGGACACACCTAAAGAAAATGTTTGAATGTGCAATAGTTATGGTTTAGCAGATTCCTGTCCCTCTGTCTCCCTCTCCTGGTCATTTCGGATAGTGCTGTCTCTGGCCTTGGACGTTCTTTTGTCTCCACAGGTGTGCTGGATGACTTGCAATGACTCCCGAGACACCTGGAAATGAGGGCTGCAGGATATTAGAAACCTTGTGATAAGTGTTATAATTGACCCATTTTGTTATGATATGACTTGCGATATATAACCAAATAGCAAAACTAAAATCATTTCCATTTCACTGCAAAAGTTTCATTTAAATAAAGGCCAGCCAGCAAGGCCAAGGCGGCCTGTGGTTTAAAAGTGGGACGAAAATATGGGCCCCAGTTTGGCTTAAGTTGGCATTCAGAAGGCTGGTCAGCCACTACCGGTCCGGCAGAGCAAGTGAGTGCCTCTGTCCAGGGGTCAGTAGAGCTAGCAGGGTCGCTGTCACTGGGCAACCGAGCCAATGTGGGTAAACACAGGTGGGGCCACCACGGAAACTGCAGGCAAACCTATTTGGGGCCCACTTTATGCCACATGGGGCCCACTTGGTCTTGCTGGGTGGGAGGCTGATGTTTTTCGCACATATTTACGACTGATCAGCACAAAAAGTGATGGAAATTCATACTGACCACACGTAATGTGTGCAGCCATGATTCACATTGCTGCATTGCCCGCACATATTGTAAGTGCGTCCAAGGCTGGATTCTGTTGTTGGCCACATGTATTTACGATTAAAATGTCAGTCCTGTTTGTTATCACTCACCGAGTTGTGTGAAATGTGTTCTCTGCATTTGGTCCATGTCCTGGAGGAGCGGTGAGCTGCAGAAACAGCCGCACTCAAGAACCATTTGGTGGTTTAGTTAACAATACGAAGAGGTCTGTCTAACTGCTCACATGCTTGAAGGACTTTATTTGATTTGTTCAAAACTTCAAGCTGTAACAAGATTGTTTTAGCATGTGTTTTAATATTTAAGGTTACAATTTATCACACTTTACACTATATGTTGCGTTATGCGTATTGCACTGACTGATATCCCAATGAGGATCCAGCCCTTTTTTGATTGACAGTGGTCCATTGGTATTCCGCGGTAGAGCTTGCCACACTAAAATATCTTCTTGATTGTCGCCAGACCTTTGTTTTCATTCTGTAATCCTGGGCTAAGGTTTGAGCTCACAGAGTTTTACCAATGTGTAAAAATGTTCATGTCTGTCTGAGAAAAGTATAGAAAGTGTGTGGTGAGGAGGCACTGCTACCAATACCAGTTCCTGGATTTCACTACCATCCTTTACATAAACAAACTGTTTTGTCTTCATCAGGCCCCATCCTCTTCCTTCAACATGACATAACAGCTGCTCATTCATAAAATACTGCCAGAACTAAAAAAAAAAAAAAGAAAAATCATTGAAAAGATTCAGTGGATCAGAATGGAGATGTAATGTTTTTACAACTAAAAGAACTTTTCATCCAGTGATTAATAATGATTTTTATACAGTACATGACTACTTTAAAGGGATAAAGTTATTTCCATTTTATTCAAGTTTTTCTGTCAGCACAATGATGACTCCTTGAGACAAATCTCTGATTTTAGACTCCAAGATATCAAGTGTGTCATTAGTCTTCTCCACAGCAGTCCCCTGGTGCTCAGTGGTAAACAGTCTGAGTGCCTCAGGGGCGGTCTAACTGCAGCCAGTCGGGACACGGATAATTATGACCCAGAGGCCAAAGTGAAGTGGACTTATGGGATGTTTACAGATTTGTGTCTTTATTGTCACAAACTCCTGTGGTGCTTTTTGCTTCCTGGAGCTGGATAATTTGCAGTTTAGAAACCTCTTAACTAAATATAATATCACAGCAGCAGAGATTCAAACTGTGTCCTCAGAGAACAATTAACTAAGATCAGTTAGTCAAAGTTCAACTTAACACTATATTGAGCCAACAGAACAAAAAAACAACATAAATATAGTTGTTTACATTCCTGAAA
Organism: Oryzias woworae; assembly: GCA_016861445.1. NCBI lineage: Eukaryota > Metazoa > Chordata > Actinopteri > Beloniformes > Adrianichthyidae > Oryzias > Oryzias woworae. Next base: position 2,866,044 of record BOLG01000197.1, read on the forward strand.
CCAGTCGCAAACAATATTTGTGAAAATAAAAACCAGATGTACATTGCTTGCCTGTTGTAAACTGTAAAATTAACTGTCAAAATAGTAAAAAATATTGGATGACTACTTCAAAGAACTAACCTATTGCATATAAATACTGAGAATTTCATTAAAGCACAGGCAGCTGTGACAGCGCCATGGAGAACCACAGGAAGGGGCTGAGCATCTTGAAGAGACCTGAACAAACCAGGGAATGAAAACAAACTGGATCAAGACATATAAAATATATTTGTAATTCTTAAAGACACACTCGAATGTGTTTTATTTCTCTTTTTGTCTATTTTTGTTTTCCTGGTTTTACTTCTGCTGGGCCTTCTTGCCAGGTCATCATTGTAAACAGTAAAAATAAAATGAAAATGGTGTTTTTGTTGTTTTTAACATGTTCTTGTAGCATTTTTATCATGATTGAGGACATACTGTATAAAGAAAATTAAGGAAAAAGCTGCATTTCTGAGTATTTATTTGTTCAAATTGGGGTGAATCTGGATCAAACAAAAAACTACCATTAGAAGAAGCTCTCAGTTGTGATGTAGAAACTGAAATGGCCTCCCTGCTGCGCTCCATCCTGATGCATCCACTTGCAGACAAATTCACACATTCACGTCTTTGTTTTTCTTGTCTGAGATGGTATCTGGATGAAAACTGTACGGCTGGATAGTTCCAATATTGCTCACCATTTTTGCTGTGCCACTAACATTAACTTGAGGCCATGAGGGGCTGTAAGATAGAGTGTAAACAAAGAGATAATGGGAAATAAGTGGAGGTTAACTTCCGAGACAACAGTACGGAGTCCAAAACTCAGAGGAGAGTTTTTGATTAACTCTTGCTGTTCTGCAGGAACCTAGAAAATGACACCAAACAGCATAATCATAGAGTGGGGATCGAAAGTTTAGGCACGCCAGTTAAAATGTTATGTTTGTCAGGGCTCAGGCATCCATTCCCTCCTCTGACCACCAGAGGGAGCCCTCTCCAGAATACTGACGATCTCTGGCACTGTTCCTCACTCCCACTCCCATCATGCACCGCCCTCTGCCGTTACTAGCTGTTTGTCATCATCGTCACTATCACCGCTGTACATATTCCTGCTCTCTACTCTGTTCCACGCAAAGTCTCAAATTGTTTTCACTAACACTCAGTCTGAGTGGTTGCCCTCGCCATGTTTGACCTTTGTCTGTTTGTTCCTGCAGTGCTCCTTGTGTTTTTTGACTTTTGCCTGGTTACTGGTTATGTCCTACCTCGTCCTTGCCTGTTTTGCTAATAAATACATTTCCACATGGATCCAACTGCCTCAGCCCCTGCGTTAAAATTATTATTAGGGTTGGGCAGATGATGAAGCTTCATTTACTCTAGGAGGACATCTAGTGGACACAAAAAGTATCAGTTGAATTTGAAGAGGAATTTAGAAAAGAAAACACAAGACCATAACGAACAATATCCAAACAATTAAACATGTACATCTTTGTTAAAATAAATGATAAAACAAAATTAAAATAAATGTTCCAGTTGGAATATTATCTGAATGTTTTCTTTATATCTTCATAGTTTAACTTTAAAAATCTGGATCACCTGTGTGATGTCAGTCACTTTATATCAAGAGTCTGGTGTTAATGCAGCAGTTCTGAATCCTGCCCACTTATATTATGATTTTAATGAAATAACTAAAAAATACTGAGAAAATTCCAATGTTTTTAACATGTAAAATAATAACTAGCTGAAGATATTAATGTGAAGAGATTAAAAAATAATAATAAATTGAATTACTGGAATGAACAGAAATGATCATAATATAGAAATATTTATGGATGGAAACGTCAAATATAAAGTATTTTTTAGTACTTAATAAAGAAATGATAACAGAGGACTCCCAGAAAGTATGTTAGAACAGTTTACTGCACAACAGCAGAACACAAACCAAAATTTAGCGTTGATACTAAAGCTAAAAAAGAGGAAACAAGCACTGTGTCAAAAAGGTTTTTAGAATCCAGGGCATTGAATAGTCCCGCACTATAAAGTTTTTTAGTAGTTAGGGTGCAGGGAAGGAATTCAGACACAGCCGAGCTAAACGCCAGATCTTTGTTCCCAGAGTCAACTTTGATCATCATGTGTCAATCATAAAAACCGTGCCCCCTCATTGGACGAAAATAAAAGCTGTTTATAAAAAAATCTACAAGTTTAAAACAAAAATTCACTCCCCCAGAGTTGTCATGAAACAAAAATGCAACTAGATTAAATAAAAAGTTAAGGCACCAGGCATTAAAGGGGTTTATTTGAGGGTTGCCTCTCTGGTCAGTTGTGGTACTGCAATGTTTGTTACTTCCTGATTGACTTCACCCCCTGACCGCTAGAGTTACCGCTTGGTCTGACAGCAGGCCCAATGTTTCAGTGACCATCACTACAATATTAACCACAAATCCCATCATGCAGTGTATCAGCTGCCTTGCCGAACACCAGTGTTGCCAGAAGGGGCAGACTCCTGCCCAGTTGGGCGGTTTAGATTCTAAATTTGTGGGGAAAAAAGCTTTGGACAGGTGGATTTAATTTGGGCGGGTTCGGTTCAGTCATTCCATATTGAAACAAGTCTCAGCAGGGATATGCGGTCAGGGGAGGCAGGTGAGCCACAACCTCACCTGTGAACTATCCTCGCCATGGTGACGTACTAATAACACAGTAATAATGTGTCCACCAATCTGTATTTTGTGTGTTTGTTTTACAACTACAGCACAGGCTGAGGTGAGAGAACACACAGGGAGCACAGCCTTGATTGAGCAATCCCTAATAAACTGGGTCATTGTGTCGCGTGTCTTTAGTTTGCTCAGCAGTATGCTACAAATGTTATTCTTTATTAACTATTTATACATTTTATTACATCGTTTTTCCATTTCATATCTATTTTATGTTTGTCATTTCTTTGGTGTTAGTATCTGACATAAAGCTGCACTGAAAAGACAGACAATGATGAAGGCAGTAAAACAGCTGCGCTTTTTCAGATATTAATAACAGGGCAGAGTGCACCCTGGACAGGTCGCCAGTTTGTCGCAGGGCCTCAATCACACACCCATACACACGTAGGGACAATTTAAAGTGACCAATCAACCTATGAAGTATGTTTTAAGGAAGCGGGAGTCCCTGGAGAAAACCTGCACATGCACGGGGAGAACATGAAAACTCCACACAGGAAGGTCCCCCATTGGTGACACTGTTTCAGGTCCTCCAGCCAGGACTTGAACCAAGGGCCCTCTTACTGTGAGGCTCCACTGCACCACAGTGGAGCCCTTAAGTTAAAAAAGTAGCGCTTTTAAAGCTTTAACATTAAAAAAAATTAAAAAAGAAGCTTCGGTGTTCAATAAATGTTTGTTCTGTTCGGCCCCCGTAAGTATGTTTTGTATTATGGCCCCCGTGTGGTTGAGTTTGACACGCCTGATGTAAAACCTTTTACGTGGACTTGGCACTTTGCTTCAGGCATGACACCCTGATCTGATTCTGAAGGCCTTGGGTAGATGTTATGGAACCTAACAAAAAAAAGCTAGCTAAAATGTTAACAGGGGTCCCACTCCTTTTGACGACACCTTATGTTGTCCATAATTTTTTTTGCATGTATTTTTATTCTCAAAAACCAATTTAAGTTTTCTTCTGTGTAACATTTATGCAGAAGTTTGGTTTGTTGATCGATGGTCATGGTGTGTTTGTTTGGATTCAGCAAATCTATATTCAAATCTCCATAGAAATATGACCTTTTTGGAAATATTAGCAAACATGTTTTGAATGGCACGTGTGAAAGTTTCAGTGATGCAGGGGCTCGATACACTTACAACGATGTTACTTTGTTTCTCCATACTAATCTCTAGAGATATGTGTGCCATGAGATCATTTTACAGTCAGACATTGTCTCCACAACTTTAAATTGTGTTTAAGACTGTTGTGTATGTAAAGAGCCACCCCCCAACCCCTGCCTTGCTTATTTTTCTTGTTCACCAAGTGAAAATCATAGTTTTTTTTCGAGGGGGATTCTAGTGTTTCCTGTTTGAAGATCTGCACGTGATTAGAATTCCCAGTGCAGACTATTGTCAGCCAGGACACTGATATATGTTAGAACGGAGAGAGCAAAGACTTCAGTTGCTGCTGCAGCAGAAGAGCTCCTGAGTTTACCCCATTCACATGATCACCACGATGGAATATTTTACACTGTCTGCCATCAACGATACCATCAATAACAGAGCTGCTGTCTTTTCTTTTACCTTGATACTTTATTTTCTGATTGTGTTTTGTAATGCTTCTCTGATTTTAACCATTGTTTTGGATGAAGGGCTGCATGAGCCCATGTATATTTTGTTATGTGTTTTCTGCATTAATGGACTTTATGGAGCGGCTGGTTTTTACCCAAGGTTCCTGGCTGACCTGCTGTCATCCTCTCAGGTCATCTCATATGGCGAGTGCCTCTGCCAAGCGTTTGTGCTGTACTCGTACGTCTGCAGCGACACGTCTATTCTTGCAGTCATGGCTTATGACCGATATCTGGCCATTTGTCTGCCACTGGAGTACCGCGCCATCATGACTAAGAGGAAGCTTTTTGAACTGGTGTGTTTTTCTTGGTTAACACCTTTCTGCATATTCTCCATCAACATTGTTCTCACAACCAGACTAAAGTTCTGTGATACAAAGTTACAGAGACTTCTTTGTGTTAACTGGATGATTGTAAAGCTGGCTTGTTCAGGAACAAACACCACTTTAAACAACATCTATGCATTTACAACCCTCTCCATATATATTCTGCATTGGTTCTTCATTGTCTGGACGTACATATATATAGTTAAAACATGCTTGCAGTCTGCAGAAGACAGAGCAAAGTTCATGCAGACATGTGTGCCTAATTTAATCTCCTTGGCCACTTTTTTTGTCATCGTGGTGTCAGATTTCTTGCACATGCGGTATGCTGCAAAAGATTTACCGGAAAGTTTTCAAAACTTTGTTTCCATTGCAGTCGTCATTATTCCTCCTGTTATGAATCCTTTACTATATGGATTCAAACTGACCAAGATTCGTAAACGGCTTCTCGTTTTGATTCACATGAGAAAAAAACAATTCTTACTCGTTTTGAATCCCATTAACAGACATTCTCATAAATGACTGTTCCCATCTGGTGTCTTTCTGATGCTGACGCTTTAACACTTTTGAAAAAAATCACTTTAAAGCAAAAATACATGCTGAATCAAGTCAGACTGGATGGAAATCACTATGAGCAAATAAAAAGCGAACACTTATTGATGTGGTTTTTTGTGAGAGCAATGTTTGTAAAGGCACAGAAAGAACGTTCACTCAGGTCACTGAACACTTGCTCTTTATTGTCGTTTTCATTTTTACTACAACTTGGATGTAAGAGAAGGCATAATTTAAGTCTTTTCAACATGAGCAGTTTTCTAAGGGCAATGTGCACATTCAGAAAGAAACAAGACAATTTACAGATCTAAAAACTTATGTGAAAACATTTTGACTAACAATGATGTGTTTTGGCTTTGAAGTAACATGGACTTTAAGAAAAACCAGAATCATTTCTTTCAAATTCCAATATTTCAGAGCTTTAATCCATTAGAAAATACTGAGCAGAGGTTTTGATAATGAAACAGGAAATGAGCGTGATTTATTTTTAAAAGGTTAATTATTTCCCGTCTGCATTTTGATTTGTTACTTGAATTCAAACTACAATGTCATTTAAGTCCCAGTTTGACTTATTAAAGTGAAAATTCATTGGTAAGTTAAAAAAAATAAGCAATCTATTCCAACAAACACATTTTTTACAGTATAATATAAAAAGTTCAAAGAATGCTATGATTTTATGTTAGTTTGTAGATAGAAACACAGAATTTCAGTTTGTGTTTTTGTTTCCATAATTCAAAATTTGTTTAAAACATTCAAAATACAGTCTTACCTATATAAAATGTCTGTAATTTTTTATTAAATCTTTTCTTTTTTTTTTTTATTTGTTTATATCCCATTTACTTTGTCCTTGTGTTTTTCTGTATTTACTAAATGTGACAGAATAAAACAGACTTCTATTAGTGTAATGCTTTACTGTGTGATTATTGGTGCCAACAAATGCAGTTATGTTTGCTTGTAATTTTTCTTTAGTTAGGTTATGTTCTAAGTTATCTTCTCTTTTTTGGTTTTGTGTTTTTCCCAGTAAGTTCCACTTGGTCAGGTTACCAGTGGACAGTCTTCAGGAGTCATCCTGAAAGCCGCTGCACTGCTCCTTGTGGAATTCAAGTTTGTTTCTATTATTATTATTGTATTTATTGATTTTCCTTTATTGGTTTATAAATGCTTTTATGGTCTTGGGCTGTCATATCTGAAAGTTATGAGCCCTCGTGGATCTCTAGACCCTCTCTGATGCAGGCCTCTAGTTCTTTAAAAGTCGCCACTAAAACCTACGGTGAGACTTTATTCAGTTGTTATTTCTAAGAACTTCACAACCATTAACATGAAAAAATAATGGAGTGTAAGCTGAGGTAACATCACATTAAGAGAAGCTTGTGAGGTAGTTAGTGTGAACCCTGGTCCTGCTTTTCATTACTGAACTCAGTGATCTGAGGCTTGTGGTTTGTTGCTTTGAGTTGACCTCAGAATGGTCATCTGTTAGGTGACTGTGAGCGGGGCTGACCACATGCCTCATGTATGAAAACACCTGCTCACATGGATATGTAGACCCAAAGACAGAGAGCAGCGCTAGTGCAAGCTTTCCAAACAGTTGAATTTCTTAGGCATAGATGTGCCGCAGTAGAGAATGTGAGTGCTGTGATCTTGCACTTGATCTCAAACTTTTTTTCTAAGTTCTACAAACGTTGTTATCTACAGTGGTTTCAGCTCAACCAGCTGCATCTCCAAATTCTCTGCAGCCATCCAGTCTATAAAAGTAGCATCCAAATCATGCTGGTCAAAGCAGTCAGGCTTGATCAGGAGATACTCCCTCTCTCGGGTGTGGAAGATAGCAGAAAGCAGAGGTGAAAAGGTCATTTGTGCCGCGAGTCTTCACAGCGGCATGAATCCTGCAGGCTCCATTCAGTAAGACTAATAGGAGATTTATGGAAAACCGTTGTTTTTATTTAAAATAAACCAGTGTGTCTCACAAGCAATAATCACTGGTCATATCTCAGTGTTACAAAAGCGCGATCATTATCCACAGCAGGCCGTCATTTATCACAGGAGTTGTGTTTTAAAGAAAGCCTTTGATAGACAATATCAGCAAAATATTCTTTTTTTTTTTAAATACTGGTAATCACAGATGTTTTAAGGCTGTAAAGCACCAGGTTTATTCAGTGATGTGACGCTCTGTATTGATGCTTCACAGCGTGTGTCGGTGCTGGGTAGGAGAGGAGGAGTCACTGCGGTGTGCAGAGACTGCTTCATCTAAAACATGATGACGTCTGAAGCTCCGCTGCCTGACTGTGGGCTACCATGTGACTGAATCAAGCAGTGGTTCAGATTGTGCTGCAGGTTTGACATTTACATTTACAGGTGTTTACATTTAAACTTAAAGTAAGTGATACTTAAACACTTTTTCAGGTCATTGTTGTCAGGTTGTGTGAAGCGGACAAAAATGCAGGACAGCTGGCAGCTCCAAGAAAAAACAGAGTCTTTATTTCAACAGTTCCACAATACTATGGTAGAGTCACTAAGGCAAAAGTAAAAAATCACTAGTCTAGTCAAAACTTCCCAACTAGACCTCCAAAAACAAAAGAAATCTGGCAGGAGAGACAAGAAGCTGGAGACCAGAGAAACAAAACAAACCTGCATAGAAGTGAGGACAGGAAACTCATTCAACAATGACAGGGGAAGAAAACTGACAACAAGACACAGGTGAAACGCATAAAGGAGGAGGAGGAGAGGGTCACCCACCCTGACCAAACAAGAACCCAACCTTTAAAGTACCGGTTCACCAATCTTTATACCTGAAACAAAAACATGAGGAGCCTACACTCTTACAAAAAGACCTTTCACACCATACACAACCCCCAAAATACAGGAAACAAAAACGAAAATGGCTACAACACAGGTTCTTTTTTAACCCAACTATTTACTAATCTCATAATCAGTAATACTCAATGCACGCTTATGGATGATACTGGGATATCCTTTATTCATGTTTTTATTGTTTATTTATCTGGCAAGGTCCTAAAAATGGCATCTGTGCTCCTGAGAAAAGCTTCCTTAATACATTCACCATCAGTAAGTGGTTTTCCATGTTTTGCAATGCAAAGTGCAATGGAATAACTTGCTTCTGTCCCAGTACGTTTAGAGGTGCCAAAATGTTTCAGTGAACTTGCCTGTTTTGCATACTTTGACACATCGTGTTTGTTAGACTGTTTTATCAGCGTGGTCTTTCAAAGTCTTGCTGTGCTTAGTCTGGAAATGTCATACCATACCATATACCAGCTTTACTTAAGAGCACTAAGAACTGTCTGTGCACACTGGAAGTGCTGTACAAATACATAACCAACAGTCCCACAATAAAACATAGTAATAGTAAAAATAACAATGTCCATTAGATGACTAAACAATTAAATGAAAACATTCAAACTCACTAAAAGTGTGTTGTTTTAAAAGCCAGGTTATAAAAGTGGGTTTTTAATGACGACATCAAATGGAAGATCGTTCTAAAGTTTTGGCGCTGCAGCAGCAAAAGCCTGGTCCTCTCTGAGCTTAAACTTTGTTTTTTTAATCCTAGGAGCAGCTGATCAGCCGACCGAAGAGAGCACGAGGGAACATGAGGCGGCAGCAGCTCAGAAAGGCAGACAGGTACCAAGCCATGCAAGGATTTAAATAAAAGAATCTTAAAGCAGACTCGAAAATGATAGTTAGTATGCTATTGATAGTAATTTAAATGTTCCACAATTGGACACCGTCATCATACATTTTCTTCATCCCCAGTTAATGGAGTGGTGATCAGCTGTAGTATGAATTTCCTATTGACCATTGGCAGGACAGAAAGAAAGTCTGGGTGTAATCTCACCTTGCTTGGTTATTATTAAACAAACTGAACTCATAACACATTAATGTACATAAATGTCAGCCGCTGCGACACCAAAAACATGATCAAAAAACAAGCTGTGCAGTCATAAACGTGTGCTGCAGCTAATATTAAGCTTCATTGAAAAGAAGTGGGAGTATTTATAAAAGTGGGTGGGGTCACAGTGACAGCGCTGCGTGAACGGGCCCTTTCCTTATGACGCCATAGGAGAAAAAAAGCTCAATGTGAAAAGTCACCTAAACACAATTTTGTATTTCCCTTTCCCTCCGTGTGCCAACTGTGGCCCACACGCCCCAGGTTGCTGACCCCTGATCTGGACAAACTCAGGGCAAAGTCTTCACCACACATTTTATACTGCTAGTTCAGTTTTAATGCTCCTTTGCAAACCTCTCAGATCAAGTGATGATGTAAGAGAAAGTGTCCAAAGAGATGCCACTATCAGAAATAATAGACAAAACAGAGGCGTGAAGCGTATGGCGTGAAGCGGAAGAAGGTTGCTTCCATGAAGGTCTTCTAAAGAGCTTTGAAACCCACAAAATGGTCTTACAAATAATAGATATTTTTTCTTCATGTGGGTATTTTTATTTTGTGCTTTTCTCAATTTTCCCATCTGGGGATCAATTAAAGTTCTATCTATACCCTTCCGGCACACTAATTGGATTTGGTAGAGATTACACGAGAACTCTGCCCTGTGCTGAATGTGAGAGTGCATGTGTAACCCAGTTATAGTTATCCCACTTTAACCTCTATGCCGGGAATTTGTGGCTTACAGCTCCCTGCTCGTAGTCTAAACAATTGTGAGACTTTGTAATTGCATCTTGTTTTTTTTTTTTAAAGATACACATTTGCAAGCTGCTGTTTGGTGCATGTTTTCGGGCCAGTTTGTGTTTCTGAATTGCTGCAGGAAAGCTTGTTCTTTAAAAGGACCTCTTTCTTTGCTGCTACTGTTACACCTGTCAAATAACTTTAGACTCCTTTGCTTTGTGTCAATTTACCTGAAGTTCCTTTTAGTGTAATCATTGATGACTTGATAAATTCTCATTAACAATAGTCGCGTTTCCATTGCCTCTGAAATTGCACAAATTGGATTTGCAATAATAATTTTGCTTAATGGAAACACCACAATTTTAAAATAACTCGCATTTATCAAAAAAAGCTTTTGGAGCTTGGAGGAGATGGTTTTTTGGTGCGTATCAAAATGGACAAATTTCGCAAAACAGCAATGGAAACACTTTTTTGTCAATCAAAGCATTTCTTGGATGGAAGTAGCTGCACTGAGCCCCGCACAGCGGGCGCCACGAGAGGTCCTGCAGCATCACAGCTCATTAAAAGTTGCATATTAAACGGAATTGTTGGAGTCACAGCTCCTCTGTAAAATCACCTACCAAGATTTCCTTCAAATCGTTTCATCTGTAGCGGAACCGCTCTGACCCGGGAAGAGCAGTTCCGCTTGCAGCTCCATGGCCTGCAGACGTCTCCTTTGACATATGATGATGAGCGCTAGAGCCGGGACAGAAATCTGAATGGACCTTGTGTTATTAAACAGAGAAAATTGTCCAACTGCTTACTTGTTGGAATGGTTATTTTTTAATACCACTGAACATGATGCTCTGCATATGTGTTTGGCTCCTTTACATTTCTTTAGATCATCAATGGTCTAGCTACACTGCACGCGGTCCTCAGAAGTCGTGACGTCACCCAAATGATCCCTTTTTGTGAATCAACTTAAAACAATACTTGTTCTCATCCATCCCTGTGGTTTTGAATGACTTATCGCGTGAGTTGCTTTGAGTGATGAAAACGCAGAGAGCGAGTATTTTTGGCTAAGTAACTAGTAACTTTAATAAGATATTTTACTGTTGAACCCAACCTTATAAAATCAATTCTCACATGGATTTGCAAAGGATTTCAATGATGGTTCTGTGCATTAGGCTTGAACAAATACAACTAACATGAAAAGATCACATCACCAGTCAGGCAGTTGCATGAGAAACACATTGTCTGTTCTCACATCAACAGTTTTCTTTTTGTTCTAAGTGTTGTTGTTTGAGACACATGTCCTCAAACAACTTCAGGCTCATGCATTAAAATCCATACATACAGTGAGCAGCAGCTGGTCTCTTGAACATCCAGATGTTGCAGTGGGATTTAATACGACACACAACTGTGCTGTTAGTGTTTCTGTTTTGCTATTTTTTGTTTGCTGCTCTAAAAAAAAGTCGTCTCTGCTGCATGTCTGTGTTCCGGTTCACCTGTCTTTGTAAGGACGCTGCAGTTCCCCTCATGCATGGACACGTTTAAAGTAAAGAAATTTGCTTTTAATCCATCTGTAGGATATGCCAGCAAACATCTACTTGTAGATTTAAAGTCAATTTGTGGACTCAATATGTTACTGAGAATTGAGGTAAAAGTCCATTATGTAAAGAATGGTTCTCACAAAGACAGGGGGATAAATGTTGGCTTTTGCTCTGAGTGTGTCTTTGTGGTTGGCTAAAAGAAGCAAAGGGTTAAGAGGCTTTGTGATCCATTGAAGTACTTAGAATGAGTGAGAGAGGCAGGAAAGGTTCAAATTAGAAAAGACAAAAGCAGCTACAGAAGATACGCACAGAAGCAGAAAGTAGGATGATAAACAGATTGGATCAGAAAAATATAGTTTAAAAATACTAAAATAAGACAAAGGGGGGAAAGGGAGACTTCTGAGGGGGAGGGGTTGGTGGATTAATCTGGGTTTAGAAGGGATTAATGTCAGGTTTGGTTTGGTAGTAAACTCACATCCATGTCAGTCACTTCTGGCTGCTGCTGACGGACTGGTTCACCTTTCTCAGAGATCCCACAGTGAGCCGTCACGAGAGGCGAAACTGGACCGCAGGAGAAGGAGGTGAGTTCATTGTCTTGGGTACTGTTGTTTTGACTGGGCTGTGTGGAAACAGACTAGAATTTATAAGTAAGCAAAAAAACAAAACAAAGGCTAAACTGACTAAAATCAGTTGTTAAGTGTTATTTAGGTTTAAATAACTGTGGAATAAGACTTTCATTCTGGGTGGATGCCCAGCCACTCTGTTCAATAAACTCCCCTCAGTTTCCTTAATACTCCACGTGGGATTATTTAGGTGAGTTTTTATAACCTGTAATTAAAGTTCTTCCTGGAATTGTAATGTAAGATGGAAGTGGGACGAAGATTAGATGCTAACACTACAGATCTGCTTGCAGTGACCGACTGCAGTATGACTGCAGATGGAAATGAATGGAAATGTTTAAAACTTCATTTAATGTCTGTTGCTTTTTCTATCACTGTGTCCATTTTAAATGTGGGTTGTGTACACTACTGAACAGTTGCTAGTTTGTCAGGACTGTCAAACTTCAGTCCTTGATAAGTGGGATCTTGCTGGAATTCAGATAACCTTGTTCTACCTGCTGATGATCACATGAACCACCTGCAAAGCCAGAGCAAAAAGCTGATAGCTGATAACGCTGAAGCTGATGGATGAAAACGCTGAAGCTGATGGATGAAAACGCTGAAGCTGATGGATGAAAGCGCTCAAGCTGATGCATGAAAACACTCAAGCTGATGGATGAAAACGCTGAAGCTGATGGATGAAAACGCTGAAGCTGATGCATGAAAACGCTAAAGCTGATGGATGAAAACGCTGAAGCTGATGGATGAAAACACTGAAGCTGATGGATGAAAACGCTCAAGCTGATGGATGAAAACACTCAAGCTGATGGATGAAAACGCTCAAGCTGATGGATGAAAGCGCTCAAGCTGATGGATGAAAGCGCTCAAGCTGATGGATGAAAACGCTCAAGCTGATGGATGAAAACGCTCAAGCTGATGGATGAAAACGCTCAAGCTGATAGCTGATAACGCTGAAGCTGATGGATGAAAACGCTGAAGCTGATAGCTGATAACGCTGAAGCTGATGGATGAAAACGCTCAAGCTGATGGATGAAAACGCTGAAGCTGATGGATGAAAACGCTGAAGCTGATGGATGAAAACGCTCAAGCTGATGGATGAAAGCGCTCAAGCTGATGGATGAAAACGCTGAAGCTGATGGATGAAAGCGCTGAAGCTGATGGATGAAAACGCTCAAGCTGATGGATGAAAACGCTGAAGCTGATGGATGAAACGCTCAAGCTTATGGATGAAAACGCTCAAGCTGATGGATGAAAACGCTGAAGCTGATGGATGAAAGCGCTGAAGCTGATGGATGAAAACGCTCAAGCTGATGGATGAAAACGCTGAAGCTGATGGATGAAAACGCTCAAGCTGATGGATGAAAACGCTGGAGCTGATGGATGAAAACGCTGAAGCTGATGGATGAAAGCGCTGAAGCTGATGGATGAAAACGCTGAAGCTGATGGATGAAAGCGCTGAAGCTGATGGATGAAAACGCTCAAGCTGATGGATGAAAACGCTCAAGCTGATGGATGAAAACGCTGAAGCTGATGGATGAAAGCGCTGAAGCTGATGGATGAAAACGCTCAAGCTGATGGATGAAAACGCTGAAGCTGATGGATGAAAGCGCTGAAGCTGATGGATGAAAACGCTCAAGCTGATGGATGAAAACGCTGAAGCTGATGGATGACAACGCTGAAGCTGATGGATGAAAACGCTGAAGCTGATGGATGAAAACGCTGAAGCTGATGGATGAAAGCGCTGAAGCTGATGGATGAAAACGCTCAAGCTGATGGATGAAAACGCTGAAGCTGATGGATGAAAGCGCTGAAGCTGATGGATGAAAACGCTCAAGCTGATGGATGAAAACGCTGAAGCTGATGGATGAAAACGCTGAAGCTGATGGATGAAAACGCTGAAGCTGATGGATGAAAGCGCTGAAGCTGATGGATGAAAACGCTCAAGCTGATGGATGAAAACGCTGAAGCTGATGGATGAAAACGCTCAAGCTAATGGATGAAAACGCTGGAGCTGATGGATGAAAACGCTCAAGCTGATGGATGAAAACGCTGAAGCTGATGGATGAAAACGCTGAAGCTGATGGATGAAAACGCTCAAGCTGATGGATGAAAACGCTCAAGCTGATGGATGAAAACGCTCAAGCTGATGGATGAAAACGCTCAAGCTGATGGATGAAAACGCTCAAGCTGATGGATGAAAACGCTGAAGCTGATGGATGAAAACGCTGAAGCTGATGGATGAAAGCGCTCAAGCTGATGGATGAAAACGCTGAAGCTGATGGATGAAAACGCTGAAGCTGATGGATGAAAACGCTGAAGCTGATGGATGAAAACGCTGGAGCTGATGGATGAAAACGCTGAAGCTGATGGCTGACATTGTTCGGGCCGGTATGGAGCATCTGCCCAAAGGCAGCATATGGAAATGGTGAAAACCGGGGTGATTATGATGGTGATTATTGTCCTTCAGAATGTTTCTGGCTCTATTGAAGCAGTGAGAGTTGTAGATGGAAGTTATTGTAGGCAAAGGGCAACCAGTGGCTTCCTGTGCATCGTTGGTCTCCTTCTGCGGTCTCTTCCCGTCACCCTCTTGCAGCTAGAGTGCCAAACTGACACGACAAAGGTCTGCATGCTCTCATGCTCTGTGGTGGATGATAGGTCATCAGCAGGTTTGGTGGAGTTGCTGCTTTTCAAACCAGGGCAGAGGTGCTGCTTGTCCTGCAGAAATCTGGACTTTGAGGAATTTGAAGAATTCAATTCACAGCTCCAGCAGAAGGCAAGGAGGAGTTCTTTAGACCTGGAGATGTTTGATGCCAGTAACATTTAAATACTATAAAATAGCATGAATAAGATAAAAGGCAAATGAACTATTTATTGACAATTCTTTTGGGATTGGATACTGTCATTTATTTATCTAGAAAAGGAATACATTTTAAATGACGTTTTTAACCAAAGTCACTAGAAAATGTCTGATTTGAGCCTCTGAAGGTCAAGTAGCCACAGTTTGTTACCAAAGGTTTACCACGGCTCATAGCAATCACAATCAAGAACTCATACACACAATTTTCAGAACGTGCTGGGGGGGCTGCATATTATTGATTTAATGACAGGAGCCGGCAGAAATGTGAACACAGGCCAAATCTGGACATGCCTGAAATAGACTAACACCCGGTTTATGAGCCTTTAGAAAGTGGCAGGGGCTTTACCTGGATCAAACGCACAGTCAAAAAGGACTCAATGTTATTTTTAAAGTCAAATAAACTCACAAACATTTGTTTTGTCCCAAGAGAGCTTTTTTCCTACACTGCTGCTTGAAAAGGTTTCTCATACATAACTTCTGTCCCAAACTTGGTCTATTTTGAAAAACATATTTGTTTACAGAAAAAAAAAGATACATTCTCTTACATCTTAAAAAAAAAAAACTCTCTCAAAATGGTACAAATTTGGTAATGAATGTACATAGCTGATTTTGTCATAGAAAACACTGAAATAATGCAAATAAGGTGTAGATGGGATATAGAGTACGTCTGAAGGGCCTTATAACAGTACAAATGTCAAAGGGAAAAAACGACTTTAGCAAAAATATGCTTAAAAAGTAATTAGCAGTTTTTTGAGAGTGTTGGTTTATTTATACTCCTTTTGTGTGGGGGTGTGTGTGTGTTTGCAGAACACGGGATACTTTGAATACGGTAATATAAAAAAAAAGATGACAATGCGCTTTTGTGAAGCCCTGAGAACATTATCAGGACAACTTGTTTTTTACTGAAGCATTGCTAATATTTAGGGCAGTGGTCACAGCCGTCTGCCCACATGTTCATCTGCTCAAACAGCTGTCGTTGGCTCAGACAGAACACCACCCACTCGCCCGTCTGCCTCTCATTAAAGCGGGCAGCGTCCAGAACTCAAAATAAACACGAGGCTATCATTAATTAAGACAAAGAGCCAAAAACTTGCTCATTTTCTCCAAGTCACATTGGGTCAGTCTCACTGAGTGCCACTCAAAAAAACTATTATGCACAACTATTCTGCTATTAGTCATTATGTCGTACATTTACCTGTTTTAGTACTGTTTTTTTATTTTTTTACATATAGAATTCAAATTTTGATTCAGCGGTTCAAATGCATTATGTAGATTCTTATCATTAAAAGCACATAAATGGGTGCATTGGTTTTAGTAGGCTTGTATGTGAATGGAGGTTTACACAGTCAACTATATTTTTCAAAAAGCAAAGCTTTTTCCTTGTGTAATTATGACTTTTCTCTCATAATTTTATGAGTTTGGTCTCATAAAATTATGACTTTTTTTTCTCAGTAAGTGCAACTTCATTCTCATTCATTTATTTATTTTGTTTTTAAGGTGGTCCTATAACTCCATTGTACAAGAACAGCAATGTATGCTGTTATATTTTTATGTTGTTTTCTTGAAAGAAGCGTGTATGAGACATGAAGGCGGCCTCAGCCAAATAACAAGGTCACAGACAGCAGTGACCCTGAATATGTTGATGGACACTTCTTTCTTTGGGCATGCTCCAAGTGACAGGTCTTAGCAAACACTTTTACATATAACACATACATAGGGGTGAAGTAAAAGAGACCCAAGTGCGTCAAAAGTTTTTCCTTTTTTTCAACACACCCCTAAATTCTGCAGACTGCGGAGCCGATGAGTGCTGTTTTATGTAATAAAACAGGTTTGCTCATTTTAAACCCACACACTGCTGTATAGGCAGTTTTGGCTAATGCTTTACTATTACCATCATTATTACTTGTAATTTTACTATTTAACAGTGTATCAGATGAGAAAAGACTTTTTTTTCTGAAGTCAGATATGTTTTTAATCCACATTGGCTGCCTGACACTGATAATCTCTCAGTTATTAGTCAGAAAACATATTACCGGTACATCTCCTGGATCTCCTGTGGTTGCCTGGAGCTTGGCGGCGAGTCTCCCTTGGGGGGCCCTGGCTCATACCTGGGGGGTGGTGCTCAGAACTTCTGGGTGGTGGTGGGCAGCTTGTCTGAGGTTGTGGGGCTCTCGAGGAGTGTGGCCCCGCGTTGGGCCCCTTGGCGCGGTGGGAGGGCTGCTCTTCGGGCTGGTCTAGGGCTTGCACTGTGCTTCTGTGCCTCGCTGCTGTTGGGTATTGGGGGCCCGTGTGGCGGTCCTGTGGGCCCTGGTCTGGGTGCTTGGCCGGGCTGCCGGATCTCCTCCATCGGCCCCACAGTATGGGTATGGGGGGGGGGGCTGGTCACCACTGCATGTTTCTGCCCTTTTCCCTCCTTTTTTATATTTTTATTTTTTTACATTCCATCACCTAATGTTTAACATAAACATTCACTTGAGCACAGGTGTCAGCTCACCTTTGCAGTTGGTTTATGTGACAGAATTAAATGCTTTACATGTGTTGGTTTGTATGCATAAGTGTACGTGTGAACTGTAGTTGTGTTGTGTACATGTTGACAAGTTTGTATATGAAGATTCTTAGAGCCAACAGGTATGTTTGTTACACCTAAGTGTCTGGACAGGCCCCACCAATTTCTGACCAACATTCCCACTTGACTGTAATGATTATAAACTTCTCATACCTTTTTTCCTCTGTCTTTTGTGTCATTACCCCCTGTCTCTAACATCTTTCTCTTCTTGTTTTCTTTTCCATCCGGTCCAACAAAAAAAGGACACAAACAGAATTAATATAAATAAAGTTTAGTTTAAATTACAAAAGGAGTTTATACAAGTAAACACCTTGTGTGTCCGATGATTTATAACCCCCGATGTTACAGTAAAATCTGTCTAACACAAGAGGCTCTCAGCTCATATCTGTTTGCTCAGCTGTTGGACAGCACAAGTTAACAAAATGTAAAAAAAAAACATCTTACATACTTTAAGATTCTTTCAATTTACTGTGAGCGTTTTATGTGGCCTTTATGTTTAACAAATCACTTTTTTACAGTATAAATAAAAACAACATGATGGCTTGTAACCAATATAAATATAAAGACATTTCATGTCTTTACAGCCGGAGTTCCTTTTCCATCCTCTTCAGTGCTTTGGACAACTGGCATGAGACAAACTATGGAAGATGGTGAGGATGAACACACCACACATCCTGATTTAGAAACTTCTGTGAGGACAGTGAAGACACCTTCATGCTGATGGCTCGATCCTCATCAGGGCTGTCTGCTGTTTTCAACCAGTCTGCTTTTTTAACACTGATCTGAGCTGTGCTGCAGACCAATCAAACAAACTCACACACATTTTTCAGAATGTAAATGAGCTTACCATTGGCTGCACTTTTTTTCAGTTTCTCAGTACTCTAGTCATGACTGGTAATGTGTTGTCTGCTGTAAAACTTTGTCTTCTGTTTTTGTCAAACATGATGAATGATAAACACATTAGTTAACTAGTAGTGACCAATGCTTTGCTTCAGAGACCAGTGGTCATTAAACACTGAAAAATGTTGTAAAGTTTTAGAAACAGGTTATAAGGGAAGGATTCTCACATTGATATGGTTTTTAATAACAGCTCTGAACTGTACATTTTCAGATTCTCCAAACATTACTGGTAAACCTTAATGTTACTGGGAATCTCTGTTGTGTTTTGAAAACCCTAACTGTCCTTTGGTATGTCCTCTGTTTTGCAGGTGTCAGTGAGGTCCTGTCCAGCGTGGTGGAGGACATCGGTGAAGCTGTTACCAGAAACATCAGTGGTGCTCAGATTCTGCATGAACTACTGAGTGCCCCATGGCTGCACGCCCTGTTGAAGGTACCTGGTCTGAAAGTACAATGGAAAACCTTCTGGACTTCACATCTCCAAACTGATCACATGTTCATCCTCCTCTCAGATGTATGAGTGCCTGATCCAGTTCCAGAAGATGAAACCAAACCCCTTTCTGCCTTACGCCTCAGGACTGTCATATGAGGTTGGTAAACACGCAGATATGGAACGTGGAAGAGAGAAACATTTGGTCAAAGTTGGAGAAAAAGTTTGATAAAAAAGTTAAGAGATACTTTTAATAGGGCTGTCAAATTACCACTTTAATTACGATTAATATATTACAGACATTTTAACATGTTATTTATTATTTTTTAATCACATTAATTTCTTGCTTATGTGACGTCCGTTTATGTCTGAAATGCACACCTGGAAGAACATTACCCCACTCACACCATGGTAATTTACGAAAAAAATAAATATAAATTATTAGAACTTCACTCCTGAAACTATAAAATCACTCATGTCTCTTCTACTGTCTTGCTGTTGTGATAAACTGTGGAATAAAGTTTGTCAACATATGAATCATGATATTGATAAGAAGTTCGTGGTCAATGTTTGTTGGATTGCTCAGAAGTTTTCCAATTATTTTTGATGCATTTTATTAGATCACTTTGGACCTGATTCATATTTTTTTAATTGTTTTTCTGCACCGCATTCACACAGTTTTAAATGAAAATACCTCAAAATTAGGCTTTTACAGAAATTATTAGGTTAAACGTATATGCGATTAAAATCAATAAATTAGAATAATTAATTAGAGGCCACAATTAATTATAGAACAAAAAAATTAATGTGCATGACAGCACTAACTTTTACAATGATTTCGGTAGATGGAAAAGAATGAAAGTATTACATTCATACACCAGTAAATACAGTTTAAAAGGAGAAACACTCCTAAAGCGACCTCGGCTAAACTGGGCCAGTTTCTGCAATCTCGGAAATGGGCCTTTCCAGCTGCAGAGGAGCGGCTGATGGCTCTGTGCTGGTGCTGGGTGGTTCAGCTTTGGAGCTTTTAAACTACTGAGGGATTGTGATGTTGTTTTGTCATCTAATCTGCCGTTATGCTACTGTATGCTGGAAGTTCCCAATCAAAATTTAAAATCTTGGTTCTGGTGAAGTCCACCACATCGGCTGGACCCAAAGCTTCTTTCCTGATTGCAGAAATCTTTTTTCAACTTTGGCTTACAGTCCAGCTGCAACCATGCTAATGTGCAATAAGTGTCAATTATAAAAACAGGAAGAAAGTGGGAGATTAAGCTCATGTAAAATGAAAAGAATTAAAAACCCTTGTTAGTGCATAGTCTCCTGTGCATGTCAGCACACTGTGACCTAATGATCACTGATGTGAGGGTAGACTCAAAAACAATGGAAGGAAGATGATACACAGTGTGTGAACTCACACTCAAGAAAAAACAGTTCAAATTCCACCTGGGAATTTATGTTTAAAGTTTGTCATTGAGTTTGAACAAACTAACAAAGCATTTGTGTCTTTTCATGTTTGTTCTTTAGATTATGACTCTAATACAAAGAGCTCCTCATCCATCCTCTGAAGCCAGAGAGCTTTTTGGCCTCCTCAGTGCACCACACATGCAGGTCTGTGGTTTGGTTCTTTCATCAACATGTGTGAAAGTCCTCTTTGACGTTTTGTCACATTATGTTTTTCACTGCATCCATCTATCAGGCTCTTCTGTCGTCACATGACAGTGTGGCACAGGCAGATTACCTCCCTGTTCTACCTCCACTGCCTGACGAGTTACCTGAAGATGAAGAAGCCATGAGGATTGTTTGTCTTGTGAAAAACAACCAACCACTGGTGAGACTGGTTTTTAGCCATGATTATCAATATTTTAATTGTTACACTAGATTCATGGTTCTGCCTCAAGATGGAGCCCCTGTATTGTAGACTCACATGTTTATTGCTTACATGTGTTAAAAGCAGATCAAAAATGGAAGAGGGCAGTGATTAAAGAAATGCAACTCAACAAACAAGTTCTAAAAAAAAAACAAAATAAAAAAAAGCTCAACAACACCCTTAGAGCAAAAGCACCAGCTGCCTCATGAAGTGTGACCAGGGTCAAAGGTCACCTGAGAAATCCAGAACACAGCAGCTTCATTTTTCAGACTTCCCTCCCCAACGTTCTTACACCAGTCCTCTTCATCCTTCAAAGTGTTAAGTTTAGGATTCATGTCTGTTTCACTTTCTGCTACAATCATGAAGATTAAGAGTCCCTCCATTAAAACCCATGAAACTAATACAGAAAATTATATACATGTTTGCATTTGCTCCAAGCAGACAAGACTGCACTATTTTATCATTTACGGAGTAGGAAAAGTCGTAAAAAAGACTTTTTGTTTCTCTGTTACATGCACAAAGTTGAGTTTGAGCGTGCAGACAGAGCTCCCAACAACGGGGAGGGGTTGCTCTGCGTCAGCTGTTCCGCCCACAAACCAGAACTGTATATCTAATGAGCTACTGTTACTGGGCATAAAATATGTCTTTAATAAAACGACAAAGGCTTTTTGGTTTGGGCTAAAAACTGCATCACTAAAAAAGACTACTGGGAACGATTTTACAAAAGACAAAAATATGGTTGGAGTGAGGCTTGAAAACATTTCAGCATTTTGGTCTATAAGCCTTAATGTTTACAGCAACTAGACAGAGCCTGTGACCTATCCACTGTGGGCTCTGCATTGAGGACACATTATTATTGTTTAAATGTCATTTTTGCATTATCAAATCACTAGTTTGATTTTGTTTTCACCAAGACAACATCTGAGCAAAGACGTATAGGTCATGGCCTGGGAGGTCTTCATTGCAGTTGGAACAACCTGCATTGCATCCCGATGGAGCGGCCTACCTCAACCAAGAGGGCGTGGTCAGGGGAGGAGCTCAGAAGGACTGAGATTGAAACCAAGTATCTGTCCCATCCTAAAAGAAGCCAGCCTCAGGCCTTTGCTACCCACTATGAGATGTCGGGAAATTGTGTTTTATGTCCACAACTCTGGAAGCAAAGACTCAACCTGTCAGATCCTGCGGTCTTTAGTCCCAACACTCCACCTGGTAAGAGGAAGACAAAGTTCACATGCAGTCATGTGAGTGAAGAGCCAATCCATCTACATGTTTCAACCTGAAGGTTTATCTTTTCATATCCTCTTTGACTTTCCTTGATGCCTTTTCTCAGTCATGTTAATTATTCACTTAAACAAAACTTCTTTCATTTGTTGAGTTTCTTTCCTCTCCTCCTCATCTTTGCCACCAGTTATGTTTCTCATCTTATTGTCTCTTGGCTTTAATTTGTGACGTTTAAATGTCTTTTGACGTTTTGGACCCATGACTTTTCATGTTTATCCTCTATCTTCTTTTTTTGTTGATTCTTTGTCAGAGAGATCCAAACTAGACAGGGAAGGAGATCCTTCAACTAACAGCGATGACTATGCTTATCCGCCCCCACCAGTGCCAGTTTATAGTCAAAGTCTCCCCAACTCTCCCCTGTTGTACAAAAAGAGAGGTAAAGGTGGGAACTTAAGAAATGCTCCTACCCTTAACAAAGCCTCTGCAAAGGTGCACACTGCCCCCGTCAGCCCTGCAGCTCAGTGTCCCAAGGAGCAGCAGAATATCAGCACTTTTCCCCTCTCTGCCAGCCATCATGGTTATAAAGCTGGATCTCACAACAAATCCCACGAGAAGTTTTTAAATCCTTTGACTTTCCACCAGTACCACCATCCCCCGTCCAATGGATGCAAAAGTCAGCCACTACAGACACAAAAGGGGAAACAGGAAACAAAGGGTCACCAACCTGGAGCTCAGGTCAACAGTGTGGAAGAGCTGAGATCCACGGTTCAGACTGTGGTCAGTACCATTGAGCATAGCAGTCAGGACGTACGTCAACTTGGTCAAAAGATGGTGGCTGCAACGGAGATGATTGCAGACAGCGTGGAGGAGAATGCCCAGGCAGTCAATCTGCTCGCTGAGGTGGTGGAGAAGCTTCAGGGGATCATTGTGGCCAAAAAGCAGCACAGAGTGTCTCCCCCTACTGGACCAAAACAAAATCCTCCCACTCCTCCCCCAAGAGTCTCCTCATTGTCTCCAAAAGTGGTTCAAAAGTCTCTCACTCCTTATCCACGTCCTATTTCGCCATCACAACTCTCTTCTTACTCCTCTTCTTCATCTATCAGTTCTGGAGCAGAGGACTTTGGAGTGCCTCAGAGTCAGCATCAACTGAACAAAATCCATGGAGTGACTCTGAGAGCAGGAGGTAGTGGAAGTAACGGACACGTTTGGTTTGACAATGAAACCGTTTCAAGAGCTCACATGGAGGAGCAACAAGAGTCCAGGAGTACAGGCTGCTTACAAACCATGAAGAGGAGGAAGAAGAAGTAACTGGAATCAGTCCTCTCTCCGCTCTGGATCAGCAGTGGACACTTATCATTTACAACTGTAATGTTAAAATATACACGTTTCTCAGTTACTCGGGTGTTTGACTTTATAAAAACAAATGAACAAAAGCTTGTTTATAATCTTCTTTGTGGAGAAGTGCATAGACAACCAAATGACCTGAAGAAATTGAAGCAAACTATAGGTATGATTAATAAACTATTTTGTTTTTTCCACTTCCATTTCATTCACTGGTGCTTAAAGAAATATCACATTTTCCTACTTTTAGTTAACTGTGTGCATCCACTGTGAGTAACTTGATCTGTAGAGAGAGCAGGAAGCATGTGGAGGAACATCTAGAGAAATGGAGGTTTGCTGTGGGAAGGAGAGAAAGGATCAGCTGCAGCACCACAGAGTGTCTGTGAGAATGAAAGAAACTCAAGAGGAATGGAGAGGTTACAGGGAGCAGTGGTGGAGGAGTTGGAGGACTTTAGGTCCAAAGGGTCACCAGTTCAGCACAACAGAGTTTAGGAAAGAGGTGAAGAAGTGTCTGCAAGCAGGTCAGAACGAGTGGAGGAAGGTTTCAGGTGTGATTTGTACCCACAGAAGGAAAGGAAAGGTATAGAAGACTGTGGTGAGAGCGGACCATGTTGCTGGTTTAGAGGTTCTGATGCAGAGACAGGAGGCAGAACTGCAGGTAGCAGAGATGAAGATGCTGAGGTTCTCTTTGGTTGTGACCAGGATGGATAGAATCAGAAATAGGGAGGTTTGTGAAAAGGCAGGTTTAAACAGGTGGGTTTTCAGTCTGGATTTAAACATGGGTAACGAGTCAATGGTACGAAGATCCAGAGGGAGAGAGTTCCAGAGTTGGGGGACCGAGTGGCTTAAAGCTCGGCTCCTCATGGTGACCAGTTGGATGGGGGTATGGAGAGCTGCAGAGAAGAAGACCGGATGGAACGGGAGGGAGAGTAAATAAGGAGAAGAACAGATAAATAAGGTGCGACCAGGTTATAGAGAGCTCTGAAGGTGGGGAGAAGTTTGAATTGTTTTCTGAATTTGATTGTGAGCCAGTGGAGTTGCTGGAGAACAGGGGTGATGTGATGAAACAGTGGAGTTCTGGAATCGATGCGAGTAGCTAAAATTCGGGACCAGTTGGTGTTTGTTTAGTGTTTTTTTGTGGTAAACCAGAGAGAAGGGTACAGTAATCAAGGTATGACGTGACCAGACTATGAACCAAAATGGAAGCGGGGTGAACAGTGAGGGAGGGATGAAGGTGATTTGTATTGCACAGATGAAAAGAGGCGATCGAGGGACTTTATTAATATGGGGTTGAAAGGAGAAGGAACTATCAAGGATGACACCCAGGACTCTTTACCTGAGGGGAGGGGAAGACTAAGGTGGAGTCAATAGAAAGCAAGAACATTTTAATTTTAGGAAGGGTGGATTTGGAGGCAACAAGTAATAATTCTGTTTTATCTTTGAGTTTAAGAAAGTTTTGAGTGCACCAGTTTTTAATTTCAAGCAAACAGGATGGGAGGGAGGTCAGTGGAAGAGAGGAGTTGGGTTTACTGGAGAGATAGAGCTGGGTGTCATCCGCGAAACAGTGAAAGTTAATATTGAATTTACTGAAGATTTTGTCATTTGGAAGTGAGTGTTAAGTAAAACAGGACCAAGGACAGAGCCTTGTGGAACACTGGAGGAGACAGATGAGAAATGAGAATTGTAGGATTTTAGCTGAATGAACTGAGTACGGCCTAAGAAATGAGAACGAAACCAACGGAGGGGGGGTTGAAGTAATGCCAAAAGTTGAAAGTTGCTAAGGCTGTCAGGATCTAAGCCAGGTTTTTTCTTAATTGATTTCACAGCTGCAGTTTTGAGCAGTGAAGGGACAACTCCAGCTGTTAGTGAAGAATGAATAATGGCAGTTGTGAGAGACAGGATTTTACTGAAAATGTTGGAAGAGGATCGAGCTGGCAGGTAGAGGGCTTGGATTCTTTGATAAGGGAGGAAACTTTGCTATGGTCAGGTCACCAGAATGTGGAAAATATATGAGACTCAGAAGTGATGAAGGGCAGGATAGAGAGGTACAGGTCCTGTTGTAATGTCTGAATTTTTTGGTGAAATTATGACAGAAAGGAGTCGCAGGTAGCAGTGGAGTATTTATGAAGGGCATGGTTATCGGTGGCCTGAAAGATATTAAGATATTAAGCGACACCAAATCTTTGTACAGAGTGAGATGGGTTTTAAACATTTCCCTGTGCACAGACAGTTCAGTTCTTCTGAAGAACCGTTCCAGCTGCAGACTTCTAGCTTTTATTTTACATAGTTCAGGGGTCAGCCATGAAGCAGATTTGATGAAGGAAACACAGCGAGTTTTGAGAGGAGCAAGGAGGTTTAGTATACCAACAAGACTGTTATTGTTAAAAGAAACAAGTGAATGCACCGTGAGGGTGGTTGGTGAGAGCAAGGAAGATGCAGACAAAAGGGTTAGATCAAGATGAAGGATTTATTGTGATGATCCCTAAATTGAGTTGCCAAAAGGCAAAGAAGCTTTTTTTCATTGGAGAATACAGTTGCAACATCATGCAAGAAATAACCGAAATTGAACAAATACAAAACCAATAATCATCCAAAGACTTACAAGAAGAGTGTATCTTCAGTGAGTTCATACAGGAGAATTTAAATGTTTCCTAGTGACTATGGTAGAAATGATTTGAATATGAATAATTATTCCTGTTAGCATTAACTTGGTTAATAATACTTAGTTTGCATGGACTTTTACGTTCTGCTGTGAATGGAATCTCCTGCATTTTCCATCTGTCCTTCCTCTTCATTTTTGCTTATACAAGATTCAAGTTACAAGACAACAAGTTAAGAGCAGCCACTTACAATGCTATTTTTCAGGGAGCAACAATACGTAGAGATGAGGAGACAGGAGAGATTTACATCGCCCGGGTCATTCATGGAGGACTGGCTGACCGCAGTGGTGAGATAGACCTTTATTTGCTCATGTGCATGAAGTTGCTTTTTGTTTTTTGTGACTTGACTTTGCTTTTGTCAGGACTTCTGCATCCTGGTGATTTGATTGTAGAAGTGAATGGGAACCCTGTGGTTGGTCTGGAGCCAGCAAAGGTCATCCGAATACTAGTATGTGAATATACGCAACGTTAAAGCTTTTCTGCGCTTAACTTTAATGTGTAGTAGAAAATCCCTTAATAAAATTTGCCATCTGATTTTTTCATTTTAAATGTGAGAACAGCTAGTGTCTAAATGGTTCAAGACAGTATCAGACAAATGTACTGTATGTGAAGAAAATCAAAGAGTAAAGTTGATCGTAAAAGTGAAGATGATTTAAGTTAGGAAGGAGAACAATTTCTAAACAAAACTCAGTGTTTTTTGCTGCTTTGGATTGTTTTAATTATTTTAAAAGGTATAACATATTTCTCCTGTTATTTTTTTCGTTGTACTCTAATTAAATACAGGATAAAAAAAATATACTGTAAGGAGCAGGCAGAGGCAAATGGATCCATATGCAGAGATTTATTGACAGTGAGGAGAAAAACTGGGAAGTGCAGGGAGCTTGGCAGATGAGGACCGAGGCGGCAAATGGATACAGTCTTCCAGCTTGAGTAAGAGTACATTCAGGTAAAGAGGGCAAGGACTGATGGGAAACGTAGTAGGGAAACCAGGAAGTGGTGAGTCCTCAAGTGACAGTTCCTGCTGATGCCAGAGGGGGTGACAGGGGACCGGTTCTTGACAGAGCCCCCACCCTGCGAGCGGCTCCGGAAGCGAGCAACCGACAAGAACAGGGCCGTTCAAGGGACCAAGGTGCCGGTGCCAAGGGATGGCGACGGTGGATTTTGTCAACAAGAAAAGGGTCCAGCGTCCCTGTTCACTCAAGAGCGCTCTTCGGAACCGTACCCACTTCCAGTCCAGCAGATAGAGTAAACTTCCCCTTCGGCGGCAAGAGTCCAGAGTAAGTAGCCCAGTAGACCTGAAGTAGCCCAGCAGGGCTCTGACAAGGAACCTTGGGCCTCTGGCAGGTGGAACAGCGGGTGACATAGCGGGCCACCAGAACACATTTGCAGTTTGAGTTTGAGTGCCGGCAATACCTGGGTGTCCTGCAGCAGCCATATCATGGACCAACTGGAGAACTTGCTGGCGATGGTATGGCGGAGCATAAATCCGTTTGGTTGGGCATGAAGGAGGAGGAGGATGTTGAGCGTTGGTTATGGCGAGTTCAGTCATGATGTCCTATTGGACTGCAGCCACAACAAGCCATGGTGACAGGATGGGTTTGGGATCTGTTGATGCGTCAGAGGAGGTGTCATGGATTCAGGACAGGGCATCTGCTTTGCCGTTCTTGAAACCCAGGCGGTAGGTGATTTGAAACTGAAACCAAGAGAAGAACAGAGACCAGCATGCCTAGTGGGGGTTGAGATGCTTGACAGTTTGGATGTATTCCAGATTACGATAATCAGTCAAAACCAAGAATGGCACTGAAGCACCCTCCAACCAACATCTCCACTCATTGAACGCTGCCTTCATGGCCAATAGCTCTCTATCACCCACACCGTTATTCTGTTTTGCATCTGAGCTTCTGGGAGTAGTAGGCACAGGGATAGGTCTTGGTGGGCTAGCCGTGACATTAGAAGAGTATTGCCCTGACACCAGTACTAGAAGCATTCACCTATATGATGAATTGGTACTTCAGGTCTGGATAATGGAACATGGGGGCCTAGCAGAAGCATGTCTTGAGAGTCTCAAAGGCCTGAGTGCCTGCAGGCACTCGAGATAACCACCGCGGAGTGCCCTTGAGCAGTAATGTCTGTGGTGATGCAATGGTACTGAAGCCCTTGATGAATTGTTGATAAAAAATGTCCCAATCCTAGAAACCTTTGAAGTTCCCACACTGTTGTTGGTAGCAGCCAACGAAGCACGGCCTGCACCTTCCTTTGATCCATGGCCACCCCATCTGCATTGACATAACCCAGGAACGAGATTGTCTAATTGAATTCTGGTGAGTGATGAGGCGTTGAAGGACCCAGCAGACGTGAGACACATGCTCTTTGTAGTAATTTGAGTAGACCAGGATGTCATTGATGAAAACAATGACTAATTTGTGGAGCATGTCCCAAAAGGCATAATTGATAAGGGCTTGAAACACTGATGGGGCATTGCAGATGCGGAAAGGCATGACCAGGTACTCACAGTGGCCTGTGGTTGTTGAAAAGGCAGTCTCCCAACTTGTCCCCCTCATGGATCTGAATGAGAATGAGAATAACGGGCAGAACGTAGTTGTTCTAGGACCAGAGGCAGTGAATAGGGGTATTTTACTGTGACAATGTAGAGATTTCAGAAGTCTATACAGGGCCTGAGACCCCTGCCCTTTGTCTTCATGAAGAAAAATCCTGCGGATGCTGGAGACTTGGATGGCCAGATGGATCCTTTGGACAGTTCTTCCTTGATGTATGCCTGCATTGCCTTGGTTTCTGGTTGAGACAGAGGGAAGACCCTTCCTTGACAAGGAGTGGCCCCCTGCAGAAGTTTCACAGCACAATCACAGGATCGGTGAGGTGGTAGCTGGGTAGCGTTTTGTTTGATGAAGGCCTCCTGCAGATCTCTGAAATGGATGAGTGAAACACCTTCCACTGCTGCCAAAGGCACCTTCTCAATCCTTGTGGGGACCATACATTGTTGGGTTAGCACGTCTGGGTGAACTCCCAGATTTCTTAAGTCCTGGAGGAACTGATTGACACGGAAGGTGGAAGAGAACAGGAGCTAACTGGATGGCCAGATAATGGTGGGGTTGTGTTGCTCCAACCAGGGCAGCCCCAGCATGACTTGGGCAGCGAGGAGAGTCGAAGGCAAAAAACCTGAGGACCTTGTGGTGGTCAGAGAACATGGAATGGCTAATATCCTGGGTTACAAATGAAATCCCCCCTGAGCCCAGTGGTCGGCCATTGAGAACAGAAACTGCATTAAAAAATGAACATGTTCTTCCTTGTAATTTGAGTTGCTGCATATATGTATTGTTTTAGCAATTTTTTTTCAAAAGTAAAAGTAAGTAAGTATTTTTGACAGTTTTTCTCTTAGTCCTATGATCACTATGTGTTTTTCTTCCCATAAACTTAGTTATGATCAGGCTTAGGTTTGATTGTTCTATGTGCAGTGAAGTCCTAGCTGTTTAAAATATTATTTTTCATTCCTTCACACTGATGGTGTGATCTTTTCCAAGAAAAAGTGAATTACTTGCTGGAACTCTCTTTTGCTGTTTCAGACAAATTCTACAGGCACAATCCTGTTTAAAGTTATCCCTAATTCCACTCAGGTCAGCAGCAACCAGAAGCCGGTAAGAAATGCTCTCATTTTGTTTTAAATGTTTTTTTAAATTTAGCTCACAGACAACTTCATGAAGAACTTTGACAGTAAACTGATCCCAGTGATTCCAGCGAGCGGTAAAAGACATGTGTTACTTTGTCAGGTTGAGTTAACATGTTGTGGTTTAATTGTTGGATTATGCTTGGAGCCATTTACTGTAGAAAGATATTTGACTTTTGTTACTTTTTATTCTTTGAGCATATCACTGGTGAAACTGCATAGTCAACAGAAAACACAAAAATCCTGATGTAAATTGAACAAAAAAATAAGCCCAAGTGACCATAGCTGCATACTGTACACTTCATACTCTGTAACACGTCTGTGACTTTGAAAGGGATCTTTTTGACTGTGACATTTCATATTTCTCCAGCCTCCACTGGTAATTTAAGGAACTGCATTGTGCAGATTTTTTTAGTTTCATCTTGCTGCTGAATATGATGTTGATTCAAACTGGAAACAAGCAAGGCTGCCAACTGTTTTTTCAAAGCTAATTAGTAATGTATATATTATAGTCACATATTATTGCTCTCAATTGATTAAAAGAATCAGATTAATTACACTTTTGGGTTGTGATAAATCACAATGTTTTACCAGGTACATTTTATTTGACAATATGCAGCTTTTGAACATTTCCTTCGTTTTTATTGTTTGACATGTTTTGAATTGTAAAGTGTTAACTCAGATATCCCAGAAATGTAATTTTTGTTCACAACACACATTAACAGTAAGAGAGGGAGAACTCTAAAGAACTGTAAAGACTTATGTCTGCAGTGTTACTTCCACTCACATTCTGCTCCTCCACGTTCAATGGTCAGGGTGAATACTCAAATTTGATTGGCTGCTGTGACGAAGGTGTGGAGACTTTGTAGCCATACGCAATCAAGTTTAGTATCGACAGGCAAAAATAGAGTCAGAAAACAAGTCAAGGTCAACAGGAAGGCAACAGCCAAAGAGAAGAAAATGCTTGTAACTGGCGAGTGTTAATTTCAGACCCTTCAAAATAAAAGTAAAAGTAAAAAGTACCATAGCGATATCGATAACTACTGTTTTATCAGTTGACAGTCTTACAATATATATATAAAGTTTTCAAAAAATACATTTTGATAGGCACTTGTTAATATAACATTACATCACATTAACTGGAGATTTTTAAAAAAAGATCTTTTGTAATGGCACTGTACCATTTCGAGCATGAACTTGTCCTCACAAGAGCTTTTCAGCTTTTAATCTGATGATCCTTCATTCCAAGAATGTCCTCCGCGTATTTCTAAAAAAACACAGGTCTAGTCAAAGCCAGGATGCAAAAGCCTTTAAAGACACTATCTTCTCAGCCAGTGCCTACATTTTTACCTTAAGTCAAGGGAAGCTTAGAAAATATTGTTTTTGTTCATAGAAGCTCAGTGAAAATGTATGCAATCAGTTTTAAGAAAAAGCTAAAAGTGCTGTAGTGTGGTGCTGTGACGGAAATATAGAAATAGCCAACTTGTTCCTTTCTTAATAGAAACAAAAACTGGAAAATGTTTTCATTTTATTTTGGAGGCTTTTCTACTTCCTTCCATAACTCATCTGCCTGTAGGTGTACATGAGGGCCATGGTGGACTACTGTCCCCGGAAGGACTCCTCCATCCCATGTCCAGATGCAGGCATGTCTTTTAGCAGAGGGGACCTGCTGGAGGTGGTGGACCAGTCAGATGCTCAGTGGTGGCAGGCCAGGAAGCTGCCCTGTGGAGCCTCCTTTGCTCGTCTGATTCCTTCTGCAAGCACACTGAAAAGGTGGCACAGATATGAAGCTGCACACATGCTTATCTTTAAGCCTTTGAGGGGACAGGAAGTTAAAGGGGTTGTTAGCTCCTTCATTACTGACAGTTCATTACAATTAGATCTCTATGCCATCTATTTTTTGTTTGGATTATTATGTAGCTTTAATCCCGTTTTCTCCCTCCAGGTCTGTCTGTAATGCTCTAAATGTGTAAAAATATATAATAAATGCCTTTCTGGCAGATTTGTTGTGACAATCTAAAGCAGGGGTTCTCACAGCATTTGTAGTGAAGGGCCAAATAAAGAACTTGACATTAGACTGAGGGCCAATTTTGGTGAATAAAATGGAAAAGCAGAAAAATGTTGTTTTTAAAAACTTTAATGACCAAGTGTCATTTGTACCTTTAACACAGCATAAGAACAAACCAAATAAGATTGGAAACATTGTTTTAACTGAGAAATCTGATCATTTTTGGTCATCAACAGACCGGTGTGATGTCTATATATGATCTACTTTCAGCAGAGATTCTTTTATAAACTCTCTGTCACTGAAGGCCAAGCCAAGTTCCCCCTGCCAGAATGTGTTTCCCCGCTCTAAAGCATTGTGGATTTGTTTCAAAACACTCATATTTTGTCCCAAAAAGAATTTAAAGAAGGTGAATGATTACAAAATATTTTTTCTGGGGCTTTTGGGATTTTATTGTCATATTTCCACATATTCTATGTAAAACAACAGCTTTATGAGTTTAAAAAAAAAACTAAAATTGTTTGGCTTATTTGGGATAAGAAACGCAATTTATGAAAGTTTGTTATGGAAGAATTTAACAACAGACAATTAATAAATAGTTGTTGCTTCTACAGGGGACACAGATTCAGCAGCTTGTCAGAATCTGTGTCCCCTCTGGTTGTTTAACGTAGAATATGTGGGATAAAGTTCTAATATGAAAATAAACTCCCAGAAGCCCCAGAATAAACTATATTGTAATCATCCACCTTCTTTTAACACTGTATGGGACAAAATGTGAGTGTTATCAAACAAAATTGATGCCTGAGAGCGAAGAACCACATTCTGGCAGGGAGAACGTACTTTGGCACAACCCCGATCCATTTCCAAAGCCACAACGTAGCTAGCTTCTGTCACAGCTTCACTGGATTTTGCCATGTTTGGAAATATTATCTGCTGTGCAGCAAAGACTCGTTGTACTTGTTGGAGCTTATTGTTGAGTCCTCACTGGTAAATTTGTCATAGTTTTTATGATTTGTAACATAGTGATGATTTATGTTGAATTCTTTGTGCATGGCATTTACCTGCTTGTAAATTAGGCTCATGCTTTATCCAGCCAATGAGGTATGACCAATAAGCACTTAGCTTGAAAGTGCCTTTTCTACTAGTCAACACGTTTTTTCCTCAAAAGACCCTGCTCTGGCTCTTTCCGAATCCCGCTCATCCTCCCGCTGTGACTCCATTTCTACTGCCGTTGTCACGGTCCTTCCTTTCGCTGCGGAGACAGTGACATAAAAAAAAGTTTTCTAGTGGTGATATTGATGCACTGCACCGTTAACACCTAGGTATAATTACCTTTTTATGCTGCAGATGTCACCAGAAACCACAAAACAACAAATATTTTTTCCAAGCAATGTAGCTGGTTTAGTAACCATCAATTATGATATATTGAGGGTCACAAAAACGTTCCCGCAGGCCACACTTTAAAAATCCCTGATCTAAAGCATTCAATTTTTCTTAATCTACAAGAAAAGGTTGTTTTCTATGGGGATGGTTGTCTTCCTAACAAATAATTTAGAATGAAAACACTTGGATCTGATCTGATGCAGTCGGACAATGTTCAACTAGAAACCTTTTAAAGTGTGTTGGACTAAACAGCAGCTCTTTGATCCTTTCATTGTCATTAAAGTGGAAAATACACAAGAATATACAAACTCATTTTTAATTACATTTTGAATTGTTTTAAAAAGAACATGAAGAAAACTTTAAGTGTAGTATTTTCATTTTTGGTTTTTTTGTTTTTTTACATTCTCACATTGCTCTAACTGCTGTTTCTGTTTGTCTGCAGTAAACAGAGAGAACACTGGTGGTGTCAACCGCTGCACGTTCATACCTGCATGCGACCCTGTAAGGACTCCCATTTGGCTTTAACCCCCACTCAAACAGCATTGTAGTTATGTTGGTAACTTGGTAGTAACTAGTTGTATTCACTTGAGTACTTTTAGTGAAGTAACTTTTGGTAAAACTAATTGTCAGAAGTTTTTCTGCACCGTACCTTTTATTCTGTAGGTATATATATATATATATATATATATATATATATATATATATAAAGAAAATCCAGAACTCTCAGGCTGAATCTGAATTCTTCCCCAACGGCTTGTCCCTACCCCTACATTTAACCCTCCAAACGGAGAGTTATGGAAAAAAAGTGTCTTCAAATTCTGATGTTACTACACCTCGATGACATCATCAATAATAGCTGGTCACTTACATTAGTGCGTTGCTGCCAGCGCTCAGAAAATACAAAGCATCGGTTTTATAACTTTAGAAAGTCGTGCTAAAACAACAAGTCATTGCTTACATTTAAATGTAAACTTCTGTGCTTCAAAGCACACGCATGTGAAGAAATGCGTTTCTCCTCCATGGCACAGCGCAACATCCTACCGGTGGAGGGATGGTCAGACCTAAGTCCCTACGCCTTAACCTTAAGAAACAACCCCTTAAGCTTCAAATGCTCCTGCAATTGGATGCAGGTAGAAGCCGGAAGGCTAAAAGAAGACTTTGGATTCAACCTTACTCACTTCCATTTGGCTGAATCTGTCTAGTTTCTCTTTTTTGTTTGAGAATGTGTACAAATAAGTTTAGAATGACTAATATAATTAAGTAAAATATCAATATTGGTAGAAAACTGCATTAAAAGATAAACATGGGTGTGAATCAAAGGAAAAAAACTCAGCTTTGACTGTAAACCAAACTGAATGCATCTGTGTAACAACATGGTAGCAGCGGCGGTTCCTTTGTTTGTCCAGTGAAGACAAACAAAGCCTTTATTGATGCTGATCAGCTATAAACCCACACGTGTTTATAATCAAACACTGTGAACAACAGGAACTTATTTTTTTAGTTTCATTGCATTTTTTTGTACTTCTGAAAGTTACATGAATTCAGACTGTCACTCAGTACCTCAGTACTCTTCTCACCAGCTACTTTTTTCCTTTTTCTTAAGTACATTTTGGATGACTGATTTTTACTTTGACTTGAATAACATATTTTTGAGGCAATGCTACTTTTACTTGAGTACTATTTTTGAATTCTCCACCCGGCTCTGATGATTCATGACTGTGTAAATGAGTCTAAACCAGCATCTATTACCTTCATTCTTTGCATTAATTTATCTTTATCTTCATCTTTTTGGAGTGAAACATTGATCATTGATCAACCTACCAATCAATTATGCATAAATCAGTCCATTTATTTCTAAAGCACTCTCAAAAAACAACCACAAGAAAGTCCTGCACAGGCCAGAAATGTAAAATAAAAATAAATACATAAAGCTGAGAAGAGTCAAACTTAATAGCGTAAGCATAAAAACAACTTTACAGTCACAGTTCCATTCATCCACACACTGATGGCGGCTCCACTGCCAAACACTGGCGGCAACCTAAAACCACCAGTGGCAACGTGGGCTTCAGTATCTTGCCCAAGGACACTTTGACACATGGGCAGGCAAGGAGGGAATTGAACCTATAATCTTCCGATCAGAGGTCGACCACCCACTGTACCACAGACACCCAAACAAACATTTAAATGAAAGACAGGACAGGTGCTGTTGGTGCTCTGACAGGTTTATCAGTGAAGTTGAAACAAGCTGCAGCTCTGAGAGGCAGTTTGAAGAAGACATTTTACGCAGGAAGTGCCGGTTTTAGCCATCAGAAATGTTTGCTGTAGGTTAGAATGACTGCACCTGCATGTCAGCGGCATCGTCAGAGCTTTAACGTCTGCTTCTTTCCTGCATGCTGTCCTCAGTGACTGTGGCTGCTAATGGTGAGTGGAACCACTGCTGCAGCGTGGATGATCTACAGAGCGTTTAACTGACTTGAATGTGTGAAACATGCTCAAGTATTTCTTTGTTTGTCAAAGTGCAACCACAGCTTTTTATGAGCTTTTAAGGACCATCAAGTTCTGAAAGAACCTTTGTGAACTGCAAAATCTGAATCCTAAGAAAGTAAAAAGATTCTTGTGACAAATATATAACAAGAAAGTTTTAATAGCAACGTAATCTTAGTTTCAGAAAACTTGTTTTATTTACTAGAATTTATTCTGGAATCAGAATTCTTGCTAAGACCATTGATGCATACCCCAATGAAAGTTTTTGCACATCTCAAGAAAGTGTTTCAGCCTGTTAAACCTGGGACATTTGCAGACTGAACTCTTGATTCAAACTGACTTCTTTCCTTCCTCTAGAAACTGAGGCAACATCCGACGGCAACAAAAGCATGACAGCAGGTGAGGTGCAGTGTTACAGGGTTATCACACACAGAATCCTGTTATGCATCTGTGGTGGAGGCTAACAGCTTCGTTTACACTTTTCCACAGATACGAACAATGCTCAAGACACTAAAACTGGTGGGTAAGTCTGTTCAGATTTATAGTTTACCTTGTTGAATACAAACATAGAAGTATGTCTCGTTCCCTCTCACATGATTTAAAATGCATCTTGATACATGGTCCATGAATCAGAACATAAGAGATTCAACACATTTGGGTTCATACAGTCCAATTCTACTACCTAAATGGATACAATCTAAATACGTGTTATTCATGTGGTGTTTAAAACCATCAATGGAAATGTCTTTTATTAGAGAAACTCCTGTTTTTTTTCTTACTGGCATTTTTCATTTTAATTAACACAAACCAAATGTCAACATTTGATTCAGATCAAACCTGCATTTCGGCTCTTTTAGACTGTTTTGATCTTAGTGGGTAAAGAAGAGGCTTCTGTTAATGTATTCAGGTGTTGTGTAGACTGCTGTGAGTTGTATCATATACAATGCGCGGCACACAAATTCCTCACAGTAAGTCAACTGCACACAAGTGTAATTGGCCCGACTTGGCAGAAGCAAGCTTGTGATTGGACGTGTCTTTTTTGCATCACATGTACATAAAAAAAAAAACACAACTGGAAGAAACATGTACAGTTTACCATAAACGGATTATTTACCTCCATTTGATACGTTTTTACCAACATGATCTTGTTTATATTTGTGGTTTTCAACTGATACTACTTTAACTCAGTTGATTCTTCCATACATATTTTTTACATCACTAATTATTATGTAACTTCAAAAAAACAAATGTGTGAAATTTTAAAAATTGTTTGACAAAATCAAAACTAACAAAACCTTCAGACACATTCATTTAAATAAATGTTAATTATTTTAATTAATTTTCTTTATTTTAATGTATGTACATTTAAAACCAAAGTCTGCCGTTGCTTAAAGATGTAAAAAAAACAGTTAAAAACACTCAAAAATCATTCTTTTATCAGATTTATTTTATACATGAATGAATACGGATCATTAACTGACTTTTTTTCTCTTTAGTAAACACGTTTTCGTTTTTCCTGTAGATGGAAGAACTGCTTGTTAGCATGTGTGTCTCTGTTTTGCTTCAGATGAGGCTGACTCTGACTTTACTGAGGGAATCTACTTGGGTGAGATCGTTTGTCTGTTTGTCCTGCTGCAGTAAAGTATGATCAACCAAACAAAGACATAACTGCGATTGTTTCATCAGCTGGCTTTCGCCGAAGTTTCCATCTCATGAAAAGAACATCCTACAGGAAAAGGAGGCAGTCCTGCACCTCCTGCTCCCCTAACAGCAGTTCTATGGCCACACCTTATGAGGACGTGGTGTTGTACCAGCGCCCCCCGCAGGAAAACCATCGCCTCATCATGCTAGTGGGTAAGAAACATCTGACACTGAAACTCAGAGCATTTCAAAATTAATCGTGTCAATTGTATGTAATGGAATGCATTTCTTGTTTTGTCTTTTTGTTCTAAAGCAAACATTTTTGTGAAGAAATGTATCAGAGAAATCAATATTGAATTAAATGAAATTGAATTAGAAGTTGCTTCATATTTTCACTGAATAAAATACACTGAGGTGTGATTCTCTGTCAGTGGAAGCTTGAGGGGATTTTGTTTTTGTTTTTTGTTTTTTTGTGAAAATCCTCCAAACAGCAGTGAAGTATGTGTGCAGTGTGATTGCAGTGTGCTGATCACAGATGGACTGAAGAAGATTAGTTTGCATCAAATCCAGCTGACCTGCAGCAAAGGTCAGAAGTGTAGATACCTCAGACGGATGGAAACGGCTTGTTTTTTTGCGTGACTCTAGTGAACCGATGTAGTGAAGCTGCAGACCAGTTCACGTGCTTCTGCACGACTTAACCCTTGCATGGCCACATGATTGTGGAAAACATCTTTCCGGTCGCAGCTTGAAAAAAAGAGCTCTACATTTGTGTCCATGAGAGCACTAGCAGACTCTTAATGTTTTATGTCCACACAGGTGCTTCAGGAGTGGGAGTGAACGAGCTGAGAAAGAGACTCATCAAGCTGAACCCCTCAACCTTCCAGGGACCTGTACCTCGTATGTGCAACCCACTGTTTGGAAACTTTAACAACTCCTAAAAGATATGCAAAAGAGTCATCATATAGATCACTATCAATTTTATAGAAAACTTATTGAGTTTTAACTCGAAAGAAGAATGTGTTTTTCTTCAATGTGATTAATATAGATGTGCTTTTGAAAGATGTGACAAAAAGTCCAAAATAACCTGAAAGTATTCCTAAAACAGGGAATCCAAGTTAAAATCCAAAGTAAAACATCAGAAAAGATTTTTATTTCTAAACGCCATCATGACACTAAGGCCGAATCCAAATTCCTTCCCTACGGCTTCTCCCAATCCCTACATTTAGCCTTCCATATGGAGATATGGAAGAATAATGTCTTCAAATTCGGATGGCGCTACCCCCTGATGATGTCATCATTAGTCACCATCTATGTTAGCACGTGGCTGCCAGCGCTCAGAAAATAAATAACAACAGTTTTCTACCTTTAAAAGGTCGTGCTAAAACAACAAGTCATTACTTCCATTTGAATGTGAACTTCTGTGCTTCAGAGCAAACCCACGCGAAGAAATGCTTTCCTCCTCCTGCGGCACAGCATGACTATAAGGTGTTGGTTGTGCCACCATATTGCAAGCAAAAGTCACAGTTTTGATTTAGTGTTTAAAAAATAAAACTTCCGAATTTACAAAAGAAAATATTACATATTTACTTTCAAAAGTTTTTTGGGGTGGTTTAAAGAATTTTACCTATCTTAATTTTGCTTTTTTAAGTTTCAGTTTTCACCACTACTAAATGTGCCACAACAAACAGCCAATCACAGACAAGAGGGTTCATGCTGATGTACCAGTTCTTCCAGAAATGAAGGGAGTAATGAAGAAAAAAGGTTTCTGTAAATGTTTAAACTTGTTCTAATTATCCTAAGAAACAGCAAAAATCTACAAACCGTCATACTGACGACTGATCACCATTTAAACAGCAGCATACTTCAGATATTTGCACGAGCAACGTATTTCCAGGTCCTTCTTGTTTTTTATTTTGTGGGTTCACAGTTAATCTGCATAATTCTGTTTTGCTTCTGTCATGAAGTGTTGTTTTGAGAACCCAAATTCAGGAGACCAATGAAATGAGGTGAGAACTCTAGAGCTAATGACAAAATCTTAAATACTAAAAAGCAGAGTACTGAAAGCAGATGAAATGAAATGTGTGAAAAAGGAGAAGGATGATCTGACCCTCATGGACCCTTTAGAAGACAACAGATTTATGTCAATTTCTGGTCTCCTGCATCCGTTTCCTCAACACTTTTTCATGATAACACCTTGTTCCCTCATTGCTGTCTCCTCTTCTCTTCTTGTGCTGAACACTTTAGATACCACTCGTCCAATGAGAGAAGGGGAGCAGATGGGCAGAGATTACCACTTTGTTACCAAAGAGCTGTTTGAGTATATGGTCTGCAATCACAGGTCTTTTTTATTTCAATTAAGAGGGAATTCTTTTGATTCATTTTTCCAATGTTTTTATTTTTAACCTCTAAGCTTGTTCAATACTCAGGTTTGTGGAATATGGAGAAAGTAAAGGCCACCTATATGGAACCAGCTTCGATAGCATTGATGAAGTCCTCAAACATGGAAGGATGTGCATAGTTGATGCTGAGTCTCATGTATGTTCAGTGACAGATCCACACCACACTGGTGCTAAAATGCATTTCTTGCTCGATTTTTAAATGTCTGTGTTTTCAGAGCATTCCACTTTTACGAACAAGGAAGCTGAAGCCCTTTGTGATATTCATTAAACCCCCGAGCCCGGAGAGGCTGAGACAAACCCGCAAAAATACCACAATCATCGCTAACGACACTGTCAGAGTTTTCACGGTAATTACATCACATTCAAAAGTTTCCACCAATCAGAAGAAATTAATGAGTTCTTTTGAACTGAAGAAAATTCTCACATTTATTTAGATTTTTTTTTATTTCAGTTTCTTGCCGCATGTTTTCCTAATTCCTTTAGTTTAGTTATTTATGGTATTTTATTATAGAAAGAACACTGTTTGATAATAACTGTTTATTTCTTTTTTATTTAATAAACTTAATCCAAAAATTGTACAAAGCAAAAAACATCTCAGTCCGTTATGACAGGATAATCATAGAAAGCTGTACAGTGACCACCGCGCTCCTCTCCCCCTGCAGGAGGAGGACTTTGTGGAATTGGAGGACGTTTCTCGGCTGATTGAGGCTAAATATAAACAGTTTTTTGACAGCGTTCTGGTGAACGACAGCCTCCAGGATGCCTCCATGAAGCTCTGCTCCATCATCCATCAGGCTCAAAACGAGCCTCAGTGGATTCCTGTCAGCTGGATCCTTCCAGAGGAACAGGAATAAAACAAAAGGAACGGAGAAATGTGGAAATGAACGTGGATCGACAAAAAGACGAAGATAATTTAAGAGTGAGAACTTAAAGACAAGCAACAGTGGGATGACATGGGAACAACTGGAGTTAAATGGATAGAAAGGTAACAATCTAAATGAATGAAGTATTTAAATAATCTGTGTTATTCTGGAAACAAAACAGAAAATAAACTATGTTAAAATATGAAGTTTAAAGTTAAACTGAAAGGTATAAAAGACTTAAAGTTACAATTATAATTCATGCCTGACAGCTACACTTGACTTAACAATTGTGTTTTCATGTAAGGCAATAAATGAGTACCAAACGCTTTTGTGTTCATTTCCCGACTTTATCTTTTCAGCACTTCATCAAGACTTTTTCTTTTTCGGAGTATTCAGTTTCACTCAAACCCCCACAGTGCAGGATTGGACAGGCTCTCCAGCTCTCACTGCACTGCTTGCTGCACATTACCTGGATCAGATTACCAAAAACTGAAGGTTTAGTCATGTTACGCCCCTTTTATCTAGGGGAGGTGGAGCATATCACAAGTATAAGATGTATACATTACTAAAAAGTCTCCATAAACACAAATCTTATCTGTAAATGAAAGAAAAGAGAAATTAATGACAAAACTAACCTCTTTAGTCTAACAAAAACAGGAGAAACTGTGCACTAAAGAAAATGACAGCTTCACTTAAAACATAACTAACCAAACAAAAGACAGCGTGGATCTCAACTCAAAACTACAAAGTGCGGCACAAACTCAGCTGTCCCCCACAGTGGCAACTCATTACAGCCAAGTTTCCTTCTCGTCAGCTGGAGGTCCACACAGTGCTTTTGAGGCTGCAACCCATCAGTTCTGGTCCAATTGGGAGCCACACCCCTTAAGCACCACACCTGAAAGAAATTAGACAAAGAGAGACCCACAAAGATCCACAAAAATATAGAGGTTCCACTCTGACAGAAATAAAATACACAATATAAAGAAAAAAAAAATCCAAATACACCTGGGGCCAAAACAAGTCATGACTCCTTACGGGTGGATAAGGGCTGTCTGTTGGAGAAAAATGGGAAAACCTGTTTGGGATGTAAATGGTTAATGGTGTATACTTTTCTTGTGCTTTTCTACGTTCCTTGAAGGCCCAAAGTGCTTTACAATCCCAATCCCATTCCCCCATTCACACACTGATGGCATCTCCGCTGCCGAACACTGGCGCCAAACATATGAGTAAGTAAGGCGCAAACTTGCAATTGAAGACAGTATGTCACTGGACAGCGTGACCCCTCCCCCCTCACATTCCAAACAGGAAGTACTTGCTGGTTCCAAGAAGCCAAAATCCCATAGACTTCTAGAGGTAAACATTTTAACAGTCATTCTATTTTTCAAAATAACCATTCTTGTTTTGAAACCCTTTTTTCACATGTTCTTGATAATCATAATTTCATGATATTTTTTCTGTAGTGCAAGTTATAAACTGACCAATCAAATGCCTCAGTAAAAGCATGTGCCGCCTGCTGGTCCCACGTCTAACGTTTGATTCTCCCAAGCCACTTTTTGTGGGAGGGGTGTGAACTTCGAACAAGCTTAGTCATGATTGATGACAATAGTTGGCATAGAAACGTGACTCAGACCGACCAACCAATCACTGTCGACTGGCTTCAAACGGTGAAAAATGACAGCTAAAGTG
Source organism: Oryzias woworae (assembly GCA_016861445.1). Taxonomy (NCBI): domain Eukaryota; kingdom Metazoa; phylum Chordata; class Actinopteri; order Beloniformes; family Adrianichthyidae; genus Oryzias; species Oryzias woworae. The sequence goes on from BOLG01000197.1 coordinate 2,908,001, forward strand.
GCTTCATTTTTCTGGAGCCAGAGGTAAGGTATTTTCTATAGTTGTTGTCACACCCACTTCATCCTTCTCTGTTTAAAGGCTATGCGTGCAATTTACCAATCAAAGGTTCTACTGCACCATGGCCACCCCACACCACGTACTGTACATCAGGATTGTAGATCATTTGTAGAACATTTTTGCTAGCATTAGCCGTGCAACCTGAAAACTCAGGGACAGGCCCTGGGCACAGAGGACGAGTTTACAATTCAATTTACAACTCTCCTCCGAGTTCCCTTTAGCGCTGGTGCAAACCCCATACAGAGTTAGCCCAGCAGCTCCTAGCTTTAGCTTATGTGCTGAAAGGCGAGTAAAACACAGAAACCTAAAAGTAAAAGTTACTAGTACTCTCAATCACAACAAGCAAAAGTATGATGTCATTAAATGTGGGTTACTAAACATTAGATCCATTTCCTCTAAGTCCCTTTTAGTCAATGAGTTAATCAATGATAACAAACTTAGCCTGCTAGCCCTAACAGAAATCTGGCTCCAACAGGATGACTATGTTAGGTTGAATGAAGCAACCCCCGTTAATTATAATAACTATCAGAAATCCAGGATTTCTGGGAAAGGTGGTGGGTTAGCAGTAATGTCACAGTCTAGCTTACTTCCTAACACTAAAGCCAAACACATTTATAGTTCCTTTGAAAACATCATATTGTCTATGAATCACTCAAACAGGAAAACTCCAAAATCTGTTTCATTCATAATTATTTATCGTCCTCCTGGCCCGTACTCTGAATCTTCAACTGAGTTTGCAGACTTTCTATCAACTATTGTTTTAGATTCTGATCAAATAGTACGTAGAGTAGGGGTAGGGCAGGGGTGTCAAACTCCAGGCCTCTAGGGCCAGTGTCCTACATGTTTTCTAACCAACCTGCCGTTGAAGATCCTTATTGGTTAAACACACCTGATGCAGGAAATCAGCTGTAAATTCAGCAGGATTTCTGGAAAACCAGCAGGAGGCCGGCCCTTGAGGACTTGAGTTTGACACCTCTGTAGTAGGGGATTTTAATATTCATGTCAATGACTAGTGACTGTTTAGGAAATGCTTTCTCAGCTTTATTAGAAAATGTTGGTTTCACACAAAATGTAAAGGAACCCACTCACTGTCACAAGCACACCCTGGACCTTGTTTTAACTCATGGTATTGAGATCAGATGAGTGTGCTCCCCCATAACCCCATACTCTCAGATCACTGTCTAATCACCTTTCAGTTTGTTCTAGAGAATTCCACCGCTCCAATAAATAAAGAACAGCTCAGAAGAACATTGACTGACCGTTCTGTATCTGAATGTTTGTTTAGCTTAGTCTGTTTAACAACCAGATATTGTTTACTATTTCATGTTTGACTTCTTGCAATATACTGATGTCAGCCCAATGAGACGGCTATAGCTGTGATATTGGGCTATGTAAATAAAATTGAATTGAATGGAATAGATCGTTTGGTGAACTCAAAGAGCAAAAATGTTCATGTACAGTTTTTTTCTTCTTACTCGAGCTCTAAAACCCCTCCACCACATTAACCTGGTGCTCCACGCACAGCACTAAACTTGAACCGTTTAATAAATGCACTTGAGGACTTCTGTAGTTCTAGCTATGCTGTCATGAAGGCATCATTGCAAATAAAAAGCCAAAAAAGTAGGAAATTATATAAAAAAGCATTTAAAAGTACTCACCCTGAAAGTTCGGACTCATCAAATGTACATGTGATCATTGCCTCATTGCAACGTGAAACCAAAAGGACAACTTAGGCTCAGGATTTACCATTGTTTCTCAATGTGGCCAAATGACCCATAGAATAGACCTGGATTTCTTGTAAAGTGGCAGCTTTTGTAGAAATGTTTTTACATGAAGTTCCCACGTTCAATATTGTAAAGGAAGTTACAAATGTTTGCTGCCTGCTGTCTCGTGCTGATGTCAGACACACAGACCAACTTGGTTTTGTGATCAAACCGCCTTAAGGTGAGGAGCTAAATGCCAAACAGGAAGGAAATGTTCTATCAAAACCATTAGTTGACAAAGAACCAAATGTTACCAGCTGCTTAATATAGGATGGGGGACGGGGGGGTTAAGTTAGACTGCAGCATTTAAAGTTGCTGCCTGGGTTCTTCCTCCATTTCAGAGTAACAGCTCAAAGTTTGAACAACTGTTTAATTCTGTTTTACTAAGATTTCAGTCTTGGCCTGGTTAGGATGAAAACAAATCTTTGCCATCCCTGATTTAAACTATAAGACAGTTTGAAAGGACATCAAAAGGCCTGGTGTCAACAGAAGACATGAGGATGCACAGCTGTGTATCTTCAGCATAGATGTGAAAGCTGATGCCTTGTTTTCTGATGACATTCCCCAGTGGCAGCATGTAAGTATTGAAAAGAAGATCCCGAAAAGTTCCATGTCATGTTTTAAAAAAGTTAAGCTGGGAGCAAGTCCAAAAACATTCTGGTTAAGTTTGAAGAAGACGCTGGATGGAGCTTCAACATCAACCTGTCTTTTTCTCACCTAAAAAAAAATTCCAGTTTCAATAAAAATTCCTCCATCCTTAAGTATAATATGAACCTACTAGAAATTACTTTCCCTGCGACAGACTGATGACCTGTCCAGTAGATGTAGCTGGCGACATCTCTGGTACATTGACTGTATATAGAGAACTGGACTGAGTGACCCCTCTCCTCTCACTTTCCAAATAATTCCAAATAATAGTTTTTTTTCTATGGATGGTACATTCCTCCATGGAAGAACTGTCTGTGATGACAGTCTTACTAAGGTAGGTATAGAGTATAGAAGAATCCAGTCGGTCATTTCCATATGAATGTGAACGCATCAGTGTCACTGTTGATGATAACAGTGTGTCTGATTTCAGCAGTAAAATGTCAAAGTCCAGATGACTGAGGTGAATTCCATCAGCTTTATGGACGGTGGTCCACTTCTAGGACACAAAGTAATCCCAGATTTCTTGTGACACCAGGACAGTAGTGGGTTAAGGCACTAGAGATTCATTAATTATAATGTAGTTAAGGAGACGCAGATACAGATGTAGTGCTGGTTATGTTGGCATGTCATAGTGCTAGATCTCATTTTATGACAAAAGCATGAAAAGCCCACCCATGACTGTCCACCAGTCCACTAGAACGGATGAAGCTTCTTGAATGAGCAGTGAAATGTCCTCAAGTCCAGTTGCCTTTGAGAAGAAAATGTGCCTCCGTTTACGATGACCAGGATGACTGAGAATCTCCACAGACAAATGCCCACCCATTTTCAATTCCTGTTTATGGCTATTCAGGGTCACAGGGTTGCTAAATATCAAAGTGACTCATACTATTCTTTGCATTATGTGACACAAAGAGGCCAGCAAATTGTGCCAAATGTTTTTACATGTCAGGTTTGCTCTCATGTTCACACAGAGAACCTCTAGATAATCAGGCTGTATAGAAAACTGTGGAGGAGGCCAGTTTTTGAGTTTTGAGAGTGAGGCTACTGTGTCTCTGAACTTCCATCATCGTGATATGAGCTTTGTGGTACATTGGCCACAATCAGTTGTTTTTTGTTTCTTTTTCTCTATTTGTGGGTAAACTATGACAATGTTTGTGGTTAATTCAAGGATCTCATTTAGTGCCTGACACCTGGGATTTGGAGAAGTGAGAGAACCTCAATGTTGGGCATGTTCATTTTGGAACTTTACAGGGCATGGTTTGGTTGACCACTGTCACACGGTGATGCCGTTCTAAAGCAGTTAAAAGGAAGAATGCTGCTCCATTCTGAAGTCTTCTGACCAAAGAAGCTGCTGGCTATTCCTCTAACCTTCGATGACCTCCTCAACAAGCTCATATGCAAACATGGCTTTTAATCACGATTTTATTTGGAAGCTTTTTGAAAAATTAAGACGACCTGTGGGTTTCTTCCTGCTCTTGGTTCTTACATCTGTCTTGCAGCATGTATTTGACATGCATTTTGTGTGTTCATGCAAGCCTGGTTTACATCCAAATGGTGTGCTTTACATCATTCTTCCTCCTCTGATTCTAACCTTAGCTGTCAACAATGTAAAACTTTTTTACAAGAAAAAGTTTTTTTTAACTGAGGACTATTGTACTTCAAACTGCTGCAACAGGAGTTTTCTCTTCACTTTTGGGAGAACTGTTTTCCAGTACATCAGTCTGACTGCTCTCTGGACAGCCATGGTTTTATTTGATGGAGACTGGTACTTTTGCCTCAAAACAAACTTCGACCCTAAGCAGACTGGAATGCCTTGCAAAACAAATTTGACATACGAAGAGGAACGAATTAGAGACTCCTACAAGACTGATTCGCTTGTAAGTATTGATGTATTAAACTAACCATATTACTGCTTTTTAACTTTAAACATATTTATCTACAAACTACACACAAATTACAAAATATTTCTTTAAATTTTGTGACTTCTTGTTGGCTTGAACTAAAGATACCAAATTACAAGAGAAAAGGGAAAATAGTTTGACTATCTATTTTTTAAAAGTTCTTATGGAACACATACCCACACGCACACGCAGACACACACACTCACACACACGCACACACACACGCACGCACTCACACACACACAAACACGCACACACACACGCACACACACCCGCACACACACACGCACACACACCCGCACACACACACACGCACTCACATACCCACACACACACGCACTCACGCACACACACACGCACACACGCACACACTCACACACACACGCACACACGCACACACGCACACACTCACACACACACACACACACACACACACACACACACACACACCCCAGTTGGATTGCCTAAGTGAGTGAAGACTAAAGACACCCCATGACCCTAAGGTTGATTATTGAGGATGTGTGCTTCTTGTAAAGCCTCCTAAATTTTCTTTCTTTTTCAGGACTTTGGCCTTGGTATTTGCTGCGGTCTGCTACTTTTATGGAACATTGTTGAAAAATTTAAAATGCAAATAAGATACTGTTTGTGCCAGGTTCTCCACTTTGAAACGAAGTACAAAAAGATCCTTTCAGAGGAAATCAGCATCTATATTGAACAAAACTTGAAAGAAATTGCAGAGGCCAAGGCAAAAAAGATGTGCAACCCACAGATGGAAGCCATAAAGAATCTTGACGTGTCACAAAACAATTTTAACGAAGCATGGGGAAGCATTTCAGACCCAGGATTCTTTTTGAAATATATAAGGCAAGAAATGACAGAAAACAATGATGGACAGGAAGGACTGGGAACGGCTGAAGATTCCTGCAGAGGAGACGAAGGAAGTGGACAACAAGATCACCTTCCCCATGACCTGACCTAAGATGAGGAGAAGAAAATGGATTAATGGGAAGAAAAAGAAAAACTACAAACAACAAGATGGTTTAAGATAAAGGTGACTGCAAGTCAAGGAGAAGTTGTATGAAGTTGTAATGTACATAAAAGATACTCATCAAATATTTTTGAAGTAAGAAATTTTAAAAACTATTTAAAAATCTTTCCTATTGTTGTATTATTAGTCTTCCAATATCATGAATCTTATATTCATTTTACAAATCTGCTATGAACATGTGAAGATGTACTTTGTGATGAGGATGCAAAATGTTTTGCATTTTGGTTTTATTTATTTATTTTTATGACTGCTTGAGTTTCCATGCTTAAATTTAAAGCAATTATTTTGCTGTTCTGGAATGTTCTTTTTCTTCACATATGTGTATTTCCTGTTTTGTTTCTGAGTAAATGACTCCTCATCATTTGCAGGTGTTCTTGCCAAATGCTCTTTCTGATTGGCTGTAGAAATGTTTGCAGGAAGTGTTCCTGATTATATAAGGAAGTTCTGAGAATGGGTCAAGAGGCCTTCCCCTAATCTCTGCATTGCCCCATAAAAAAAATAAATAAATTAAAAAAAAAAAAAAAAAAAAAAAAAAAAAGCCATTGTTCAGCAAACAGGAGTAGTTGGCTGATTTATTTGATTTACCCGATACGCCTGTTTGGACCACTCATAACATATTTGTTTTAAGTTAAACTTCTTGTACATTTCTAAAACCCAAAGCAGAAGCAAACTTTGTTCTCAAGTTTCTTTACTATAAAATGCAGAAAATGTTTAAAGTTCTTTTTAAGCTTCTGTAAAATAGTTTTGTTCAAAGCACCTTGCATGTCCAATATCACTAAAACAAGCCCAGATGACATCCCGCTGTCAGAAAGGTGTAGCAGACTGGGCTGAGAGCAGCTTTGTTGTTGGTTTAGAGACAGTGGTTCTTATGCTGCATTCACATTAAAAGCAAGTCATGCATCAGACGCAGCCAGTTCAACCTGAAGTAAAGTACAGATGCGATCAGAGGTCCTGCGTCACAATTTGAGTGTCAACGCGGGGCGTCAACACCAATGTCACTGTGCAATATGGTTGCCTTGAAGACGCAGTGGGAGCTGTGTAGGTTTCCCAGCATGGGGAGTGATATTTCAGTTTCTCTGAATTATAATACTAATAAATCTGCAAAAATGTCAAGCATTGTGTGTTTTTTTGTCAATATGGGGTGGTGCATGTACATTATTAAAGGAAAAAATAAACTTAAATAATTTCAGCAAATGGCTGCAACATAACAGAGTGAGAAATTTAAGGGGGTCTCAATACTTTGCATACCCACTGTATTGGTTTGCTTTCTGTGGTGCCATGGTTATGTGATGTTTTATTTCCTGAGAATTCTCAGGAAGTCCAGTCTCTGCTGGGCCTCTTTCGGCAGCTCAGTGGGGTTTTTGCTCCAGGTTAAGCTTCCGTCTATGTGGACCACAAAGCTTTTACCCAGCCACTTAATAGGGGATAGATGTCTTTTTTTCTTCTGTAGTCTTTACCGACTTCTTTAGTCTTTGAAGTATTGAAGAGAAGGTTGTTGGTTAAACACCATGTTGACAGGCACTACACTTCATCTCTGTAAGCAGACTTGTCCCCACAAATGTGATATCTACCCCAAAGTTTTTCAATGGTGTTGCTGTGATGGACAGGGATGCAATTATGTATATACAGGGAGTGGAGCAGACACAGCTTCATTGTGTTGAATGTTTTTTTTTTTGCATTGTATGTGAGTTAATGTACTGTACAGACAACTGCTCACATCTATTTCAGCACCAGACAGCTGCTGTAAGAATACGCCACACTGGCGCTACCATCTGCAACAGGCTGCAGGATGTCCATCTGTTGGCTTTGATACTCAACAACTGACCATCTAAAATACCTTTAGATCAAAAGACAAATGATGCCGAACACAGTCTTAAGTTTAACCACGTCCAGGCAACTGGAAAAACTGCTGTTTTTGCCAACCATAGAATTTTTGGTGGGCAGAAACAGTCATAGAATTTTGAAAAACGACACCTGGGTAATGGTGACACTGTGGTCATCAGGTGCAAAGGGAAAGATATTTTTCAAAAATATACGATAGTTGCATTTTTATCATCTTTCTTAATACACAGTTTGTAAGGACGAGGCTGAGGCGCGTGGATCCATATGCAGACAGAGTTTAATGAACAGCACAGGAGGAGAAGGCAAGGCGTGGTCGAGACAGGCGAGGGTCAAAACAGGGAGCAAGGCGGAAGACGAAGGAAACAGGCAAGGCAGAAACAGGGAACGCTTAGACTGAAAAGTCACTAAGAGGTTCAAAACTACGCATGGAACAGAGAAGTGAGCAGGCACATATGCAGTGGTGGTGATGAGCTGATGAGAAGCATACAAGATGGCTGAAGGCCTGATGCATGCTGGGAGTTGGAGTTTCAGAGAACAGAGGCTGTTAGTATTCTGGCAATGGCTCCCTCTGGTGGTCAGAGAGGTAACTGGACGACCAAATGCTGACACAGTGATAGAGCATAATCATAGTCATGTCTTGTCCGTGTAAAATAAACCGGTTGCACGTGAATCCAAAATCCAAACGTCTCCACCTCTTCATTACAGTAACAGCACAAGGCTAAAGGTTACATTTAATTCTGAAGTACAGTTTATGGAGAGGTTGGGGAGTAACTGAATATGTTTCTTTATAGGGTTTATATCAAATCTAAAACAAATTTATTGCATTACAATTCAGAGAGATTACTGACTAAAATCATCCAATCAGATGGAGTACTGACTTATCCTCCTAATTATTAAAAACACCCAAAAATGTTGGCTCAAATGGTTAACTTAGTGTCAAGAGCTGAGAAGAGAAAGGAAAAGCATGTCGCCATAAGGAATGTTACAAGCCCTGATTTAAACATATAGTCTAGTTCATTGTTAAGACTCTTACAAGTCTGCTGTAGCATCACAGAGCGCCAATCTAGCTCAAAAGAACTTTATTTTTACAAGGAAGAGGACGGTTGAGCTCCAGCCTCACGTTTTAGTTATATGCCACTCTCTTTTGATTTTGCTCTAAAAAAGTTCAACTGTCAGCATGCCTCTCTGTCCTGATGTCATTTGGAATCCTTTACAAGAAAATAGGGCAAGCTGTGGGTTTGTTCCTGCTGCTAGTTCTTACGTTTATCTTGCAGCACATCTTTGACATTTTTAAATATTAATGCAAGTATTATAACAAGTAGTAGAAATATTTGTCTATATTCTTTTGTAGAAATCAGTTTCCTTGTCAAGCTAAGCCGAGATAAAAAATATGATGTTAAATTTATAGTCCACATTCTGTGGATCACTCCAGAGTTTGCACACAGTTGAAAACAAAACCCTCTAAATTGTCTCTGAGCTTCAACGATGATGTAATTGCGTTTACGGAAGCGATCGTGGAATTTATTGAAAAACTGGTGGAAGATACCATCCCCAAAGCTTCCAGAATGATATTTCCCAACCAAAAGCCGTGGATAGACCAATCCATAATGCCCTGGCTCATCGCACAGCTGCATATAGCACCGGGCTCTTCCAATCACTGCAGGTCAACATCAGATGCCAACATCAGCATCAAGTATGCTGATGACACAGCAGTGGTGGTTCTCATCTCCAACAATGACGAATCATCAAAACTGAGAGAGATTCTCCACCTGGAGAGCTTGTTCCAGGCCAAAAAACTCCTTTTTGAACATCAGCAAGACAAAGGAACTAGTAGTGGACTTCTGTCTGCACCAGCAGAGGGACTGGCCCCTGCTCACCATCAGAGGGATGCAGGTGGAGACAGTGGACAGATTCAAATACCTGGATGTCAGCATCTCTCAGGACCTGACCGCTTGACCTGCCTTCAGGAAAAATGTACAGCTCCCTGACGGCCCACATAGAGAGGATAGGAGCAGCTTCTTACCTTCAGGCAGTGTGCATCCTCAACTGTGTACGCCAAAGCTCATTATTTACTTATTTATTTGTTCGTTTGTTTATTCTACTTGGAAACATTTAAGTTAATTATTTATTTATATAGCTATTACTTTTGTTAATTCTTGGTGTGGCACAAAAAAAACTTTTCACTGCTGCATTGCAAAGCAATTCAAGTATGTGACAAATAAAACGAATTGATTATTTTATATTATTAAGTAAAAATCCTGGTTCGATTTATAAATTGTTGAGCTTGAGAACCCAGTACACAAACCAGAGGGGAAAGGATACAGAGACCTAATGCTGTGGAAGTGTAGAAGCTCACTCAGAGTGTCTGTCAGCGACTAGAGAGAAAGCTGCTGATCTGCATGAAAGTGGGCAGAGGAGTCCCAGGCTCTCTAACTTGGCCACCAGCTTATGAGGGAGGATGATTGCAATCCATGAAGAGCATTCGCACACTGCTCCTCATTGTGACAAAATTCAGACATGAATTCAAACAACTTTCTTTAAAAAGCTGTGCGATGAGTGTAAGTTGCTTCACCCTGATTGAAACCTGGTGCTTTGCCTCTTTTTCACTTTTCATTTCAACTAAACATTTTCAAACTTTTGTTCGTGTATGTTTGCTGTTTTTTATTTAACTTTTGGTATTGAAGAGCATGTAGCATTAAAGAATGTTACAAGTTCTTACAAGCTCTGATTTAAAGATATAGCTTTGTTCATCTCACAGGTCTGCCGACAGAGCGCCAATCTAGCTCAAAGGATCTTTATTTTTACAAGGAAGAGGACGGTTGTGCTCCAGCCTCACGTTTTAGTTATACGCCACTCCAACTTTTGAATTAGTTCTTAAAAAAGTTCAACTGTCAGCATGTCTCTCAGTCCTGATCTCATTTGGAAACCTTTACAAAAAATAGGACGAGCTGTGAGTTTGTTCCTGCTGTTAGTTCTTACGTTTTTCTTGCAGCACATCTTTGACATGAATTTTGTCTGCTCTTGTGGTTCTGGTTCACATGTAAATGATGTACTCTACATTATGTGTCCATCTTTCATTCTCACATTTGTTTTGGTCATCATTGAATTTTTTTCCCGAAGGACTTTTTTTTTTAACTGCGGGCTGTTGGAATTTAAAGTGCTGCTGTTGCAATTGTTCCTTCTTTGGAGAGGACTGTTTTCCAGTACATCAGTGTGACTGCTCTCTGGACAGCCATGGTTTTATTTGATGGAGACTGGTACTTTTGCCTGAAAACAAACTTCAACCCTAAGCAGACTGGAATGCCTTGCAAAACAAATTTGACATACGAAGAGGAACGAATTAGAGACTCCTACAAGACAGACTCACTTGTAAGTATAATGGGCATCATTTTAGTTAATCGTTCAAGAGATTTCTTTACAAATGATTTCTTGGAATTCATTGACTTCTTATTGAGTAAAACTGAAGCTCATGAAGACCAAAGATGCAAAACAAACCCAAAGAACCGAGGGCCATGAGCCTGTGGCAGAATAGTCACAACCCAGGATAATGACCCTATGAACCCATGGTCATAACTCATGGGTTCTTTATTGAGAATGTGATGTTTTTACAAGTCTTTCAGCATCTTTTTTTTTTTTTCAGGACAGTGGCCTTGGTGTTAGCTTCTCATTTCTACTCCTCTGGACCATCACTGCATATGTTGTATCCCAATTTCAGATCAAAGTGCTGTTGTTGCACACTTCCCCACTACAAGAAAAAGTATGAAAAGATTCTGTCAGAGGAAATCAGCAGCTATATAAAAAACAATTTAAAAGAAATTGCAAAGAGAAAGGCAGAAGAGATGTGCAAGTCAAAGATTGACGTCATCAAGAATCATGAACTTTCACAGAACAATGTGAGTAAGATTGAAGTTTCTCAGACATGGGAAAACATTTCAGATCCAAGTTTCCTTGTGAATTATCAAAGACAAGTAACAAGTCCCGCTTCAAGTACCTCAAGTTTCCATAGCTGTGAGAGTGGCACTGTGGGGCAGTCTGGAACTGAACCACTGGGCTGAGAGACAGGGGTGGTTCCCAGTCTGCACATTCTCTTTTAGATCACCTCCCCCATGACCTGACCCCAGATGAGGAGGAGAAAACCGATTGATTGGAAAAAAAAGAAAAACAGCAAGAAACAGCATGGGAGCTTTGTCTGTGATAATCCCATTCACCATGCATGAAAGACATGGATGATGTTAAGAGATCAGGTTGATTTATTTTGAAAAGCTCTACAAAAACATCAGTGATCATCCCTTAATGTTTGAGTTCATGAAAACATTTAGAATCTCCTACAAGCTACAGAGAGCTTCTCTCCACTGTGTCTGAACGGCTGCTTCCCGGTGTTTCCTCTCTCTTTTACGGAGTTTGACAGTTTTCTATTAACCCAAAGAATAAAATGAGGGTACCTTTTTTGAGGCGTCGATGGAACTAGTACAGCAGGCCCGAGCAGACTGCTTTCCCATACCGCGCCGGCTCTCTGTCTGGCTGCCAGCTCCCCCACTGTGACGGAATAGCAAGTTCCAGCTCTAAAGTGTACCACCTTAGTCCAACAGCAGCAGACTGGACAGTTCTGGAAATCTCGCTGCCCCAAAAGGGATCCAGTAGGGTAAGAAAATGAATGAAGTTCAGGAGAACTACGGATTGATCCACTGTGAACACCAGGAAAGGGTTTGCTCCTTTTCTTTCTGAAGCCGTCTTGCTCCTTCATCCATCTGCTTGCACCATTCTCTGATATGTTTAGGATGGATCCCAAAAAACAGTTCGGATTCCTCAACAGAATGTTATTTGGTATATTCCAAAAGTTTCAACAAAATGGAATAATCCAAAATGTTGTGAGTCACGCTACACTGGCTAAATGCTACAGACACCCGCCTTCTGCCTGACTTGTTGGGTCTTAAAGGAACCCGGCCACCATTAGGGACCGGCGTCTATTATCAATTTGATCCTGAAGTTCCTTTATCCCCTCTGTTTGTAACCTCCTTTATTTTCTAAGAACTGTTTATGGATATTCAAGGGTAATGTTTTATCACTAGCTCTGTATGGAATTTGTGCGGTGTAAAAACATACAAGATTGTACAGTTTTAAAAGTCTGGATTGATAAAATAAATTGCTTGTATTGTCTAGATAGTCTGCTTTATGTACAATTCTGATGGCTCGTTTTTAAAGTAAAAAGAGAGGATGTTGTGAAATTTTACACGTGTGTATGATTATTACCCCAAACTTCTATACAGTAAATATGGTAATATTAAGGAACAGTACAATAAATATCTACAGTTCTATTCTAATATACATTTAGATTTATATATGATTGAAATACTTTTCGAAATCTTAGTGTGTCTGATTACACATTTGGTTTGTTATCAATAACAATCCCTAAGAATTTGATTTCTGTAACTGTTTCAATTAAAGCATTTTTTATTTAATGGAGAGCTTTGTATTTGCATTGTAATTATCAAAAAACATCACTTTGGTTTTGTCAAGATTCAAAAAGAGTTTATTGTAATCAATAATTTTACTTTGTTAAACTCTGTGTTCATCACATTGATAATTTCACTTTGATTGTCTGTAGAATAGAATATATTTGTGTAAAATGAGTTTTAAAAGTTTTGAAAAATTAAATGAAACGGTTAAATAGCTTTGGACACAAGTTAGCGCCAGTCCTCTTGTCCCATATCCGATCAGTTTATCAATTAGGATGTTATGATTGAGAACATCAAATGTTTTTTTTTTTCAGTCAATGAAAATTCCAGCTGCATAGTTCTTTTTGTCCAGAGCATTTGTGATTTCCTCCACAGCATCAATGATAATCCATGAGGTTGATTTGTTTTCTCTAAAACCATATTGATACCATATTACATATCTATAAATGTATCTAATTTATCATTGAAGATTTTTGAGAGTTGTGGAGGGACGGAAATAGTTCTATAGTTTGTAAACAGGTGTTTGTCTTCGCTCTTATAAATAGAAATCACTTTTGCAATTTTCATTTGGTTTGGGAATTTCCCAGTTTTGTGATAAGTTACATATGTTGTTAAAGACTTAGGAGATATTGTAAATTACCTTCTTCACCATCATCGCAATATTATTACAATTTGCTGAGTTTTTAACTCTTTAATTTGTTTGTCATTTATTTGTCTTTGTCTTTCATTCTTTTCTTTGTTATTCCATTGATATCAAATAGTGTAAAAACTGGTAAATGATCAGTTATGTCGCATATCATGAGTGCACTCATATGAGTGTTTTCTATATTATTAGTAAATATATTATCATTAAGAGCAGTGATTCTGATGGTCTTGTTATGGTTGGATAGAAACTCATACTGTACATTCTGCTGATAAAGTCATCTGTTGCTTTATGTTTGCTGGGGTTTAATCAGATCTATATTCAAATGTCCACAGATAAACAATATTTTATCGTTTTGGGAGTGAAACAGTTTTTTCATTCAGTCACTGAACACTTCTTAGCTTGACCCTGGTGACCTGTATATACAGCTTATAATAACATTCTTCCCTGATTCATTACAGGTTTCGATTGTAATACATTCCAGTATTCCATCCACTGCAACTGACATTTGATTAATTACTGTAAATGTCTTTTGTTTTTTTACATTGATTGCGAATCCTCCATCTTTATTATTTACTCTGTTTACATAATTAAGTTCATAGTTTTCCAATTCAAAGTCAGTGTCTTTTTTGCCGCTGAACCAAGTTTCTGATACGGTTATGATGTTAAAGGAACATCCCAGATTCTGTAGATAGTCCTTGATGTCTCCAAAGTTAGTGTACATGCTTCTGCTGTTAAAGTGGATGATTGACAGTCTTCCTTCAGGGTTAACAGAGTTTTTAAAGTCATCTATGCTGTAATATTAGCAGTCCAGATTAACAGAGGAAAAGAACTGATCAGGTTCGATGTCATCTTGCAGGTTGTTATCATTATCACTGAATATGTTAAGGTCAGGTTGCTCACAGTTCAGATCTTTCTGAAAGTTGTGGTGACAGTTGACTGTTGAATAAAATGTGTTGTTTTTAGAAGCCATGTTTGTAGAGTTTGACTCCTCACCTGGAGAGTCCAGCATCTTCACTCTTCTCTCGTTTAGACTGTAGTGGGTAGAAACTTGTCCAGCTCCTCCTGATAACGATGACCTTGGCTTGCTCAGGTGAACCGTTAAGTTTAACGCAGGTTCTGCAAATCCCTTTCCCAGGTGCTTTGAAACTTCTCTTGATGTATCAGAAAGCGGGCTCTTCGGGTGATGTCAGCATATCTCTTTATTAGGTTGTTCATATAGACGTGGTTCCCCTTCAGATTTCTTCCTTGCTTCAATAAAGCTGCTTTCTTTTTCCGGTTAACAAAACCTTAAGAGGATCTTAGTTCTGTCAGACTCTTCTCCTGGGGAGCGGGCGGCTGATCTCCATGTTGTTTGGGTCCACAGAAATTCCTTTGGACTTTAGGAAATCTCCCTCCTGTTTCTCTGCAGATGTGGTCTCCTGCTCATCAGATTCCTCACCGTTCCCTGCAGTCACTACATCCACATATGAATGCGGCTTGATTTTCAGTTCGGTGATTATCACATCATTAATCCTGGAATTCTGCTCCTGGTCATCTATTCCTTTTTCCATGTTATCCATTTGGTTGACAGTCTGCTCGTGCTGAGCTTGGAGCTGTCTCCCCTCCTCCAGTGCTTTTAGAATCTCTTCATGCTGGATCTTCATGGATCTTATTTCTTCCAGCAGGAAGTCTTTTATTAAAATAACATTGCATTTATGATTTTTATGGCTGCACGGTGGTGCAGTGGTTAGCGCTCTTGCCTCACAGCAAGAAGGTTCCCGGTTTAAGTCCCGGCTGGAGGACTTGAAACAGTGTTCTCCCCGTGCATGTGTTGGTTTTCTCCGGGGGCTCCGGCTTCCTCCCACTGTCCAGAAACATGCTTCATAGGTTCATTGGTCACTCTAAAATTAAAAATAGGAGTGGATGCAAGTTTGCATGGGTGAGTGATTGTGGCCCCTGCGACAGACTGGTGACCTGTCCCCTGCCTTCGCCCATGAGTAGGGGGCAGCTGTGGTACAGTGGAAAGGGCAGTCGGCCTCTGATTGGAGGATCGCAAACTCGATTCCCACCTTGCCCTCTGATGTGTGGAAGTGTCCTTGGGCATGACACTGAACCCCACATTGCCTCTGATGGAAGGTTGGCGCCAGTGTTTGGCAGCGGAGCCGCCATCAGTGTGTGACTGTAAAGCGCTTTGGATCTTCAATGAAGGTAGAAAAGCGTTAGATAAGTACACGCCATTTACCACGAGTAGCTCCAGTGACCCCGAAAGGGACAAAACGGTATAGAAAATGAATGCATGAGCATTGCATTTGTGTAATATTATAAAAACCTGACATAAGTCTACACTTTCAGGTATTATTAGTGCTTTATTTTATCATTAACTGAAACTTTATAAATAAACTTTTTTACTTTAAAATAGACAAATTATTGTTCCTGAGAAATGTTTGGCTGGTAGAGTACAGATCTGGATTATAGACTTTGAATGTCACCAGCCACCCCGGCAAGCAACCATAAACGTTCATTTAGAGCCCTGGAAATATCCATTACCAAATCTGTCGTTCCATCAGCAGGTCTCATAACATTTGGTTGTCATTTTTAACCTGAAGTGCTTGATGAAAAACGTGGAATCATATGCAGTTTTTGAAAGATCAGAGCATTCTTTCTCGTTCAGGAACATCAGGAGAACTCCACTTTAAATTTCTCCTGAGTTTATTGTTCAGTCCTGTAGATGGGGCATCCAGCCTCATGGCGGTCGACAGGCCTGGGAAGTGTCTCTACAGGCCCGGACAGCGAGCGAGGGGCTCAGTGGGAGCCTCCCATTGGTATGCCAGTGAGCGAGGAGTCAAATGACCCATGTCACGTGAACGCCCCGGACTGGAACGTGTAATTACCTCTGTGGGAATGAGAGATTCGGAACTTCTCATTGAACCCGAGTAAAGTCATGACTTTAGCTCTGTTGTTACTCTGGAACAAACTAAATCAGCTCACTTCCGGTTCTGTGGTCTGAATCAGGACAACGGTGAGTTGTAACGTTTTTTTCTCTCATCAGAATTGGTCAAAAGCGGGACCATGCTGGAGTGTGAGCGGACCAAACCCCAGACGGAACCAGAACACGAAGAGAAAGGCGCCTCGGTGAACCCCAGGGCGCTTTGTACCGCGTGTCAGCGTCTGTTCCGGGACCCCAGAATCCTCCCCTGTCTGCACACCTTCTGCTCCGACTGCATCGCTCAGCTCGAGCCGTTCACGGTGACCTCGCGGGGCCTCCGGGACGGTTCGGACGGCGCTGCAGCAAAGACGAACCGAGCCCCCGCTCGCGTGACGGTGCTCTGCCCAGACTGCGACTCCGAGGTGGACATTCCTCAGTCGGGACCGGGCGGGCTGAGCCCAGACCACCTGGCGCTGGACGAAGTTTTCCTGGAAACTCTGGTCTCCGGCGGCCCGCTGGGCTGCGACCTGTGCGGCGAAGGAGGCTCAGTGAACCGCTGTGAGGTCTGCAGCGTCAGCCTGTGTGAGTTCTGCTCGCAGGCCCACAGGTGAGTCTGCTCCATGTCTGCTCCTGCTCCATGCCTGCTCCATGTCTGCTCCATGCCTGCTCCATGCCTGCTCCATGCCTGCTCCATGCCTGCTCCATGCCTGCTCCATGTCTGCTCCATGTCTGCTCCATGTCTGCTCCATGTCTGCTCCAAGTCTGACGGACTACCTGAGATCCATGTCTGCTCCATGTCTGCTCCTGCTCCATGTCTGCTCCATGTCTGCTCCATGTCTGCTCCATGTCTGCTCCATGTCTGCTCCAAGTCTGACGGACTACCTGAGATCCATGTCTGCTCCAAGTCTGACGGACTACCTGAGAAATCTAGACCAGTGTTGTAGTCCGTCAGTACAGTCTGTTTAACGTGGTCATTTGTTCCTACAGTTAAGACATTTTAGGTCATCGTAAGAACTATTTTCACCAGAAAAGTTTCATTACCTCTGATAATGCTAGTGTGAATGCTTTTTGCTGAATTGGAAGATTGCAGGTTTGATTTCTGCCTTGCCCACCCATGTGCTGAAGTTTCCTTGGGCAAGGCACTGAACCCCCACATTGCCTCTAATGGAAGGTTGGCACCGGTGTTCGGCAGCAGAGCCACCATCAGTGTGTGAATGGGCCTGTAAATGTAAAGCGCTTTGGGCCTTCTAGGAAGGTAGAAAAGGTGCTATACAAGTATGCGCTATTTACCTTTTTTTCAGTTTTTAGGCGCATTAGGAGTTTAGCTACTATTTTTACAATATGCTAGCAGTTTTGGCTAAAGTAGACATTTTTCAAGTTTTTTAGGCTAATTTGGAGATTAGCTAATATTTTAGCATTATGCTAACTACTTTCGGTAAAATAGAAAGGTTTTCAATTTTTTAGGCCAATTGCTTCAGCGTTTTCAGCTATCAGCTTCCAGCGTTTTCAGCTGTCAGCTTCCAGCGTTTTCCGCTAGTCAGCTTGAGCGTTTTCAGCCATCAGCTTGAGCGTTTTCAGCCATCAGCCTCAGCGTTTTCAGCCATCAGCCTCAGCGTTTTCAGCTTGAGCGTTTTCAGCCATCAGCCTCAGCGTTTTCAGCCATCAGCCTCAGCGTTTTCAGCCATCAGCCTCAGCGTTTTCAGCCATCAGCTTCAGCGTTTTCAGCCATCAGCTTCAGCGTTTTCAGCCATCAGCCTCAGCGTTTTCAGCTTCAGCGTTTTCAGCTTCAGCGTTTTCAGCCTCAGCGTTTTCAGCTTCAGCGTTTTCAGCCATCAGCTTCAGCGTTTTCAGCTTCAGCGTTTTCAGCCATCAGCTTCAGCGTTTTCAGCTTCAGCGTTTTCAGCTTCAGCATTTTCAGCCTCAGCGTTTTCAGCCATCAGTTCCAACGTTTTCAGCTATCAGCTTCAGCGTTTGCAGCTATCAGCTCTAGCACCTTCAGCAGCCAGATTCAACTAACAGCAGTCACACTAGCATTACTGCAGGTGATGTCATATCTAGTGTTAGACAGTATTTAGGAAACGAAACTGTTTAATGTTTTCAAATGTATGGAACTCTGTTTTATTCTCTAATAAGTTTGTTTTTAAAATGGCTTTAGGATGTCTTGTAAGTGATGCATTTTCTTTACCTGCAAACCCGAGGAGCATCTCTAAAGTGCGGCCACAAAAGCATTCATCTGCTTCCTCCTTTGTCTGTAGGCGTCAGAAGCGAACAGCGTCTCACTGTCTCATTGGCCTGGAGGAGCTGAAGGCTCGTGGTCGTCTCTGCCGCCCCATTCTCTGCAGCCTCCATGCGGGACAGGAACTCGGACTCTTCTGTCAGCCCTGCGACCTGCCTGTCTGTGTGGAGTGTGCTGCCACACTACACCGTGACCACCACTGTTGCCCCACATGTGATGTCATCAATTGTCACGGAGACCGCATCCGAGAGCTGATCAGCAGAAACTTGAGGCCTCGCCTGGAGAGCCTGGAAGAGTCGCTACAGAGGGTATTGACCAAATGATCTCATTTAATCAACAAAGCATTTTAAAAGCTTAGATCTGTTGAGTCTTCTAAAGATAAATTCTGCTGTAGGTGGAAAACTCTCAGGAAACTGTGCAGGCCCATGTGGAGGCAACAGCCAATGAGATTAGAGCATTTGCACGTGGCTATGCTAATGCTGTGGAAGCCCACTTCTTGTCTCTGCTATGCCAACTGGAGGAGCTCCGCATCCAGCGCAGGTATGACAAACGCAACATAACATTATTGGACCGTTGACCTTCAGTTTCTGAGTTTTTGTTTCCTCTTTTTTCCAAGTGTTTGGAAAATGTTGGGACTTTTTTATGAAGCAGTTACCATCATCTGTGGGGCTGCTGTTGGATAGCAACCAAGGTTTAAGGACACAGCCTTGTGCTCAAATGTGTGAGGATTGAAAAGAACTTTTACAAAACAATAATAAAATTTTTTATTCTATTCTTTGCTGAAGGTCCAAATGAACTCAGAATTGCCTCCAAGATGTTGTTTTTTTGTGTCATGATGGAGACCCATGGATACAGAAAAAAGCTGACAGTCACACCTTTTAAAAACAATTAGAGAATGAAATGAAAAAAGATGGATGACTGAGTTCTTTTCAGAAATAGAACATATTTTGTTAGAGCAACACATTAAAATGTTATTTATCCTCTCAAGACCTGAGCTAAAATTTGAACTAATCCTCTACACAGCCCTAGTTAAGCAGGATTAACTATTATAACCCAAAATGTGATGTCCAGGTTCTAAGGGGTTAATAAACTATGAATTGGTGTTAAAATGTTTATGTGTCTGTCAACCAAAGCACATCTCCATCTTTTATATCTTTGGGTATGATGCTCTGCTCTGAAGTTAAAAAAAACACTAACTAGTAACACAGATAGTGACACAGGATTCAAAATGGATTTGTTGCAGGGAAATAGCATTACTGCCACAGGAAGTTGGAGGATTTACATCATTTATTGTGTTTGTATGTCTCAGAAAGTTACTTTTTTTCTTATTTGCACAAAAAAACAAGAGAATAGAATAATAAAAAAAAACTTTCTGAGACTGTGAAGGTTTTCAAAGACTATTTGAAGAAGAAAAAGCATAAATCTCTATTTAGATGACTACATTATTCTATGCGACTTAAAAAGTGAGTTAACATGTGTTAAAACAAAAAAAGCCTCAGTTCTCACTGTGTTCTTTCACTTGTCTTCAGGAACCTCCTCCACCTGCAGAGGGCGCAGCTGCAGCAGGCGCTGGTTGACGTCCGGAGCGCTGTGGAGTTCTCAGAGCGCCTTCTAGGCTGCGGGTCTGACGCAGAGATCCTCAGCGCCAAAGGAGTAACGTTCAGAAGACTCACCAGCCTGGCAGAGAGGAGTTACACCAGCCTGCCGGCAGCTGTCGCCCCTGACGACGGCAGCAGTATTTGTTTTATGCCCTGGGAACCAGCTGGGGAGGTGGACGGCTACCCGGTGGTTGGTGTGATCAACACTAAGACGGTGGATGTCAGCAGCTGCACAATTGAAGGAACAGGTGAAGAACTAACAGAGAAAGGTTTAAATGGTTTGCTTTTTTACATTCAGTTGTTTGAAGGATTTTTAGGAAAATTGTAGCTTTTGTTCTTCAATGAGTCCCTTCAGAAAGTCTCTTCAGAGGATTAAACCCCATCAGATGCTGTCAAATATATTTGACATGTCTTTAATTTTCTTACCAAAAAAAAGTTTTCAAAGGAAAACTAAAAAGCGTGTCATGTTGACACAAACAAGACAGTCTCTAAACATTCTAAAACTGAAGACAGAAAGCTCAGACTGGAGTCAGGAGGAGTCTGACTCCGGTATCTGCTCCTGATGCAGTCCAGTTTGTTTTTCCGATGGAAACCTTCTCTTCAAGATGACAGTGAGAAGAATTCCTGCTTTTGCTAATGTTTTATGAAGGCCAAACATTAAAGCAAAGCATTTCTGTTCTTTTTTCATTTGTTCACAGGTGATTCTGTGAGTCTTCTTTGTGAAACATGATCAACACTAAGTGATCAGTGATCATGATATGTTCTGAAAGCAAACGTAAGGGGCAGGGAAAGTGTGTCGGTGAAACACACACAGCAGTCACTGGGGAATCGTTGTGGATTTTTGTTTCTCAGCCGAAAACCTCAGAACAAAAGCGATGGAAAACCAAAGCAAACCCACATGTCAGTGGTGAGTGCTTCTGTCAGAGGACTGAGGTCATGTCTGACAGATGTGGTGGATGGAACCAGAATGGATTCCAGTCCATCAAACCGTCTGAAAGAATTCAAATGATCTGTTTTGTACTTCTAAGTGCCACTAAGAATCAACTGATCATGGAGGAGAAGTTAATATTTGCTGTTTTTGCCTGCCGGAATTCATTGACATTTTGCACCAAACCTCTTCCAGCTGTAGGTGACAGACGTGCTAGTAAACAGCAGAAAAAGAAGAAGAAAAAGCCCCTCCCTGCTTGTCCAGTGTGAACACTATAAAGGCATGAGCGTGCGTCACACGCCCAGTGTGAACGTAGCATTAGCTGTCTCCAGTCTGGGACTAGCAGGACAGCTGGCCACTGGATTCTCAGCCAAAGATTGTATTTTTTTTAATGAATGTGAGAACTGAAACACTTCATGTAGATGAAAGAGTGAGACACGTTGAAATGTTAAGGCAATGGAGCAGAATGTTAATGTTTGGTGTAAAGTTGGACTTTTTAACATTGCAACCAAAGGCAAACTGCTCTCTGGTGGTCATCTGAGGAACTGCAGCATCTGGGACGTCCGGGTTTGTATCAGAATCCGTACTGGAAGATGGAGGCTTCCTGCTGCCAGGTGTTGCCAAACATCTGAACTTCTGCTGTAGAAGATTTGAAGGTCCCCACAGCTGTCTATCAAAAGACATTGGTTTGGTCTTTTTTTCATACAGTCTTGACATTTAAGAGGCTGGAAAAATGCTTTAGTTTCTGCTAATAAATGTAAATGTGACCCAGATATTGAGTTACTGCAGTGCATTATAAAGCAAATGTATTAGGTTGGTGATTACTTTGGAAGAAGTCATTTATTACTCTTAATGCTGGAAAAACAGGAAAAAGAACCTCTGTCAGACTGATCTTTCCATTGGAATACCGTTAACCCCACCCATCAAAAAGTTAGTTTTTACTTCTTCAAAAAAACAGTGTAGATAATCATCCAGACAGGTGGCGTCGGCGAGCCTGTTCAGTGGAAGTGGTTTGATACACAAACATGTTAACTTCACAACAGCAACAAACCCACTTATGTCTGCTTGTGTTTCATAGTGTATTAGAGACTGAAGTTCTCTGAACAGACAGCCCTGCTTGCTGTACGAGGTCTAAGCTCCGCCCCCCTCGGTTGCAGGTCTGTGGCGGGGCAGGGAGGGCGAGCAGGGCAGCTTCACCCTGGTGTGCCGAGACTCAGCCAGAGAGCAGATGCCTCGAGGTGGAGAGCACGTTGTCGTCAGCATCGTCCACAAGGAGAGTAAAGGCTGGTGAGTGTCAAGCAGCAAGCTCAAATGAAGCTGCCACTGCCCTGAAGCAAGGCACAGAGGGTTCAGTTTTTCTGATTTTCTGACCCTAAATAATAATAATAGAAGGCTGGTAGATGTTCCAGTGTTTGCTGTTAGAACGCCATATTAATCCCAGTTTTTGTGTTTTCCAGAGGAAAACGATAAAAATGTTTATAGAAAATCTGAGGTTCAATTGATTTATTTTTGAACATTTTATTTAGATTCGTTTAACTGTTTTGTTGTTTATGTTCATCAAAATTCAAAGACCAGCCAATACCTTTTACAACCAATTTGACTGTCTTGGAAAGTTCTTTTATTTGGGGCTGCGCAGTAGCGCAGTGGTTGGTGCTCTCTCCTCGCTGGGACCTTTCTGTGTGGAGTTCATGTTCCTCCTGTGGAGGTGTGGGGTTTCTCTGTCCAGCCAGTCCAAAAACATGCTTCAGAAGTTCACTGATGACTAAATTGTACTTAGATGTGAATCATTATCTTAATTCTTTTCAAAAATTAAACTTTCATAGATTCACTGTTTCATTGATTTCAAGTATTTTTTTCGATTTACTTCCAGTTCATAAAACCCACAAAACAGGATTTCAAAAATATAAAACGGTGACGAAATCACTTTACTTCTCAGTTTTTGCAAAAAGATGAAGACAGATATTATGACCCCATCAAATCAATCAAATTAAATTATTTTCTAAATGATTTGTCAATACTTGGTTAGGAATCCGTTTACATTCATGACTGTGACACAGTCAGCTTGTGGTATTGTGTGGGAGTTACAGATGCTCAGATCTTCTTTACGCTTGCCATTAGCTCCTCTATGTTTTACCATACTTTCCACTGATATTACCCTGGACATTTTCAACGTTTTTAGCTCCAGAGAGTTGGCGGGCTGGTCGAGCGCTGTGATGGCATGGACATGATTCTGGCAGTGTGAGCAGAGTCACTAAAGATGTAATAAACAGGACAAAACCGTGAACAGAAAGAGCAACAAAAAAGACTACAAAACAGATGACCGGACGATGAAGAATTCCAGACACTCACAGTACATTCAGTGAGGATCTTTAACTGAAACAAAGAGAGTTGTGGAGAGGTAACTTGTAGTTTTGGCAGAAGGACAAACACAAGACCTGAAAATAAATCATCAAGAACCAAGAAAGGAGCTGAAAAACCAAACTAAATGTCAGCATCGTTACAGCATCGATGTACAGAGCCGTATCACTGGTGATGATAAAACTATAACAGTCTAGCTTATTCTGGGAGATGCTGGAGCCTACCCATCTGACTGTAGGTGTAAGTGTTAAAGTGCTGTCAATGCTGGACACTGTCAGTCCATCTCCATGATGGATGTGATTACAGACAGTTCCTTTTCTGCTCCAGGTCTTGTTCTTTCATCTGGATTTAGTTTATAGTTGGTGATGATAATGAAACCTGCTTTTTTCTGTTCTAATTCAGCTCTATGGAATCGACTGTGACGGACAACAAAGATGGAACATACGGAGTTTTATTCACACCTGAGAAGGCGGGAACTTACTCTGTGTGGGTTTGTGTCAATGCTCAGCATGTCAAGGTAAAGGACATTAAAACCTGGGTCCACACGAGGTCAAACACCCGTTGAAGCATTCAGGGTTGACATCTGGACGATCAGCCTTCAGATGACATGTTTGGTTCTCACAGGGTTCTCCGTTCATTCTGGACGTGAAGAGGAAGTTCCGGCAGCACAGCGGGACCTTTCACTGCTGCTCCTTCTGCTCCAGCGGGGGCGCCAAAGAGGCTCGCTGCGGATGTCCAGGGTCTATGCCAGGTAGACTGAGTGCAGACAACACAGATGGAACCTGATAGCTGCAGCTTCCACTGCTCTTCACAGTTGCAGGACAGAGAAGCATCAGCACACGGTTGATGGGGTAGAATCCAGCTGTTTCTGTCAGATATGAGACTTTCTCCAAAAACTTGACCCTTGTTTGGTCCTTTGTCTTTGGTTGAACTACCTGCAGGCCTTCACAAACTCTGTTTTCAGACCTCCAGACTGAGTTCTGGTGTTTGTGAAGTTCTTGTAGGTTCCCTCTGTTCCAAATACAGATTTGCTATTTTTTATTTCCCTTTGGGACTTTTGACGTTTGGCTATTTTCAGAGAAATATGACAGGGTAGATGCATCACACGTGCCACATTTATACAGTTATCAAGCTGAACGTATTCTGTACAGGAGACGAAGGAGGAGATTTATTGACAAGATCAACAGCCAATCAGGATGCACAGAACCATTGTTTAAAAAAAAAAAAAACAAAAGCATGTAAATATCACTAAAAAAATCTGTGGTATTGTGACACTCAAAGGTGAACCACAATATATTGTGTTACAGCATGGCTCCTGCACCTTACAAATGCAATGTAAGATGGCGCTTTGAGCCTGTCCCTTCCCTGCATCCTTGTGTTCTTGCAGGGGGGTTTAAAGGCTGCGGTCACAGCCATAAAGGACACCCCGGGAAGCCTCACTGGTCTTGCTGTGGCAGCACCGTGAAGAAGTCGGAGTGTTTGCCTCAGTGCGTGCTGGATGCAGTTTCTCCCGGCGGACACCTGCAAACCGTGGAGCTGTGAGAACACGGCCGCATGTGAAAGGTTGTTGCAGTTCTCTGCTCTGCCAGTAGGGAAAGACGTGACGTTGTGGATGATTTCAGCAGGTTATTCCACCAACCATTTGAAGTACGACTACTTCTTTATTCTTAAGCTCTCCGTTTTCAGTCTTAACCGCCAAATGATGACAGCAACTTTCTGTGTTCAAATGACCTCTGTTGGGAAAAGGGTTTTTGGTAGATGCTGCCAGTGGATGATATGATGGGCGTAGTTGATTAACTGTTGGGGAATGATGGGACCATGAACCTGAAGAGAAAAGACAGCAGCAGAGAAAGCAGGAGAGAGGTAGACTCTCCTCACCCTCAGAGGCTCCTGTGCACAACATGACGGTCCTGTGGAACAAGCAGAATCAAAAGCGGGAAAGATTGAAACGGATTTTAGAAGTTAGAGAGTCAAAAAGAGTTGGGATTTAATGCTCAGGGCCAGTCCTGCTGTGTGCCAGCGCGCTGATGTTAAATGGGTTCTTGTCCTTTGTATTTAACCCTTAAATAAATGTTGTAAATCTGTTTCTGTTTTCTCTCAGGCTATGTCCGAAATGCCCTTTATACTCCCTAACTACTAAAAACAACATGGTGTGCCCAGACCCATTCCAATGAAACTCACGTTGGTGGTGTTTTTAACATGTCATTGTAGCATGTTCTCATGATGGAGGACATGTATAAAAGAGTTTAAGATTAAAACTGCATTTCTGAGTATTTCTTTATGAAATACAGGAGGTTGAATCAGGAGCAGATGAAGCTTTTTTTTTAAGTCTATTTTTACTATTTTGCATGTGAGAGTGATTGTGTGGCCCTGCAACAGACTGGCGACCATTCTAGGCTGTACCCAACAGTAACCAGGACAGGCTCCAGCAACTCTTCCACCCCACATGGCATATGGCACGGACAGAAAATGCATGTATGTTAGTGAAGCTTTAACTTCATGAATTAAAGGCAGCAGCAGACGTATGCAGGAACCCACTGTGACCACCAGGGAGCAGTAGCGACAAAAACACAGCAGGCGGAAGGGATAAAGCTACAAACCAAAGGTCAGTCAAGACCACAACAGAAATGAATGTCTGCTTTTGCTAAAACTCAGTGGTTGATTGTATCAAGTTCAGAGTTTAGAAAAGATTGAAATCTCGATTGTCTGAGCAGATAGATGTCTCAATTACAGCATGTCTTTCATACAAGATTCCAGACAGTGAACCTGCTGTTTGGAAATATTGGAAGGCAGAGATGCAGAAGACGTATTCTGCTGCTTCAATCCCTCTAAATCCAGTGTTGTGACAGCAGCTGACACCCTTCTACCAAAGACCATTCATCTCTGTGCTGCAGGAGAGCACCGATTCCATCACTGTCTCACACACACACACGTGAAGGTCATATGAGATGCATCAAGTTTGCAAAACTGTCTGCATGTGAAAAATGTGTTTGATTCCTAATCAAATTAACTTGTAACATCATATGACTAAGCTGCTAACATGCAATGTAGGTAAACTGGCAGTATGTATGTATCCCTGCCAGTTTACCTAATAATAAGTAAAAAATCACATTTGTAAGCAAAAGAAATCTGCCCAGATTTTTGAGACAATAAGTTAATGTCAGGAACTAGTGGTGTAGGACCCAAAATGCCCAAGCGTTAGCTTAGCATCAGAAATGTAAACATTCAAGACACAATTCAAATACAACAGAACAAGAACACAACATGGAGTGACATGAACACATCACCTGACAAAGCAGACACTTGAATACACCAAGGACAACTGAGAGAAATGAGAACAGCTGTAGATGCTGAACATGAACCTGGAGTGACTGGGATAGAGGAACAACTCACAACAGA
Source organism: Oryzias woworae (assembly GCA_016861445.1). Classification (NCBI taxonomy): domain Eukaryota; kingdom Metazoa; phylum Chordata; class Actinopteri; order Beloniformes; family Adrianichthyidae; genus Oryzias; species Oryzias woworae. Next base: position 2,934,786 of record BOLG01000197.1, read on the forward strand.
ATGACTAAAGGTTTCACTGACAAAGCAAACTCAAGAACACAACCCTCAAATGACACCAGCCTGTTCTTAAGTTTCTCTGAAGTAAAACAAAACATTGGTGATTTGCAGTTACATTTTTGGGGGGAAAATGTAGTTTTATAATATTTTGCCATCATAAATTTACTTTAAAAGTAAAAGAAAGAAAGTACTAAAAAAGGAACAAAAAAAACCCAATTATTTAAAAGAGATTTATGATGAAAATCTATCATTCGTCACAGCAACCATGAGCTGCTTCTGTCTGATTCCTCTTTATTGATGTTTGTGAGCTTTTCATACAACAGAATTCAACTATTGATCCCAAGCAGAAAAATTCAGCTGTCAAGCATCCTACAACAAAAGGAGCTAAACACATTTGTTCATAAAATGCTTCATAATTGAAACAGTCACATTGAACTCATAAGAACACCCAGGTTAAGTGTGGAGTGACAGAGCAGCTGTACAAAACGATACCAAATTATTCTGCCCAGCGACAGCCTGGCGACCCGTCCAGGGCGTACGCTACTTTTGCCCACGAGACAATTCCTCATTTTAAAGATAATTCTCTATTTTATACCAGAATTTCTACAATATTTGAACTTTAATTCATCGGATTCTGAAAGTTTCACACAACACAACAAATACGTTTGGAAAATTGACTTTTTTTCCTGTACCTTCTTTCAAATAAGAAGCAGGACTTAGAGTGAACCCAGAGTTCTACATTCTGCCATCCCTGGAAACCAGAGCAGTTTCTGAACCCCTAAAAAGGCCTGATTTTTAGCTGCAGAGGGGCCAAAGAAGACACCAGTGTCACGTTAACTATTCGAGTGAAATGAGCTTTGCCACAAGTAAACATTTACACAGAAACTTGAGCAAAAACCGAAAAAAGAATACTAGCAAGCAGCAGAAACCCTGTTTCTGCAGGGCTGACCCAGATTCAGAGGCCTGGAGCTGCTTCCACCTTTCTCCAGAGCCTCAGCTGTGCAGCTGTGGGCAGCATGTGGGCCCCAGACCCGCCTTTGTTCACAACAACTGGAGAGATGTTCAGGAAGAAAGAACACAGGATTAAAAAAGAGCAAGCAATCCCTGCAGCATCTCACTTTCTTATGTTTGATATGCAAAGGCATTTCAACCGCTTTCATCAGTTTGATGAGGAGGCGAATCTGTCATTTTAGCTATTCACAACTCTATCTCCTTTCAGGTATCAATTCATTATTGTTCATTGAACCACTTTGCTTTACCTGGAGCTGAGGGTGCTAGTTCAATGACAGCGACAGAGGGAAGCAGATTCTCAGCTGATCGGAGAAAAACAGCGGATGTGAAAGGAAATCATGATTGTAAACGTGGAGTCAGTCACCTCCTGATTGAAACCTGATGGATAATTCCAGATTAAAGACTAGCAGACAAAAGTGTGGACAAACCCAGACGTACCTAAAACAGTCCAGCCTTCAGACTGTAGAGTGATCATGCAAACAGAATGAAAGGAGGGAGAGGATGAATGCATGAGGACAAAACACAGCAAGCACACAAAACCCAATGGATGGATTTATTTACCTTTTATTTAACCAGGACGATCAGAGCAGTGATAACCTGGCAAGAGGTTGAACAAGAGTCAATAAAAAACAAGCAAAAGGTTATTCCTCATCGAACCCACAGCAATGGAATCAATAGATCTAGTTCACTTCAAGAAAAGAAAGCACAACATGTGGATGGTAAAATAAATGAAAAATTACAATCCAAAATTCTGTCAAATATGTGAAACTTTTGCATTGTCTTTGTTGTATCTGTTAATAAAGACCCACTTCAATAAAATTGTGTTTTTAACATGTCATTGTGACATTTTTCTTATGGCGTTATTGTTTGTTCACCTTTGGGTTCCCATCAGGAGTAACCACAGCGAATCAACTTTCACTCATGCACAGGTCAACTGACAGAGAGTTTTACGCCGGATGCCCTTCCTGACACAACCCTGTGTTCAAGGCACGGGGAGACCCAGACATAGCTAGGCAGTGGCCTGGATGAAGCTCATTGTACGCCCTGGGAAGCAAACCCAAGTTTCCTGCATGCCAGTCCTACACCCAGCCAACCGTGCCATCCAGACGCTTTGACATTTTTCTCACGATACATACAGGAAATTAAGATTAAAAATGCATTTCTGAGTATTTCTTTATTCAAATTGTGATGAATCAGGAGCAGATGAAAACATGTAGTTTGAAAACGATTGTAGTTGTGATGTTGAAGCTACAATTGACAAGCTAAAGTCTCCCAGCTCCTTTCTGATGCATCCACTTTTAAACAACGAAACAGATCCATGAACGTCTTTGTTTTCCTGGTCTGAACTGGAATCTGGATCAAAACCTTACAGCTGGACAGCTCTGATATCGCTCACAATTTTTGTTGCACGGCTAATATTATGTTGGGGGTGTGAGGGGATTTAAGGTAGCAGGAGATAGTGTAAGCAAAGGGATGATGGGAAATGAGTGCAGGCTTAATTCCAGCCAACAGTCCCACCCACAACTGAAAACTGAATATCTAATTAACTCCTGCTGCTCTGCAGAAAATACGTCCTAGAAAACTACACCTTTTGTTTTTATTTTGATCAAAAACAGTATAACCATCATTAAAAGACCACTGGAAATGCTTTAAAAATGGCCCATATTATAAAAAACAACAACATTAGTTACCAAAACTATGCAGATGACACCAGGAGGCCGAGGCCCCGTACAGGCTCTCAGTAAATACATTGTGGACATTAATGACTGGATGCGTCACAACTTACTTTAGTAAAACAAAAACCAAAAAAAGCTTTTTGTCTCTGGGGCAAAAGCGAAACAGTTGGAGGTTGCTACAGAGCTTCAGTCTATTCCTCTAAAAACTATCAACCAGCCCAGAAACTTGGGTGTAGTCATGGAGACAGGTCTAAACTTTGATCAACACATTAATCCGTTGAGAACACCAACCAAGACTAAATCTATTCAAATGTGCTTTTTCTGCTGCTTATTGCCTTGGGGGAGTAATACTCGTAATCAATGGGTTGTTTTCTAAATGTGCTCTAGTCGAGCAGGCATTTCAAGAGTTAAAGCAGTCCCAAAATCACCCTTTTATCATCTTAAAAAAGTAATCAAAGATCTGGTGTCTAAGACGGACCTGGAGATTCTAGCTCATGTGTTCATGTTTCTTTGATTTGACTGCTGTAACCGTGTTTTTACAGGACTATCAAACAGGAAGCTACAGCTTAGTCAGAACTCTGCATCTCGGGTTCTCACCAGGAATGAAAGAGTAGACCACATCACTGTAGTTCTGAGGTCTTTAAACCTGCCAAACCTTAGATCAGCTGAAACACTCAATTTATTAATATCCAGGTTAAAGACCCACCTGATCTCAGCTGCGTTTGATTGGTTTATTTCAAAAGTTCACATCTTACTTTCAGATTATTTTAAGTTCAGTTCTTTATAACATTTTTAGAAAGAAATATGTTAATGATCACTTAATTAACAATTCTTTTAAATGTTTCTTTTAATGTTTTAAGTAAACTACTTTGAATTTGCACACATAAAGCAGAACACAAATAAGCTGTCCTTCCCTTCAGCTGTTAGCACTTTACATGCATTTTTGCAGGACATATAGTTTTTAACTTTCAGTTTATTTTAGAGTTAAGAGGAACACTGAAATCATCATAAAAAGGACATATTTGTCCTAGAATGCTCATTACAGAGCACTGCATAAAAAATGCTTTAGCCATGCAGGTCTTCCTGCAGGGACTGTTCTTTCCAGCTCCTGCATCGCACCATTAACTGGAATGTCAGACATCATGGACATCACGCAGCAGAAACTCCATCTCCAGCAGAGGGTGAGATTGGCACATCAGACACACAGTGTCCACCAGAGCCAGAGGTCAGAATGGATCTGCCTCTGCCCCTCCAGGTGTAATCTTTCACAGGCGGGTTTGTTCCTCGCACAGCATCGGACGTCTGCCTTTGTCCCTCTTTGAAGATTTTACCATGAAGCTTCTCTGCTGATTTGTTTGTTTTGTTGTCTGTAAGAAGACTGAAAGAAAGCTTTATTTGTGGGTTTAAACTGCGTATTCAAATTCTCCACAGTCTGGTGATCCATCTTTGTGACAGTCCAAATCAAAGAAGCACTGAACTAAAGGACACCCTCAATGGATTCTCTGCCTTCACCTCCTGGAAGTCTGCTCAGCTCTCTGGATGTGTGTCTTTGGGAAAAATAACTTGAAGAGATCCATCTCTGCACTTCTGGTGCTGGAAGCTGCCTCTGATTCACTCACAGAAGGATGTCATGTAAATCAGATGCCCCGCTGGGACTGTAGTGAACCCAAGGACCAGCTGATGAACCCACTCAGCAAAACTCTGTAACCGACTTTATTGTTGAAATGTATTCTCTGTCCAATTGCCTGTCAGAGCACCACACCCATGTGTGTGTGGGCCGACAAACTGCCTGCTGAGCTGCAGCGTGAGGAGCTTCCAGCAAACACCAAGGAAACATCTTCTGCTTCTCAGACAAAGAACCTGCCAAATGACCTGCAGAACGGAGGGGGATGCGGTACTTTGAGGCGTCTTTTACTTGATTGAATCTACACGTCCTTACAAACTCTGTAGCTTGTCACTTGAATGACAAAAAATAAAGAGCAAAAGCGAGAAAAAAAAGTCATGGAGACCTGAAGTGAAGCCAGGACGACAACATCCTTCTGATGTTGTTGCTGTGTCCTTCACATTCAGAACGTTCCTGCTGGGTCAGATCAGCGCATCTCTCAAGAACAGCTATAGAAGCTTCTAAGGCGTGTCCAAAATGGGGAAGCAATTTAAAGGCTGCTGGGAAATATGGTAATTATGTGCAATTATGTATACATGTCTATTTTGGTTTCTTTACATGGAGTTCAAAACAAAGTTGTTCAAAAAGTGTTCTAAGAATGTCATACATTAGGACAAAAATCTATTGAAAATGTTTCATTACTTTTGTCTAAAAAAACAAAAGCAACATTTCAAAGTAAAACATCAAATCTGGAAAGGTTTGATGTCTTCAAGAGTAGAATGAGAGCTGTCAGCTTTATTTAATTATTCTCCTTTTACTCAAAAGGCTCGTCACATCCTTCTTCTTTTTTACCATGTGTTAAAAAACAACAGCAGAGGATATTTTTCACCACAGACGTTAGAACAGCTCGTCTGTACCCTCTTCTTGAAATAATGCAGACTGATGGCAGCATTCAAATCATTTAATCACCTAAACAGATGAAAAAGTGTTTTGTGTTGTGATTTCACACACACACACACACACACACACACACACCCCGTACGCCTATTAGGCTACACAGTTGTGTTGTGTAAAATGAATGAAACAAAAAGATGCCATTGTTTCAGAGTTATTATTGAATTTTTTACTGACATGTGAATATTGCAACTTGCAGCTATCATGGGAATAGAATGAGAACTTGGAACTTTAAATGATATGAGTCAATTCTTAAAATATAAATAACGCATAAAATTACATAACATAACCAACAAAATGGCCCTTTTTAACCACTAATCATCCATGCATGATGACTAGGATTGGAGTTTAAGTCCAAAAAACAGTACAAATATGGGAAAACCAACTACTCCTGTTGCTGTCAATGTATGAAGAAGTTCTTTATGTTATGGTGCCTTCACATGTTGCATGTTAACTTTCATTCTTGTTCTCTATTGATTTTCTTATGGATGTCTGGCTGTGTTGATCTGAGAATCAAAAAGGTAATTTTACCTCACTCTGACCTGAGCCAAACATCCAAACTACTTCAACACTTTTTCCAATTTTGTTTAACTTTGTTACAACGGTCTGACTTTGTTCATCTGATCTGACTAGAGCTTGAGGTTAGTAATTTGAAACTGCAGCTTGAGTTTTACATGTTTGTCTAACATGTTTGTTCTCTGTAGTTGCTGTCATCTCAATCAGACGTTACGCTGAAACTCTCCCTGCAGACTGCTTGGCTTTCACCAGCAGAAGAATTTGACATTTGAATTTTCTCACTTGCTATTTAGTATTTAGTTTTAGTTACGAAACACCAAAAAGCTGTAAAATGACTGGAAATTTGTTTCCAACATAAAATCATTTAAAACGTCAGTTCTACATTTTACCAGTCCTACTTTTTTATTTTCATTGTATGTTTTTGATTGTTTGCTCCTACCCCAGGTACCCATTTTATTTTTTATTTAGTTTTAGTTTTAGTTTAGCTTTTCTATTATCTATGCTTGTACAGATGTACGATGTATATCAAAAGTCCCAAGTCCTGCTTTTATGTATTTATTTTTTTCACTGAAACTGACACTTTCAATAAAGTTGTTTTTTTTTTAAAAAAAAAAACCTCCCAGCAGACATTTTGCCATCTCATTTTTCATGTGTCAGCACATGTAACATTTAGCTGAAAGAACTTATCATCTCAAATTAAAAACCATCCTTTCTAACCAGATTCTAGGTCGCAGAATTTTGTTAAAGAGTATAATGTGATGTAATACTAATGGAGCTGCTTTGTGCATGAATGTATGTGCATGGGTGAATGGGACTGTATATGTAAAGCGCTTTAGGCCTTCTAAGAAGGTAGTAAAGCACTAAAGCACTATAAGTACCCTATTTTTCCAAGTATAAGTCACTGTTTTTTAGTTTGGCCAGGGGTGCGACTTATACTCAGGACAGACTTTTTTCTGCTGTTCTTAAACAAAAATTGGCTCTTATATTTGGTACTTTTCAGCCGGGCCACCTGCAAGGCACCTGTTCAGTTCGACTGCCATGTCGCTTCGACAAGCCAGTGAGTGACCTGCCTAAGGTCTTTGAAGTTCATGTAACTCTTCTTGTGAATAATAACCCAGTGAAGACACCAGCTGTGTGGCCCATGCTACAGGGATACGTGGTGCAGTTTGTCACGCGGTGTTCCACCTGCCAACAACCAGTTGCCCTTTAGCAGTTGTTTCTCACTAACTGCTAAAGGGGGCGCTGTGGGTGTGTGTATTAGTATTTGCCACTGACAGCAACGAAGAAGAAAAAAACGTCCAAAAAAGGTCCACAGAAGGAAATCGGATCATTCTCCCCCTGAACTTTATGATAATGTTCTTGCATCAAGACATTATTATTTTGGTTTTTTCCTTCCTTTGACTAATGCAGGACAGTAAGTCCTAAAAAATGGGTCACAGAGAGACAGAAGTACCGCTGATAGCACTGCTCCTGCAGTAGATGGTGACCCTCACAGGTGAGCCTCTGAATGATCTTTGAACCTAGGCATGGAGGCGTGATCAATGATGCTTTAGTAGAACTATTCAAAAGAACTAAACCTGATCTCTCAACATCATCCATGTCTTTTTATGCATTGTAAATGGGATATACAGCCAATGCTTCCATTTAGTAATGTGGCTAAAAACTTGATGCACTGATCATTGAATTTGACGCTTGTCAAAAAACAGGCAGCAGATTTGAGTTTGACTTATGAATTGTTTACTGTGTGAACGGAGCATTACGTTGGGCTTGACAGATTTGTTCAGAAGCATTGCACTTTTCTGCTGAAAGTGCAACATCTTTATTATGCTTTTTTTTTTTTGGCTGCTGCGACTTATACTGTGGAGTGACATGTAATCCAAACAATACTGCACATGCCATTTACCATTTACAACAGTACTCTTCATAATCCTTCATAAAACTGATGATTCTCATTTGCCTCTAGGTCTGGTAATGTGTGAGAGTGTGTGGTCCTATAACAGCAGGTGATCTGTTCAAGGTGTACCTCGTCTTTTCACAATAGTACCTGGGTTAGGCTACAACAGCTCCATGACCCTGAAAGGGATTCAGCCGTTACAGAAGATAGATGGGTGGACATCAGTTTGCTGGTTTGATATCAGATGGTCAATGAAGCTTTAAAACAACAAATCCATGTTTTTCAAGTGATTAAAAGCGTGCCTTAAGACTCTGATCTAGTGCCATGTCTTCTGTCATTCTGTAACAAATACTACTTTACACTTCTATGCAGAAGATACAGTTTTCCCTCCAGAGACCCAAATATCTCAACTTCAAATGACTTCTAAAGAAAAATAAACGCACCGTTTTAGTCCTGGTTAGACAATATGAAATTATGTTTGACAACAAACTAAAATGAAATTACGACCTCTCTGTCTTACGACCTCCCTTTATTTATATAAACTTATGGTTTGTTGTTGGGTTGAACTCCAGTAAGCTGGATGATTAAAAATATCATAGAACTCTGGAGTTTTTCTGCTACTCCAACATTTTCCAAAGACGCTCCTGCTTTCACTCATTTACTTTTCTGTAAGATAAACTTGCACATGTGTTTTGTTAAAGTACCTAAAACACAAACGGGGGGTTAGAGCTCTCAGACTTAACACAGTGGAACTAATACTGACCAGCTTTGTTATGGCAAGTCTTCTGAGAGTTTGAGGTTCAGCCAGGTTTGTAGTCTGGCAACACCAAAGGACAGCCAGCAATTCAGCAGCAGGAGAAGTGTCATCCCTGGGTTTGCTAACAAATTACACCCTGCACTTGTGGGGAAAGTCGAGCTCTTGGCTGGGAGCGTGCTCTTGGCCAGTGCAAAGGGAGAACTGCTCGAGGAGGCAAAGCTACACCTGTCTCACATTCAGCGGCGTCTCTCTGCTCAGAGCAGAGACAAAAGGCTCGTTGTCAAGGCCATGACAGGAGGGAAGGTTCTCAGCTTACACCAGGGGACTAATATGATGGATTGTCTCCTTCCTAGGATTTTTGCCTTGGCTGTATTTGATCAGGCAGAGTGGATCCAACAAGATTATCCAATTTTGTGTAGTGACCATTCATAAAGCTGCAGGAGGTTCAGAGAGTTGCCACACAACATGTCATCCTCCATTCACCCCCTGCTCTTTCATGTTTGTCTGTCTGGTTATATGATTGACTTTCATTTTGGTTTTTAGGTCATTCTCTAACACTAAAACAGGAAGCTTTGTCAGAACAAGAGAACTACACAGTCAGTGTTCTACTGTTCACATTAGCTCATTTATTATTAGAGGGAAAAAAACCCACATAAAATATTGTGTTCAATGCGAGAGCTCAACTAGAAAATATTACCACTTAGTGGAGCTACACATATTGTGGTCAATAAATGGATTTCTCCTATTCTTTTAAACTGGGACATTAACTGTTGAATCATTGAATGGACTGTTGGAGCCAAATGTAGAAAAACGCAGCTGCAAACAAAATATTAGGCAAAGCTACGTTCAAAACTTTTTACTCTGCAAAAACTAGTTCCATGTGTGTCTCCTGTCTAGTTAAATCCACTTTAATAGACCATGGTGCCGACGCTATGGATGGTGACAGTGGAATCTATCAACAAGAAAAGGGTCCAGGATGTCATCCCAGTTCATCTAAAAGCGATCTTCGGGACTGTACCCCTCCCAGTCCAGTAGATACTGTGAACATCCCCTTTGACAGTGATCAGGAGAGTAAAGAAGCCATGTGGCGGGCCTTGGACTGGCTGATTGGCTGGACTGCCGGGCGGGCGTATCGCCTCCATCAGCCCTATAGTGTGTGTGTGGGTGTGGGGGGGGGTTGCTTCTGCTGCTTCGTCTGGGGTCTTGGTGAGGTTTTTTTCATTTTTTTTACATTCTATCACCCACCTCAGCTTAATATAAACATTCACCTGAGCACAGGTGAATTTTTGCACAAATAGTATACATGACAGATTGAAAAGCTTTAAATATGTTGGTTTTTATGCATGTGTGTGTGAAATGTAGTTGTACTGTGTACATGGCAAGTTTGTATATGAAGACTCTTAGAGCCAACAGGTATGTTTGTTACAACTGAGTGTGTGAACAGGCCCCGCCCATTTTAGACTAACATTCTAACCTGACTGTAATGATTATAAACTTCCATCATCTTGTTGCCTGTTTTATGATTCTACTCCCCTCCCCTGTAATGATTCTCCAATGTCTTTAATCCACCCTTTTAACCCTGTCTTATGTGCCATTACCCCCTCTCTCTAACATCCCTCTCTCTTCTCCGTCTTCTTCTTTTCCGTCTGGTCCAACAAAAAAAAGGATACAAACATAATTAACATACATAAAACTTAGTTTAAATTACAAAAAGGGTTTATACAAGTATACACCTTGTGTGTCAGAAGATTTTGGCCCCAGATTGTAACAGTAAAAGCTGTCTAACACCAAAGGCCCCCAGCTCTTATCTGATTGCTCAACAACTTTGAACGGGACAAGTTAGAAAAAAAAAGAAAAAAAAAAAAAAAAGGAGGGCTTAAGGCGGTATGATACAGGAGTCACTTGCTTGTCAATCTGGAGTGGTCCCATGTATTTCGCACTCAGTTTCTTGCAGGGTAGACTGAAGCCCAGGTCCTAAGGAAGTAGGTTGGGCCCCTCACGACAACGTCTGTCAGCTTGTTCTTGAACTCAATGAATAGCATGTTGAAGCTAGACATGGGTGGCATCCCATGTCTTCTCACAGCGTTGAAAGCAGTTGTCTACGATCGGCAGTTCAGAAGAGTCCCCCACCCAGGGGAAGCACGGGGCCCGCCATACCCGGGAAGTAAACTGAGGACCCCTGTAAGACACAATGTCCTCAGGAAGACTGTAGTGGCGGAAAATGTGGTGTAGCAGGTGCTCAGTGGTCTCCAAAGCTGACGGGAGCTTTGGCAGAGGTATCAGTTGGCAGGACTTGAAAAATGAGTATACCACCATAAGGATAATAGTGCTTTCTTGAGAACGGGACAGATCCGTCACAAAATCCACCGTGATGTGTGACCAGGGCTGGCGAGGAAGGGATAACGATTGGGGCAGGCCAGTGGGGCACTGAAAAGGGACCTTGGTCCCCTGGCAGGTGGAACACCGCGTGAAAAACTGCACCACGTATCCCTGTAGCATGGGCAGCACAGCTGGTGTCTTCACTGGGTTATTATTCACAAGAAGAGTTACATGAACTTCGAAGACCATAGGCAGGTCACTCACTGGCTTGTCGAAGCGACATGGCAGTCGAACTGAACAGGTGCCTTGCAGGTGGCCCGGCTGTCCACAGGAGAGGCATAGATTTTCCCACCGACGTCTCTCCCATTCTGGTGTCACCTGTGTAGAGCCAAGATTCATGGGTTTGTGGTCGAGAGTCAATGGGGGTCGGAGCTGTGCTGGGTCTGACAATAGAGCCCTGCGAGTAGTGATGCGTTGATGTCAGGAACGTATCAGGTGGTTTAAACGTTTAGCCAGTGTGATGAGCACTTCTAAAGCTGTGTGTCCACAGCGAAAAATCTCTTGAGGGTGTCTGCGGTGCAATTGGGCTGCTAAGGTTCTGAACCTTAAAGAATAGGCACCGACTGTGTCCTTTTCCTGGGCGATTTCCATCAGGAGATCTCCAGCATTTTTGCAGTCAGGCGAGTGGTGGTAAACATCGCGGAGCTGCTGTGTGAATGCTGCGTAGGAGTTAAATTGCACCACCCCTCCGACCCACACGGCTGACAACCAACTGAGTGCCTCTCCATAGAGTAGAGGGCACAGGAAGGACACTTTGACTTCCTCAGTGGGATAAAGGTGTGATTGTTACAGCAGGAATAGTTGACACTGCATCAAAAAGCCGTTGCAGAGCTCAGGCTTTCCATTGAACTTGTCGGGCAGCAAAAGCCAGGAACTGCCCATAATGCCAGAAGCGTGACCTGATGGAATCCACAACCGATGGATGTGTCTGGTCCACAGCAGGTGAGGCCGGAGCTGGCTGACTGACTGTGACTGCTCGACTGGTTTGCAGGTGCGCTGTGATGGCCTCTGTGGCTGCGGTGAGTTGCTGGGGATGACATCTATGATCCAATAGCATTGCAGGAAACCTCTGCAGATCGGTAGGACTTCTGCTGGATCTGGGTCTGGTGAAGTCTTCTGTAATGAGCAGGCAGAGTCAGATGGATCCATGTGCAGAGGTTTATCGACAGAGTACATAATGTTTGACTGTACAAGACTTCGCACTGAGAATGGCAGAGTGTGCAGCATAAATAGAAACCAGGTGATTGCAGAGGAAAGACAGGTGTGTGATGACTGAGTGAAACCATCTGGAAAACATCCGGGTATTGCGGGCAGGGCTGATAGGAAACGTAGTATGAGAACCAGAAAGTGGTCAGTATTCAGGTGACAGTTCCGCAGATGGCCAGAGGGAGAGACAGGGGACTGGTTCCTGACAATGGTTGGAAAACCCGTAAATGCAAAGCACTCACTAGTATTGAACCTGCCTGAGTTTAGGACATCAGAAGAGATTGATGGTGATACATACATCCACATGTGGCAATGCCCCACTTTACCTGCTAAATTCTTTCTGTCGGGGGGGGGTGTTGCGATTTTCAGGACTCTCTTTAAAATAAGAAGTATTTCATTGATTCCAATGAAAACCAAACACTCTCAACAGAGTTTTCATGATGTCCTTCTGGGACTGACAGATCCCACTGAAAAACATGTTGAGGGGAGAACATTTCCCTCTTCAGCAGAACCATACCCAGAAAGAACAACCATTTGCTGAGGCGGCTTTAGGTCTGAGAGTTCAGAAAAGACAAACATTTGTTTAGAGCTTAACAATGAAATTTAGTTTTTAAACATACAATTTTACTTAAAAACCGGACATTTGTTGCGTTATGTGCACTGGTCTTGTGATTTTGACAAAGACTTCTCTTTTTATGCTGCAAAGAGACGAGAGTACTGCTGAATTGGGGGTGTGGGTGATGAGTGAGGGCCTCGTGCATTAACTGTCTGAAGCGTTTGTGAATGCTGTTGTTTGTCTGCAGTATACAGCATCTACAGCATGATGCAGAATCAATTTGTTATAGAGGAGCTTCCATTGATGTCAAGCAAAGGCCATTACTGAAACAGCCTCATTTAACCACATATCTCTGATTCTCTCCTCTTCAAAATTTTTTTTGTTCACAAATGAAGCAAATTTTTGTCTGCTTTAGGGATCTTGATTTATATCTTTCACTTTGTTTTTCTAAGGTTCCAACACCGTATAGGTGGGTTTACACCAAAATACAAGAGGTCAGAAAGAGTTTGGACAATGCAGGGACAGTGCTGCGTGGGAGCTTAAAAAGTTCAAACCACAGCAGTTTTAAGCTGCTTTCAAACCCCCCAAGAAAAAATTAACACTACAGTTCGATTAACATGTTCCGTTTCAAGAGTTAAACTCTCTAGTTCCTCATTTTGAACTTTGTTTTCCCCCTGGGACTGTACTTGCCAATTCTTGTAAAATGTACAAGTCTCTATGAACCACACTTAAAGTTTGGTTTTGTTTGCTTTTAGTTTTTTGAAAGTATTTTTCTCCATTTATCTCTTAAGCATCCATAAGAAGACATGGACACTTTCTGTGTAGATGTTTTTAATGCAGTGCTCCCACTCTGCTTTTGTGTTATTGCTTTGGTTTAGAGATCCAGGGTCCAAATGGTCCCTTGAAAATGAGGTGTGCTTAGGTTTAAAGAACCCCTCAAGAATACAGGATGGCCGATGGAACCTGCACTTGCGTTCACGCCAGTAAACCCAGCAATGTTCAGAAGTTTATTCCGAACTGGTGAAGTTTCTTAATATTGTGGTCAAAGAAGACTGGTGATAAAAAAACAACTGAGTTTGGACAAATTTTAGGAAGGGAAGACCATCAGTTTCTAACAGGAATGCAGGATAATATCAGCACAATGTCCTCATGGGCTGATGGGAAATGTCTGCCATTGAGTCTTGCCAGTTTGGTTGTTCTCTGAATGAATTACATTGATGGCTGTGAGCTCATGAGTGAGCCTGACTTTTACATGTCAACCTGTCAGTTTGCCTGCCATTTGGTATCTTCAAGACATGTTGTTGAAAACATGTCTGTGAAGGTGGTAAGTAAGTTGTTTAGGGCCATCTGATCTCTGTACAACCTGTACAAGTGGCTGAAATTAGTTTTCTTTGGATGCTTCCTTAAAATAGGATGAACCAGCGGCAGCTCGGAGGACAACTGCTGGCATTTGAGAAAAGCCTGTCAAGGTGGCTCGGGCGTCTTTATCGGTTGCTTCCTGTACACCTCCTTGAGGTAGTATCCCTTGGCTGGCATGGGAATGCTTTGGTGTGCCCCCAGCGAACTAGAAGAGGGCAAGTTTATTTGTGTAGCACATTTTGCGTACAGAGACAATCCAAAGTGCTTTAGATAAAACATGAAAGAAAGACAGCAAACAAAAAAAATATCAAAAGGTCTGATCATTAAAATCAGATTTAAAGAAAGTTAAAAAGAAGTTCATTTAAAACATGCATAGATAAATAGTGCAGATTTAAACTTTTGAATACAAATGAATCAAATGCAGCTGAGAACAGGTGGGTCTCTAAGCTGGTTTTAAATACAGTGTTTCAGCTGATCTAAGACTTTCTGGAGGTCTGTTCCAGATTAACATGAGAGGTCCACAACCACACTCCAGAAAAGCAAAAGATAGATTGGATGGATGGATGGATGGACAAATGAAGGATGAGAAGAGAGTGTGGTTTAGTGCATATATAAAAACATTGAAAAAACACCAGTGTTGAGCAGATTATTGTTAGTAAAAAATAATTTTCCCAAAAATCTAAAGATAAAAAATCCTAGTTTTTTTTGTTGGTAGTTTGCATCCCAGATGTGTTTTTCCCCCCAAGATAAAGACACATAAATCTGTGTTAACAAAAAAGTCACTGAGACAGCTGTTTCAGAGGAGCATCATTGGGGGATTATGTATAAGCTGTGCCAAATCCTTAAATCACATTTCTTGAGATTTCTTTCTAAGAAAAGCACACGCGCACATGTGTAAAAAGATCCCAATAGCTGCACATTTTAATGACTTTTTGGCTTAAAAATTATTAGTTTACTTCAAATGATTTTTTGGGTGGTTTTTGACTTTTTTTGTTCAGGGTCAGGGCATCCCAGACTCAGAGGAAGAGTTAGGGTTAGGGTTTGGAGGCCTAGGCTAACATATGTAAACCAAAAAGAACATCCCTCTTTCAGCCTTGGAAATATTTATGTAAAATACTTGGGGTAATGACTTAATATAGCTGCACCTAAGATATTTACTGTGTCAGTTGGTAACCATTCCAGTTTTTACAAGTACTACTTAAAGGGGCTATACAGTAAAAAATAAACTTTTTGAGTTTTTAAATGTATTAAATTGTTCATTCCTCACTATAAAAAACCCCAAAGTGGTATTTTGATCCATTCACATATTCCTGAGTATTCCTCTCTAATATTATTACTAGTATTCCTCTGAGAACCAGACCCTCCCAAACAAGTGGTTCTCACAAGCTGACTGGATAAGTGGGAACAGCCCCTTTCAGGAAGAGTCTGCGATGCCAGGACCGCCCCCAGGCTGATACACACCCCCAGTTTCTCTGCAAAGCTAGCTATGATCAGCAAAAAAAAAAAAAAAAAAAAGTAAATTTTCTATGTTTATTAGGAAAAAGGTTCCTCTTCATTTGATCTTTTTGAATTTACCGTTTAATTAATACGGTCTTTCTTTCTTCTTTTTCAAAAAAAAAAAAAAAAACTCTAATGGGTGATTTAGGCAGACGGTCCCTAACCGGCCAGCGCGTGCTGGCAGGGTAGTTGATGCTGGAGTTCGGAAAAACAAGTTGATTTTACATTCCTTATGATAGATGTTTTTTTTTTTTTTTTAACGTTTTATAATTACTATTTCATTTAGATTTTTCTTCGGTTTTAAACTCGGTTAGCGGGTGATTTATTCAGACGGTCCCTGAGCGGCGTGCGCGTGCAGGCTGGGTACTTGATGCTGGAGCGCGGAGCAGCAAGTCTGTCAGTCCCGCTCTGCAGTAACTCAGAGCGGCCGCTTATCAACATCCTCTCGGCGTTCGCAGAGCCGGAACGCTGTGGGACTTCGAGTCCACGGAGAGCGACGCCGCCCTAGCCTCACCCCCGTGGGGGGACTCCGTGGACATCTGCTGCAGCGACTTGTTCCAGAGGGCGGAGCGGGAACCCCGACCGCTGCCGCTTTTCTCCGACCGAGTGGTGATGCAGCAGCGGAGCGCCTGTCAGGTGATGACCTGCTAGCTGTTAGCATACAAGCAAGCTAAACACCCAGTTCCCTAGAAAGCAGTTAGAGCCCGGCGTTTATCTCACCGACGGGCGGCTGAAATATCAGATAAACCAGAAGCAAACACCAGCATAGATTATGTTTCTATTTTAAAACAACTTTCTGTATTTTTCTGAACCCCGGTTTTCTTTTAGCCAGCATTAGCTGGGGAGGTTAGCCGCGTGCTAGCTGGCACTGTGTGTATCGGCTAATCAGCTCACGGAGGCTGGCAGCGTCACGGAATGAAGTGTTCCTGCGTGATGGAAACATCCAGGATGGTTACGAGCATCCCCGAAGACCGAACTCCAGTCAGTACTGAACGACCCATCCAACACTCAGGGGGACCGGTTCGGGTTAACCGCTTGATTGGCATTTATCAATAGCACCTGGAGAATCCAAGTTATGTGGGGAGGACGGGAAAAACACCGAGCTCCGTTAGTAAGCGGGTTCTACCGCGACCGAGCTGGGCTTTCCCGCTGCAGTCCAGCTTCTGCCGAGTAGCAGGTTTTCCACTGAGCAACGATCCAGTCGGTTTGGTTTTTAATACAAGCCATAAATAACAAGAGGCGGACTAGTATTTGAACCTTATTTTTTGTTCGGGTCAATACTGGCCCAACATTTTTTTTTAAAGTTAAAATAAATATAACTGACTTTTTTATTATTAATATTCATTTTAGACTCTGTTAACGGATGAGTTAGTCAGACGGTCCCTAACCGGCTTGCGTACGCAGGGTAATTATACCAGAAAGTAGATTTTTCATTTGTTAGATGGTCATCAAAATTTTCAAATCTTTTTTGATTTACCATTTAATTTTTTATTATTTTTTGTTTTGTTCAAATTCTGTTTGCTGGTGATTTAGTCAGACGATTCCAAACTAGGCCGGTCCATCCAGTCGATCCATCTCATCTTATTTATGACATGAGTTCAAAAGCATAACCGTCTGCATTGTTGCTCCATGCAAAACCAGATCAATGGCAGAAGATGGTTGAAAATCAATATTAAAAAGTCAGAGCTTTATTGCACAATTTTTTGGGGCATTTTGATACTTTCAGCCTCTGTAAATATTTAGTTTTTCTATTAATTTCAGGATGAAGGTTTTTTTTTTCTTTTGCTGGAGTAGAAAAAAAACAATATTTGTGGATTATTTTAACGTTTCAGGAAATTCCGAATAGACAGGCAGGTTTAGTGATTCAGATCTTTCAGGATCAGACTGTCTGTCTGGAAACGGTGATCTAGAGAATGTGAAGGCCATGCTGCCACACAGAGGAGATGATCACAGGGCCAAGTTCTGTATAACAGAAATCATAGATGATTGGACCCCCACCCCCCAATCACTTTTACACACACACACATATGGAGTAGGAGCGAAGACCTGTTTTCATCCCTGGAGATTTTTCTTGCTTGTAATTCTTGTGCTTTGGAATGTCTCTGTTTTCTTTCAGATTCATCATGACCTTTTCCTTGTCTAAAAGTCACTTCATCACCAAGGGATCTCAGAGCGTTTTTGTATCTGGATTTATCAACACAGGGATGAGATAATAGAGTCAACCTGTCTGTACATGTTGCTGCAGAAACTCGTGGCTCCCGTGAACTCACCCCACCCCGAGTTAAGTCCATTTCATTGGTCGAACTATGACAACGCCGACTCTTCTGCCACTGTCGGGCCGCAGGATACCCACTCTGTCGCCGGGCGCCTCGTCCTTCCCTCACCACAGGGCCACATTGAGGCTCTCCGAAAAGTTCATCCTTCTCCTCATTCTCAGTGCCTTCATCACTTTATGCTTCGGGGCCTTCTTTTTCCTCCCGGACAACTCTAAACACAAGCGCTTTGACTTGGGCTTGGAGGACGTGCTCATCCCTCATATTGACTCACCGAGAGAGGGGAAGCATTCTTCAGGACAGATGGTCATACACGGACAAGGACGGCACGATGAGAACAGACACAGGTAAGGGTCAGAAGACACTTCAATCGCTGCTGAATTTCATGACATGGAAACACAAGTGACAGTTCTGCATCATAGCTGGTGTCCTTTGGTGAGCTCAGGTGTTTTTGCCTTTTGTGTCTCCAGTTGTATTGTTTGTGAGAAGAACAAAGATTTTATTCTTGCCTCTTTCTGCTCATATTGCAGTTCTGCAAATGTTCTCTGTGAACCTGATGAGCCAGAACAGACAACCACTCAGAAAATCTCTAAAAACCGCTTCAGAACATTGGAAATCGCTGTCTGTCATCAGATGAATAAAGAAGATCATTGAGTGTTTTTACATGCATCAGCTGGTTTTCCAAAATCAATGATAGTGATTCATATCAGTCTTTACAAAAATCCAGGGACTTTTGTTTTAGACAGCAGTTTCTGTTGATTTTCAATGTGAGCAACACCTGAAATATTGCACAGTCCAGTTACCCTACTTGTTCCCCTTTAAATGAGTTCTACATGTCACTGCATAAACGTTAAACTATTCAATCTATTTCTCTGTACAATTTGATTTTAACCTCATTCAAATGAATGTTTATTCACGTTTTTAAAGTTCCATACACAATTTAAACCAATTTTCATAAAACTAGTGATTTCCCCTTAGCAAATTGAAACTTTGGTAAAATCATGAATTCTTGTTGTAAATAAAAACTGAAAATAGTCTTTCACTAAGATAGTTACTGAAATTAATTCAGTAACTAAGCAAAAAATAAAGAAGGAATCCTGTGGATTTGAAAAAACTCAGTTACGAGTTTGTTTTTTACAGTTTTATTTTTTAAATAACTCACCCTTGTTTAATATTTTATTATTTGAAAACCTTTTTTTTAAACAGCCAAATAAGCTCTTTTTAAATTGAAATGTAGAATTAATAGAAATACTGTCTATAATGAATTGAATTGAGAATTTCGTGGTGATTTTCAGGGTTTAGAGGAGGATTTGTTGGTTTTTGTATTTGTTCTCCTGCGGTTTATAATCCACTGCTGCAAAACTCAAATAGGTTTTTCTCACATATAAGAAAGTGTCAGAAAACCAGAGAGATGGTAGATGGATAAAAATCATTTACTGCTAAGTTTTCCTTTTTTGTATCAGTCTGGTTTTAATGTTTCAACACATTGTTTACCTGTTTTGTTGTTGTAGTTGGTTGTTAGTTTGTGTAAGTTTACTAGTCAGACAGATGGTTTAATGGATTTGGCACACAGAGGAGTTCATGCTTTCCTCAGTAAATGTAAGGTTCCTATAAGTCCACTCCATTACTGACAGTTGCATTAAAATATCTCTAAATGTCTCTTTGCCCTTTTTTCAAATTTCCAATAACCTTTAAACTTTTATTCTTTTCACTTATTTTAAAATCACCACATTTTAAATTCTGAACGCATTTATTATCAAGACAATCTCTAAAGGTAATTTTGTCTTTGTTAACCAAATAGATGGAGCTGATAGTTTCCCACCTGGTTCCTATGGAAACGAGCTGATAGTGTTTCACAGTGCTTTTGGATAGGAGTTTTTGTTAAACAGATAATTGTGTGGTGGTGTATCATGTGGCATTGTTTGATGTAGACTGCATTTAACTCATTTTCCGACCTCTAATGCTGCGATCTGTAAAACCTTCCTATTTAAAGGGGTGCTACCTTCTCATTATGGAATATTAACAGTGATGGAAATAAAGAGCACAAATTACAGGTGTCTGTTAATGAGAATGAAAAGGATGACTGCATTTTTTTCTTTTTGGTTAAAAATAAGTCAAAACATGATGGATAATAACACAGTTTCATATGTGGTGTTCCTGCTGGTTTCATTCTTCAGCGTGTCCTGGGTCTTCCCTGGAGCTCTGTCTCGTGGAAGACCAAGGGTCCCAAGACCCAGGAAAGACTCTTAAAAAATACAAAGCTAGTTCAAAGTATTTGTTCATTAGATTTTTAAAATGTGAGAATACAAAAACAAAATCCATCTTTGTATATGATTCAAGGGAAACAACTGAAGGGTTGTTGATAGCATTTTCTATAAACTTGATGTTGCATAACTTAAGTTTGGTTTTACTTTTTGAAAATGTATTTTTATTGCATCTATATCTCTTAATGTCCCACTCCAACTGTATTTTTTTTACTATTGTAAAATTGTTCCCAGTGGTCTTTTATGATTATTCAGGTTTTAGACCGACTCAAAAAAATGTAAGGACATAGTTTCCTCACATCGGCAGTAGCTCATTAGAAATTTGCCTCTGAATTTGTGGATTTCTCTTCTGCTCACTGTTGTTGAAAGCCTCTGTTTGCGCGCTCCTTATAATGAAAACGTAACATTAGTGGTAAAATAAAAAATGTGAGCAATATCTCAGCCGTCCATCTGTGCAGTTTTGAACCACATGCCAGATTGGACAAGGAAAATGAAGATTTACATGAGAGCAAGAGAAAGAGCAGAATAGTGAGATCCAGGGTTCCACAGTCCCATGAAAATGAGGTGTGCTAGATTCAAAGAATCCCTCAGGAATGCAGACTGGCCGATGGAACCTGCCCTTGTGTTCAGCCCCAGTAAACCCAGCAGTGTTCAGAAGTTCATTCCAAACTGGTGTTCATCCAGGCTGGAGAGTAACATGTCTCAGGATGTACAGTCATCTGACGTCCAGTCCTTGACAGTTCTGAGGGTATTTTTGTCACATGGTCACGGAGTTTTGACAAATTTTAGGAAATAAAGACAATCAATGTCTAACATGAATCTAGGAAAATATCAACACAATATTGTCATAGGCTGATGGGAAAACATCTCCCAATGAGTTATGCCAGTTTGGTTCTCTGAACGAATGGCATTGATGACTGTGAGCTCAAGAGTCCGCCTGACTTTTAGCAGTGTTGACGTGTTGTTGAAAATTCCCTTCTTCATGATGTTTAACTTCTTTTTTTTTTGTTGTTGTCTAACAATAAACTGAACATTTGTGTTTCAGGGGCTTTGAGTGTTGTACACAGGTTTCTATGTTTTTTAAATCACTACATTTTTTTAAGTGCCTACATTGTCTGTGTCACTTTATCACCTTTTGACCTTTCATGTGGAATTTGGTCAGGACTACAGATATAAATGACTTGAAAGTTAAATTGTTGTAAAAGCCCACCTGTACGGATGACAGTTAAAGGTGTAGCCTGGAAGTTTGTCTTTGGAGGAATAGTGTCTGTTGGCTCAGAAACAAGAGTAGGTAGTTTGACTTGACATATCAACACAAGGCGTTTCCTCTGGACAGTTAGACATGCTTGCTTTCCTGCAGTTTGCTGTGTTAATGGTGTCGAAGGTGCTTTTCTTTAATGACATTCATTTGACTTTAAGCATCAGCGGCTGCTGTACAGACGTGCGTTTGAGTCCGTGCGTCAGAGGGAGGCTTGCTCGCCTGTTTGGGATTAGGAACATTTGCCAAGCAAGTCACGGAGAATTTTTATGTAGCGAATAGTGGAAAGTGATGAAAAAGCCCAACCTTTTTGCAGTCCATCTCTCTCTTAATGGATTTTGGTGCTGTGACCGCAAGTAACCCGCTGTTGCCACTTACTGCCTTGCCAGGTATTGTTAGCGTTTGCAGGTCCAAAGCTGAGCTTTTCTGCCGCCAGCCTACAAATCACTAGCACAGCAAAGCAGGTCATATTTAATGCATGGAGCAACATCAAAGTCCAATTATTTATCAGATTAGGTTTGATCTTGGTTATCATTACTCTGTTTGCCTGTCAGCTTCAGTCATACATTTAGGCTGTTGTATGTGCGGTTTTGGAGGTAGAAGCACAGCTGTTGTAAGAAGGGAAGTTTGCTTAACACACATCTCACCATCGCTAGTACTGTGGATTCTTACTCAGGTGGCGATTCGATTCACAAGACAATAGAGTATGGTTGAATGGCTGCTAAATGTATGTATTTTTACTGGATATGTGAAAATTAAAATCATTATTATTTATACATTGATCAAAGTCAATCCAACAGATAAAAAAACACAGATTTAGAATGAAAGAAATAGTATTTGTCACTTTAAACAATGTCACACTCACAGGTTTTTCAGTCAACTTCCTGGTCAAGTTGAGCAGAAAACAAAACGAACATCACTGTTGTTTTGGATTATTTTTAACTACAGTTCAGTAGATCAATGACAATAATGTCTAAATATATTCATAAAGACACAGCAACATGTAAATAAAACCGTAACAAATAGAAAATGCAGTCCTTTCATCAAAACGGACAACAGTGTCTCTAACAGGCGTGTTTTTATAAAATTGACTTTTCATCTTTACGGGAAAAACCCCAAAAAAAACCTCCTTTAGACGACCATTTTGCAGCCATGTTCACGTATGGCCTTTTCTTAGTGTTAGCAGACAATCACATGAAATAATATAATTAGTCACAAGACTTTTAGATTATTTTATATTTTGGAATTAATTAAATTGTTCAAATTATCGACTGTTTAAAAAAAAAAGTTTTTTTCAGAACAAATTTTTGAAACATGAACTTCAATCTAATTTTTTGATCTACAAAACCATTTGAAAGTTTTATTTTGAAAATAAAGCCTTTACTGACATTTAGTTTGGAGATTTGTTTACTTCTGGTGACAGTAGTACATACAGTTTGTTCACCTTTATATACTTAAAATACAGCATTAATCAGAAATTTTAGTGACATTTATATTGCCTGAAGTGTATTATTTTCTACTAAACTCTGCTATACAGTGGGGATTGAAAGCTTGGGCACCCCAGGTATAATGCTATAATATTGTTGTGCATAAAGAACCCACTGAAATATTGAAAAATCAGTTTACCTATGAGACATTATTTTAATCTGAAAATAAAATTAGGCTTTATTTCCATCATTTATTATTTCAAAATAACTGAAAACAAAATAATGGTGTGTACAAAAGTTTGGGCACACTGCAGAGTTAGTACCTTGTACTGCCCCCCCACCCGGCAAGTATCACAGTTTTAAAGGCTTTTTGTTGCCAAGAGTCTCTGAATTCTTGTTTGAGGTCTTCTTTCCAAAAGTCCTCCAGTTCTTTTATGTCTGTTACAAACTGCTCTTTTCAGGTCTATCCATAGATTTTCAATGATGTTGAGGTCAGGTGATTGTGAAGATCACTGCAAAACCTTCAGTTTCTGTCTCTTAATGTAGGACAGTGTGGATTTGGAGGTGTTTTTAGGATCATTATCATTTGTAGAAACCATCCTGATCTCTTCAACTTCAACTTTTTCACAGATGGTATCAAGTTAGTGTCCAAAATTTGCTGACATTTTGTTGAATCAATTCTTCCTTCTACTGGTGAAATGTTTCCTGTGATGCTGGCTGCAATACAAGCCCAAATCATTACTGATCCACCCCCATGCTTAACAGTTGGACAGAGGTTCCTTTCACTAAACTCTGGACCCTTTCTGTTCCAAACGTACCTTTGCTCATTGCAGCCAAAAAGTTCCATTTGAACCTGGTTGGTCCACAGAACTTGTTTCTAAAATGCATCAGACTTGTTTCTATGTTCATTTGTGAACTTCAAATGTTGAGATTTTCTTCTGATGATTCTTCCATGAAGATCATATTTGTACAAATATCTCTTGACAGTAGAACAGTGTAGAACAACTCCAGAGTCTGCAGGTCTTTCTGGAGGGATGCTGCAGTCAAACGTGGGTTTTAACTTGTTTTTCTCACAATCCTGACAGCTGCTCTGTCTGAGATTTTTCTTGGTTTTCCAGATCTTGCTTTAACTTCCACTGTTCCTGTTGACTGACATTTCTTAATGACATTCTGAACAAAGGATATTGGCATCTGAAAACGGTTTGCTGTCTTTTTACAGCCTGCTCCTACTTTGTGAACATCAACTATTTTCAGTTTCATTGTTCTGGACAACAACTGCTGGAAGAACCCATGATGCTGAATGTTGGGTTAAGGTCAGATGACTGATTATTTCAAATCTTTGAGATTGAAATCGTCTGGTCTTTGCAAACCATGAATGTGAATAATCCATGACGCTGTCAGGTCTCATCTTTTCCAAAGGGGGCGGGGCATACTATAAATTCTGCAGGGTGCCCAAACTTTGCATACACCAATATTTTGTTTTCTGTTATTTTGAAAGGTTAAACAATAGAAATAACGCCTTAATTTTTTTTAAATCATAAAAAGATGTCTCATCAGTAATATGATGCCTTTAGGTTATTTTTCAATCTTTCTTTATGTTCATTACACATCGTTTTATCAGCGGTGGCCAAACTTTTGATTCCCACTGTATTTATAAAGATTGCGAATCAGTGATCTAAAACGTTACAAATATTTGATTGATTTTGATTTGATTGATTTCTATAGAGCAGATATCTGAAAATTTGATTACCTGTTACAGCCCAAAATCCTCATAGGTGCTGGGCATCATTTGCCTATTTTATGTCTTTTTGTGGACAAGCAGGCTTTTTTATATTTTCCTTTTTGTTGTGTTGCTTTTTGTTTTTGAAGAAACAAAACCCTCTCTAGATGGTTTTGTAAAAGGAGACATTCAGGGACTTTATAATTGTCAGAGTATTTGTTAAACCTTTTGTTTGATGCTGTTGGACAGACAATATTGTGAAAAAGAAAATTATGTCTGAGTCAATTTGTTTTTTTTGCCACAAAAATGTAGTTTATTAAATACATTCTATCTGCACAAACATAATGTATGCAAAACCAAATGAATCATCAACCTACTTTGAATTGGAACTTTTTTAGTTTGGAAATTCTGCGTGTGTTCTCATTGGAATTGGAGATCTTTTAAATATTTTACTGCAAGTAATTCAAGCAGTTGAGTAAAGCTCACACACATCAGGGAATGCATTTGAAAACCTCCTCACCCTACGTTCCAACAGCATGCATGCAGTCACACTCTGCTACTACTTTTTCTAATGGTACAACTTGATTTTCAAACCGATCACACCATCAGTAGGTTTTAAGTTTGTTTTTGCATTCTGTTTGAAGTCATCGTCCGATGTGTAGGAAAACATGTGTGAACAGTGGGCTCTGTTCATCAGCCCACATTTTACCTGTCTGCTGTCTCTGTTACCAGAAATAATGGGCTCATTTTCAGAACGGAGAGTACAGCCCAGCAGCACTTACCTCTGATGACTGCATGCTCACACACTGATTACTGTGATTCACATTTTTACTTTACGATCTGCAGCATAGGCTCCCACAGCTCATTTGTTACCTTTATGTGCTGCTGTGTCATGTTCTAGATATGTTTTTGTCATAATTGACCTTAATAATTAGGTCATTGGTGCTCCAAACGTTTTAGTGGGAAGTGTAGTTTATGCATAGGTACGGATGGGCAATATAGCAATATAATCCATTAATTTGAATTTTTCGTTTTAGACGATTTATTTTTGGAAGATCGAGATTATTTTTTTTCCCAGCTCTTTGCTTTCTTGGGTTTCCGTGGTTCAGAGTAAAGGCAGCCTGCCCTGTCTGTCTGTCTGTCGCAACAAGCAGACACGAAAACGGCAGCAAGCAGAGGAGTTTCTTCTGTAAGGCTTAGAAAAAAAAAGTTTTCAACAGAATCCGAACAGAAATGGAGGAATAAACCGTCTGGACTCGCAGCAGCAACAGAGTTTAATAAAAAGTGTTAATTTGGAGATGGCGGTGGTGTTGCACACTGATGCGATCATGCTACAACGCTTTACCTTATGCTACCAGGCTGTGCCGCTTTTCTCCAGTTTGTGACCGATTTAATGTCAGAGAAGATTTTCACGAAGCAGATTTTAAGACATGGTGGATAAATACAGCAAACTTAATTCATGGGACATTTATAAAAACGTTATTTTCTAAATACAATAAGAGATGTGGATCCACTTTGAATGAAACTTTATCAATAACATGAGAGCGCTGCATCTTTACGGTCAATGACATAATGACAAGAGTCCTAAACATTATAATGCTTTTAGGCTGTTTTTATTTCATTTAAAAATGAATCAACTGGAGGCAGAACAGAGAAAAGTCTTTTTTATCAATCTGCTCTTCTGTAGTAAATCTGTTCTTGTTTTCTCAGCATGTTTTCATATGAGTTTACAGTTAGATTACATTAAAGATGTGTTAATACTTTTTAGAATTTTTTTAAAGCAATTTCTTTTCCTTAAAAAATTATAAAAAAGAACTTTAATTCTCTTTATATGTCGATGGTTCAGACTAAAGGTGACTGACAGCTTTGCTTACAGGGGGGCCTTTTTAGATGTGCTAAAGAGAAGAAACAACTTATTTGTGATAGAAAACAAAACCCTTCATAACTGTGTGAAAACGCTAAAAGCAGAGAGCAAAGACTGAATAGAAATCTGAGTCACTTAAAACAGTTATAATCTTATGTTTTCATTATGCTGTGATGTTCTCTCTGCATTCAACAAATAATTTTTTAAAATAACACCTAGAGTTTTTCTTCCTAAAATAATGTAATAAAATGTGCCTGACTGGTAGATCTTTTTCCTCTACCAGCTAACTTGACTGGTAAGTCAAAAATAAAATGTTGACCAGCGGTGTTGTGACTTCAAACTTGGAGCATCAAACCTACATGCAGCAAAACCTGCTTGAAGGTCGTAGCTGCCAAAAGTGGGAATACGACAAATATGTTTCAACACCTGGAACAAGCCCTCTGTCGAGTGTGAGAAGTGTTTCTCTTATTGAGATGCTTAAGCTAGTGGTCGCTTACAAAACATCAGCTGCACTGATTTACAAACATGTCTTACAGCTTGGATGTAGGATGGAGAAAAAAATCAATTAAAATCAAATTTTGTGTGAAATAAAAACAGATTAATTTTTTGGTCATATAGCCCAGCCAGATTGTGTAGTTGGCTAAGTGCATTCACAAGGTCAGTTAATAACATCTAGAAACTTTTGTTTTTATAAGGACTCAATGCATCGTAGGTGTTTTATTATAAACCAGACCGTAAAGCCTTGATCATAAAATCATGTCGTACTTTACAGTTCAGTTGAGTGTAATTCTACGTCTTGTAAAAGATACTGTGGTTAAATGTAGACATATTTTCTTGTTTCTCTGTGAGGCAGCTGTGGTGGAGAGGGAAAGCAGTCAACCTCTGACTAAAAGATAGCAGGTTCGGTTCCTGCCTTGCCGTCCTATGTGCCAAGGTGTTCTTGGGCAAGACCCACATTGCTCCTGGTGGTTATAGGTTGGTGCCAGTGCTCAACAGTAGAGCTGATGCTGGCACCGGTGTGTGAATGTGTGTGTGCACGGGTGAATGAGACTGTGACTGTACAGCACATTCAGCCTTAGAAGAAGGGAAAAATAAAATGCAATTGAAGAGTATGCTGTTTAACATTTTGAATAAAAGACTCATCTTTTACTGGTCCAAATTATCCACCTTCACTGCTGGACTGAAAGGTGGCTTGGATGCCTTGTTGTATAGATTTAAAAATGTATATTTGTAAAAATAAATTTACAAATATACATTACAAATTCCTTTATTTTAAAAGAGAAACTGTAGTCAGTCAAAGAAACTTGACTGTTTGCTATGAATTTTAAATCTTTAGAAGAGCAGCCATGTCCAGCAGAATGTAATGAGTCACATCAGAGTTAAGTTTCTGTTTATTAGAAAGGAACATTTATGTTCAAAACCTCTTTGTCTTACCCACGCTTGCTAAAAGCTTCAGGCAAATCCTGATTGCTGTTGACCCAAATAACTTGATCAGGTCTCCCCCAGTGGTTAGCTTAGGAGATTGAGCGATTATTTGTTGGAATAGGCTGAGGCTGGATTCTAACCTCTGACCCCACAGAAGAAATGAAAGGGGGAGAGTTCTGAGGGGACCCACCCCCACCCCATATAGTAAAAAGGGTGGTTTTGATGGGCAGATCAAAAGTACAGTTACAGTAATTACTCAAATATGGCACTACAGTGTTTGGGGTCGTGGGGCTGTCAGAGTCTAAGGTGAGGTAAACCCTGGACAGGTTACCAGCTTGTTGTGGGGCCACACACACACCTACACACTTGCACAAACATGCATACACACACCCGGGGATAATTTTGAATAATCAATCAACCTGTGAAGCATATTTTTGGACTGTGGGAGGAAACGGGAGTTCCCGGAGAAAACCCAGATTATGAGAGACCAGGTTTATCTCTACTGATGAGTTTTACAAAAAACATCAGTAAACACGTTTCCATGTTTGGGTTTTTAAGGCTATTCAAAGATTTTCCTGGTGTATGGATGTCTGTCCTGTGGAAAAAAAAAAACTGCGTGTGCTCAGTGAGGGGGGCGGAGGGGACAAAACAAAGACAAATCGTATTTAAAACAAACGTCGAATGTAAAACTAAATGTTGTATTCATATTTTTCTGAAATAGTTGTGCACAAAGTAATCATTTGTGCACAAATTATGACAATTATTACAAACACGGGTGTGTTTCTGTTCCAGGCTTTCAGTATTTGTTGCTAGTTGTGTTTGGAGTAGACACTGCTCTGGAGGGAGGCCGTTCGGTGGTACGTGAAACTGTGTTTTGCTGATTATTGGAGTAAAGCTACAGAACATGATTCCCTTCTTGTTATAGGTGTTTCTGCACACTGGGGCCATGTCTGAGTTCCATCACCACTCACTAGTTGGTGCACTATAGAGTGCATTCACCATTTACAATTCCAAAATAAATACAATGCCCAGAATTCTCAAAAGAAACCAGTGAATAGCGATGCTCACTAGATCAGGGAAAGATATACCACAATGCATTGCGTTTGAACAATTTTTGTGAAATATGTATTCTCTTAGGTGAAACAGCCTTTGGTTCGTCCTTGGTAAATGGTTAACTTTCATTTTGAACATGATATGAATTATTTTGAAATTAATCAGGTCTCCAAATTTCCAAATTTTTATTCGGTGATTATTCTTATTGGCTTTTTTAAGAATAAGAAAAACAAATGTTGCTGTTGTTTTGTATGTGTTTTACAATACCTTAATGCAATAGAACATGTATGGACGGTGAAAAGAACAATAAAGAGTTGCACTGATTAAAAAACTGTTTAACTTTGTGAAGGACAGTTATTGATTTAGATTTAAAACTAGAGTATCATTCAAAACATAAATGTATGTCATTGTATGATGGGACACAGCCATAATTTCATCAAAATAAATCAGAACATTAATATAACAGTTAAATGCCAAAAGGTCCCACTCCAATTATCTTTTGATCTACTTTCAAATTGTTACCAGTGGTCTTTTAATGATGATTATACAATTTTTAGCCGAAATAAAAAAAAAAAACCCTGTGTCATTTTCCATAACAATTTTTTTGCAGAGCGACAGTAGTTCATCAGAAACTCGCCACTGAGTTGTGAAAGTAAGCCTCCGCTGATGTCCCATCATCCTTTTGACATTCTGTCCTGCTCGTTTGCATCCCCTCACAAGCCCGAAGCTAACGTAAGAAGTGCAACAAAAATGGTGAGCAATATTGGAGCTATAGAGCCACACCGTTTTGAGCCAGATACCATTTCATTTTTTAGCATCTTTTTATTTGCTAATTGATCAGAATGGAGTAGCGCATTAAGGCTTTGCCCTCCCATCTCAGTTTCTACATCACAGCAGAGAACTTTTTTAATTTCATCTGCTCGTGATGTACAACGATTTGAATAAAGAAAATTCTTTTATATATCTCCTCCAATATTAGAAAAATGCAACATCAACCTGTTAAAAACACAGAAAACACTATTTTCATTGGATTGGGTCCTTATTAGTGCTGGAGCTTGTTTATTTTAAAGAGAATGTTAAAAGAAGAACAAAAACAAATCCAGCTATATAGGCTCTTGATTATCCAAAAAATGAACATGTGGACACATTTACAGCTGGCATGGCAAAGAGAGAACAGCATAGTGTTTAGTCTCAGGCGAAGAGTGACCAAGCTCGCCTGCAAAACCTCTCACCAAATCACGTCACTTCTTTCCGAACGCTGAAACTGAAACACAATGACTTCCTGCCAGGTGAGGCAACTGGATCAAAGCAGCATCTCTCAACATCAAATAAAGCCTGGCTCTCAGCTTTTCAGGCCTTGAATTTCAAATAAACTTTTCTGAAATTACTGGTGAAGAAATGTAATATCAGCAGTGACTGTTACCAAACAAGATCTGTCAATCAAACCTCTGGGAGCTGTCGACCAGAAAGAGTCCTGTTTGAACAAATCTGTTTTCTTGTGTCATGACATTGAGCGGGAGAGTTTTCTTTGTTTATATAAACACTACTGGAAATAAGTGTATTATACCATATAATGTTAAATAATACCATTAGCATATTATGTAACAGGTGACAAACTTCATTCTTGCAACAGAAGAAATCAGCTTCACTTGTAATTCTATTTTTAAGAAATCTTTACTTCATTTTTTTTCCTCAAATCTAGAATGACTAAATAAGAAGTGATGCTAAAACTTGATGTTTAAAAATTGAACTTTCTTCAGCATTAAAAATGAATGACAGTAAAAGAGGCTATAGTCAGACTAAACTAACTTCCTGAGATATGGAGGACTTTAGCAAGAGGTGGCAAAATTGCTGCTTCATTGTTCTTAATATTTGGGGATTTCCTGTTTTGCTCTGCATATACTCTGCTTTAGGAAACCAGATGTAAACAGGACAGTCGCTTGTCCTGGAGATTCTTCTCTGCTTGAGGTCATTGAACAAACCTTCATGCTTATGTGTTTGTTTGTGCTGGAACATCAACTCTAGGGCTAGGTGGTATTGATTTTTTTAGATCATGAAATTGTTTTTTTCATATCAGGCGATAACTATATATGTCACAAAATAAACTAAATAATTATATTTGTTTAATTTGGATGGTCTGTGGCTCGTAAGATAAATTTGTAATTATCAGCAGGTTGTTTATATGTAAATATTTACTTCCTATAATACTGTAAACATAACAGATGCACTCAAAGACCATGATGAAACAGTTTATTTTGAAAAAATTACACATGGATTGTCACTTTCATTTCGAGGCGCTAATGCCAACTAGCATGAAAGAAATATCTCAACTAACGCTGTCTTTATCTTCATAACCTGTTAGTTGTATTTTAATTACTCCACAGCAGAGTGTTTCTAAATATTTGTCAATGTAGTTTTCAGTGTCAGGTAAAAGCAGTCTGACAGGTGACAGTTGGAGCATTCTGCTACCTCTCCATGAAGAAGGCAGAGGCACCTTTTCAGCTGACAGTAAAACCAGTAGTCTAAAAGTTACTTCAAAGGTCAGTTAAATGTTCAAAGTGTTCTAACATTGCTACGTTTCTTCTCAAGAAGTCATATGATCATACAGTAGATGGTAGTATTTTGTGAGTACAGTTGGCTTGGTGTTTCAGGAAGGCAGACATTGTCTTTTTATTATAGAATGTCAGAAATAACGAAAATTAGACAATACCAGGAAAAGTACACTGAGATTTTCTTAGCCTGTGTATGTAGACGACCACAACCAGAAGTAAAAGAGCAGTCTTATTTTAAACCTGAAATACGTCACACAGCTACATGCATAGAGTCCATTGTTCTGTGGTCTTTATAAAGACTTAACATTACTGTCTTGAACTTTGTGCCATAAATTCTAATATCCTGAGCTTTGGTTATTCCTTATCTTGTCTCACATGAGAAGAAATGGGGCAAAGATTGTATTACTACTAGTTATTCCTTATACTAACTCATTTGGAAATGCATGGTTGCATGGTTTGTGTTTTCTTGCAGGGAGCCACACAGTGCACAGAACTTTACCTCAAGGGATCCCTTTTCACATGTGTGAAGAGCTTGTTGACTTGAATCAGCCATGCAATCTATCATGAATAAATCAGTTGTTGAACTTGTTAAGACTTGAGCTGCAGACGGAGAGCTCCTCTCCAGCTGTGAGTGAGTGCGTGTGGGCGTGTGCATATGTTGCTACAGAAACATGGTATCGATCGTGTTCTGTCGTCCCCAGAGCCATGTTTCCTCCCTGTTATAAAACCCCAAACTGAACACCACTTGGAAGCTGAGAAGTGGTAGAAAAAGCTGATAGTTGTGGAGCAGCAAATTTGAGTACATTTTTGGTTTGATGCTAATTTGTGATCTTGACAGTGTAGGGAGGTTAACACTGGGAACAGATCGAAAAATGACAAGTCCAACACTTCCTTTGTTTCCCTAAAACATTGATCACGGACACAAAAATAAATGTAATTATGCAGAATAGAAAAAAGTCATGAGTTTACACTGGGTTAAGCTTTGTTGGAGGTATTTTAAGGCAGAAAAGATGTTAAACTGTAGTTTTACAGTTTAACATCTTCATGATGAAGAAACAGACCCACACAACAGGAAATGGAATTTGGAATTCTGAGCCAACAGGTGTATTGTGAGTTGTTTTTTTGCAGTTTAAGTCTCTGTAATGCCTAAGGATTACACTGAGACCCACAGATCTGGGCCATTTACATGGACATTATACGCTATCTTGAGTCCTATGGTCCCCAACTTTTCTCGAGATGACAACCGCATATGTCACTTAAATCATGTTATCACTTAAATCATGTTAAATCACTATTATTATGGCCACACCCCTATTTTAAGTGTTATTTCTATCTCGTACGTGATGAAGTTCAGATAAATCCATCCCTCATTTTTTTAGAACATTAATTCTAAACAAAGAAGTGTAAAAAAGGGGTTCAGTTACAGCATATGTATCTTTACTTCTGCTGTAAAGTTGATTGACATTTATAGGACTGAGGGAAGAAGGGAAGGTCCTTCTTGCCGGCCAATTTAAACACTTGTACAGATACCTGTTTGATTCATTAATGTTAAACTCTGCTGCTCTATTCCCGTGTTCCACTGCGTGACTGATCGCCTTGAGTTTAAACTCTGCGTTGTAAGCGTGTCTCTTAATAGGAGCAATTTCAGGTTCTTACACAAACACACAAATGGAAATGAAACGCAGTTTTATTTTAAACCCAGCATGCACTGCGCTCAACTTCTTCTACGGGGGAAGATGGAGTCAGTGGCTGCTTAACGTAGTTGCGAGACCTGTAGCGGCTCAATATTGACCCATATATAAGGCGCACCGGATTATAAGGCGCATGGTCAGCTTTTGAAAAAATTGAAGGCTCTTAGGTGCGCCTTATAGTGCGGAAAATACGGTAATTTACTTATTTTTTTTAAGAGTACTTCACTGCAGAAAATGTGTTTTGAAAAAACAATGCAGGCTTTTTAACTTTGGCTAAAGATTGCATAATCATAATTAAAACACTACTACGAATGATTTTACAAAATAAAAAATGTAGTTGGAGTGGAACTTTAACCTGATCAAAACATACAAATAAAGTAACAAAAAAAGTTGCCGTTTTGTCTTCCTCTTTTGCTAGAGACCTCCACACTGAACAACAACATTTCACATCACCAAGTTAATGCAACACTTTTGTAATGAATGTCTGCCTATGCTGTTGAATTACAGACATAATTGACAGCCTTGGAGAGCCACTTGTCCACCTGTCAGGTATCATCCACCATGGCATGAAGTAATGCGTGAAACAAACACCATTTGACTGAAATGGACACGAGGAGTCCAGTTTGTGTGTTCTGATGTGCGCGCAATTGTTTCCTTAGCCAGTGATCAGTGGGGATATTGTCATTGTTTGTAACATGCTTTATTTTATTACTCTTCCCATATTGAATGCATAAAAACAATGAGTGCAAGACTCTGATTAGGGTTAAAAAGATTAATGTCAAAATATACAGAGAGGATCAAAAGTTTGGGCACCACATGTAAAATGTTATTGTGCATAAAGAACACAAGAAAATATTGAAAAATCTCCTTAAGGCATATGTTTACAGATGAGACAATCTTTTAATATGTCAAAAAATAAG
This sequence comes from Oryzias woworae, assembly GCA_016861445.1. NCBI lineage: Eukaryota > Metazoa > Chordata > Actinopteri > Beloniformes > Adrianichthyidae > Oryzias > Oryzias woworae. The sequence continues at coordinate 2,968,638 of BOLG01000197.1, forward strand.
GCTTTATTTCCATCATTTACCCTTTCAAAATAACAGAAAACAAAATAAGTGGCATGTACAAAGGTTTTGTCACCCTGCAGAATTTATAGTATGCCCCGCCCCCTTTGGAAAAGCTGAAACCTGACAGTCACCACAATCATTGTTTGTAAAGACCGGGTGATTTCAATCTCAAAGATTTGAAATAATCAGTCATCTGACCTTAACCCAACATTCAGCATCATGGGTTCTTCCAGCAGTTGTCCAGAACAATGAAACTGAAAATAGTTGATGATCACAAAGCAGGAGCAGGCTGTAAAACGATAGCAAACCGTTGACAGATGCCAATATTCTCTGTTCAGAATGTCATTAGAAATGACCATCAACATAAACAGTGGAAGATAAAACAAGATCTGGAAAACCAAGAAAAATCTCAGACAGAGCAGCTGTCAGGATTGTGAGAAAAGCAAGTTAAAACCCACGTTTGACTGCAGCATCCCTCCAGAAAGACCTGCAGACTCTGGAGTGGTTCTACACTGTTCTACTGTCAAGAGATACTTGTACAAATATGATCTTCAAGAATTCAGAGACTCTTGGCTACAAAAAGCCTTTAAAGCTGTGATACTTGCCAGGTGGGGGGGCAGTACAAGGAACCTACTCTGCAGGGTGTCTAAACTTTTGCACACACCATTATTTTGTTTTCAGTTATTTTAAAAGGGTAAATGATGGAAATAAAGCAATTTTTTTACATATTAAAAGAATGTCTCAATTGTAAACTGATGCCTTAAGGAGATTTTTCAATCTTTCCTTGGGTTCTTTATGCACAATAATATGACATTTTACTTGGGGGGGGCCAAACTTTTGATACCCACTGTATAAGGAAAAAAAATTCTATCAATTTACAAATTAATTTTCCTTTAAATTAATTCCGGAATTTTTTCAAGGAAAAGCAAAAAATACAAATTGCTTTCAGTTTGTTTTATGATGTAAGAGTTTCGAAATATATTTATAAAAATTTCACTTTGAAATTGTTAAGTGATTTGTTTTTGGGGTTGTTCCCTGACCTAGGATTGATTATATCATTGTTCCGGTCAGACATTTTCTTGGACTGTCGTGTTGTGCAGGACCATGGATGTTAGCATTGCAGACACCAGTGACCCTCCTGGGGGTAGATGTTCAAAATTGTGGCAGTTAAACCTAACTGGACACTTGTATGAAGAACAGACAGCTGGATGCTGTCACCATAGATTTGTCTCTTACTGATATGTTGTCTGTTTAGTGAATAAAATTCTATGTTTGATGCATCAAAAAAAGTCAGTGCGTACACTTGCACATGCACGTATGATGTGTACATTTGTTGTTACAAAATATGTTTTCTGTCAATTAAAGTCAGACATGCTGGTAGTGATCATGAATATTTATGAGGTGTTTCCAGGGTGATGTTGTGTAACTTGGAGCTGTTTATTTTGGTCTCAGTTGGTGCAGCATCCGGTGTCATGATGGAATTATAAAATGGATGCTCATTGTTTTGTTTGACAAAGAATTAGGGTAAAGTGTCTCATTTGTCTTAAAGCTAAAGCTTTCTTTCGTCTTCAGTTTCTTTGTCCTGCATGTCTGTACTCCCCCTGGCATTGAAGTAGCTGTAACGTGGCGTCATGCCTCTATGCCCCTATAGTAGTTTGGCAGTGACAGCGAGCAGGTCTTTGTTTTCATTAGCTTGATTGGATGCATTTGTGATGGAAGCTGCCGGGTCTGGTTTACCGGTTTCACTTCCCGTAAGGACGGTACTTTTTTAATGCGGTCTTGCTCTTCATGACTCTGCGGTTTTGGAAGATGGGTTTTTGGGTGTTAAATACTTGTGAAAATGAGAGCTAATATATTTTTGAAATCTTTTTGTTTCCGAAGTGGAGTGTCCCTGGAGGACAGAAATCTACAGCTCTTCCATCTTCCAGCTTGACATTGAAGTTGCTCCTTAAACCCTTTAACATTCACAACTTTAGCGTCAGTGTTGACGATCTCTTGACTCCTGGACCTCCTCAACTGTTTACACTATTTCAGTTATTCCAGGGGATTCTGATGCTGACAAAAGCAGCCTTAATGCCGACATGAAAAGCCCCTTTTCTTCTCGTCAGAATCAGCGGATTCCCGTTGATCATATAAACCCCATGTCAAAGTCAAGGCCCGTGGGCCGCATCCGGCCCGCAGAGTAGTTATAGCCAGCCCTCCAGACCTAATATGTAATTGATGAGAATGACCCAATGACATGTCACGCTGATGTCATATTTTGGCAATATTAGATTAAGAAGATTGAGAGATCAGTTATCATAAACTCTGGTCACATTATCCTCATACTCTGGATCTTCATCATCCTCTCCCTCCTTCTCACTCATGGTGCAGAAAGAAATAAACATAACAGGAGTAAATTACTAAAGGCAAAACAGAATAAAATGGACAACAAAACGGATAGATAAAAACCCACATTAAAACCCCAATTCGCCCAGACAGACAAAATAAATAGGATCCCAGGATTCCTCGCACGGCCAGATCGCACAAGCCACTGTGTGTTTGTGACCTTCACTATATTAGATACAAATCCCATCATGCAGTGCGTGAGCTGACTTGCCGAAAACTACTGTTGTCAGAAAAGGCGGTTTCCCGGCAAATTGGATGGTTGAGATTCTAAATTTGCGGGCAAAAATAGCTTTGAGCTGGTAGAAATAATTTGGGAGGGTTTGGGTTCCGTTCGGTTCCTTATGGAAACACTTCTCAAGAGGGACCTGCTGCGGTCAGGAGAGCCATGTAAGCCAGAGACTCACCTGTAAACTATCCTTGCCATAAAAATGACTCCTGTTCTCTAAATGTCATTTATATAAATGAATTTCAATCATTTTTAGCTTTAAAATTGCTGTATTTTGCGTGCAAAATGTAAAAATTGGCTTTTACCATCCTGTTACAGGGCTAAACATATTTGACTACAGTTTAACTCTCCACGTTACGTGACTAAAAACTATCAACCGATGACTTTGCAGATGTTCCTTTTTTACTCAAATGTTCACAGACCTGTACAAACCAGTAGCTTCTTCATTAAGGCCGTTTTGCAATTGAAGATGTTCGATTCAGTTTGTAATGCTGCTGTAATACTGCTGCACTTGCTCCACAACTCTGAATTTTAATTTCTACCACGACGTTTAAAAGGGTGCGGTTGTTCCAACTCTCAGACATGGGTAGAAGGAGAAAGAGCTGCACAGCTCTGGAGAAGACGTGCTGGATAAAGACAGCCCTTCAGAAACCTGCCTTTAGTACACGAATCTAATACATATACCAATCAGTGGTAACTTTAGATTTATTTTGGACAGTTATAAGAATGACTTTACATTCAGCAAAACTGTTTAAAAGATTAAGTTTGATTAAAATTTCCTTTTTTTTACATTAGTCTAGCATTTCCACACATTTGACCCTTTAACAGAATTTAAAGAATCATTTATTTGATGCTAAACAGCTTTATTGTTCTTTTCTAGTTTTTTTTTGTTGTTCACACAATTCAATGCTTATTCTATTTTAGTAAGCATGAATGCCCTTTCAGGGCACAAAATCATAGCGGTCCTGATTCTTGCGTTACCTTGCCTCAAAGCCCCCTGCAAGGTCTTCTTGGAGATAAGGAAGAAGAGGTGAAGCCAAGTAATGAATTAGGATTGACTTTTGTTAGAAGTAATTACTGGAACTAATTACCGATGAGGTTGTTGACATCCTCTGCCTTTCCTTGTTGGTTGGATTTGTAGCAAGAATGTTTTCATGGAGCAGCAGTTTTTATTTCCAACAAGGTTCCTTTAAATGTCCTTGAGAAGCGCAGCCAGTCATTTTAATCACTTCAGTGTGGTGATGAGCAGCTGTAAATACTGTTCAGCTAAGAGGAACGAGTGCCTCTCTGTCTGCATTGATGTCTTAAGTTGTGCCAACTGGAGAAAGCCAGATGATACATTATTGTCTAATCAGACTATTTTTGTCTCTGTCCGTTAGGGGCTGAGGGTTTTTCGTTTTAAAAATCACTGATGTGCACATTACACATCAGAAGCAGACATCACATTCACTTGTATAACAGGATGGAAGACCACAAAGTATAGATTCTAAATCACCAAGAACATTCAAGTACTCACATTTTGCATGAAATGCATCAGTGTGGCCTTTTTACATGCACACCAAAAAGCTAAATATGGGATTTCTTGATTTATTTGTTTTTTAATAATCCATTATCCTTTACTATATAATGGCACTTCTCTCATAACAATAGGTTATATTAATATGTGTAGATTTCTTCCCTAATACTGTTATTTTATATGAACGTTCCACTAAATAAATGAGAAAATGAACTAAAATATGTAGAATGAGTTTTTTCTGATGATCACTCTTTTAATGTTTATTTGCAAATATCTTAATACTTCTAGTTATCTGATATTATGTGCTTGTAATGGGTCTAAGTGTTGTTAACACAGTTTTTGCTTGGTTTTGTTTGCTTCTTTCTGTAAATTTAAATTGCAGAAAAGCGAAACATACCTGTTGGACATGAAAGCGTAATTTGTGATATTTTTAGCATGATATTTCTAGCAAACAGCTGTAGATCTGTTTGCTCGGTGAGGGGGAGTTTATTTCAGGGTACGCTGTAGAATTTCAAGTTGTAAATTCATCCATCAAGGCATCCAGCCAGCCAGCCATCCAGCCGACCAGCCATCCAGCCGGTCAGTCACATTTGCAGTTTCAAACACAGATATCCATCTCGCAGATTTTTCTCATCTCGTGCAGGCCTCATTTATACCATGGTCAGGGTGAACACTTGATTCTGATTGACTGCAGGTTGTCCATTAAAAAGTGATAATAGACTTCTAATAAAGAAGTTCTGGTCTGAATGTTCTGAATGTTCAAAATTTCTGCGCTGACCTTGATGCCACTTAGTAACCTGAACAACAGACACTTGGAACATAATTTTATATCTACCCTTCTGTCTTGCTTACTTTATAACTTGATACACGTTTGTAAATATTTTTGTTATTCGCTTATAAATGATCAGAATTAATGGTAGATATTTCTTGAAATAAGCGATCTAGGAAACTACTCAGACTTTGTTTCTTTTGCCTTATCCAGTGGTCAAAAAACGAGCAGTAAGAGGTGAATTTTCCCTCTGAAATGATGCTTTGTCCCTTAGCGTGATGTTCACCATATATACCACTTTCCTCTGCTGCAGAGCCGGAGGCAGGTTCTGTAGCAATTACCAGTGTGTGTCAAAAAGTTAGCTTCTTCCGAAAAAAATGTAAATGTTAAAAAATAACAAGATTTAAGTAGTAAAAATAATTTAATATTTTTTTCTTTTTGAAGTGACGATGTCTCTGTGTTGGACATTATCCTTTACTTATATGACTGGAGTGTCATACTTCATTGATTCTTTTATATTCTAATCTTTTCTTCGAAAACAGAGAAACAAAGTCTTGCACTCTCTGTAAAGTCTTGTATTGAATCCTTGCAGGAATTCCAAAAGGCAGAACTAAAATCTCCCAATACAGTAGAAAAGTGGTGCAGCTTTGACCTTTTCCTCCATTCAGTCCAGTATGATGGAGACCTGGCTTTACCTGGTTTACTCCAGTATGGTCTGGTTCAGCCATGACTCTGAACACAAATTCTTCAAGAATGTATTCAATACTTGAACAAAAAGGAAAGCGGAAGATGCTGAAAACAAAAAATATCAAAATCTAAACATTTCAAACATTTCGTTCGTAGGTAAAGCAACCAAACAAGAACAGGTTGAACTTCATTTAAAAAAAACTCCTTGTTAGTAAGTTTTCTTTAATAGGTTGTTATCAAATACAAGTTTTTATTTTACTTTTCTAAACATGATATTTTTAGACTTGCTAAAGACGAAATTAACAGTTTTTAGGGTTAATGTTGTTAGAGTTTTATTCTGTTTTCCAGATCTGGAGTCTCAGTCTGCAGTTAGTGTGATAGTTATCAAAAAAGTTTTGTTTTACTCTTTCGGTTACAGGCTTTTACTACAAGAACCAGCTGATGCTAACATGTTTTACATAAACTGCAGAAAGGCTACAGCTGAGTCTACATGTGTCTCTGCAGGGCATTATAAAACAAACGTGCACGTTTGTTCTCAAATAACAAGCTGTGTGTTCTGTGTTCCTGTTATCTACAGCCTTTTGCATTTTTGGTGTTACCTCGTGGCGCACAGATGTTCTTTGATCTGAGGATTTTTCATAGAAGCTGTTATTGAAATAAACTCCCTATAGACTTCAGTATGAAGTGTGAATAGAATTTTAGTTTGCTTTATATGTTGTGTTTCAGTTTTAAACTAATATGGCATTGACTGAAATACCAAAAGTGAATCTCTTTAGAAATCTGCTTTGAATGCTTCAGTATTTTGGGTTCTCACCAAAGGAATCCTTTTACATTTTCACTCTGACAAACAGGAGAAAGGCACATTTCTTTAACTTTAACTCGCCTATCCTTAAAAACCTCAGACCTTCACGTTTTTTCCTATCAGCGTCTAAAAATCTCAGGGCAGTTTCACACAGCTCTTGAAATGTGTTTTTGTGATGATTCCAGGAGAGTGTTCATGTCCTGAAGGGTCAAAAATGTGTCCTTACTCAGTTTCTTTTTTGATATAATCCCCCAAACATGTTTATCCACTGTGCCTCCAGCAAATTTTAAACGGTGCGTCTTTTTCCAGGGAGGAAGTAGCAAGTCTGCGAGATAAGATCCGTGCAGACCACGAGCGAGCGCTGCAAGAGGCAAAGGAGAAGCTGCGGAAGTCGCGTGAGGAGCTGCAGGCTGAAATTCAGACGGAGAAGACAAAAGTGATGGAGGACTTGAAGAAGAAGGATCCAGGGCCCAAGCCCTTGCCACCTGTCCCCATGCCTAAGGTGGTTGGTGTCAGTGATGGAGAGCCACCCGAGCCTGATGCCAAAGAGAAACGGGACAAGATTAGAGAGGTGAGGAAAACTACCCCTCTACTTTCCTTGCTTAGCTGATACTTAGATTGTATTCAACTGTGTTTAATCCTGCTGTAATGTTCTGTGCTGGTTTAAAAAAAAAAAGGTCTGAATCTGCCAGTTCTGTTGAGATGCTAATTTCAGGCTACTGTGAGCAACTCCGTAATTTGTACTTTTTCCTACAACTTTTAGCTTTCCATAGCTTCCATTCTTAATGTTTTTAAATGATCCTGCCATCTGCATTGAGCTGAAAGCAGCTGAAGCCAAACATCTAATGAAGTGGTGGAGAACATGAAGGTCTGCTGCAGCAAGACAGGAGTTCTAGCCAGTAAAAGGGACCCAAGCGGGACAGAAAAGCTGAAATGGTATTTACAGGGAGCAGAAATGGAGAAGATGGAGGTTTTTTAGTATTTAGGGTCAACAGTCCAGAGCTACAGAGAATGAATACATGTTGAACCAACTGGAGGAAGGTGTAAGGTGTGATTCTGCAAAACTGAACTCCAAAGGTGTACAAGATGGTGGGGTCAGCAATGTTCACTGGCTATGAGTGAAAAGACTGAAGGAAGAGCTGTAGGAAAGAAGTAAACATCCTCTACAGGGGAGACCAGGTATGATATGAAATGAGAAAATCAGGAGAACAGCTGATGTCTGATGTTTTAGAAAAAAGCCAGAGAAGCAGATTGAGATGGTTAATACACGTTCAGAGGAAGAACAAGGGAGCAGTCCTGGAGGAAGACCAATGCAGAGGTTTATGGATGCAGCGAAGGACCTGACATTGGTGTAGACCAGTGAGGCGGTTACAGAAGATGGAGAGTAAATGAAAGTGGAATATTTTTTACAATGACAGCTGAAGGGAGCAGCTGAAAAGTAAAGAACAGAGAATTATTTTACTTTTTATTTTTGCTAAAGCTTGGGTAGGATGGCAAATCTAACCTTTCATCTGATCATTCCCTCTGAAAGAGAAGAGCTACTTGGTTTAGTGACACATTGGGATGTTTTTAAACATCCATTACCCTCCATCAGATCTGCTCTCATTAAATCTTTAGAGGGCCGTCCAGGAGAAGAGTAGCTGGTGCAGTTTGTGCCCGGTGTGTGCCAGAAAGAGGGTCAATGTGTGCTTTACTGTACTATACGTTTGAACATTTCTCTGCTGTCTGTCTTGGTGCCAGCTCTCATTGAACTCAACAGCCAGCCAGACAGATCGTACACGAGCAGAATGCAGATGGTGCTATCTGGTCACTCTCCCTGCAGACATCCATCCAGTTCCAGCTTTTCTCCCTTTTTGCTCCACTCCTCCTTTCCCTCCCCTCAGCAAGTTGGCTTGCATAATTGCCTCATATCCACTCTAATGAACAACACTTGGTGTCAGAACACTTTCTGTGCATTGGTCCAAACCTGCATTGGTCTGTAACCCTCCTTAAATTCCCTTCATAATTACCTTTTGGGGAGAAAGCCCCCGTCCCCCAAAAGAAGCACGAGGATTTAGCTGCTGCTGCAGCATGCCCTCCTCTTTCTAATCTAAATTGTCTCTGGAATAAAGAAGAAATGGTAATCAGTAGGTTCCTGCAGCTGTAAGACCAGAGCTTGGCTCCTGTTTCATGCTCAGGTTACATGTTGCCATGTGACTGCAGCTTAATGTGGAGTTTTGAGTCAGGTTCAGCATCTGTTCTTGGAATCATGTACTTGTCTTGTAAGCTAACAAAAACAATTCAAGCAAGGGAGGCCATTAGCTGTTGTCACCTTACTTCAAATATGTTTTCTCTTTACCTGCAGGTCTACAGTAATGAACTGCTGGTGTAAAGTGAAAATTCACGCAGTTCTGTCAATTTGCTTCTTAAATGTTGGTAAAATGCCTCAAAAATTGAGTTTCTATGTTTGAGAAGATGGAGAAATAATGGTAAAATTCAAAGTGGAGTGCGGAAAATGGCTGCTGTTTTGAGAAAAGAAGCCATGCTTTTTCAGGCAGCTTTTTTCAAGCTTTGATTTTAATCAGCACGTTTTGTGGAACTGCAAAATATTCGGCGTATGCAACCATTTTAACCATGACAGTTGAGCTGATTTGGGACAGATTCTGAAATCGATGTTTTCATGCCAAAGTTTCCGACTTGAATTCACTCCCAAACGTGGCTCTTTTCTATCAATAACATGACTCTAAATAAGCAATGCTCATGATTATCCATATTTAGAGTAAGACATATAAAATATGACATTATTTTCTAATAAAGCAGTTAAAACCTTTTTCATAAAGAAGAGGCACAGGTGTAGTCTTTGTATTTTTTGATTATTTATTTAGATTTCTTTTTTAAATAAATCCCTGCAGAAACTCTTTGTCCAGTTTGTTGTTTTGAAACAGTTCCTGGTTTATTTGTAAGACTGTGAATGAACAAACCTGGTGACTTCACTTTGAAATTAGAGAAATTAGTCAGATCCGGCAAAAAGCTCCTCTATTCTTCTGATCAGTGGTTTTATTCTGCCCATCTGTTGTGCCAGAAATAGAAAGAGCACTTGCTTTAATGCCTCCCAAATACATATTTCATTGACTGGTCAAAAGACAAACCCCTTTTTTCTCACAGATTCTAGTGACGCGAAGCTCTGCTTGTAGAAAAAGAATTGGACTATATTTGATTATTGACCATTTCAGGGACGTTTATCTGCCAGACTGTCAGGTGATGTTGGCTCAGAGCTGCTAATAAACTGACTCCTCTTTTTAAAAAACCATCTTCTGATAATAAAATTCTATTTTGAAACAAAACAGTTCGTCTCTGTCAAGTTGAGTTGTGTAGGATTGTATGTGATGATTGTCTGATTACCGGTAGTTGAATTTTTGTTGGTTTCTTTCATCTCATCATGCAGCAGAAAAGTTCTCTGGTTTAGCTTTTTAGAACAACTTTGAACACACCTTTACAAATCACACTTTGTACTTTACATTAAATAATTAAAGCCTTAGTCACATTTATCAAGGTCTTTTTTTAGTCAGCATTCAAAGTAATATGCAATTCTCAATTGAAAATTCAATTTACAATTTGATCATGCATTTTGCAATTACAATTCAATATGCATGTCATGCTTGGAAAATGAAAATGCATGTTAAGATTTAGAATTCAGTATTAAAAATTACATTTCAATATGACAATTTTAAAATCAATTGCATTTCAGATTGTCATGGGATTTCCTAAATTTGTTCTTTACGACAATTGAATGCTGTGATCTGTTGTGATATGCTGACTTCTACCAGGGAATTGATTTGAAATACAGGCTTGAAATGAATAGCACTGATCAATTTAGTAAACAAATAATTATCCAATCCCTGATCGAGAGACGATATTCAATACTAATCGAGTCTGAAACTACATGGTCAGACCAATTTCCAATCACGTGATTGAATCTCTAGTCCCACCCGCATGAAAAAGTCTGCATGTAGATTTTTAGTTACATTTTCAGTCACCGAGCGGTCTATGGCTTTGACACTCCCTATGGGGCCACCTGCGTTTGCCACACAGGTGTCGTCATTTTTCTCCATTAGTGCCATGTTGACCACAGCCAACTTGGCTCTGTGTTTTACGAGCATGTCTGGTACCATGCTGTACTGGGACCACAGAGACCAGAACAGAGCTCTGGTTTGATTTAGCAGCATCACACCTCAGAGTTACACGAAGAAGGAGCTTTGAGGCAGCACGCAAAGGTCTTCTCGTTTTTTGGGACGTTACAAGCCAAGAATGAGATGCCATTTTCAATACTTTCTTTGCATTTAGCATGAGTATTTGTGCACACCCCCCTCATTTTCCTTTAGCGCCAGTGAGACACTAGTAGTCAGGAATACACACTGGGTGATAATCACCATGGAAACAAAGTCCTTGTGGTCTGTTCTTGCTGTGAATTTTTGGTTTTCTTGTGCCAAAATAATTATCATCGCCAACTTTTAACTCGAAAGGGGAAAACACCTGGGAGGAATACCACATTTCCCCAGTCTTACCTCAGCTTTTGTAAAGTGTCCTTCAGATGTTCACATCCTAAACATTACATGGGAATTAATCGATTGAGAGTATGCAGAATAGATTCTCATCACTGCAAATGCCCTACTGTTACCACGGCAGGCTCGTTCTCATGAACACTGAGGTCATGCTGACTTCCTCTAATTGTCAGGTGATTATTGGTAATTGCAGAGCATAGTTGACACAAAAGAAAAGAATAATTTCTTAGATCTCAGTCAGCTGTTTGAGCTCAGTGAAGCGAACTGCCAGTAATGTCCCCCAGTAGCTCAGCTGTGACTACAGAGAGAAAACGATTTCAGATTTGTGGCGAGCGTTACGACTGGTCTATGTATCCCCGCAGAGCCATGGATTGTGGCTGTTAAATCCAGATAAATCATTAGCCAAAGCAGTCCTCTTGAAGTGCATTCTAAAAGGAGCAGCTGTCTGGATGTATTGGTCCATAAAGACAAAGGTCTCCAATGGAGCCACGGAATATCAGCAGAGAAGATAATGAGCATCTTCTCTTTCAATTTTCATTCTAAACTAAAGAAACCTGACTTCCTCACTTCATAAGGAATCCTTAACCGTAAGGGTAACAGTCTTTGACAAATGGCTTTGTGATTTGAATGCTCATCAGGTCTAAGTAAGTGCATGTGTGTGTGCACATGTGTAGATAGCACAGCTGCCTTCAGGGGAGTGCACAGCTTTCATCATTGTAATGCACCATCTCCTTTGCCTCTCCTCACTTGTGCTTTGTCATTCTATTGTTTTGCTCCTTTTGTGTTGATGATGTTAATCATTTCTGTCATTTGTGTTTTTTATGTCAAGTTATTATAAATGAGCTGTTATGACAGAAAAACAAATGTGTCTAGAGGTGCCATGTTTCAGCTGTGTACATATTTTATAATGAGGGCAGTTTCCTTTCTAACATCAGTTTATCAGCACGAGTTCATGGCTCTAGAAAAGCTCTTCAGAGACATTCAGATGTAGGTTGCAGAAAGTTTCAGACACATTTTTTAAGTCAATCACAATATTTTCAGCTTGAGTTTTTCAAGTTGTTTTATTTGGATTTCAAATCTTTATGGCCCCAATTTTTCTTCATAGCAAGCTTCTGTCTTCATTCGGCTTATCTAACATATATTTCATTACAGCTTAAAGAAGTTGACTTTGCCAGTGTTTCTAGGTTGCTGCTGTGCTAGAAGCTCCTCTGTAGAACTCACATCTCCCTTCAGAGTTACCACCAGTCGTGTGGCTCACTCACACTATGTGTAAGAAATCTGCCTTCTGTTATTTTGGCCCAAACGCTCCACTACAAATTTCACAGGAAAAAAAAAGCAAAGTTCTTTCCCTGCTTGGAAAAAAAAAACATCCAATCTGTGTTGCATTGCTAATATAAATATTTATCTGCAGTGATTGAAGTAGCAGAACACGTTTGTGTTTTGTAATCGTGCCAGCACTGCCCATCATGCCAAACCTAAATCAATGTCCTGATAGAAAGAGGAAGAGACCTCATCAGCAAAGTGGCTGTTACATTTCAGTATGAATGTCTCTGCTTCCTCTTTACTCTGCTGACTTCTTCTAACATGAACTCAGCTACTGTTCTGTAACTGTCATTACATTTTTGATGCAGCATTTCCTTGAAAATTCTTTCAGAGCATGCTCAGTGCTTCTCTGGAGAGAACACGTCTTCTGTTCAGGGAATTATGTTTATTGCATGAGTAAAGTTTCTAAAGTCTTCCTCTTAATCTTTTTTCTTTTTAAACATGGTTTATTCAACCCTTTTTGTTGCACAACATCAGAAGAGACATTAAAACATGCTGATGGAAACCCAGCCACATACTAAAAAGTAATTACATTAAGACTTGTAGGCCTGCCAAATACCTTTTTATGTATCCTGTATAAATTGCTCCAGGAATGTGTTTATTTCCCACTGGGTGCATTGGGGCTAATTTCTCTGACTTTTGGGGGGTATCCAGGTGTGACCTTGGGGGGAAATAGGAAGGTTTGATTTTTGAGCTTTAGCTTGAGAGCAGTTTAAACTCTATCTAGCCTCCTTCACTGTCTGGATTTCATTGGGAGTTTATTGCCATGAATGCGTTTATGACAGAAATCAATTCAGATGTTGCACTTCTAGCACCTTCATGCATCTTGTGCAAGGCCTTTCAAAGCAAACGGTGGGCTCCATGAGATGAGTTTGAGAGAGATGAGAAAGGTGAGGGCGTTCAAATGCCTTCAATCAATCATCTCAACTGTAGAGGTCATTGGGGCGAAACATAGCTCCAGCTTAAACCTCCAAAAGGATTCATTTCTCAAAATAAATTGCAAAAACAATTGCAAGCTGTATATATGGCTGTTTAAGTACCATGTGAAAGCTGGGTACTCGTTGGAAGTTGGAGACGTAAACACTTAATTTCTTTTGGTCTTTTTAATTTTAGGGGTGCTTACTTTTCGTCAGTATTTTCTCATCATTTTCAGAGCCATAAATCATCCGTTCTACCCTTTCTCATCTGAAGGGCAGGTCAGGGAGGAAACGGGTGGTTGTAATGTTCTCCACACACTCTTCTTGATATAGCTGTGCCACTCCTGTGTAGCTGCTTGAGTGTATAATGTTGTGTGATTAAGGATATTTGGTGGTAAAAAGAATTAGGGCGACGTAACTCAGAAAATCCCTGTACAATGCAGAAATGAAAGTCTCCAGCAACAGTCTGTTTCTTTAAAAAACAGAATAGCCGTATAACCAGATAGGTTTTAAGAGTTTTATCAAATGCACCATTTTAAATTTAGATTTATATTTTATCATTTTTAAATCCAGTGCCTCCTCGGCTGAGTCCTTTCCCTCTGGGTCAGCTACGGTTCAGCTGCTGCGGCTCTAGGTGGGGACCTGCCTCGCCACCTTGTTGTGGTGGGGCTGGGTCCTCGCCTGTGATGCTGCATTAGACTGGCTATGTGGTTGTCCTCGGAGGAAGAGGACCCAACTATAATTGGTTGAACTACCAACTTTCTCCGTGCTCAGCCTGTTTCCCAATGGGTTCCATCAGTAAAGGGGGTGGGAGTTGTGAAAGGGGTTGGGTAGATTGCATGTGTGTGTTGAGGGGGGGGGTCCTACATTTTTATGGTTGTGCTTGTTTTTTAATCAGTTTTATTTTAATGTAAAGCACTTTGTGTTATGCCTCATAGGAAAAGTGCTATACAAATAAAGTTTGATTTGATTTGATAAAAGTGTTGCATGTTTCTGTAAGGCAGATGTTCCTCAGACTGTCAGAATGTGTGAAAGTGTTTGTGTCATTGAATTGGGGAATTGACAAATCAAAGCAAGTCAAGTAAGTAACATCAACAGTATGCTGTCTGTTGTGTTTATGTGTAATACAAGGTGAAGGTTTCAGTTTCTGCAATTTATGTTCAAACCTCACGCAAAAGAATGAAGTATGTACATTTAAGTTTGTTTTGAAACTTGGAGTCCTGCAGTGTGCGAACAAAAGAAAAAAAGAAACAAACAAAAGGTTGCTTAAGCGGCAGGTGGTAAATAACTGGAGCGTCTCAGTCTGATAAGATTCAAAGATTTCTCTCCACATTTATCTTTTTAAATAAAGTACTTTATTTTAAAGCTTGCGTAATAACATCCACATGATCAGAATGGAATGCGTTTGTTTGGTATTTTTACATTAAAAGTGTTTTTATAAAAAAGTTTTTGATTCTAAAGAAAGAAAAGAAAAATAACCCACAAAAAGAAAATGAGTGTTGTGCTGGTCTTCTGAAAAAACAAACAAAAAAAAAGGTTGTATACTTTGTCTTTGTACAGCTATGTAGTTTTCCCATCAGATGTTTTTATTCTATTTTTTGCACACTTTCTGACTTTTGTTCAATGAACAATCCTAATACAGTCTAGCTGTAGTTAACCACAGCAGTACATTAGCAAATGAATACGGTCTCAGTCTTGGTTCACATCAGAGTTTAGATGAGCCTTTACAATATAACCATAAAACGGCCTTATTTATCTGGTATTCCTTCCATGTCTTTGGTTTCTCTTGTTTTAATATAATAGTATACAGATACATGATATACATCTGTGTGAAGATGGAGACTGAAAGGGAGTCACGGATTCCAATCTGAACTCGAGGCTGCAAGGTCAGATTCTTTGTGCCATATAGACAAGGCCAAGATTATTTGATATTCTTATGGCTACAAATTTTGATCTGTGCATTCATCACAAGTTTTAAAAGGTTGCACTGAAAAACTTTGACACATTGTGGTATTTGGAATGTAGGATTTTTACTATGCACTCGCTGTGAACATTCACATTTCATCCAAGGACCAGATATATGACATATGTCTTCCTCTGATGGGTTTGACAGTTCAGTTCAGCACCTTTACTGTCAAGTCTGTTTATGGCGTTAGTGAGGTTTTAAATCAGCGTAGAAACAGGATAGTAATGATGGCTGAAGATCTGCTTTGTGATGGTTACTGTGATGGGACTGCGGTTACTAACACATCTCTGGTTAACTCTGTTGTTTAATCCAGACAAATATGTATTATATTAAATGCTGTTGAGAAGTTAAAAACAAATAGCTGTTCACTTCATTTATTAAAAGTAACCAAATTTGAGAATTATACAGAGCCCCTAAAGTGACATAAAAGTAAACAAAATAAGTAGAACTGGATTCTTGTGCACATCAAACAAACGTGTCACATCCAGTTGATCAAAGCAGGTGAATTCCCAGCACGGAAACAAACCACATGACTTTTAGGTGATGTTCAGAGATAACTGTGAAGTTAAACAAGCAAAGGGGCAAAGTAAAGTAAAACTCTACAAGCTCACGTGAAAATCCAAGGACTTTGATCTCCTAGCAGACGTAATTGCAGAACAGGTGTGATCCCAGCATCAATCGGCTTTTATAAGAGACGAGGACAAAAACAGAGGGAGAACACCTGAATGAGAAAAGAGGACAGAGAGGAGACCAGGACAGGGGTTACCCGCCTCCCAGATCCGTACTGTACCAGGAGTGGGGTGTGTGCCGTCTTCCTCGGAAGAGGATAAAAAAGGGAGTGAAAAGGATGTTTTTGGTGTCTTTAAACATGTTCTTGTAGCATTTTTCTCAGATTGAGGACATATATAACGGGTTTATAGAGATAGATCAGTGAAGATCTTTGTTTTCCTTGTTTGAGCTGGAATCTGGATCAAAGTTGTATGGCTGCATAGCTCTGATATTGCTCGCCATTTTTGTTGCACTGCTGGTCTTAGCTTGGGATTGCAAGAGGCTGTAAGGTAGCGGGAGAGAGTGTAAACAATGGGATGATGGGATTTTAATGGTGGCTTATTTCCACACCAAAAGCCACAACTCGGAGGTGAATTTCTCACGAACTCCTGCTGCTCTGCAGAAAATCTGTTCTAGAAAACAACAGCAGTATTTTAGATTATTGGCTAAAAATGGCATAATCATCATAATTAAAAGACCACTGGAACAATTTTTCTATAGATACAAATATGATTGGAGTGGGACTTTTAGGGAGAAATTGTTTTTATATCAGCGTCACTGTGGATGAGTGCCAGCATTCATCATGCTTTTCACCGTTTCGCTGGCACTTTATTGTCTCTGCAGCCCCTGCTGGTCAGGATACAGCTTTAAATGAAGACACAACTGATCAGCATTGTTTTGATCTAATCTATGAAATGCAATTAAGGCAAATTGTAACTTTCACCATACGTTTCAACATTTTGTGTTTAATAAGCATTTGAAGGGCATTTTGATTCAGATAATTAACATTTTCTTTCGACTGTTTGGGTCAAAGAGTTTGTGTGAAATGCCATGTCTTTGGTGTGTTAGGAGTGTGTGGTGAACGGCTCAGTTTTAGCTGCATGATCTCTGAAAGGAACTTCTGCTGAATGGATTATTATCTCCTTGTTTGACAAGAGGATGCGTGATCCAGCTCTTCATGTTTGATGTATTTTAGGAGAAAGGTGCAGTCCCTGAGGCTGGGTGAGGACCTGAGGAATGCACATTCAAAACACATTAAACATGCGGATGCTTCAGTGTACAAAACAGTTACCATAATCACACATGCCAATACTATGAAACATTTGAACTAATGTGCAACCCTTTAACACTGAAGATGTTGCATATACACTTTCTGATCTAACACAACTCTTTGCTTTTCATATTGGCTTTGCACCATTATGCAACACATTACAAATATAAACAATTAGAGTTACGGTAGTCCAAAGAATTTAAGCACTGAAGTTAAAGTTCCAGTGTCCAAGTGCTAACCATCGTTTCCCTTTATTGAAGATAAACGAACAAATCTATTTTAGAGCCATAAATCAGTTTAAGGTGGAGAAAACAAGGTTTGACTTGAGAGGAAGTGAGATTTAGGAGAGAAGCTGCATCACCAGTTGCATCTTAACCACGTTGCTCACGTCAGGATCACTTTTTACTTTAAGTGACCTGAGAACTGAAGCACTCAGACAAGGAAGCAGATGAACAGAGAGAATAAGAGCTGACAGACAGGGCCAAATAGAGTTGCAATAAGCAGACACAGACTTACTCAACCACGTCCTCTTCACTGAGGCTGTCGGTGCTCCTCGAGTAAGCTCCTCGTGAGGAAGAGGTGAAGAGGGCGGCACCGTCCTTCATTGGCTGGTTTTTCATCCCTCTTTTCTTTGCAGTGCCACTGCTTTGTAGCCCCCTCAGTGTCAGAGCTCACAATCTGCTCCTCTATTAATCCTCACGTCTGTGCTTGGCAGTTTCTTTCCTGCTGTCATGTTCAGAATAAAGTCCTTTCGTTGTTCAGTTAAGTTGACTGATGTCCACAGATGAATGAAGTGGAGAAATAAGATGGAGGCAAAAACTCATCTTTAGTTTTGTCAGCTTTATTGTAAAGGTTGGTTTTAATGGTTTATTTTATTAATATTATTTTGTTATGTATTTGTTTTATTATTTATTTATTTGATTCGTGTTGGCAAGGCATGATTTGAAATCAAATTTGATTTATTTTAAGTTCATTCATTCATTCATTTTGTCAGTCCCAGACAATCTTAACAATTTAAAACAGACTAAAGCTGGAACCAGGGTTCTAAAAACTGTTACTGCTTGATTATAAAGTATAACAGCACAACAAGATCTATCACTAAAGAGATTTTCAACCAAATCAAAACAGAGTGTTGTTAAGATAATTATTATTTAGATATATTTTGATCCAAGCCCTTCGAAACTTTTACCTGAACATCATAGTGTATAAACCATGTAATTGTTATCATACATACATCTCCAGCTTTACAGATGGTTCTCATATTTAAATATGTTCCTGAAATTTTGGATTTTAAGCTGTTGCCTTTATTTAAGAGTTCCATCCATCCATCCATCCATCCATTTTCTCAACCTGTATCATCCCTAACGGGATCATGGGGCTGCTGGAGCCTAACCTGTTTACATCTGGTAAAAGGTGGGGTAGAAACCTGAAGAGGTTGCCAGTCCATCGCAGGGCTACAATCAAACACTCACATTCACACTAAGGAAGGATTTAGAGCCATAAATTCACCTATGATGCATGATTTTGGACTGTAAAACGAAGCTGGAGTCCCCAAAGTAAACCACACATACACTGGAAAACTCCAAGGTCCCGGCTGGGACTTAACCCAGGGCCTTCTTGCTATGAGGCAAAAGCGCAAACCACCATGCAGCCCGTTATCGTGAATAAAAAACTGATCTTTTCATTCCCCCCTCCACCATGGGTAATCCACACCAACAGTTCATTAACTCAGTTAATACACCACAAACTCAGCTCTGTGTTTTCTAATAAACAAATGCTTGGATCTGTGATGGGGTGAGGGGCAGTCCAAGTCAATTTCACAGTTGAACAGTGTGTGTGCATTTGTTTTCCAGATGATGAAGCATGCGTGGGACAGCTACAGGCAGTATGGCTGGGGTCACAACGAGCTCAAGCCCATCGCTAAGAAAGGACATTCCACCAACATCTTCGGTAAGTCAGACAGAAACCTCTCTGTCTGACTGTCGCCACTCTAACATTCACACTTGTTCTTCACACTTGGAGGCATGCATGGCTGCACAACACAGTTTGCCTAGTTGAAACTCAGAAGCATCAACACCACCGTTTTTTTTTTGTAGAAGCCTTCAGACACCAAGTGTCAGTGTTGAATTTAGTTTGATATGCGACAGTAACAAGTCCAGATATGTGGACATTTTAGACAGGGACGGAATATAGTGGGTTTAGACAAACTAAAATGTGATGTCCGAGCCTGATGCTGCATTCACACCGAATGTCTTCTGAGCAGCAAATGTGCCCGTGCCTCCTCTGTTTTAACGCGCGTCAAATTTGCTGCTCAGCACTTCTCCTCTTTGTTGGTTTTGGACTCAATTCGCTGATCACGCCATGCCAAATCTGAGTTCCTGATTGGTTGACATGATCCAAAGTCTTTGCCAAAGTTCAGATATGTGACCTCTGGAAATCTTGTGCAGCATAAGAGGACCTCTGATCACATCTGTACATTGAAACAACACTGAAACTGGACGCCCCTGCCGCGCAGTTCATGTTTATTGTGAATGGAGGTTAAACAGGGTTTATGTAACTTCTAATATATCAGATGCAGGAGTCTCACTAACAGTTACAGGAGTGGTTTTAATGGCAGTCATTGCTGCAAAAGGTTGTGGAGCAAAGCATTAGGTATTGGGTGCTATCATTTTTGTCCAGGCCTGTTGCATTGCATGCATTTCATTGGAAATATTTCATCATATTTTTTTATTTTTACTTTTTTTTAGATTCAAGTTATTTCTCTGACCATTGTGAGCTTTCATTAACTGAAGGGTACCAATAATGTTGCCCACCTGGGTAGCTGCAAATCAATTGTAAAGCAAAACTGTAGCTTTCATATTAAAGTACAAAGGATAAGCTTTTCTTTTTGTGCTGCATATTTTCTGAAACAACATTGATGTTAGTTTAGTTCAGGAGTCTGCAGGGATGTATGTTGTTGTGGATCACTTGGGCTGAAATGCGCAGAAGCTGTTTGAAGGAAACGCGTTTTCACACCGTCTCCCTTCGGACCCAAAAACAAAGCATCAAAAGTTGTGAAAACCTGGGAGCCAAATGTCTTTGTGACACATTGGTGATCAAATGTTTATTTCACTGTTTCAAATGCAAATGAAGATGTCAATTTTTTCATGGATTTTCTTGTTTTATATTCTTGTTGGTTTAAACAGAATAGATGTTGTTAAAGTAAAAGTTATTGATATTTCTGCTAAAACAATTGTACAACTTGGCACAGTTTAGACCAGGGGTAGAACACTCCAGGCCTTGAGGGCCGCACTCCTGCATGTTTTCTAAAACACTGTTTTCTAATTGGCTGGACACACTGAACCAGGTAATCAGTCCGAGTTGGGCTTGGATGTCTTGAAATCATGCAGACACTGAAACCCTTGAGGCCTGTATTTGCTTGTCCCTGGTTTAGGGACAGAGCATGGGTGAAAGCCTTAGTCACATGCACCCGTATGGGGGTTGACCTTAAGCCACACTCTGGTCATTAGTAAGGTGCGAGTACTAGCTCCTTAATGACCACACATTTGCACATACACATTGTGTACACCGTGATTTCGTACATACAGGAAAGATTCCCACAGGATGTTTCACACAAACAACGCTCTGGTTGTGTAATTTTTTAAAGCCCCATTCCAACATAATTTGTGTTTTTAACCTGTTCTTGTAGCATTTTTCTCATGATGGACGACGTATATAAAATATTTAAGATTAAAACTGTCCTTGAGCATTTGTTCAAAATGTGTTTGATCAGGAGCAGATTAAAACCCACAGGTGGGCAGAAGTTTCCCTGCCCCGCTCCATCCTGATGCATCCACTTGCAGACAAATAGATCCATGTACATCTTTGTTTTCCTCTTCTGAGATGGAATTTGGCTCAAAACTGTACAGCTGGATAGTTCCAATATTGTTCACCAATTTCTTTTTTTTTTTTTTTTTTCTGCCATGCTAATGTTAGCTTGGGGTTGTAAGAGGTTGTGAGCTAGTGTGAAAAAATGTAAACAAAGGAATGATGGGATATCATTCAAAAAAGTTACTTTAGCACCAACAGTCCTGCCAACTCAGAGGCAAATTTCTGATGAAGTCCTGCCGCTCTGCAGAAAGTATGTCTTGAAAAAACAAAGGCTTTAAAAAAAAAAAGGTTTCGCTAAAACCGGCACAATTATTATTAAATGACCACTGGGAACGTTTTTAAAATGGATAAGAAAATAGGTGGAGTACGACTTTAATTTGTAGAAGCCAGGCTGCACTCGGGCAACCTACACTCATCACATGAACAGCACTGAAGGGCTCCTTGAGCAATCTGCAGGATTGAAAAAATAAGAAATCTGTGCGACATCCCTGTGACTCACCTACATCACCCCTATTTACTCTTTCATGTTGTATGTTTGCTACAACCCTTTACACACAACTTGTCCATCAAAAATAACGTGCATGAACATTTTCTCTCTCATCTAACAAAATGGTCTACAGTAGGCCTGCACGATATGAGAAAAGTCTGCTGTATGCGATATCTGTGTTTGAATCTGCGATGATGGTATGACTTGCGATAAATGGACAAATTCCAAAAATAAAAAAAACGACAACATTTTCATTTCACTGTGACAGTTTTATTTAAATTATTTTGAGTTTTCGGGATGTTTTGTATAGTACCCGTGTTTGGAGAACATCACATGTCCTGAAACCAAAGTATCTCCAAAATACTGACATAATGGGTGTAGCAGATCACAAACCCACGATCGTGTAAAGGTTTTAGAGTCACGGTTCAGTTTGTTTTTTGGATCAGTAAAAGAAGAAGAAAAGGGAAAACTAACTAGATTAAAGCTAAAAATTTATTTTTGCAGCATATATTTTTAATAAAACAAACACAATGTACTTCAAAGCACAAATGCACATATGTATTACGTAATAAATGTGCTCATTGAGGTTTATTAATATAAACTAAACACTAATATTTTTTTTGATCTCATGAAATTCCTATATTAAAAAAATACTAAATATGTTAATGTAAACAAAAGTGCATTATTGGGCGCTGCATCTTTTAAATAAGTATGACGGATGGATGGAAGACTTAACGTCAGTTTCCCCTGCTGCTGCTGTAAATTCCCCCCACTGAGCACATTCAACAGCCAGGTTTTTTTTCCACAGGACAGTGACATCTATAAACCTGGAAAATCTTTGGATTGCCTCAAAAATCCAGACATGGAAATGTGTTTACTGATGTTTTTGCAGAACTCTGCAATATGAATTAACCTGATCTCTCATCATCTGCATCTTATGAGTGAAACTCCTCCCGCAGCGCAAGTGTCCAGATTTTTTTAGACACACTTGAACAAACATCAGGCAGCGACTTTGATGCAATTCGTTAAACCTCTGACCGACATGTCGCCATGAGCACACCCTCTGAGGTGCTGCTCTCAGCCATCGCAAGTCTTGTTCAGTCACATGTCAGGGAAAAAAGTATATATATTTTTTTCATTCTCCTGCACCATGTAGAAGGTGGACATCTAGCATTAAAGGGTTCCAGTGATTGGTCAATGACATAAAGAGATCCATACCATTGGTTTAATGCAGAAATGGCTTAATTTGATTTATTCCTTTAAACTACAAGGAAATAGTTTAGCATGTGTGCAACCAGAGACCACGTATCACCATTTATGCCTCCTTTTGCGGTATGCATACCCCACTGGGCTGATTTCATGATGATGATGAATTTGTGGTTTATTGTGCAGGCCTTAGATAAATACTCATTAATAAAGTAAAATATACATTGCAGATCTACAGCTGTTTGTTAGAAATATCATGCTAAAAATATCACAAATTACACTTTCATGTCCAACAGGTATGTTTCGCTTCGGCAATTTAAATTTACCGAAAGAAGTAAACAAATGACACAAAGAGGTCCATACCATTGATTTAATGCATAAATGGCTTTATTTGATTTGTTACTTCAAACTACAAAGAGAAAGTTTCACACAGTGCAACCGGAGACCTCTTGCCGCCATTTATGCGGTTTATTGTGCAGGCCTAGTCTACAGCTTTGATATGTTGTGAGGGCTGCCTGTGGGCTCCATAAAAGTTTGCCCAGTTTTTTCCACTTAAAATGATGCTGATGAAAGAATATGCAGGTTTCCATTTGTTTAACTGTTTATTGGTAGAGCATCATTCTCTTTCTAATGACTAACTTTTTATTTTTCCTTTCTCTTAAAGTTTTGCTTGAAGGTTATGAGTAAAACAATGAGCAGACAAAGAATCAAGCATTACACAATTCACAAAGCACTTATCCATTATTAATGAGGGTTATGTTGTTTTCTTGCAGAATGTGGCTGCTTCCATTGATTGTTTACGTTGGATTTAAACAGTAGAAAATAAGGCGGAGAATCAGATTTCAGGCACATCTAACTTGTCAGGTTACACTGAAAGGACATCCACATGCACAGAGGTTGAGTGTATTCATGAAAACACTATTTACCTACTGTGTTTATTTTGTCTTCATATACAGTGCATCCAGAAAGTATTCACAGCGCCTCACTTCTTCCACATTTTCTTATGTCACTGCCGCCTTATTTCAAAATAAATCAGTAATTCCTGAAAAATTATTTGAAAAACACCCCATAATGACAGTGTTGAAAAAGTTATTTTGAAATGGTTGCAAACTTACATATATGTTTAAAAAAAAACCCTGAAAAATATTTTTTTGGCTTCATCGAAGCACCTGAAACATTTCAAAACTCATCAGTGGAAACAGAATAAACTTCAGCACACTGACGTTTAGTACTGAAAGCCTGTGATGTTTGTGTACGTGGTTCAAGCATGGATGACTTTTGTCACCATGGAGAGGAAATGGTAGCAACTGTGAAGTGAAGAAGTAGGAAATAGGATTTTATCAGTCATGACAGATAATGTTGCCTGATCTTACTGCTGTTATGCTTGTAGACATAATCTTGTCTTCTCCAAAGTGTGATTTAAGGCCTGACCTACATTTTTGTGTGAGGACCATTATTTTTTATTGGCTTCCTTGAAAGCTCTAAGTGTTGGGCTTTGAGTGGTGAGATAGATGAGATGCAAACAATTTCCCACTCATCACCTATATTTTTAAAAGTGTTAACTCCAAAACAAAGACGCAGATATACAGAAATAAGAAACATACATTGTGTTTCTGCACTTTAAATGGTCAGGGTGAGTACTCAAATCTGATTGGCTGCTTGGTGTTCCTGAAGAACTACCCTTCACAATCTTCTATTTCTGCAGGATTCTTCAAAACAAACATTTCCTTCTTGATGCGGACATAAACAAGCACTAAAAGGTGAACTGTCTCTCTGAACTAATGCTTTATTGAACCTATTGTGATGATCAGCATGTAAATCACTTTCTTTTGCCACTGCAGTCGGTCTGCTGGCTCAGCAACATATTGTATTACCTTGACAACGAGCCGCATTACGTATCAAATAGTCTGCTTTTTGTGGAAAGGCGATCTAGACCATGTTATACATGCGATAAGTCCCCATGAAGTGTGCATTAGGAAATGTGCCCACGCCACAGAAGCAAGGGTGATTAATTCATGTTAGCTTTAATATGTTAACGTTGAATTTTAGTTATGTCATTCGATTAAAAAATGAATCAGATCAATCACAGTTTTGGATGGTGATTAATCAGTGTTTTGCTTGGTAAATTGAATACAACAAAATGCTGCTTTTGAACAAATAAAAAAGAGTCCTAAAAGAACACTTTTCCTTCATTTTTATTTTGTCTAAATGTTTTCATTTGTAAAGTGTTAACTCAGATATCCCAGAAATATAATTTGTGTAAACAAAACACATCAACAGTAAGATAATCAGAACTCTGAAGGACTGTAAAGACTTTGTCTACACTTTTGGTCCAAGAAAACAAAGATGCTGATATACAGCCATGAGAAATAGAGGTGTTCTGATTTGATCAAGCGATTGGAAACCGGGCCCGATCACATGGTTTATGACATGGTTGTCATAATTATGAATTTAATTTATTTATATTGTGATCAGTGCTTTATATTTCAAGCTTATTTATCCATACAAAGACTCTATTTGAAGTCTGCATGTCATGAACGTCTCACCACAATATATAACAGCGCTGGTTTGAGCAGGAGGTGCGCAAAGACTTCAGCTAAGCTAGTGAGATATTCACAGATGTGGACTTCCCGGATCAATAACTCTTTAAAAAAAACATTTTAAACTGACATCAAGTCTCTCTGTTGGATTGTTTTAACCCAAATAACAACCACAAATGTCTTTAACAGAAAAAGATCGGGTTTGTGATTCTTTTTTTGTTTTGGTTTTTTCCTGAGAACGGCGCTCTCCTGCTGCCGACAAACTGGCAGCAGTGATAGTGAGACGCACGCTGCTGCAGGATATCTGACTTAACCCCTCAAAACCCAATCCTTTTTTATTTCTCTTTGATAGAGCCCCAGTTCAGCAGAATTAACCACTGTGGTAATAAAACCCAAAATCTGATGCCAGGTCTTAATAAGTAAAATAAAGAATCCAGTAATCTCTAGAAAACAACTAAAACTAACAAAAGGTTCCTTTGACATTTATCATCATATTTATGCAACAACAACGGTTTTAAAAGAAAGTCGTCATTTATTTGTCTGAAATTTTATTGGAGATATGAATTACATCTGATCAAAATGTTCAATAGTTTTAAACATGAAGTCTTGACTAAACTATGACTAATGACCTATTTTTTACTTGTTAATAGTTGCAACAATTTTACTTGATTGTTAAAGCTTCTTGACAAAAGTGCTCTGTTTAGGAGATAAATGGTAAAAGGTTAATAAAAGTAAAATGATAGAAAAAAACGATCTGACATTTTTTAAATGTGTTAAAGTCTCAGATCGGGACTCTGAATCGGCAGATACTCAAAGTTAAATGACTCTGAATCGGATTGGGCCCAAAAAAACCTGGTTGGGTCATCCCTAATAAGAAACAAACATTGTGTTTCTGCACTTTAAATGGTTCAGATGAATACTCAAACTCGATTGGCTGCTTGGTGTTGATGCACATCTAAAACCGAGGTTCCAGTTACAATTCTCTATATCACTGCGTAGGCTTCATTAACAAGCAGTAAGAGGTGAACTTTCTTTCTGAACTGATGTTTCACTGAACCTATCGGGACAGTCAGCATAAATATCGCTTTCCTTCGCCACTGCAGTCAAGGTCAGCAATACTTTGCTTTGTTATCAGGGCAACGGGCGAGACCACCAAATAGTCTAGTTTTTGTGAAAAAGCAATCTAAACCGTGAAAATAACAATGAAATACTAAAAATCGATTGAATATTTATTTCTTTTGTAAGTGACCCTGCTATGAGTTTTGTTTAAAAGCTGCATAATGTAACTCTTAAAACCTTGTGATTAATCATGATTAATCACAAGGTTTAATCATAAGATGGTGCCTGATGAAGTTTGCATTTTCAGAAATTGATTCACAACGTGGAAGTCTGAACCGCCTAACGCGAAGAGAATAATGGTCGCTCCTGACGTGTAATCAATTTGCTAATACACAAGAATGTTAAATCTTTTTTTTTTATTATTAATCAAGCTTGTTAATGCGTCAACATTGACAGCCCTAATATATATATATATATATATATATATATATATATATATATATATATATATATATATATATATATACACATTTTGCATTCAAACTTTACTTTATTTCCATTTGTTCTAGAATGTGTCATTAAACTGTAAACCAGAGTACAACTGGATAAAAAAAGAATGAGAAAAGTTAAAGGAGAGATTGTGAGAAACATCTCGTTGGAGTTATTTAGAGACAGATTAGCAGCTGAGTGTTCTATATTTTCTGCACCACAGTAGTTCTGACCATAAATCAAAAGTGATGAAAACGGTTTTTTAACAAATTTTTGTGCCATTTTCCTGCTGACCAAGGACAAAAATTAAAAAAATTAATCTAAAATTGCAACTTGTAACATTTTTTTACTCAAATAAATGTGGATCAGGCGCAGACAGACAAAAAAATGTTTTTTGAAAAATATTTTATTTGTTTTATAGTAAATTTGATGGGCGGGCCACAGACTCCCCCCTCCGCTTCTTTCATCGCTTTTTATTCCATTATATCTATTATTTTTCCTCATCTGAACTGGAATTTGGCTCGGTATGGCTGTTTAGGTTCATTATTTCCCGCCCTTTTTGTTTCACCGTTTGGTGAATCTGAAGTGGGCGTCCAATTTTTTTAAGCTTCCAGTTTCCTTTTAATTGTTTGTGAGAAATTTAACTTTATCCTCTGTAAAATATCTTCAACTGTTTTAAACTTTAATTTTACACCAGATTTTGTGTAGGAATTATTAAGATTAACCCAAACCTGTCAAAGTAGAAGCCAAAAACATGCAGCTTTTAAAGTGTGACATAAATACAAAAAAAAAGGATAGAACTGCTATTTTCTAAACACGCAATAAATCTGTATTTGGAATAAAGCCTGCTGGGTTGTTTGTTAAACGCAGATTTCTTTTTTTGTTTAGGTCAAAGGCTCTTCTTCTGTTTTCTCACTGGCTCTTTTCTACCAAAAGAAATTTTCCAAGCACATTTTTTTTCCTAGCTTGGGGGTTTCAGTGTGGCGGTCGGTGGATGTATTTTTGACACGTGACCGAGTGACTTGTCAAGCATCAAAGAGTCGGATGTGGTGGGAAGAATCCAGAAGTTTTCCAAAATAAAACTTCCTTCAGAATCGGATTAGAATTAAAACAGAAAAAAATGTAGGTCGTGTTTTTTTTCCAACACTGCAGCCTGGTACCGACTGTCTGGGGTTAGGGACTACCGTATTACAGAACACTCCTCCTCTCCCTTGGTCATGTTATCATCATGCTTCTTGCATTTATACTGCCTCTAAAAATAGCAGTAAGATTTAAACCTCACTTAGCTACTGTAGCTAACCCATTTACTTGAATGTTATCAGACTCATTTTCTTTGTACTGCAGAAGGAACGTCATCCAATGGCTTTTGTGGTAAAGCAGCTCTGACAGCTTTGACTTTGGCATCAGGCCTGGAAACGAGCAATCAGGCTGGAGTTCCGCCAAGGAGCTCATGTTGAGCAGAAGGCCCCATCAGAGCAGTAACCCTGTGGAGCTGAAAACAAGCAGATGTTCAGTTCTGCCTGCAAATAAGTTGGGATCCAGTTATCAGCCAGCCAGACTGGTCTAATTTGGCCTGGGGGGCTTGACTTGGATTTGTTTAGCATTACTTGGCCAAACTCAAAACAAGCTGAAGGGTCACAGCAGCCCCAGCATCACACAGAAGTTCTTCTCTGCTGTGTTGTATGTTTTGACCAGGACTTGACAGACTTTCCAAGCTCACAAGGATTAACATATTAGAACCAATACTGATACTGCACTAAATAAAGATTATTTCACTAAGCCCACGTCATTGTTCTGTAGCCATAACTCAATTCTTAAACCTAATGCACAAACTTAAGTGAGGGTTTCTGTCTACCGTGTGGAAACGAATGTTCTCATCTGACCAAGTCAATTCGAAATAAATACTTCTGGAAGAGTCCTTGAATACCAATGCAGCTGTTGTAGCACGGGGTGGAACAGTGACTTTATAAGGGAAGGAAGAGAAGCAGTTTGGTTGTACAAATACAAATCCAGAAAGTGTTGTTAAGGGGAAGGATTCAACAGAAGCACTAAATCCATACCGTACACCATATGTGCTTTCTTCTGTACTCAAACTTATACAGACTGAACTTGTGAGATGTTCACTGAATTCCCTCCCTGAGCTTCTTGGCACATTTCAACCAGCAGGGCCTAAAGTTAAAGCTGTCAAGGGCTTTGCTCAAGGGCACTCCAGTGAGAGTACTGAGGGTGGGACAAACTGTGTCTCACCCAGGTTTGGTCAAAAGTGGCCAATTTCTGGCCACAGGTTGAGATCAACAGGCAGTTTTATCATTTTCTTTCATGAAGTATGTTTTATTCAAGGCCTGTGTCAGCATCCAGTCCAAAGGAGGGAGACTGTGACATCATGTATGAAACATCTACACATTTACATTTTTAGTACTTATCATCAATGTGCCTTACTCTTTATGCCTTTAATATGCTTCTTTTTAAAATAAAGATAAAGACATGATCTGGAAACTACTTTATACAGACCTGCAGATAATAAACGTCTGAGCTGTTGTTTGTCGCCATTAATGAATCTTTTACAATGGAGCATAAGGGACCTTGATGCTGGGATTGGTGGGAATTTACAAATCATTGCGTTTAGCAGCATTAACGGCTGCATTTAACAGCGCTTTTGCATTATTCGCTGAAATCCCGGTTAAAGGCAACATAACAAGGACTTGCACATTTATTGTGACAGTTTTACTTCTCTGCCATTGAAAAAGGGCCATATTTACTCATAACAGTCATAAGGAATATTATTGATTGAAGAGTATTGTGTGTTGCTTTCATCGACTTGTGTGTTCTGCGATAAAGTGCCGTCCCACAAACCCTAAAGATAAGGCCATGACTCCTGCCTCATTGTCTTTGACAGGCCTCCGTCTCCTCTTTGGTGTCACATTTCCACAGAGCCTGCAGCGAACCTGTGGGTGAAAGTGACAGACGGGAGGCGGGCCTCGTGTGGAACAGAAGGGCTCTGCTCTGTCAGCAGTCGCTCCAATCTGCCAAGATTTGGCAGGCGGTCAGGGCATCTTGCTTTCAGCTACGCCTGATTGACTGAAATGTATTTTAGTGATACTTGCAGTTCCATGTCTATGATGATGATGATTATGATGATGATAGCTCCGGCATGGTGTTAGTCTCTTTCTCTAGTTCAAGTCATTGATAAAAATGAAGGGTGAGCAGGTTCAGCAGCTCAAGAGCTGAATGGGTTCCAGGAGAATTGGACTTTAGTGCATCTTCTCTGATCTGTAGACATCTTAGCTGTTTTTATTTAGCAAAAAAACAAAGAATCAGGGGTTATTTACAGAAAGGTTGTTTTCACTGCTAATGAATCTGAAGACAGACTCTTATTGATATTGTGTTTTTGGTGTTTTGAACATGTTCTTGTAGCATTTTTCTCGTAGTGGAGAACATATATTATTTTAAATTAAGATTAAGACTGTTTCAGAGTTTTTCTTTATTCAAATCATGATGAATCAGGAGCAAAACTACAATCGCCAGGTCAAAAGCTCCCTGCTGCACTCCATTCTGATGTATTCACTTGCAGACAAATAGATCCATATACGTCTTTGTTTTCCTCGTATGAGCTGGAATCTGGCTCAAACCTGGACAGATGGATAGTTCCAATATTGCTAATGTTGTTGCACCACTAATGTTGTTTTTTTATTTCTATGTTTATTTTGGCTAAAAACACCATACTCATAATTAAAAGACAACTTTAACAATAGATCAAAGATGCTTGCGTGGGACTTGATTTTTTTTTTCCGACAATTGACTCTTAATTGGGAAGTGTTGACCTGCAGTTACAGCCACGTTCAGGAACCATTTGGTGTTTGAAAACCCCAATCCTTAATCTTCATAATATTCTAGTCTGAGGGCAGACACTCTACCACAACACCACGAAGTTGTCGCTCCTATAAAATGTGACCCGATTTGTTGTATGTACTAAGTAATCAGCTTTATCAAATAACTGAGATGCATTCACAATGTTATTCAAAGTGATGTGTAACCTTACAGTTTCTTCTCAAATTTAATGAAAGATGGTTACGCCCTCACATCAACACCCAACAGAAGGTGTCAAGCTAATTAAACAACACAAGATGTACTCTTGATGTTTGCATTTCTTTCTTAGTATCATAATCATGCATTTTAACTTCTGAAATGTCAATCTATATTAAGTTTGTGCTTTTTTTTTTTTTTTTTTGTCTTGCACAGGTAGTTCCCAAATGGGAGCAACCATTGTCGATGCTTTAGACACGCTGTACATCATGGGCCTGCACGAGGAGTTCAAAGACGGCCAAGAGTGGATCGAGCAGAATCTGGACTTCAGTGTGGTGTGTATGATTTTATTTGTTTAAAACCTTCTGTTCATTGTGTTCTGACACTGATTTAAGCTCTTGCTCTTTTTAATGGATTGCTTGCGTCAATAAGCACTTGATTTTGACAGAATATAGAGTCAGAACGCCCACATTTTAAAGACGAACCACTTCCACCTTTCATTAAACTTTTCATTTGACGTGTCTTACCTTTCTTGTAATTGTTTTAAAAATGTTCTATTTTCTGTCTTACCTTCCTTTTCCTTTAACTGTCTATTTTTCGTCCCCCTTGTCCATCAGTTCAGCTTTTCACCTCGTGTATTTTACTGCTTCATTACCAGCTTTTTTTCTGCCTCACACCTGTCAGTCACTCTACTTCTGATGGTTTCTTAAAGTGCTCATTTCATTCTCTAAAACC